>FR989921.1:3244029-4444029 GCA_905404115.1 Pheosia gnoma | reverse complement strand
CAAAATTAATTATTAAATTCTCATTATTAAAACGAGGCGGATAACAACACAACCGTCTAGTTCTTGCGCTATGCTCGAATGCCCGCTGGCCATGTCACATGAAGATGTAAATATTTAAACTACGAATCGTCGAAATAGCTAACATTACTATTAATCTCGCACTTGAAGAACTGATCGCGCGAATATTTTTTTTTATTTTTGTTTTTTTAGTTCAAGGGGCCACGCTCGTAAACAAGAGGTTCCGGGTTAGATACCCAGCTTGGCACCATAATGTACACGGCTGGCTTACGTAAAGTTTCGCATTTGACGTACTGAATTACCATAACTGCAGGTCAAGTGCGAGCTAACTATATACTTTATAGTCTACCGTATTTAGACACTTTATATAGAGAATTGAATAGCGCCTCCAGCGGACGGTATTTAAAACTTTCAACTCTCCATACGAAATGTCTAAATACGGTAGACTATAAAGTATACGGCTAGCTTACGAATAATCTCGCACTTGACGTACTGTAAAAATATATTTCATGTAAGCACAACCTCGAGACCGGCTGAGCCAAAACTTATTCGGATCACGTAAACCGACCATATCCAAGCAGACATTGGTACCGTACAGGTGCCCGAGTAAATATATAGCTGTACAGGTATATATATTACATATATTTACGCGGCCGACTGTACCGATGGAAGGCATCAAATTTAAATATACATACCGAGTGTACGTGCTCGCTCATTACTGGATATACAGGTTGTTCTGAAATTGTTATAAACAAAAAAAAACAAATATTTTTTAGCGTTGGTTCGGCATTGCTTCAAAATGGTAGGTATATAATAATATACCTACCTTTTTTAAAATACTGAATAATAATTCAGTATTTTAAAAAGGTAATAAATAATCTATATATAACAAAAAAAAGTTTAAAATCCTGTCAGGTAAGCAGGAACTCCTGATGTATTTTTATTTTCTCTAATGGCCTTTTTCCATTGAGTCATCGTAATTTCATCAAGAAATCATGCCGTCACTGTCACACCTATTTATAAGACCTGTGGTGTGAGAGGGATGGGATTGCGCTTGAGGTACTGCCTAACCTAGTGTTCGGAAAATTTTCCGAATGTGTAGTAGTTTTTTTTTAACCTTAGGTAGGATTTAAAATCGAATCACTCCGAGAGTTAATAATGAAACATCCTGTATACAAGAGTTGTAAGCGGGCGGGTATCGAAAGTATCCGACGCGGTAAGTGCTGTATTTTGTACGAAAATTATAGCATTGCTACACTCTAGTGATGCGACACGAGTTTATCGACATCGATATTTATGTCTGAAAGTATTATTTTTCTAAAGTACTCAGATATTGACCAAAGTTATGACAAGTGGCCGAAGAGGGAGAGTCTTTTGCCCAGAAGTGAGTCTTCAACGAAACCATAGAATTATCTTATTTTTTAGGGTCGATATTTTATGTCAATTGCCTGATATACGAATAAACAACTGCCTGAATAAAATAAAAAAAAACAAATTATAATGACAATGCATAATGCCTTAGAATTGATACTAAAGTACTTTTTAAGATTTCAAAAAGAGTTCTCTCAAAAAGTGACAGCTACACATTAGACCAAGCTGCAATATTTATGTAACATCAAATATTTCTATCGACTAACTTTAAATTTAAAACACCTCCCATCACTAGCGTAATAGTCGCGCCCAAAGTGCAGTCTCGACATCGCATCGTAATGTCGATAATGTACTGCACTAATTATCGTATACAACTTGTTTTAGAGTATCGATAATAGACTTCTCGTTCTTACTTGGAGAATACAAGGTAAGAACGAAGGCACCAACAAAAAAAAATACAACCGAATTGAGAACGTTCTCCATTTTGAAGTCGGTTAAAAATGGCCAGCATTTTCGTTGCAAACTTCTTTCTTACTTTGACCACCGTTGGGAGCTCGACCCAAATTATAATAATAATAGTCCCCCTGACCAAATTTTTGGTCACGGTGGCCAATCTCAACGAAGACCAGCCAACTAAGGATGCAGGACCGACAAATTTACGTGCCCTCCAAAGCACGAGCTAGTGATAATCATGTCTGAACATGAGATTCACACATGAAATCCACAAAACCCAGATGGGCGAGCCGTGGTTTGAACCTGCGACCATCGTTTCCCCGACAAACGTTCGACCAACTTGGCTATAAATACTTATACCCCATATTACTTTAGGACCAAAACACCTTTGGCAAAATTTGGGCGTACACGATTGCACCTCTGCATATTTCAGGTAAAATGGTATTAAGTGCATTCCACACCTACCGTCTGCATCGTAGTTATAGTGAACATGCACCCTTATGTTAGGTAGTCCAAACAGTATAAGATCGCTGGGACACGTGCAGTGTCGTTCAGATCGCGTGGGAATACACTATAAACATTTATCAAGTGTCTGGCGTGTAGGGTAGCCTTGAGTCTACGGTAAGACGGGACAGTCTTTTATTTATAAAATTTTCTTACATACCAACATAAGGTACAATATTCTTAAGACCGCCAACTAGCACGGCAACATGGATATAATATCAACATTTGTAACATACATGGTGATTAAAAAAGAATAATTAAAAAATGCGCTCCGATCTACGCAGAAAGTGCGCACTGTGTCTTAATATATAATAATAATAATTCCAGCCCTCTTTTAATGTCCCACCTCTGGGCACGGGCCTCCCTTCAACGCGAGGGGGATTAGGCCATAGTGTTACTGTGTCTTGAGGTCTTGCAATGGTGCGCTTGGTTTTGGATAATTATATTAATTACTGGATCCCAAGTCGGTGGTAGCACCCAGCCATCTTCCCTATTGAAATTAGGATGTTTTTTTTTTAATATCAATAGCCTCACGTATCATCCACTAGTTGCGCCCCGCGGTGTTACCCGTGATTAGAAAAGTAAAATATGACATTTTCTGAGCCCTAAACTACTACTACTTATGCAAAAATCATGTCGATCCTTTGCTCTATGAAAAATTAAAACAAATCTATCGCACGGGAACCATACATTTTACCGAGATAAAAAGTAGCCTATGTGCTATTCCAGACTTTAATCTACCTCTGTGCCAAATTTCGTCCAGATCCGTGTAGCCGTTCTGGCGTGATTGAGTAACAAACATCTATCCATCCAAACTTTCACATTTATAATATTAGTGGGATAGCAAGATGTGGACACCCTATTTTATGTGCAGTAAAACCCGCTCAAGGCGCTATTACACACCAAAATGGCGTATTACACCGCCGTCACAACCAATTACTAAGATATTATACTTTTAAAAACACATATATTTTTTACATTCAATAAAAAAAATTAAGCACTCTTTTACTGGTTAGGTTGTTTCTCTCAGACATGCAGGTTTCCTCGCGATGTTTTCCTTCAGCGTTTAGCAAGTGATAATCATGGTTGGACCAGTGATTCACACTTGAATACTTTACAATAAATTATAAATTTACTATACAAATGGGGGAAAAGGAACCCACCACTGACCCTCGGCTTGTCAACATTTCTAATTATAAACCAAACAAGTTGATCGATAATTAAAGAAGCCAGCAACACCGAACTCCTCTAAGACGCCCCTAAACTACCACTACCTATGCATACAACCATGTCGATCCTTTGCTCTGTGCAAAATTAAAACAAATCTATCCCACCGGAACCATATATTTTACCAGGATAAAAAGTAACCTATGTGCTATTCCAGACTATAATCCATCTCTGTGCCAACTTTCATCCAGATCCGTTCAGCCGTTCTGGCGTGATTGAGTAACAAACATCATCCATCCAAACATTCACATTTATAATATTGTTATAATTATAATAATATTATACATATAGTGGGATTGATGCTTAGTTTGGTATCGAGCAGTTAGGTCGAGGTATATTTACTTATTTATTTAATTTTCAGCATTGCTCATAAGTAAGTAATAGGTTCTGTTCCCGACTTGCAATAAAATGCATGCGCAATATCGTAAAAGCATTGCAGTGCAACATTATATTTCATTTCGCCGTCCGCATCAGATATTTCGGCAATAAACTACACGAGAATTACCTACACAGACGGCTGGATTATTTACTAGACACGGTCTGGGCGGGATTAAAAACAATTGGACTTAACGATATCAATGCACTACGTACTAGATTTTTTTATTTTTTATTATTGCAATATAGGCAAGTATTTGATCTCGATCTCACCTGATGGTAAGTGACGATGAGATCTACGATGTAGCATACTTGCTTAGAAGGTACCAGTTCACTCTCGACTTGAAAACACCCAGATTGTAGTCAACGGGGATTGGGGAACAAAGACGCCGGTAGCGTGTTCCATTCCTTGGCAGTACGCACGATAAAAGTAGAAGCAAAACGCTTAGTGCGTACCGCAGGAATGTCCACAGTGTACGGATGACATTTGTCCGTGCGTCTTGTCGACCGACGATAGAATGGAGATGGGGGAATTAACTCGTGTAATTCCGTCGCACACTCTCCGAAATGTATTCTGTAGAAGACTGATAGGCTGGCAACCCTACGTCGGTGTTCCAGGTTCTGTAGCTTGGTCTGCACTAGGGTCTCGTTGCCAATAAGCTTTCCAGCCCGCCTGTCTATAGAGTTGGGATTGAACGTTGAAAATAATCTCTGTTCCATTGAACTGTGGTTCCAGAGCCACACGTTATTTATTATCAAATTTCAATGACGAATGGATTAGCGCAGTTGGTAGTGACCCTGCTTTCTGCGCCGAGGGTCTCGGGTTCGAATCCTGGTACGGACAAGCTTAGTGTGATGAGCATGAATGTTTGTACCCGAGTCATGGATGTTTAATATCTAAACGAGTATTATATACTGAGTTCGCCCGCAGTCCATTGTACGGTACCCATAATACAAGCGTTGTTTAGTGTGAGACCATATAGTTGGTGTTTTCGTCTGGCGATATGACATTGAGGTCTTGCGAAGACCATAGGCATTTTTTTTCTGCACATGGACAAGTCCAATAATAGACTCTTCCAATCATCGTGATCAAGACAGTGAGTGTCTATGTCGTTCTTTCTTACGTGCAGGTACTGCGACTTCGAACGTCTTTCGAGGAGTTTTCTCAGATATGCAGGTTTCCTCGCGATGTTTTCCTTCACCGTTTAGCAAGTGATAATCTTGGTTGAAAATGAGATTCGCACATGAAATCTAGAAATCCCAGAGGTGCGAGCCGGGGTTTAATCCTGCGATCCACATTACCGAGGCAAGCGTTCTACCAACTTGGTTATCATTGCTGTAATTATTAATGTTTTGCGTTAATTCAGTTACACATTGAATACTTATGACATAAAAGCTGAAAAATCTGACCCATGTGAACTGGGAAAAATAATAAGAGGTTGTATAATTCATAATTTTATTTATACATAATTCAATGCATCACAAATTCTATAAATACGTAAACACTAAGTACTAAAAATAACCAATAAAAAATACACAATTAACAAGTTATAATAAAAAAAATATAGTTACTTCAATTGTTTTGGTAATGTCAAACACGAGAAAGTCATTTTCTGCTTCATACCATATTGAAATATTTTCAAGTTAGTATTGCCTTAGAATACTTTCTACAAGATGTTTCAGCACGTTAAGTGCGAGCTAACCGTATACTTTATAGTGTACCGTATTTAGACATTTTGTATGGAGAATTGAAAAGCGCCTCTAGCGGACGATATTTCAAATTTTCAATTCTCCATACAAAATGTCTAAATACGGTAGACTATAAAGAATACTAATCACAAACTATGGTAATGAAAGAGGCTTTTCTAAAATGCGTGATGTATATTATAAATACGTTTCTTTTTAATATATTGATTTCTTATATTTACGCGAATACTACACATTGAAATAAAATTAATTTTAAGCATTTTGTCGCGTTTATTTTATGTTTTTTTTTACATTCCCTAAGCCGCTGTAAAGCAGCCGAAACGTAGGGAACGTAAAAAAACGCGACAAAAATCCTTAAAATAAGTTTTATGTCGATACGTTTTTATATATAAGTTTACGGGGCCAGAGATAATGAAAAAAAAAATCAACACTGATTTTTCTTAATTTGACATTACCTATAGCTCAATTCTGTTTAATATTTTCGCTCCCGTCGTATTTGCCTTTTTTGACATCACTTTGTACAGCACCCATAGTGGTATACCTCTTCGCATCCTCGATAGCTTTAAAATAAACATCTTTCAAATTCCTTTTAACCAAACTTTTATTGTCATTAAAATCTTTACTTTCATTCAGTTCACCATCTTCATTATCACCGATTTCAATCATTTCTCTATCATTATTCTCATTACCATCGCGAGTTTTTATTTTGACACTCTTCTTTTCGGTCTTTCTCTTGGAATCTGTGATTTGTATCTCATCATTGTAGCTTGCTGTGGTACGGGTGTGTTTTTTGCCAAAGTTCCTGATGAATTTGTGGAGTTTCTTTCGGAGTCTGCGTTTGAATCTGCGATGGGGCGTGAGGTGCCTTCTCAATCGAAATGATGGCGAATCTATGTCGAACTGAAAAGGAAAAAGTCATTGCAGGCATGTGTGCATACATTAAAAGCAGTGAAAGCCAAGTCGGTCGAACCCTCGCCTTGGAAACAAGGGTCCCAAATCAAATCCCGGCTCCCACCTCTGGCATTTCTAGATTTCTGTGCAATTCTATTTACTAGCCATTATCAAATGCTAAACGATGAAAAAAAAACATCGTGGAGGAAACCTGCATGTTTGATAGAACCTCACTAGTTCTCAAAAGACTTGCGAAGTCCGCCAACCAGCATTGGGCCAGCGCGGTGGACTATGGCTTTAATATCCCTCGCATAGAGTCCATTGTCTAGGCCAAAACCAATTTCAAGCTGCCTAGCTATTTTCCTAGCTAAAATTCGGAAAGGCGGCGTTATATTGATTCGTTGTGTTGAATACATTTCCTTTTCTATGAATTGGAGAGGCAGCCAATCAGGAAGCCTGCAGTCGCGATGGTGTAATAAGCTCTATCTGTTAAGTTTATAAACTTATTGAAATAAAACTAACGTTACGGATTTTATCGCTTTTAATCTACGTTTTTTACGTTCCCGACGTTTCGGCTGCTTCTTCGTAATGAATATCATTAAATCCAAAACCAAGCGCACTATTACAAGACCTCAAGACACTGTGAGCAATTCCTGCGTAGATCGCACCGCAAGCAACAACTAATAATATGAGCGTACCCCGGTTCAAACTATGACACTAGGACGTCAAACATCTCAGTCCTCTCGTGACCATGGTTGCTGTAAAGCAGCCAAAAAGTCGGGAATGTAAAAAACTTATAATAAACGCGATAAAATCCGTAACATTCGTTTTATTACAATGTGTAGTATTCGCGTAAATATAAGATAGCAATATTTATAAACTTACATTGTAATCGTTGTATCCGGAAATTCGTTTATTGAGAAAGTCGAGCTGCTCTTCCAAATACTTTTTTACTCCAGTCATTTTGCTCTAGAGAATACGGAAACATTATCAGAAACATATCAGCAGCTACAATCGGAGGCAACGAATCTGGGTCACCGTCATAAACCATAGAATCTCTGTGAGAACTCTCGTTCATGCTAAGTGTGTCAGTAATTATCTCATGAATAATGAATATTGAAAACTGTGTCATATTGTTTTTCAGAATCAGAATATTTTTAATTCATATTTCACTCATAAGTACAGTACTTATGAGTCGCCAAAAATATCACAAACTGCTAAGCTACGACCTTACCAGCCGTTCGGAATACTGTTCCTATGGAGAAGAACGGGCGAGAAACTCCATGGTTGCTCTTTTTAAAAGGACCTTGTACATTTTTGAGTAGTAAATTGTGTATGGATATGTGAGAAAAATGTTGGAACGGCCTGGCAGTCTTGAGTGGCTGGTTAGAGTACTAACCCTAAATATATAAATACATGTTAATGGCTACGATATGATTATGGTTCTCATATTTTTGTGGCAGAACGGAATTTAAAAAAAAGGTTTGAATTCGTTATATATTCAGATATCCCTAGTGGTAGTATGGAACACCCATGTATAATCGAATAGGGACTGTATATTTGTAGCAATGGCCTCACCACCTATCATGTGTGTAAAAGATTCAGTTTAAACATTCTATTATATTCTAGAAGATTGGTCGACGCAACCGGCGACCCCAGGGCCGGGCATTTCCTCGCTCAGCGAGTAGCTTTGGCTATTCAGCGAGGAAATGCGGCCAGCATCTTGGGCAGGGCACGCTACCGGATGGGCCAAATTTTTACACTTTTCGTAGCTTTTCTATACTCTTTTTAATTTATATAAGTTTGTAAATATTTAAGTTAAAACATGTTTTTCTATATCATCTTCTATACAATAGAATATTTCTAAATTCTTGGGCAAATTTACCTTGTCTTCATCGGACATGGCTTCGTACTGATGCATCAGCTCCTGCACATCATGAAGAGTCCCAAGGCTTTCGCTCTTGGAGTGCACTTCGATGTTTTCATTGGTGAACAGCATAGACTGGTGATTAGTCTTATCTGGAGAGATATGATTAGCGCAGTTGGTAGTAACCCTGCTTTCTGTGCCGAGGATCCCGGGTTCGATTGCTGGTAGGGACAAACTCTGTGTGATGACCGCGAATGTTTGTACCCAAGTCATGGATGTTTAATATATATATAAGTAATATATACTGGGTTCGCCCCCAGTCCATTGTACGGCACCCATAATACAAGCGTTGCTTAGTGTGGGACCGTATAGTTGTGTTCGTCTTACAGGTGTTAGGACCAATAGATTTGAGCTGATTAATAATTCCAGCCCTTTTTTAATGTCCCACTGCTGGGCACGGGCCTCCCCTTAATGCGAGGGGGATTAGGCTACAGTCCACCACGCTGGCCCAGTGCGGGTTGGCGGACGTCACACATCTTTCGAGGGGTTCTCTCAGACATGCAGGTTTCCTCGCGATGTTTTCCTTCACCATTTAGAAAGTGATAATCATGGTTGAAAATGAGATTCGCACATGAAAAATCCCAGATGCCCGAGCCGGGGTTTGAACATGCCATCCTCGTTACCGAGGCAAACGTTCTACCAACTTGGCTATCACTGCTTGAGCTGATTAACATTATCACACTTGCACTCCTTAAAGATGTAGGCAGAGATGCACTCTAGTGCTTTTCATTTAGCCTTTGAGATTTAGTTCCAATGTAATAGTAGCAAGCTTATTGACCATATACTATCCGATCTTAGCACAAGCTTAGCACAAAAAGCTAACGGGACCATAATTTATGTGAACTGTTGACATTCCTTCGGCTCGTACTAAGCGTTTTGCTTCTACTTTCATCGTGCGAACTGCCAGGGAATGAAACACGCTACCGGCGTCTTTGTTCCCCGTTGACTACAATCTGGGTGTTTTCAAATCGAGAGTGAACAGGTACCTTCTAGGCAAGTATGCTCCATCGTAGATCTCATCGTCACTTACCATCAGGTGAGATCGAGATCAAATACTTGCCTATAACGTAATAAAAAAAATCGGGATTTTCATCTGATGGATGTATGGGATACTCTACCATCGGCCCCCAAATCCAAGTCCCCAGTGACATCATCCTGGTAGGAGTTACTGAAGGTAGCTGTCTGTGCGTTATCGGACCTCTCGTCTTCAGGCGACGTCAGCCATTCAAGGAATTTTTGAAGATCCGGTGGCAGTTCTAGACAAGAAATTAGAGAAGATATAATTTTATTAAACATCAGAATCAGAATATTTTTTATTCATTTAAACTATTAAGTACAGTACTGATGAATCGTCAAAATAGTTACAAAATGCTAAGCTACAACTTTACCACCCGTTCGGAATACCGTTCCTAAGGAGAACAACGGGCTACAACCTCCATGGTGCTCTTTATAATGAAGATCTTATACATTTTTGAGCAGTACATTGTTATGGGTATGCGAGAACAATGTAGGAACTGCTAGGCCAACTAAGAAACGCCATACCGTACATACAGAACATGTAATTGATAGAACTAGGCGATACTTGGCGGAAATCCATTGTTAACCTATGGGGAAAGAGGACCCACCACTGACCCTCGGCTTGTCAACTTCTTCGATTATAAACCAAACAAGTTTGATCGATAATAAAAGAAGCCAACAACACCCGAACTCCTCTAAGATGTTAATCGAGAAACTGTCTGTCACGAGTGACGGGACCTCAAATAAAATGCAATTCTCCGCGACACTAAGCGAATCTATAAAAGTATTCAACACGTGTTTCGCCTCTAAACGAGACATCCTCAGGACCGCTGGGCTACGAATGATATGATCGACGACGAAATGATCTACGATGAGCGATATTATGATTAACTTACTAGCACAAGTTTTCTGCTGCACTTGGTAGCCAACCAAGTCATTCATGAGCTGTACCAGCTGTTGCATCAGAGACGTCGCTATCGTTTCCTGCTTCGATTCTTGTCTTACTGATGACGATGGCAAAACCAAAAATCATCAACATAACTGTATACATCCAACAAGCTTTAGGAATTTTCAAATTACGATTGATTGGCTGATAAGCTGGAATACGTGGGCTGTGATGGACCTAGCAGGGTGGGCAGATAACATCACGTTCGTTGAGAAGCATGTGGATTGGAGACAGGGATGTGTGGAAGGCAGGAAGGTCTTTATCTAGCAGTTGAAGTCTGATGCATAATTTGTTGTTGAGCGTCCCGCCAGTAATAAGGGACTTAGTTATAATTAGTTAATCTTGCAGGAGCTTTTGTATTAATATATAATAACTAGCTGTTACCCGCGACTTCGTCCGCGTGATATTTAACAAAGACACAACCGGCAACCTTTGTGATATTAAGTCGTTGGTGGCGGGAGTTGGGGGGGGGGGGGTTTTCTAAAATAAAAGTAGCCTAAGTTACTCCTTGTTACATCAGCTATCTGCCAGTGAAAGTCCCGTCAAAATCGGTCCAGCCATTTCAAAGATTAGCCGAAACAAACAGACAGACAGACAAAAATTGTAAAAAATGTTGTTTTGGTATATGTACCGTGTATACATCCAAATGCACTTAGTAAAAAGCGGTTATTTTAATATTACAAACAGACACTCCAATTTTATGTAATTGTATAGACTATGCATTATTACCTTCTATGTTCCTTGTCTTCTGCACAGCTTTCGCTGCTTTCTTACAAACTTCTCTCATGTGACTCGTCATTGCCGCAAAAATTGACTTTTGGCTTGAGTCGTAATCATCCTGAAAAAGATAAGCAATTTGTAAGTATATAAAAACTCCCAAAAACTTGTTTGTTTAATACATTGTCCAGTCCAAATATATTTTCCAAAGTCCGGATAACTTTTTAAATCCTTCTTTCCCTAATAACATTAAAAAAAATGCCAACTCAGTCTAGTTGTTCTCCAGTAATGCGTTAACCAATGATCCATCTTTTCATTAATATAATAATAGTTCCAGCCCTTTTTTAATGTCCCACTGCTGGGCACGGGCGTCCCCTCAATGCGAGGGGGTTTAGTCCTCAGTCCACCACGCTGGCCTAGTGCGGGTTGGCGGACTTCACACGTCTTTCGAGGGGTTCTCTCAGACATGCAGGTTTCCTCACGATGTTTTCCTTCACCGTTCATTAATATAGATATAGACATAGATAAGAATGTATGATCATTATAGTTCTAACCTCCTCATTTTCAGTCTGTCTCTTTCTGATCTGATTCTTGGCCTTGTCATAAACGTATTCCGGCATTTGTATCCTGTAAGAAGTACTCAGATCACACGAATTCATCTCAAAATTATAATGCTTCAATATACATTTTTGTTTGAAATAATACAATAAGGACCAGCACTGAACATGCGGAGTCGCGGCTAATTCGCTAACAATTGAAACTCAACCTTACCTACTTTTGGATTGATTCCAATTTATACAACGACCTGAAAGAGCTACTGCAAACCTACTTCCATCACATCTTTGAGAAGTACTTGAAGAAGTCTCGTCCATATCACGTCAGTCAGTATGCTCTGCGATCGGTGACTGATGTATCATATAAGCCTTCACTCCACCCGTCTTTTTTTTTTGTTGACTGGGGGGGGGGGGGAATATTCGAAAGACCCGGCCTCTGTGTGGGAGAGGGCCGGGTTATATGGGATTCTTACCCACTAAAACCCCCCCGGTGGCCGCCTTCGACACATGTTGGAGGGGCTCCGGGATCTCCAAACGGAACGCACCGGTGCCCCTCTTGTGCCTCGCCCCCTTATGGGGGCCCGTCTCGGGGAGCAGATGTTTGCTCCCCCTGCGCCCTGGCTGCGCACGGGGGCGGGGAGCCACGCCCGCCGCCGTCCTCCTCAGGAGTCGTCATCGTCACCGGACGTCCGGGGCCCACACCCCAGTCGTCCTCGACCCCGAAGGTTACCCGTTGTTTAAGGCCCTGGGCATCAGGGCCGGTCACTCCACCCGTCTGCGCTAACCCTAAATCACTAGTAATGAAACTATAAAAAAGTTTGATTCATACTCTGAATCTTGTGTTCTTTTAGTACTCCCAAATGTTTTGGTAGGCGTCGCCTCTGATGTAACATGTGAAGTTTTCTTCAAGTTCTGTGCTAATTGCTTTATTTTCTGCTGCATCCATATACCTGTACACAAATTGTAATTGTTAAGAGAAGTGAATAGGCCTCAGAAAAGTTTATAAAAACCCCCGACAGACCAGCGCCAAAAAAAGTTGTAAGGAAAAGGTAAAAAGAAGATTGTAGCGACCTCTATCACCTCGTCACAAGCTACACAGATGGCGCTGCAGACGACATTCAGAACAATTGACAACTCTCCATACAATCCTGAAACGCGCTATGTGAGTTTTCGGAGGACTCAACATATATACAAGATCCCGACAATAACCGTCGGGGTATAGCGGCCGCCGCGCCAGGCATACCACCCGCCTGGCTGGAAGATCTTCACTTTTTCGCTAAAATGTTTTACTCAATTCGTAGCTCTATCGTTCCTTCAGCTTTTTTTATTCATTACTAGCTGTTACCCGCGACTTCGTCCGCGTGGTATTTAACAAAGACACAACCGTTAGCAATAGCCCGCTCGCGCGTTCTGAGCCCGCCGGCAGCCTTTGTGATATTAAGTCGTTGACAGGGGTTGGGGGGGGGGGGGGGGGGATTTCTAAAATAAAAGTAGCCTAAGTTACTCCTTGTTACATCAGATATCTGCCAGTGAAAGTCCCTTCAAAATCGGTCCAGCCATTTCAGAGATTTGCCGGAACAAACACACAGACAGACAGACAGACAAAAATTGTAAAAAAATGTTGTTTTGGTATATGTACCGTGTATACATCCATATGCACTTAGTAAAAAGCGGTTATTTGAATATTACAAATGGACACTCCAATTTTATTTATTTGTATGTATAGAGTCACCTGATTTCTTAATAAATCCATTGCCTGTGGCTGAATGTTTATCTCTCATCGCGTCTTCCAGTCGATCCATCTCAATTCCATACTCATCATCGTAAATGTCATTCCAAAATATTAAACTACTCTCATCTGTGTTTCTTTTAACTAAAGTTCTATTTTTATTTGTATTTCCATCCTTTGCTTTATCGTTGGTTATAGCGGTTGCGTCTCTTTCTTGTGTGCTATTGTGTTTAGTTGCTATTGACGCGTTGAGTAAATTAGATTCTGTAAAAAGACAATCACAAGGATTCTTACAAAGATTATTTACTTCTCTAAAGTTCTCTACAAGCCTATGTGGAAACAATATCTAATATGAATACCTAATAGGAGTTTATGGCGGAAAGTTGAACAGTGAAGTTGACAATTTATTTTCCGAAAAATGTGTTGCTTTGATAAATAATGATATATTAACTATTGTACGTTGATATATGTACGCCAGTGAAGGAAATTAAAATGAAATATTATAGCTCGACTTTCCAAGTTGATCCAAGATGTCCGGTACATTTTCAGTAAAGTATCTACAGCTTTACTGATAGGGTTAGGGATTAATTGCATCATCATTGTCGTTGACATCATTATTATCATCAGGGGTACTTATAATTTTATAACAATTATCAAGAAATACTCTACACTATTTTGTAGCTGATTGCTTATCTTAAAAAAGAAGAAGAAATACCTAATATTGTTGTTTTCTTCGTCATTAATAGCTCTACTTATATACCTACCCGATTTACCTACATCAGGACTCTTCACTTCTGCTATATTGGCATCATCTGTCTCCCTCTTCTCAGTTATATTATTTCGATTTTCCACTGACAATAGAACTCTAGATCTGTGACCGATATTCTCAATCATTTCTGAATCGTACATAGGATAGATTATGTCTGTTGTGTTACTCTCATTGTGAGATTTGATAAATGATTCTGTTGCGTTAGCACTGAAATCAAAATGATTATCTTTTGATTTACCGTTAATGCAACCCACGTTTGTAATCCTTATGAGACTGTGTCTGAGTCTTAATGGGACGCCTGTGCAGTGGCCAGATACCATAGCATACTAACTTACAATGCTCAGACATAAATCGCAAAACAGTAAAATTTATTTATCAACCGTGCAGTTAATTATGAAATTTTGGTGAAGACATCTGGTGACCAGAACGCTGGCACATATTTTGTCCAACACAATACATTGCATTGCCATTCAACGTGGCAATGCTGCCAGCGTTTTGGGCACCCTCCCTGCCGATGGTGGTGGGGATTTGCTGAGTGCATTTTGAAATCAGCCTAATTTAAATAATTAATTAACTTAATTGTGTATATATTTTTAGATATTACTGTTTAATTATAAAATATTTAAGTTGATTTCTATTTTCTTATTTACAGAATAAGATGGATGTGTGAGGTATTTAAGAACGTACCTTGTATTATTTTTTGGTTTAAAATCAACACCGTCTAGAGCTGCAAACCAGTCAGACATGCGCATAAAAATATCACTAATACTCATTTCAGTATTCGCTTCATTGGCTACAACACTAGTATTGTTTTTATAATTAGTTTTATTAAGTACAGCATCATTGTCACTGTCAGTTACATTAGCACAATGGTTGGTTATATTCATCACGTCAGTTTTATGTAACGTTTTATCTTGATTAAACTTCAATTTTGATGTGTTACTCGTATCTTCAGTATGACAATTAGTTGTATTTGTAAGATCCCTTTTATTTAATGCCGCATTGTTCATATCTATTTCGTTGGCTCCTTCGTTTGTTGTTATTATTTTGATTTCAATATTACTGTTATTGTCCTTCGTGTCCTCATTAAAGTATATCACTAAAGGAAAACTGTATGAATCTAAATAATCATCCCCGTTTTGATCATCTTCATCTGAGACTAGAAATATGTTAAATTGACTACTATTTTCCAACATTTTAGTATCATTTCTTGATACTAACTGGTTTGGTTTTAAAATTAGATCTAATTTATTTATACTATCATCAGTACTTTGGTTATGTTTATTTTTGCTAGAAACATCAGTTGTTATGCTATTTGTACTAGTCACTTTGTGTATTTCATTTGCTACTGAACTGGAGGCATTCTTAAGATCTTTTTTAATAATATTTGTAGCAGTGAGTTTGTTTTTATTGACTGTAGGTTGATTTTCATAAGAAGAGTTGCGTGTTTTTTCGGTCCCAATATTAGTATTATTATTTACGTGAGTATCTTTCTTATATACAACCGTAGTTGCGTATCCCTCAAAATCATGATCATTGTTTATATCTGTTACTTTGTACAATGTTGTTACTTCATAATATTTATCTTCAGATTTCCCACCACTATCTTTAATAGCAGTAGTGGATTCAATCTCTTTGTCTTTTTCTAAATCAATTGATAGTAATGATCTTTTTGCAAAACCAAACGAGAACGCCGCATTACTCAGAGTGCTCGTTTCGGAATTTCCAATTTTAGTTTCCTGATTTCTAATGTTACTTTTATCATTGTCTATAGTGTTATACATCATTTCGATGTACGGATAAGTAGAGAAATCATTGAAATGGGAATTCGTTTGATTTTGTGATTGTATATTTTCTTCGTTCGTGATTTTCAAATGGTTTTTAATCATTTTGGATAAATCAAAAAGATCTTCTCTGGCTTTGGTTGTAGGTCGCATTTCAAATCGTATGCCTTCCGAAGAGTCGTATTTGCTTAGAGTGTGCCTCTTTATTACACTGGAATTCATCTCATATGGATCTGAAAGTAAGATGAAGATGTAAAAGATGTTACTACATTCATTAAGTTCTATTATTTATTGTGATCGACTTCAAGTCTAGTCAGATGAGATTGAATGCCAATACTCAAAATGATGAGAAGTATAACTAAAGATTCTACAAATATGACGTAATGTACTAGTTATACGTACTATTCTTTCTCCCCTGCAATAGTTCACGCTTCAATACCGGGATTGTATCCAAAGATAATGTGACTTTAGGCTCTGTTTTCTCATCGGCTGCCGAATTCTTCTCCTTTTCTATCTTTTTACCATCTAAAACACCGTAATCACTGTACGCTTGCGCCATTTCGACGAGTTTATCGTATTTATTGTTTAGATAATCTTCAACGTAGTCCACGTCGTTTAAATCTTTCTCCGTTTTGTAAATTTCTAATTTGAGGTCTTTAGCATTTATTGGGTACTCCAACTGAAAAAAATCACCGGTATAATTCTTATTACCATCGTTCCCGATAGATGTCGCTAACATTAAATTAGCGCGCGGTGTTAAGATGGCTAGGGTGTTTCATATACTCTTTAAAATTAATTTTGACAGCAAGCAATATATCTCTACATACCCCAAATACCCTGGTGTTTTATTACTCACTACTCGTAGGCCTAGAGGTAGGACACCTTGAGACATATACCCGCAATGTACCGGTATTACTAGCTAAATGCGGAGCTAGAAAAAAAGCAGCCAATTCAACTATGCTCTTGAAAAGTGTCATGTTCAGAATTAGGATCGCAAAAAATATTTTTAACAGCAACAGCATCACTTTATTGATTTCTTATATTTACGAGAATACTACACATCGAAATAAAACGAATTATTAATATAATAAAACCAGTAATTAATATAATTAAATCCAAAACCAAGCGCATCATTGCAAAACCTCAAGACACTGCGAGCACTTTCTGCGTAGATCGGACCGCGAGCAACAACTAAATATGAAGGTACCCCGGTTCAAACTATAACACCTAGGACGTCAACCACCTCAGTCCTCCCGTGACCATGGTTGCTGTAAAGCAGCCGAAACGTCGGGAACATAAAAATATAAAATAAACGCAATAAAATCTGCAAAATTAGTTTTCTTTTCAAAGCGTTACCGTGTTACTGTTAACAGCAGCTTGTTTAACCGCTGTGTTCAGCTCATCAGGGTACAATGGCAACGGCCCCTTCCAATTATGATTATGGACGTCCAGGGGATTAGGATTCTTATTCAATTCCATTTGAGGTTTACTTTCCTGTGAAATAGACGTCTATGATTGCCAGGTCATCTTCTCAAGAATCCAAACAGATACATGAGAACAGCTTAAGAGAAAGGTGATGAGCCCATTGGCCATGCCCATGCAGCATTTTTTAGATGGTGTAAGCTGTTCACTCATTTTATCTACACCACAGAAAGACAGGCATTCCTGCTATTATAACTCGATATAGCTGCTAAGCCAGCCAGCAGTGATGACATATGGTACCGAGACGTGGTCGCTTACTATGGGCCTCTTAAGAAGGCTCAAGGTCGCTTAACGCGCAATGGAGAGAGCTATGCTCGGGGTTTCGCTACGCGATAGAAGCAGGAATGAGGAGATCCGTAGACGAACTAGAGTAACCGACATAGCTCAAAGAATTTCAAAGTTGAAGTGGCAGTGGGCGGCACATAGCTCGCAGAACCGATGGCCGTTTGCTGAAAGGTTCTAGAATGGCGACCACGAATCGGAAGACGTAGTGTGGGACGGCCCCCCCACAAGGTGGACCGATGATATCACACGCGTAGCAGGAACCCGGTGGATGCGAGTGGCGGAGGACCGTGATGTGTGGAAGTCATTGGGGAAGGCCTGTGTCCAGCAGTGGACGTCTTTCGGCTTATAGATAGATAGCTGCTAAGCCGAATACATACATCCATCCTCTTCTTCCTATCATTACTGTTTCGATCGAACTCATCATGGTTGTTCAAATCCTCAGTAAGGACCTCCTTCAGATCTTCATAGCCCAGGTTATCATCATCATCGCTTTCCAACTGCATCAGTCTTCGGATATTGGGCACCATGTTCACCAGCGGTTCTGATGGGGTCTTGCCAATACGATTGATGCCTGGATTTCTGGTAAAATCAAAATATATTTTACAAACAACCGACGAAGAATAATAAAAGTATAATGTCTTGATGCGCGGACCAATTTGTAGCTAGACTTTGGCGCGGACCGACAATACTCCACGCGATTGTTCGTTTGACACCGACTCAGTATTCGTTACATATTAGATTAAGTTAGACTAATTAGATTTTTAGATTCGAGAATTTTTTGCTTTTTTTTATAATTGATAGAACTAGGCGATATTTGGCGGAAATCTATTGATAAACTAATGGGGGAAGAGGAACCCTCCACTGACCCACTGCTTGTCAACTCTTCCAATTATAAACCAAACAAGTTTGTTCGATAATTAAAGAAGCCAACAACACCGAACACATCTAAGATGTTAGGCTGAGAATTGCATATTATTTGGGGTCCCAACACTTGCGATAGACAGTTTCTCGACTAACTTCTTAGAGGAGTTCGGTGTTGCTGGCTTCTTTAATTATCGATCAACTTGTTTGGTTTATAATTGGAAAAGTTGACAAGCCGAGGGTCAGTGGTGGGTTCCTCTTCCCCCATTTATTGTTTTTTTTTGTTAAAAGTGTTTTTTTATGTTTTAAAGATACTTACAATATCGTGGAAACACTTAAAACTATATCGTAGTCACTTTTAGTTGTAGTATGTTGTTTGTTAGCCTTCTCCTTATTAAACAAACTTGTTTTTTGTTTTAACAAGTCTTTTTGATAATTCGTAGTCGATTCGGGACTTAGAATCTTCATTATATCACTATTGGAAAACTTTTCTTCCTTCATCTTTTTCTGATTCTTTAAATGTTTGTTTGAAGGTTCAATCTCTTTAGAATGTTTATCGTTTTCGTTGCCAATCTTAAATAGTTTATCTAGTCCGAAAGGGTCTGACATGACGTCGGGCAAATTTTTCGTCAAAAATGTGTCCAACAATTCGTCCAATCTCTGCGAGTTCTTATAGAACGGATGGTTTAGTTGTTTTTCGTGAGATTTCGAGTCTTTAGGCTGATGGGAACATTTGGCGACCTTCCTTAATTTGGAAGGCTTGTAGTGTATCAATACTTTCTTCTTTTCAATCACGAATCCCATCGGTTGGTTTGTATAGTTGCCGATTCGTTTGAATCTACGATTTCTGTTTGTCAATTTCACTTTCATTGGAGACGCCTTACTTGTTTTGTTATGAGACTTGTTTTCTTTAAAATTCTTTGACGCTCTAAATTTTCTCTTGAATAATTGATTGTGAAATTTCAATGATCGCTTGATTCGGTCGGAGGTTTTCATCAAATCTATATCCGAGTCAGTGTGGCCGTTTGTTTTTTTAAGATTCCTTATTTGGGAGTCTATTTGCATTAGTTTTCTGTAGAAGTCTGGAAAATAATCCTTATGTACTTATCTTTAGGTTTACAATATTAATAACACATCATACGATGAATATGATCAATGATATTATTGTCAATAGATTTGTTCACTTTTACTCGTAATGATATTGATACCTCGTAATGATAGAGTCCTGCCTCGTAATGATAGAGTCATGCCTTGTAATAATAGAGTCATGCCTCGTAACGATAGAGTCATGCCTCGTAATGATAGAGTCATGCCTCGTAACGATAGAGTCCTGCCTCGTAATGATAGAGTCATGCTTCGTAATGATAGTCTCATGCCCCGTAATGATAGAGTCATGCCTCGTAATGATAGAGTCATGCCTCGTAATGATAGAGTCATACCTCGTAATCTTTCGCTGTTCTGCATTTCATTAATCTTATCGTTGTCCAGGATATTGTTCAAGTCTCCTATGAACTTGCTCTCATCGCTCAACGTATCCTGCAAAAGAACATCCTGTCTGATTGTGAACCATTTACAAAATCGTGACAAAAAAATACTGACGGAGAAAGTTTGAACCAAAATGGCTAATATTATTGTCTTGATATGAACTCAGCCGTTTAGCTCAGCACAAGCTTGTGAAGAACGGATTTTCCTCCATATTATCTGTGCATGTTATTACAAAACACCTTTGGATTGCGCAAGAAGACGTAGCAGGCAATTTTAGTTAAAATGAATATTCCCAACCGCCTTTTCAACGTAAATGAAGTCTGAAAACACTTGCTAAGTACGTCATAATTCAAACGGTCCTACCGACCACCTGTGCACTTTTAAATAACCCCAGACATATTTATTGTAAAGGGTTAATATTATACAATATTGTTGCAAAGTGCCCCCTTTCACCGGCGCTAATGGCTCCAGTGACATTTTACGGCTAATTACAAATTGTTGAACGATTCCCGCAGGTGAGTTTTCTTAAAGAAATATAAAAAAAACTTTACAGTTAAGTAAGCAGCGATAGCCAAGTTCGTACGACACTCGCCTTGGTGGCAAGGTTCAAACCCCAGCTCCCGTATCTGACATTTTCAGATTTTGCAAATCTCGTTATCTATAAAGATTGTCACGTGCTGCACGGTGAAGGCAAACATCGTGAGGAACCCGGCACGTCTGTTAAGTCACGTGGATTTCACTAAACCAACCGCACTGGGCCAGCGTGGTGGACTACGGCTTAAATCCTCCTCATATTGAGGGGGAGTGTGCCCGGTATAATGGCAACAGGCCGTGCGCTCAGTACAGAGTGTAATTTTTAAATATCCAATAATTTGATTTATTTCTTTGGTAATGTTATCTTTATAACCTACTGTTGGCCGTATTAAAATATTTTACACTATAATTGTCACACCATATACATGACAAATTCGTAAACAAACAAACTACGTACTTAATACAATCGACGTAAGGTCGATAAAACATAAAATATGACATTAACGCATATTGAAGGCGAAATCGAAACACACTTGACCCAAAACTTTTGGAGTTAAAACTTGACAAACAAACATACACTGCTTTAATATTGAGTGTGAACTTTTGTTAAGGGGAAGTACTTAAGGTGGAAGCTCAGGGTCAGGGCGCGAAATTCAAAATGTCAATGCTAATATCGCAAAACACTAAATTACATCGTAATGAGGTCCAAATTTTTCGTAAAAAATTAAAAACCATTGACATTTTGAATTTCGCGCCCTGACCCTGAGCTTCCACCTTAAGTCCAAGACGTACGGACGTACTACACATAAAAATGAAACAAATTTTTCGTTTTTTATCTTGGTAATTTTATGTTTGTACGTTCCCGACGTTTCGGCTGCTTTACAGCAACCATGGTCACGGGAGGACTGAGGTGGTTGACGTCCTAGTTTCATAGTTAGAACTGGGGTACCCTCATATTTAGTTGATGCTTGCGGTCCGATCTACGCAGAATGTGCTCCCAGGGTCTTGAGGTCTTGCAACGGTGCGCTTGGTTTTGGATTTAATAAAGCAGCCGAAACGTCGGGAACACAAAATAAATGCGATAAAATAAAAAAAAAATGATTTATTTCAAATTTTATAATAAAAAATGATTTATTTCAAATTTTATAATAATAATAAAACCAGCCCTTTTAATGTCCCACTGCTGGGCACGGGCCTCCCCTCAATGAATGGGGGATTAGGCCATAGTCCACCACGCTGGCCCAGTGCGGGTTGGCGGACTTCACACATATTTCGAGGGGTATTCTCAGACATGCAGGTTTCCCCGCGATGTTCCTCCACCGTTTAGCAAGTGATAATCATGATTGAAAATGAGATTCGCACATGAAATCCAAAAATCCCAGAGGTGCGAGCGAGGGCTTGAACCTGCGATCCTCGTTACTGAGGCAAGCGTTCTACCAACATGGCTATCACTGATATTTTCAAATTTAATACCATCAAATTTTTTACTTTTATTCCCGGTCTCAATTTTATTTTTATTTATATATGTATAAGTATAACCACAATACAACATGAATTATTTACAACTAGCAACTATTAGATACCCTACATACAATTAAAATAAATTAAGATAAAAAATTAAATTAAATTAAAAATTCCCGGTTCATAGTTAACCTACCCCTTAACTAAACTCGCAGTATTAACCGGCCGTTATTTACACGTGACGTGCATGTTTAGCTAAATCACCTGCCTTCTCTTTCTAACATTGAATGTACGAGCGAGAGGTCGCACTCATTTGCTGTAACATATTGAGTGAGTTAAATGGTGGAAGCCAGACTTGGGGACTAATGGAATGTGGGCAAGTAGAATTGTATTAAAAAAATATATTTGATAAGCAGTGATAACCTTGTCAGTAGGTCGCTTGCCTCAGTAACGAGAGTCGCAGGTTCAAACCCCCGGCTCGCACCTCGGGATTTCAAGATTTCATGTGCGAATCTAATGTTCAACCATGATTATCACTTGCTAAACGGTGAAGGAAAACATCGCGAGGAAACCTGCATGTCTGAGAACCCCTTGAAATACGTGTGAAGTTCGCCAACCCGCACTGAGCCAGCGTGGTGGACTTGGTGGTATTGATTGTAGGCGATTTTGGGATACATCGGGAATTAAAAAAAAAATATATATATTGTAATGGCTTTTTGGCATTATTATGAACGCACAATTTTTTTTTCGATTCGGCGATTCCTGTATGCTATCCCATAGGAACCGTGCATTTTTCCGGGATAAAAATTTGCCTATGTCATTTTCTGACCCCTAAACTACCACTACCTATGCAAAAAATCATGTCGATCCATTGCTCTATGAAAAAATAAAACAAATCTATCCCACGGGAACCATACATTTTCAACCAGATCCGTTCAGCCGTTCTGGCGTGATTGAGTAACAAACATCTATCCATCCAACCTTTCACATTTATAATATTAGTGGGATCCTGATATCCTATAACAGCAAACATAATATTGACTCACATGCACATACCATGACAGTTAGGGGGGAGGGAGGGGGTAAGTCGCTGGTATTTCATGAGTGGCTAGATTAAGTCACTTATATTTATGAGACATCTCCCCGACTCAGTAATTATTTCTCCCGTAAAATGGGTGACATATTAGACAGCGGGGGGTCGCGTTAGCGATTTTCAAAACACAGTCACGGGGAAATCAATTTATTGACTGTTTAATTACTGTGCAAGGTGGGTAGGCAGGCGGAAGGGGTGACTAAGGGCTTTTGGGGGAAAAGGGAAGATCTTCCAGCTAGGCGGCCGCTATGGCCCGACGGTTATTGTCGGGTATGTGTGAAAAGGAAGGATCGAAAAAGTGGGAGAGAGAGCCAGCAAGAAAGGACTTTAAGGAGAACGAAAAATAAAAAGAGCATTTATAATAATTAAGGAGTTTCACTCAATTCAAACAACCTGAGATTATATATATTTGAGTATACTATTCGTGGTTGGTTCAAAATGAGTATATAATGCGGCAGCATGACCGTCAGACTATCACGACAGCACACAAAAGACCTCAGCCCGGTTCAAGTTGTTCCACGGCGCGGAACGGACCAATCTACTGTTGAGGTCCAGGAGGCGGCCACCGTACTGGCTTCAGTAATAATACCAGCCCTTTTTAATGTACCACTGCTGGGCACGGGCCTCCCCTCAATGCGAGGGGGATTAGGCCATAGTCCACCGCGCTGGCCCAGTGCGGGTTGGCGGACTTCACATATCTTTTGAGGGGTTCTCTCAGACATGCAGGTTTCCTCACGATGTTTTCCTTCACCGTTTAGCAAGTGATAATCATGGTTGAAAATTAGATTCGCACATGAAAAATCCCAGAGGTGCGAGCCGGGGTTTGAACCTGCAAATCCTCGTTACCGAGGCAAGCGTTCTACCAACTTGGCTATCACCGCTTTCTATGGGTGTCTTCTAATGGGTTATCTTACTGGCTCCAGTAATTATCATAATGACATTAGGCCCTTTTAGAGCACCCGCGCACTAGGCAGCCTGGCTGCGCAGCAAGGCTTTGGCAGCCAGAATATTTGCGCAGTCAGTTATAGCAGCCAATCGACGACTATTCGAGATATTTATTCTATTCGTCATTTTTTTTTAAAGTTCGGAACCCAAAATACGTCTGGCTGCTACAACTAGTGCGCGGACACTGACGGCAGCCACATACATTCGCCTATACACGCTCTGGCTGCGCGCAGCCAGCTGGCTTCCGTGCAAACAGGCGCGTTCTATTGGCTGCCGCAGCCGGGAATTCGTGGCTGCCTAGTGCGCGGGCTCCCATACGTCATATTTTTTTTTTTTTTTTTTTTTATTACATTATAGGCAAGTATTTGATCTCGATCTCACCTGATGGTAAGTGACGATGAGATCTACGATGGAGCATACTTGCCTAGGTAGGAAGGCGGCAGTAGATAGAGGCACATGCAGCGCAACTGATCTGACCCGCCATCCATGACTGGCAACACCGAACATCATGCCGGAACACGGCTAGGCCGCTTGGCGACATGGCTTTGTTCAGTGGGTGGTGACTAGCCACGGCCGAAGCCTACCACCAGTAGAGTTGTCACCTGGTTGGCACCACCCAGGGTCACGTGTAGGGTATCTCGAGGGTACTTAATTCTCCTACGGACGAAGGTGACTCGACCCCTAGATTTACTGGCTGCCGCAGCCAGGCTGCCTAGTTCGCGGGGTGTCTAAATGTCTACTGATGGGCCTGGGGCCGGGCCTGCCCTTAACGCGAGAGGGATTAGGCCATTGTCCACCACGCTTATTAAAAAAATATCTACAATCCCCGCCAGCTCCTAGCCTATCACATTACAAGGCGACTGAAAGCGACCGCTAAAAAAAAGCAAGTTTAGACTTTTTGGTCGCGCCAGACAGCTTTCATTTAAATGTCCCGCTATAAACAGTTGTTTATGGTAAGTATAAAAAATAACTAGCCATCGCCAACATTTTCCTCTTCACAATATTGTTACTGATTTTGACAATCATGGTTGAAATTGAAGTTCTGAAATCCCAGAGGTGCGAGCCGGGGTTGTAACCTGCGACTATCGTGCACGAGGCGAGCGTTCTACCAACATAGCCAAGTGTCTTAGACAAACAAAATTTTGAAGCACAAAAAACTAAGCTGATTTGATACCCGCGAATTAACTACCTTACGTACAAATGAATTCACGTGTACTACCCAAATCGGCTTAGTTTTATGTGCTTCAATATTTTGTTTGCGACGCTCCGTTTGTATGTAAGAAATAAAACAGACGAAATATTGAAATAAAACTATTTTTAAGGATTTTATCGCGTTTATTTTACGTTTTTACGTTCCCGACGTTTCGGCTGCTTTACAGCCACGCTTTATTAACGCGATAAAATCCTTAAAAATAGTTTTATTTCAATGTGTAGTATTCGCGTAAATATAAGAGTCTGTATTGATTACAGACGAAATAATCATAATATCAGCCCTATCAGTAAATATGAGGGTACCCCGGTTCAAACTATGACACTAGGACGTCAACCACATCAGTCCTCCCGTGACCATGGTTGCTGTAAAGCAGCCGAAACGTCGGGAACGTAGAACCGTAAAATAAACGCGATAAAATCTGAAAAAAATGTTTTATTTCAATATCAGCCCTTTTAATGTCCCACTGTGGGGCACGGGCCTCACACATCCTTCGAGGGGTTCTCTCAGACATACAGGTTTCCTCGCGATGTTTTCCTTCACCGTTTGATAATCACCAAGTGATAATCATGGTTGAAAATGAGATTCGCACATGGAATCCAGAAATTCCAGAGGTGCGAGCCGGGGTTTGAACCTGCGATCCTCGTTACCGAGGCAAGCGTTCTACCAACTTGGCTATCACTGCTATGTCTATGCCCAGAGGTGCGAGCCGGGGATACAACCTGAGACAATCGTTGCCAAAGCGATCGTTCTAACAGCTCTGTTATCACTGCGTTACGGGGCAGTACTACTCTAAAACATAATCAACAGTGTAAACAAACTATTCCAGTGTTGGTATGGTGTATATATATATATATGTATATATGTGTATAGTTAACAAAGGGCCGCGGTCCGTCTGTCTGTCTGTCCACAACAATAGACCCCCCGCGGGCTGGTTGCAGATTAAAAATCTTCTTGTTGTTAGTCTGATGAGATGTTTTTTTTAAATATCTATGACTATGTACTTGATACTTGAAATATGCTAAACTTAATACTTACGTACCTCCCTACTATACACATTCATAGTTGCCTATATAAATATACTTAAGCAATGATAGCTAAGTTGGTAGCAAGCTCGCCTTGGTTGCGAGTCGCGGGTTCAAACCTCGGCTCACACCGCTGAATTTTCTGGATTTCATGTGCGAATCTTATTTTCAAACAATATGTTGAATCTAACGATAGGCTATCCAAAAATGAAAACTCGGCCAAATTGGTTCACTAGTTTTTTAGAATAGACTTACCATACGGACAAGAATTAAAAAAAAACACTTGACGGATTCAAAGTCGCACAAAACAGCTTATTAAAACTTTGCAGTATAAATATTGCCAGACGAACACACCAACTATATGGTCCCAAACTAAGCAACGCTTGCATTATGGGCACCGTACAATAGACTGGGGCCGAACTCAGTAAATAATTACTTATATAGATATTTATAACATCCATGAGTCGGGTACAAACATTCGTGCTCATCACACAGAGTTTGTTCCTACCGGGATTCTAACCCGGGAACCTCGGCACAGAAAGCAAGGTCGCTACCAACTGCTCCAACAGAGTTAAACAGTATAGATAGAAAATATTCTCGAGAAGCGCACAAAATAAACTACAATCCGCCAAAAGATATAAATCTTATAAAAAAAAAAGAGTTAGTAGATCTCTTAGGCTCCGAACAACAAATCATTTAAGGCTGCATCCACATGGGACGGTATAAAGACGTCTTAAGGCGTCGCAGTCGCGCCATGATTTGTTGCCGGGGTAACGCCCTTAGATTATACAGTGTGTTGCTATTGTCTCCCGTGTTGCAACAAAACTTATTGAGATCAAAAACTTGCCTATATTGTAATAAAAAAAAAAAAACTTAAATTGCGATAAAATCATTAAAATTCGTCAGTCCCACTTATCTGATATTGGATGCGTTTTAATGCTTCTGAAACGTTACGATGCGTTACAGGGGCGGGAGGGGGGTTGGAACTACGCGTTACGTAACATTGTTTTAATCCTTCAGAACGGTCGCGTAGAGATCTTACGTTTCACTAGGGGGGGAGGCCGCGTTGCATGGGGGGAAGGGGGGGGGGGGGTCAAAAATCTCCAAAAATTGCGTTACGTAATACTTGAACTCTCCCTAAATTGTTTTTTTCTGCAACACGAGTCGCAATAGTCATATACAGCATGATTCTGAAAGGGTATACAACCATTTGCATCTGCGCTTATTTGGGACATTTGTAATAATTATGCGAACTTTCGTTCTCGAAACTATAGTGAGCATCCTGTATATAGTTAAGGTGTCTACCAATTGACTTCCATTATACTTTAGGACATAATATATTAATATTTATTGTTTACTAGAGGGTTATTTTAAACAAACACCCCGCACACCGTAACATACACTCCTATCACAGGGAAAATAGAATTCAATTTTGCATAATTTCCTATTTGGTAACAGCAAACATATATTTGTTGGGTTTCCTGTAACAAATTGGTATGTGCCGCTATATCCTTCGTCCGTGTATCTATTCATATCTTATATTCAGAAGAATACAGTTCAATTTAGCTGTGAATTGGGTTTTATAAAGCGTAAAATTAACTTTGTATTGTGCCATGGGTTTCTTATAGGCTTTTTGCATTGAAATCCGTAAGTAAGAAATGTATTTCCCATGGTAAATTGTTTTATAATACTTTGTTTTGAAAGTAGTAAGTCATTTGAAGGGGGCTTGTATAATAATCCCACTAATATTATAAATGTGAAAGTTTGGGTGGATGTTTGTTACTCAATCACGCCGGAACGGCTGAACGGATCTGGATGAAATTTGGCACAGAGACAGGTTATAGTCTGGAATGGAATGGAATAGCACACACGCGACTTTTTATCTCGGTCCAATGTATGGTTCCCGTGGGATAGATATGTTTTAATTTTGCATAGAGCAAAGGACCGACATGATTTTTTGCATAGGTAGTGGTAGTTTAGGGGTCAGAAAATGACATTGGCATCGACATAATTTTTAATCGCGGGTAACACCGCGGGGCGCAGCTAGTACTTAATATAATAACAATAATATCGCCAGACGAACACACCAACTGTACGGTCCCACACTAAGCAACGCTTGCATTATGGGTACCGTGCAATGGACTGGGGTTGAACCCAGTATATAACATTAAGGTATATAGATATTAAACATCCATGACCCGGGTACAAACATTCGTGCTCATCACATAAATTATGCCCCTAAAAGGATTGGAACCTGGTACCCTCGGCACCGAAATCAGGGTCACTACCAACTGCGCTTATCAGATCAACATAATATTATTATCAAATGAACTATCCTGTCAAAGCATATCAATGAATCCGTTTTAAACAAACGCAAGATTGATACACAAAGGTTTATATTTCAAAGGCGTCTCCCCCTCACCCCTCCCCACTCTCCCTTACTAATACATCACGCAGACAAAGGCGACGGGGGCTGGCAGATATCATACTAAACAATGCTAGGTACAGTTGAGAAAAAAGGAATAATACCAATTGTCGCGAAGTACAGTAGGGGCGGTTAAAGTTGACCTATTTTTATCTATACATCTATACATATAAATAAAATTGGAGTGTCTGTTTGTAATATTAAAATAACCGCTTTTTACTAAGTGCATTTGGATGTATACACGGTACCTATACCAAAACAACTTTTTTTACAATTTTTGTCTGTCTGTCCGTCTGTTTGTCTGTCTGTCTGTCTGTCTCTCTGTTTGTTCCGGGTAATCTCTGAAATGGCTGGACCGATTTTGACGGGACTTTCACTGGCAGATAGCTGATGTAACAAGGAGTAACTTAGGCTACTTTTATTTTAGAAAAAAACATAGGATCTCACGAAAAAAAATTAAAATCAATGTTGCAGCGCAGCGCCTGATTAAGTTTGATAGCAACAACCTGAAATGCGTCCCGCGGGCTCAGAACGCGCGAGCAGGCTGTTGCCTACGGTTGTGTGTTTGTTAAATACCACGCGAACGAAGTCGCGGGTAACAGCTAGTAACTAATATAATTAAATCGTAATCAGGGTCAGGTTGTCGAAACGAGTTTGGTAATATTTGAGATTTTAATGTGTTTTCAGCCATTTTTTTTAAAGGGTCACGTGACCCGTGTGCCCCCTTTTGGTGGTATTTTTTTTATTTAAACTTTATCATGGAATTTAATGGAAAATACTGGAATTTACAATGATAGAATTCCATTTTTAGCATCATATTAAACTAATGACCAATTTAAGATTTTTAAACACATTCAAACAGACAGATGAAATAGTAATTCAATTTTAACATACCAACTCTCGAAAGCCAGGTCCGAAGTCTGCAAAAGACATACAAACTCCATACAAAACACGTAATATGAGGTTTATTTCTTAATGATAAAGCTAGGTTTGCATGTTCTAGAGTGGCGGCTACGAGGCAGAAGACGTAGCGTAGGCCGGCCCCCATAAGCAATGCCGTAGGCAGGAATTGACTTCGGGGAGCTGGGGAGAGGGGGTGGGTGGGGGGTCGAACTGTGGACCACAGACAATCCCAATTCTCCTTTTGTTTTGAACAAATCATATTTGTTAAATTAGCGCTAATTTAACAAATCATATTTGTTAAATTAGCGCAGGTTCAAAAGTTTATAAGTATACCATCTCTGCATCAACCTGTATGTACATACCCGAGCCAGCGATTTCAGACAGTCCATTGGCTTCTACAGGAGTATCCTTCCAGTGACTCCTGAAAAATACATTCTTCGTCAGTACTTATAGAACAAAATAATAGCACCCTGCACTAAATACTTAAAGAATTAATTATAGATATTGATGACAATGTGGCTTAATGATTTGAGCATATACCACTCAGTTCCACTTCACCGAGTTCGATAACCGCGTCGGCAAATTTCTAAAATATTAATTACGTTATTTTCTCAGTGGTGTAAGCAGGAACTTCCAATGTAATCGTAACGCCATCGAGAGAACATGCTGTCTCTGTCATACACATTTATGAAATTTGTCGTGTGAGACACAAATAATAATGTAAACTACATTGTTATGGGTATGTGAGAACAATGTATGAAATACTATAGATATTAAAGATCGATGCCTCGGGTACAAACATTCGCGCTCCTCACACAAAGTTTGTCCGTACCAGGATTCGAACCCAGGACGCTCAGTACCGAGAGTCGGGAGTCGGGTATCCATTTTAGCATGCACTCACTTATCTTCAAATCCATTTTTATTATCATCATTCTTGCGATTGTTCAATAGATCAATCTTTCGTTTTAATCGTTCACTGTCCAAGGTTTTATCCCGGTTCGCACCTTGCTTCTCGCTCGCTACAAGCGTCGGTACGTTCTTACAGACCACTAGGAATGCCACTACTATTGATATAGTCAGAATTACTACTAGGCATCCCACGCAAGCATACTCTGAACTGACTATCTTCTTTAAGCTGAAATTAAAACATAATTTAACTTACTAGAATCAGAATTAGAATATCTTTTTGTTCATGTAAACCTTTAAGTACAGTAGGTACTTATGAATCGTCAAAATAGTTACAAAATGCTAAGCTACTACTTTACCACCCGTTCGGAATGCTGTTCCTATAGAGAAGAAGGGGCGAGAATCTCCATGGTTGGTTGGTTAATCGAGTTAAATAATTGTTATTTGTAATGTACTAGAATTATACCATCTATGCATATTTCTAGTTCATATTTATCGATTGAATCGGCTGTCCTTAATCAGAGTGACCGATTTAGCCAAGCAATTGCAAACTCTAAACTCTTACGCGCAAGAAACACAGGAGCACGTGTCTTCAGTAGGTTTTGCAGTCTTTTGAGTCTCGCCCTGAAAGATTTGAACAATTTGAAGGCGAACATGAAATCAGATATGAGAAAATCTGTACACAAATAAGAAGCTGAAAGATTTCGGAGCCATCATTATCATCAGCTGGAGGACATCCCTTGCTGAACACAAACCTCCCTTATAGAACGCTACAACAGACGGTTGGTCCAGCATCCCACGACTCTAACCAGCTCGTTGATCTCGTCTGAAGCTGCGTCTTCCAGTTCGAGGTCGCCATTCAAGAACCTTTCATCTCTCAGAACCGAAGAAAGACGAGGTTCAATAATGGCGACCACCAGGCGGCAGGAGTGGAGGAAAACCTCAGGTGGCCGATGGGCTCGAGTGGAGGAGGACCGTGATGTGTGGAAGCCATTGAAGGAGGCCTATGTCCAACAGCGAACGTCTTTCGGCTGGTGTATGTCTGGTTTGGAAGACATGCTTCGCGTGGTGATAGGCGGTGGAGTAGTCTATGTTATCTCATGGGGAATTTTAAAATAAATGGAGAACATACCCAGAAAAACCAGCTATCTCTCTTCTCATTATGAAAAGGCTGGAATTAAAAATAACATTCGAATTACAGAATCAGCTCACCGAATTAAATATTTAGTTAGTACTGTGGACACATTTTACGAGCCGTAGAGTTTGACGCCTGATGTTTATATGTATACCTGTCTGTGTGGTGTGTACTATAGTATGTATGTGTGCTGTGTGTTGGGTGCTAGTGTGTGTATGTGTGTGTAGTGTGTATGTGCTAGGGTTTGTGTGTGTATGGGTGTGTGCTAGGGTGTATGCGTGTATGCTAGGGTATGTGTGTGTGTGTTGGGGTGTGTTTTGTGATCTGACAAATGTAAATTTAATTTACTCGACACACTTCCAAACTTCAGTTCTTCATAGGTGAAATAAAGGCTTACAATCAGTCCACCTGCCCACCCGATCAAAGAATATACTTAGTCGTTATGATTATCTGAAGGAATCAATAGAATGTTACTCACAATGCTCTGTGTTCTACAATCGTCGTAGGCAGTTCTATGTTCAACCACAGACGTCTTGTAAGGGTTGCTGCGCTTGCGCTGCTCAGAACTGCTTGATTCGCGTGATCTCTGCGAATAAGACACGCCAACACCGAACATGAAATCGTGTAATGTGGGTGACTCACCAACAATCGCAGTACACACACGAATACTCGCGCGCATATACACAAACAAACACGCTACATAACACAGACACACACACTAAACCATACACTTCTTCTAGACAACATAATAGAATTTATTAAATCTTACCCTTTCAGTTTTGTTTCTGTAATTAAAATACTTCTTCTTCCGTTCCTCTTTTTTGTTTTGTAGTAGATTCGCTTTTTCAGGATCACTGTGAAAATAAAACATACTGGTTATGAGTCTTCTGACACACACACACACACATACACACACATACACCCATACACACACTTACACACACACACACACGAACATACATACACATAATGGTCTCACACTAGACAGTAGCTTACTGTTTTTCCTTTTGCATTATATCTTTGAAAATCTTCAGCATCGGTGATTGACATTCTTTGTCTGATTTCTTGCCATGACTGAAAAAAAAAACAAAAGTCAACACGAGGCATTGGTAGCCGACAGGTTCCGGGTTCAATCAAACCCCGGCTCGCACCTCTGGGATTTCATTTTGAACCATGATTATCACTTGCTAAACGGTGATGTGAAGAAACCTGCATGTCTGAGAAAACCCCTCGAAAAAGGTGTGTAGTCCATCAACCCGCACTGGGCCAGCGTGGTGGACTATGGCCCAACCCCAATTGAGTTGAGACCTGGGCCCAACAGTGGGGCATTAAATGGCTAATATTATATTTATTTTTGAAAAAAAAACCTAATATACACAGAGCCCCTAGCCAGAGGGTTTATTTTACACATCAAGTTAATAAGTCGAGGTAATATTTGGGGCAGTCTCAAGTCGTTGTAAGGGGCAACTTATGTACAACTGGGTTCACAGTGTGTTATAATAATCGTCTTCTTACTTTACGAAATGAGATGCGATGAAATAAAATGGATATGAACATGGCTTCGCCCACAACTTAGTAGGTATTTTATTTTGCCAATGCCAAGTAATTAATAGCGATAACACATTCAATAAATACACATTATAAATGAAATAATGGATGTGACATGATGATATGAAAATGGCGTGATCCGTTATAATAATAATGACAAAATTTTAAGTAACTCTTGTTTAAAACTCACCTATTTGCACTCACTCCCATATTTGATGTGACGTAACTGAAGTTTTATTTTTATTTAATTATTATTTATGGCATCAAATTTTTCATAGAGAATTTGAACAACAATACAAAGAAGATTGAAGCCACAGCATCTGTAGACCTGTGGATTCATTTAAACCAAAATTGAATTGAATTTATATTAATAATAATATCGCCTGACGAACACACCAACTATACGGTACCACACTAAGCAACGCTTGTATTATGGTACCGTACAATGGACTGAGGGCGAACTCTGTATTAACTTTTTTTATCCTACAAACGTAAGTAGAACTATAACAAACAATTAAAAAATAACTGTCAAATCGGTTCAGCCGTTCTCATTTGATATGCTTATAAACAAACAACATTTGGGACGCCATTTTCATATCATCATGTCACATCCATTATTTTATTTATAATGTGTATTTATTGAATGTGTTATTGCTATTAATTACTTGACATTGGCAAAATACCCGCTAAGTTGTGGGTGAGGCCATATTCATATCCATTTGTTTCATCGCATTTCATTTCGTAAAAAAAAGAAGAAGAAACAACAATTTATTTTTATAAATAATACGTGGTCCTGGCCAGGCGAGAACCGCGATGCTGCGCGTTTAGACGGTACGCGGCCTTCCAGGGTAATTTACCGACTTTTTATCCCACTCAAAAGCAGTAGCTAATCATTTCGTTCCCCCAAGTATAATACGAAAACGAATTATTTTTCTCGGCAACACCAAAATAAATATAACATATCAAATATTTTTATTGCTTGTAACCCCAATAAAGTTTTGTGGCAATTTCCTTGAGTGATACTTGAAAAAAAAATGGTTTTTTTGTATATTTTCACAGTGCTCAGTTTAACTTGTTAGTTTACTACCAACTGCGCTAATCAGGCCGTCGAATGAATATAATGATAACACAATAGTCGCTTAAGTACAATCAGAATATTTCTATACATATAAACGATTACAGATAAGCAGTGATAGCCATGTTGGTAAAACCTTTGCCTCGGTATCGAGAGTCGCAAGTTCACACCGCAAGACCGACTTGCACTTCTAGGATTTCTGGATTTCACGTGCATTTTTTTATTTCATTATAGGCAAGTATTAGATCTCGATCTCAACTGATGGTAAGTGACGATGAGATCTACGATGGAGCATACTTGCCTAGAAGGTACCTGTTCACTCTCGACTTGAAAACACCCAGATTGAAGTTAACGGGGAACAAAGCTAATCACATTTTCAACCATTATTATGACAGCTCGCCTACAATACGACTAGGAGTGCTTGATAGCCAACACAGGATCGCCAGCCGCAGTCGCAACTAGACCAGCGACCCTGTCGATACATTCCTATATAAAATCATTAACGTGGGTAGGGTGAGGGGACCATTTATAGGCCAAGGCGGGCGCCCTAAAATCTACCCCGCGGGACCGCGCGCCTTCATAAACCTGTTTGCCTTAGTTTGTGTCGCTTCGACAAGATAATAGGGTACCGTACATCAAATGAGTTATGCAAAAAACGTTGGCAGCTTGCTTACGTCAAAAGATATGTAAGCAAAAGTAAGCTGATCTATCCTTTTGTGTTTGACTCAGACATGTTAACCTGAGCTTGGCTGCCAAAGCCTTATGAATATTACAAGCGTTCTATAGAACTAGTGTTAGTGTATGGGTTTTCGCTAAACATTGTAGAGAATAAAATATAAATATCGCCAGACGAACACACCAACTATACGGTCCCACACTAAGCAACGCTTGTATTATGGTGCCGTACAATGGACTGGGGTAAACCCAGTATAGGTTAATTTTATAGATATTAAACATCCATGACTCGGGTACAAACATTCGTGCTCATCACACAAAGTATATCCCTACTCGGATTCGGACTCGGGACCTTCGGCACAGAAAGCAGAGTTACTACCACTGCGCTAATCAGGCCGTGATATAGTAGTGTTTCGTTTAGTACGCGTGTATAGACATGATTTTGATGCACACATTCATGGTTGTGTGAGTCATGGACGTGTTTACGACTTCTCCCTAAAGAATTGGAAGAAAAATTTGATCGTTAGGTACTCAAGGAATTTAATGGAACCGACGACGAACCCTGTAGAGAGCCGGTTGTTGCAAATATGCAGCCCCAAATAGAAGTTCAGCATGGTATTTTTTTTTTAATTTGGCATCACAATAGGTATTTTGCCAGTGTCAAGTAATATAAATAATTTCTGTTTTTGAGCATATGCACAGGCCCAAAGGCTAGGCCCAAGTAAAATACCCCCCCCCCCCATCCCTCAATCAGTAAAGTGATGGATACTTATAAGTGATGGATACTTATATTATACTGAAATATATTTTTTTTTATACGGAACCCTTTTCGTTATATCGCGTTCGTTTGCGTTTGATCCAACGCGCTTCGGAGCGCATCGAGTGACGTGTGTAATTTATGACCATCTGTCACTCACATATTAGCTGCTAGGGCTGTCACTCCGCTGTCCGGTGGCTGAAAATATGATTCGGCTAACCACTCACTCTTGCCATGTGTCTGCAGCGCGGTATTGTCCTGGGAGGATACTGAGATTTCATCCTCAATAATCTACAGGAAAAAGAAGAAATTGTCTTTGGTTGGTGATGGTTTAGTATTGCATTGCGTTGTTACCTATTTTATTTTTATATTACAAACGGCGAACTTTTTGTCATAATAGCTCTAAAAGTGACAAAATTCTTTTGGAAATATTTCTGGAAATATAAATTAGATTTTCAGCTACTCCATATCTTTCGCAGTTAGTTCCTTTATTCTTTTATTAAGCGCCAGCCTGATCAGCTGTTTTAATTTTTTTCTCATAACCTTTTTAAACTATTCAGGGTCGCCAAAATTTTTAATAATTATACGTGTAATTGATTTTTGTCTCGCGTGACAACCTTAACAAAACGATGTTTGCCCGCCTCACAGTTTAACCTTTTTCTTTATTTATCAGCGGGCCGGTAACATTACCATTCACCTTACGTACAGGGTGGGCTAACCCCCAATTCACCCCTTCAAGTATTACTAGGTAATGTAAAGAAACACGACGGAAAAATACTGTTTTTCAGTTTTCTTAAAAGTTTTTTTTTAAGAAAATGGCGTCACTAACCAGAGAGTAGGTATATTTCTAATGTCAGTCAGGAATAACTTTCTAATATTTTAAAGTTGACACTGGCAATATACACAAACGTGTGACGCCAAAAAAGAAAAAAAAACTTTGAAATATGTGACGGACTTTTTGGCGGGAAGTTGAACCGTGAATTTGTCAATTTGTTTTTATTTTCCAAACAATATGTTCGTGGAAATTGGAAGGAAATTGAAATAAAATAGTATAACTTGACTTTTCAAGTTCTCCCATGATGTCCGGTAAATTTTCATTAAACTACCTATTGATAGGGTTTGGGGGATAATTTCACCGCCATCAACATCACCATTATCATCAGGGATACTTAAAATTTTATAACAATTATCATGAAATACTTGACACTGGCAAAATGCCACTATTTTGTAGCCAACCTAAAAAATGACGATGAAATATGAGAGATCTAATCCATTGTATAGGATAACCCATAACCCTATCTGAACTTAAAGTACGAGATTATTCGTAAGCTAACCGTATACTTCATAGTCTACGTATTTAGACATTTTGTGTGGAGAATTGAAAGCTTTAAATACCGCCCGCTAGAGGCGCTATTAAATTCTCCATATATAATGTTGAAATACTTACCATCAAATTTATAGAAAGTTATAATAGATTATAAAGGCATTATAAGGTATTTTTTCCTCTAAAAAGTTCGTTATAATGCCATTATAATCCATTATAATTGTCTATAAAGTTGGGGGGTAGACTATAAAGTATACGGCTAGCTTAAGAATAATCTCACACTTGGTTGATACTATAATTAAACATTCTTCTTTGTCTAGAACAAAGGCACTTGCAAACAACTTATGCAGTGACCATTCAGTCATCGTTCTTTCAAGCTACTTGCATGCAAGCAAGTTCTTTGAAAAGACCATGTTATCCCAAGTCTCCATCACATTCAATTATCCAGGCGCCTTCGGATAAGCCAGGCCACAAATACGTCGATGCGAGGCTCAAGGGCTCAGGCCTGTCGCGAGGCCTCGTAAACTGGACTACAACCAAGCCTTTAGTAGTATTAGCGAGGTGTGTGGTACAAGTTAAAGAAGTCTGGCTAATACGGCTACATTGTGCGAGTGTAATTTTTGAAACAGAACTCAATTTAATTAATCTCCTATCTCCTCCTCATTACCGTAATGTGTGAGCAAGACAACGATATTTTTAAATGTGTGTTATGATTTGGTAAACAACAGAATACAGAATCAGCATCATTATACAGTATACTGCAATTTTTAGCTTGTATTTAGTGTACTCTGTATATTGCATAATTTAAGCTGGAAGCACTAGATGGCGCTGGCAATAATGAATAGCAATACATATGCTAATGGATTGCATAAAAACGTCGATGCATAGGCGGTACTTACCATAGAGAATGCGTCCAGAATGTCTATGATATTTAAAAAGTAATACTAACCCCGAATTTATTGACGTTATATAGCTTTATTAAGCGTCATATAGTACTGCGCAAAGCAAAACTCTTGTGGGCAGTACTATATGACGTTTGATAAAGTTATATAACAATTATAAACCAAGTTTATGGTATGAATATAAAAAATCTGGACCACGAAACACATCACGCTATTTTTGGCGGGCAAGCACTCATTCAGTGATTTAACAACTAAAGAGTTAATTTTACAATGACCGCCATTTTATGGGCCAGAGACATAGATCACCTTATTATATTTTTGTCGATAAAGTCCAGGTAAATCTTAAGAAATTATTACCTGTTTATTTTAATTTACTTTTTTGCGGCCCGCGACACAACGACTTTGTTTGTGGCCCCTATGAAAAAAAGGTTGCGTGCCACTGCTCTAGCGTTAGTCTAAAAACCGCTATCTCTTATGGCTTGTGCCGCACATGTATCAAGGTATCGATGGGAGTGCGGTGAGGCGCCACCACTTTTACGACTGTGACTTTTTTATGATGACACTCAGAGTAGCTGTAGTCAGAATTGGCCACTGGAAAAAAAAATAAAGAAAAAAAGTAATAATGTTGAATCACATAAAACATTTTTATCTGTTGTAATGATAATTTGGTATTAAAAAGATACCGCCAGACGGACACACCAATTGTACGGTCCCACACTAAGCAATGCTTGTATTACGGGTACCGTACAATAGTCTGAAGGCGATCTGAGTATAAATAATTACTTATACAAATATTAAACATTATTTCAGTACAATAATTCGGTGGATTCAAACCCAGGTGGATCTTGTGGAATCTTCGTGGATTCAAACCCAGGATCCTTGGTACACAAAGTGTCTTAAGGTCTTGCAATAGTACGCTAGCGACACTAGGACGTCTAACACCTCAGTCCTCCCGTGACCATGGTCGCTGTAAAGCAGCCGAAACGTCGGGAACGTAAAAACATAAAATAAACGCAATAAAATCGGTTATATTTCAATGTATAGTATTCGCGTAAATATGAGAAATGAATACTAACAAGTCAACAAAGTTTTGGCGGAGCCAACCCTGACAATCCCCACTATACTACATTGAGATGTTCAATATGGTTTTTGGTTTTTGTTATAAAAAACCTGTAAGCTTGCATCGTGTATAACTCTGTCCATACCCTTATTACAAAGGATTTGTCATATCACACGATACTATACTATACCTTACTCATTTTTAAAATTCCAGAAAAGCGGCCAAATAAGTGTATGGTAATCACCGCGATCACAGCACAACGCTTCGTACGTCAAGTGCGAGATTATTCGTAAGCCAACCGTATACTTTATAGTCTACCGTATTTAGACATTTTGTGTGGAGAATTGAAAGTTTTAAATACCGTCCGCCAGAGGCGCTTTTCAATTGTCCATACAAAATGTCTGAATACGGTAGACTATAAAGTATACGGTTAGCTCGCACTTGAGGTGCCGCGCGATACCTGACTCGTGGGAGTGAAGAGCGTGCTCGAACGTATCGAGATTTAATTTACATTGCCGTTTTAGGTATAAATAAGCAATTATGGTTTATTTATTTATAATCACGTTGCAATGGACTTCTATTATGATTTCATGCTAAAATCAATTGAAAATAAAACTGACAAAAATACGTAAAATGTATGAAAACATCGAGGGAAAATTCCAACTCTGGGGCGTTCCGAATCATCAGTTGAATCCATGGTATCTGTTTTCGTTATGAATCCACTTACACTCTGTGTAAGTACTATTATATGCGGAATAACTCGCAGACCATTGTACGGTACCCATAAGCATTGTAAGTCGTAAGGGTTATTACAGGATCTTGGATTATTTGGGTGATAAAGCAGCCTGGGACTGATCGCTCAAATATCAATATTTACGAGTATAATGTTAAAGTGTAGCGTGTGTGCGCCCCGCATGGCAACACACTGGAGCTTACTTTTTTATTTTTTTTGTAAAAATAATGGATTTAAAAAAAAAGACAAGCTTGCTGAGTTTCTCGCCGGATCTTCTCAGTTGAGGTCGCGTTCTAATCCGGTTGTAGAGTTAAGAAAAAAAATGTAATGACAATTTGTAAGTGCCCCCGTAGGCCTATACGAAATAAACGATTTGACTTTGATTGCTTAGTTTGGGATCGTACAGCTAGTGTCGTCGTCTGGCGATATTCATTATTTTATGATATATCGCCAGACGAACAGCCCATTGAACAATACAATGTTTAAATATTACAAGCATTTTCGTCACGTTGTTAAACATCGCGCTAAATGGAATTTAAAAGCTTCGAACGTTTCACACCGACGGATACGGACGGCGTCATGCGATAAATGAACAATTAACTCAAATCAATTGAATCAGAAATGTAAATGAATTTTCAGGAAGCTGTGTGATGTACCACTGAATTGCTGAAAACGCGAGGTCGCGTACCTATAAACACAAAGGCATTGCTAGCTTTTATTCCTATACCAAGCAGTGATAGCCAAGTTGGTAGAACGCTTGCCTCGGTAACGAGGATCGCAGATTCAAACCCCAGCGCGCACCTCTGGGATTTCAAGTGCGAATCTCATTTTCAACCTCGATTATCACTTGCTAAACGGTGAAGGAACAACATAGTGAGGAAACCTGCATGTCTGAGAGAACCCCTTGAAAGATGTGTGAAGTCCGCCAACCCGCACTGGGCCAGCGTGGTGGACTATGGCCTAATCCGTCTCGCATTGAGAGAGGCCCGTGCCCAGCAGTGGGACATTAAAAAGGGCTGGTTCCTATACAAATACTTCAGCGATTTCAGACCGCTAGTGAAATTTAAGTGCTGAAATTCTGACGTCTCATTATGAATCCAAATGCACTAAAGGAACGAAGATTCGAAGCTTAGTATCTCATTTTTAAATCACCTTTCGCCCCCAGTCCATTGCGTCCAGTACCCATAACACAAGCGATCGCTTAGTTTGGTGCCATACTGTTAGTCTGTTCATGTGACGATATTCGACCACTTGTGTTATAGGTAACTAGATAGTCAAGTTCAATTATACCAATCCCAATAATCCCAATCTATACTAATATTATAAATGTGAAAGTTTGGATGGATGGATGTTTGTTACTCAATCACGCCAGAACGGCTGAACGGATCAGGATGAAATTTGGCACAGAAATAGATTATAGTCTGGAATAGCACATAGGCTACTTCTTATGCCGGTAATATGATGGTTCCCGTGGGATACATTTGTTTTAATTTTTCATAGAGTACCAATAAATTCATTTTCTCATACATTTGATTCTGAGGCCGTACGAAGTTCGCCGGGACAGCTAGTATTAAAATATATGCAAGTTAGAATGAACGAAGCTGCGGTAGGGCGGTGGGCGATCGCCCATTCCTGGCTCTCTCAGTCTTATTTAAGTCACGCAAAAATAAATGATAAAAATGGGCATTATCACATCTAGCATCAACAGCTCCCGCGCGCAGAATCCCCTCACAATTAGTGCGTGACTGTACCGCTGGGGTGCGATAGATTTGCGATAATATCCGCACGCCGCAACACTCCAGGGAGCCGGCAGCAATACAACTGAGATACGATCCCAAATATTTTAAAATAGTAATAGTTTTGTCAGGAACAAGGTGTCGGTAAGGATCTTTTCTTAGTCATGCTCTGATTGGTTGAGGGAATCGCGACGCAGACGAACACACCAGCTGTTAATCTATACTATACTTACTTACTTACTAATATTATAAATGTGAAAGTTTGGATGGATGGATGTTTGTTACTCAATCACGCCAGAACGGCTGAACGGATCTGGATGAAATTTGGCACAGAGATAGATTATAGTCTGGAATAGCACATAGGCTACTTTTTATCCCGGTAAAATGTATGGTTCCCGTGGGATAGATTTGTTTAAATTTTTCATAGAGCAAAGGATCGACATGATTTTTTGCGCGGCTAACACCGCAGGGCGCAGCTAGTATTATATAATATTATTAATATATTGTTACTTGTGGTGGCGACAGGGGTGTAGGGTAAATACAGAAAATAATAATCTGTATACCTATGTTTGTTTTCATCGCGGTAGGGTGGATGAGCCAGTTGATGGTAATCAAATTAATAATATTAATAAATGAAATACATTAAGTGATTAAAAGCAGAATAAAAATTAATCAAATTTTATGAATTGAAATAAAACTAATTTTACGGATTTTATCGCGTTTGTTTTATGTTTTACGTTTCTGAGGTTTCGGCTGCTTTACAGCAACCATGGTCACGGGAGGACTGAGGTGTTTGACGTCCTAGTGTCATAGTTTGAACCGGGGTACCCTCATATTTAGTTGTTGCTCGCGGTCCGATCTACGCAGAAAGTGCTCACAGTGTCTTGAGGTCTTGCAATGGTGCGCTTGGTTTTGGATTTAATTATATTAATTACTGGATCTCAAGTCGGTGGTAGCACCCAGCCATTTTCCCTTTTGAAGTTAGGATGTTTTTTTATTTCTTTAGCTCACATATCATCCTTGGTCGGAATCGGTGTTCTTTTGCGAGGATCTGTGGTCGATCAAATCAGATATAATGGCGGTTGCGATCCTGTACATGTTCACAGATTGCAAACTTCGTAACATAAACATAAAATAAACGGGATAAAATCTGTAAAATTATTTTTATGTCAATGTGTAGTATTCGCGTAAATATATGAAATCAATAAATTTTATGAAATAAAAATTATGTTTCAATACTACCAGTAACAACACCACCCACCCCACGAATAATGAGATTCCGATGTAAACATCTGTCCAAGATCGGATTAAAATATTATTCCGCTCAGTACAGCGGAGTTGCGTCTTAAGAATTACAAATTTAGCGTCGGTAAATCTTTTGTTTGAGATCCTATTTAAAATGTGCATTTCTATTGTGAACTTGTATTTATGAGCGAGTAGCGACATCTGTTGTCGAATAGCGTAACTGAGTTTTAATACTGAGCCTTGGATTTTATTATTAATATTTAGCTTGAGTATTGTTAGTCTTTGTTATGTTTTAAATTTGTTTTTATTATTTAACATATTATATTATGTGACCTGGGACATTTTCATTATGGTTGCGTAATTTTAGAGAGAACTGTTAGCGACATCTAGCTGTTGTAAAACAGAACCACTTAGATATAGTCAGGAGGACGATAGCCGCCAACAACGCCATCTATATGCGTGTTTTTTTTAAGCTTTCGGCCCGCAGAACGGTTCTTTATATTTAAATCAAGTCGCTAGATGGCGTAGAATACATTTTTATATAATCATAAATATTTTCATGCTGCCGTCATAATTAAGTTCAAATATAACACAAAGTTTGATGTTTTCTAAATTACAAATGTATTAGGAATTTACATTTAATTAAGTATCGTTTTTATTCGCGATTTTAGGGAAGGTACCTAGTTACTGAAACAGGTATTTTGAAATTGATAAAGTTGTCATAATCTTAATGTTATAATCCCAACGAATTAAATAGCTTTTGCATTAATAGAATCGAATATACTGTATCGCCTTGTTTCGCAAAACAAAAAAAGATTACATGCTGATCTGGATGGGAATTTGTTATTGCTAATAAAGTGTTTACAACACATTTTAAAGTACCTTAATAATAATTTAAAATTAATCTAATTAATAATAATTTCAATTTAATCTAAATCCTAATTTCAATAGGGAAGATGGCTGGGTGCTACCACCGACTTGGGATCCAGTTATTAATATGATTAAATCCAAAACCAAGCGCACCATTGCAAGACCTCAAGACACTGTGAGCACTTTCCGCGTAGTACGGATCGCAAACAACAACTAAATATGAGGGTACCCCGGTTCAAACTATGACACTAGGACGTCAACCACCTCAGTCCTCCCGTGACCATGGTTGCTGTAAAGCAGCGGAACCGTCGGGAACGTAAAAAACCTATAATAAACACGATAAAATTCATAAGATCAGTTTTATTTGAATGAATATAAAAAAAATACAATCGAATTAAGTGCCTCCTCATTTTTTTGAAGTCGGTTAAAAAGACGTACCAAGACTGCACGTCAAGTGCGAGCTAACCGTATACGTTATAGTCTACCGTGTTTACACATTTTGTATGGAGAATTGAAAAGCGCCTCTAGCGGACGGTATTTAAAACTGTCAATTCTCCGTACAAAATGTCTAAGCACGGTAGACTATAAAGTATACTATATATTCGGGGTCGAGTCACCTTCGTCCGTAGGAGAATTAAGTACCCTCGAGATACCCTACACGTGACCCTGGGTGGTGCCAACCAGGTGACAACTCTGCTGGTGGTAGGCTTCGGCCGTGGCTAGTCACCACCCACTGAACAAAGCCATGTCGCCAAGCGGCCTAGCCGTGTTCCGGCATGATGTTCGGTGTTGCCATCCATGGATGGTGGGTCAGATCAGTTGCGCTGCATGTGCCTAGTGAATGTAGCGTCTCAATCTACTGCCGCCTTCCTACCTAGGCAAGTATGCTCCATCGTAGATCTCATCGTCACTTACCATCAGGTGAGATCGAGATCAAATACTTGCCTATAATGTAATAAAATATATATATATATATATATATATCTCGCACCTGACGTACTGTTAAATCCGTAATGTAAAGACAAATAAGGATTACAATACAGTGTTAAGAACGCATTTCATTATCAATGTCTATAAATCCATCAGTACGACTTTCAGAAAATGTTCAAGCATTAGATTAATTATATTGTTTCTAAGTATAATTTATCCCAGTGATTCGGTGGCAGTACATATTACGGACAAACTTCCGCTGATTAGGGTACGGGCGAAAAAGTACCGGTTGCATACCTTCGACTGTTATATTTATGGCGCAGAGCGAATCGGACACACTGTTAAATGGTTCCGTATAATTGTAACTACATTATATACACCAGGGATTCCCAAACTGGTTGGTTTCCCAGGGGTCGACATAAACGAAAACTGATTTTGGGGGTCGACGAGGTCTAAAAATCGACCCCTATTAATTAACACAAGTTCTTATTTGAAACTATCAAGATACTGTATAAGCTGTGTTACGTGTACCAACTTGTTATAAGAATGACTAATATTTTAGTAGGAAGTATCATTGTTGTACTTTTAAAAAACTCAACAAGTCGATAAGCGTGCACTTGTTCGTACGAGATGAAATTATTATTTCGTTTCAATTGGTAAAACTTAGAGATTGACTATGGGGATCTGAGCGATCAGTCCCAGGCTGCTTTATCATCCAAGTAGTCCAAGATTCTCTTTTTTTTTTGTTGACGTGTGGGAGAGGTCCGGGTTATGTGGGATTCTTACCCACTAAACCCCCCCCCCCCCCCCCTAGGCCGCCTTCAACACATGTTGGAGGGGCTCCGGGATCTTCAAACGGAACGCACCGGTGTAATAACCCTTACGACATAGATAAGTTTTCACGGTTGTTTAAAACTTACTACTTAATTGGGCAAATCTCGGATTCCTTTGGGAAGTTTATTATAGAAGCGTAAAGGGTTTTTTTCACAATTAAAACTGATCCACAAAACAGTTAATCACTTTACAACACTTCGATATTATCCAATAATCTATACAACCTTATCGGCTTATCATTATTTTTTATTATTATATAAATTATTTTGCATACAAACCAGTACTATCATTTCCGTGTAATTAGTTGCGCGCAAAACATTTTATATAGTTGTGTGGTTCTTCAAATTAAAAAAAATATTCGCGTCTGACTGACGTCATGATAAGTAAGTAGTTAATTTAATTATTATAATACTTGATCATCGGTCATAATAGTGGATTGGATCATGTGATAATGATCATGATAGCTTTGTGTGGGATATTAAGCCGCATTCCGTCGTTCGCTTGCAAACCCACCGAATACGATTATTGAATTGGCTTATTAGCTGCGTAAATTACTTTGCTATGTTTTCAAGCGAGATGTAATAAAGAAAAATCTTAATTATCTTAATTAAATGTAAAGATGTATTACAATATTGACACGATACACGGCGTACGCTAAAACTGATACCTAAAAAAACAAAATCATAATCAGAACTTATCAGTTATGAATCGTCAAAATAGTCACAAAATTCTAAGCTACAACTTTGCATGCTACAATAAGTAGCATTGTTGTTGAGCTGTTATATGTCTGCTATAATAAGTAGCAGTAGCAGGCCATTAATTAAATAAATATATTCACAAAAAATTGTGTCAAATATTTAATCAGCGAGTTAAATAAGATATAATAAATTAAGATTAAAATTAAAATAAGGCAGAAGACTGGTGGTGTGTCAGACAGACATCTGGTGACCAGAACGCTGGCACATATTTTGGCCAACACATGAGCATTGCCGTTCAACGTGGCAATGCTGCCAGCGTTCTGGGCACCCTGCCAGCCGATGGTGGTAGAGATTTTCTGAGTGCATTTTTAAACCTGCCTAATTTTATGTTTTCTCTTAATTTATTATATTTTATTTAACTGAAGGTGAACATTGTGTAAATTATGTTTTTTTTTCGCAAAAGCGGTTTGATAAGAGATACTTAATCAACGAGTGATATACATTCGTTTATCTAACATTTTCCTTTGGACTGATCCACTATCGTAAATGTTTAAAATTAGGAATTATAAGAACCACTGCTTTCTTATACCGGTAGGGGCCATGTAATCATAATCCTTGTATACCAGTGATGGATGCTTAATATCTTAATAAGTAATTAGATACTGGGATTTCCCCCAGTCTATGCACCCGGCCTTCTACATTTTTTTTATCGCAATGTGATTAATAAGACTAGGAACGCATACGGGTAAACCTAAAACACATTTTTGACTAATTATAATAGGTAAAGAAAATAGTTAGTAAATGTTACCACCGATCTTATTTTTGCCTAGAAAATGGTCCGGTGGCATAGACAAATTATTTCTGGACATTTTTTTTATATATGTCTGCGTGAGTGCGTGTGTTTTTAAGGCTTCACTTGTAGCGTATGCTGTGTGTTGTCTGAATATGCTAAAAAGTCTGTGGTAGTAAAGAAAAAAAAAATTACACAGCTCTGTAAGACACAATAGGAATATCCACGGAAAAATATATTAGTAGTATACAGAAAAATAGATAGGTATAGGTAGGTATTCCTCATATTTACGCGAATACTACACATTTAAATAAAACTAGTTATGCAAGCAACAACTAAATATGAGGGTACCCTAGTTCAAACTATGACACTAGGACGTCAACCACCTCAGTCCTCCCGCGACCATGGTTGCTGTAAAGCAGCCGAAACGTCGGGAACGTAAAAACATAAAACCAACGCGATAAAATCCGAAAAAAAAGTTTTATATCAAATAGATAGGTGGTCAGATTATTATTTGTTTTCCCTTTCTTTTCAGAACACCTTCTCCTGCTTTCCCTTCTGGGTGTGATCCAGTCGCGACCACAATTAGAGTTATATGAGGTCCACGAAGCGTGCCCTGATGATAGACACTGGCTCCTGCAGCATGAGTACGATTGCTCCAAGTTCTATTACTGCGAGTACGGACTGAAATGGATTACGCCAAGAGACTGCGCCCCTGGCACGCAATTTTCTTATAGATTGCAGGTAAGAATTTTCTTATAGATTTCAGGCTAGAATTTTACTAAGTATAGATTGCAGGAAAGAATTTTCTTATAGATTTCAGGCTAGAATTTTACATAGTATAGAATTTTCTAATGGATTGCAGGTACGAATTTTACTAAGTATAGATTGCATGCATTAAATAAGTACGATTAAAACAATAACTTTATCTGTGTTTCAGGTTTGCGTTCACCCGCGATTGGCTAACTGCAACCTACCTGGGCCTCCGACTGAAGATCCAACAGAAAGCACTACTGATGTCCCCACACCAACTTCTTCACTACCACCCATACAAGCTTCTACAGAACCGCCAACAGAATCTACCACAGAAACTACTACGCAAGCTTCTACAACAACAGATATTACCGCGACACCTACACAACCTCCCACAGTCACAGTGTCTGCTTCAGAACCTGCAACTGTAACAGCTTCTCCTACAGAACTGCCTACAACAACTGAATCTCCTACACAACGTCCTTCAACAGCAGCATCTCCTACAACAATAGCATCTTCTACAGAACCTGCTACTGTAACAGCTTCTCCTACAGAACTTCCTACAGCAACAGATTCTACTACACAACGTCCTTCAACAGCAGCATCTCCTACAACGATAGCATCTTCTACAGAACCTGCTACTGTAACAGCTTCTTCTACACAACCACCTACAACAACAGCATCGTCTTCACAACCTGACACAACAACAACAAAAGATGTTCCAATGGAAACATCCACAGAACCTTCATCACAAACTCCTTCACTAGATGAAGAGTTCCTGCCAAACGGCTGTCCAAGTGATGACAATGTACATCACCTCTTGCCACACGAAACAGATTGTGATAAGTTCTATTATTGTGTGAGAGGTGAAAAGGTTGAGAGAGGCTGTGCGCCCGGGACATACTTCAATCCGAAAATCCAGGTTGGTGACTTTCTATTTAGCTGTAAGACACAAAGGTCGGGGTTGTAACTTTATGCTTGAAATTTCGCCGAGCCTAAAACTAGACTAAGTATTAAAAATATTGCATTGTGAAAAGCAGTAAAATCAAGGTTAATTGAACAATGGCCTTGGACTAGTTACGTTCATACCCTGCCTCGCGCCTCTCATTTTCGGATTCCCACGTGCGAATCTCATTCTCAATAGGCATCTGAGGTATTTTGTCAGTGCCAAGTCTAAGAGCTATTTCTCTGTTGTATTTTTCTGCCTTCCAATTTTTTTTATGTACATAATTCATTCTTCTCAAAACAATTATCAAGAATTACTCGACACTGGAAATAATGTCACTATTTTGAGGCCAATTGCCAACCTAAAAAAAAAGAAGAAAAAGAAATCAAACATTATGATTGGTGTAATCACATCGATGTTTAATTTTCAGGTGTGCGATTGGCCGGAAAATGTGGATTGCGCGAACGACGGAACTGAAGAAGGTGACGATGATGATAACGAAGAAATCGACGAAGAAAATGACGGTAGTGACCCTGATGATGAGAATGATGACAATGACGACGTCGACAGCGGCAACCCTGAAGATAATGATAAAGACGATGGTGGCGATCCCGAGGATGACAATGACGACAACGCCAGCCCTGATGATGAGGAAACTCCCGGATCAATCCTGCCCAACGGGTGTCCTGCCGATTTCGATGTCCACAAATTACTGCCCCACGAGACGGACTGCGATAAATTCTATTACTGCGTCTTCGGAGAAAAGGTTGAACGACCATGCGCTCCCGGCACTTACTTCAATTACGAAATTCAGGTCAGTTTGTCAATCAAATATGTTTTTCAAAGGAAACTGCCGAAACCGTTTTTGACTGTTTATTTGTGTGTTGCATGTTAAAGGCCCCGTAAACGGGCTATAATAATTGCATCTTGTTAAGCACTAAAGCACTAAGGCTATCTAAAATATTGCCAGCGTTTTCTCTTGCGGCAATTATACCGCAGGGTGACATCGAAATGATTGTGTACATGATTCAGAAAATTTTAGGATCATTCATCAAGAAATCGATTGATTAAAATAAAACTTAAAATTAACACGTATTGGGTTTGAAATAAACTGACCATATTGAATCAAAGTTATTAATAATTCCCAAGTTATACGAATTTCTGAAAGAAATGTACTTCGTAAGGCCATTGTGAATGGAATGTAAATATCAATTAATTTGACGGTTAATCAAACCAGAATATTGTTTTAAAATAATGTATGATAGGGATACCCGCCTGAGGGATCGTTAATGTTACTCGTCCATGCGATACAAACCTACAACTGCGAGTTAATTCGTAAGCTAACCGTATACTTGATAGTCTACCGTATTTAGACATTTTGTATGGAGAATTGAAAGTTTTAAATACCGTCCGCTAGAGGCGCTTTTCATTTCTCCATACAAAATGTGTAAATACGGTAGACTATAAAGTATACAGTTAGCTCGCACTTGACGTGCTGTACAGTTTGTTACAAGCATCAAATATTTGGGTTTACATGATATTTTTTTATGACTCAGTCATTATCATATCCTATTAAAGATAATGTTATATGTAGGCATACTGATTATTATACATGCTACTGCGCATGTTAATTGAATTATATGGAGTCTATTAAAATCAAACTTATTTTAAGAATTTTATCGCGTTTATTTTAAAAGCAGCCGAAACGTCGCGATCATAACACAGAAAATAAACTCGATCAATTCCTTAAAATTAAGTTTTATTTAAATGTGTAGTATTCGCGTAAATATAAGAAATATATATGGAGTCTATATACCATTACGTCTATTCCCGCTGGTATGGGCAGCGCCATGGTATAATCATATGCTACGCCAGAACGGCTAATACGCAGATCAGGACAAAGCATATATCACGGATTACGTCACATCGAGTCGCTCTCTCCTTTAAATTCATACGAGGGAAAGACACAAAATTTATCTCGCATTTTGTATTGTCACCGCCGGCTGTGCTAGTACTACACGTATTTTCCTATCATGACAGCTAAGTCACGTGATAGATGTTCAAGGCTACGTCATCAACTGTGGAACGGTATTCATAATTGTATTGAAGATGTCAATCAATGGCAACACTAATAGTGTCGTAGTCTTGGGCCATCGTAGAAAGAGAATACATAGCGTAGCATATGTTAATACCATGCCGTAGGTCAAGCATAATCTTTCGGGCATGTTAACATTTTATTAGGCTCATTCGGCCAGATTGGATTAATTTACTTAATAAAATTATCAGAAAAGATAAATAAAATAACTTATTTTTTATGGCAGTAATAATATATTTAATTCAATATTGTTAAAACAAATTGTTAAAACCAATATTGCCAGACGAACACACCAACTGTACGGTCCCGTACCAAAGCAACGCTCGTATTATAGGTACCGTACAATGGACTTGAGGCAAACCTAGTATATCACTTCTTATATAATAATAGTCCTCTTGGCCGAATTTTGGTCATGACGGCTAATCTCAACGGAAACTAGCCAGATTGCGCAGGAGATAATCTAGTGCACAAGTGTGCGCAAGCGCAGGTGCACTCTCTCTCTCCCTCACTCTCACAGTCCGGTGGGAGGCATCCGACACGACCGGCGAGAGATCAGGCGCAGGACCGACGGCTTCACGTGCTCTCCGAGACACCAATTACTTGTATACCTGGATACTAATTAAACATCTATGTCTCGGGCACATGTAATTGTACCCATCTTCCAAAGTTTCCCAGTATTTGAACCCGAGACCCTGAGTACAGAACGCAGGGTCACTACCAGCTGTACTAATGGGATCCATAAACCTTTTCATCTATACATATAAATAAAATTGGAGTGTCTGTTTGTAATATTAAAATAACCGCTTTTTACTAAATGCATTTGGATGTATACACGGTACCTATACCAAAACAACCTTTTTTAAAAATTTTGTCTGTCTGTTTGTTCCGGGTAATCTCTGAAATGGCTGGACCGATTTTGACGGGAATTTCACTGGCAGATAGCTGATGTAACAAGGAGTAACTTAGGCTACTTTTATTTTAGAAAAAAAAAGAATCTCTCGAAACAAAATTAAAACCAATGTTGCAGCGCTGCGCCTGATTAAGTTAGATAGCAACAATCTGCAATGCGTCCCGCGGGATCAGAACGTACGAGCAGGCTGTTGCCAACGGTTCAGTCTTTGTTAAATACCACGCGGACGAAGTCGCGGGCATCAGCTAGTCTTTTATAAATGCACAGTATCGTGCCGATCGGTTTTTCGTCTTTCCTGATTGCTCTGATCACCGGTATTCATTCCTGGAGATTATCATCTCCAGACACAACTAGTGGGATTACCGGTGATCTGTGTTTGACCTGCCCCCTTATTTACAAGTCTTGTATCGGAAAAGGGAATATCAGTCAGCCAGGCGGTTGTTATACCTGGCGGTGCTGGCCGCTATGCCCCGTCGGGGTCTTGTATATATGTTACCTTCTCCGAAAACTCTCATAGTGTGTTTCAGGATTGTATAGAGAAATGTCAGTGCCAATTTGTAAGCTCTCTACCAATTGGCATGTGAATGTCTAGCCAACTTGCCTTTTGACAAGGTTATTTGTAGGTACCTTACCAATTGGGTGCTAAGTTAGGCCATTCGTATAGGCTTTGACGTGATACATTAGCCAATCTATTTGCATGAAATCTGTGGTGTGAGAGGGATGAAAGAAGTTACGTTGCCGTAACGGTACGTAACAAAGATTGTGCTTTTGGTACAGTACGTCAAGTGCGAGATTATTCGTAAGCTAACCGTATACTTCATAGTTTACCGTATTTAGACATTTTGTATGGAGAATAGAAAGTTTTAAATCCGGTCCGCTGGAGGCGCTGTTCAATTCTACATACAAAATATCTAAATACGGTAGACTATAAAGTATACAGTTAACTCGTACTTGACGTGTGGTACTAGTCGCACTTCGATGTGTAACTCGCTTTAAATGAAGTAGCTATAAAGCATTGACGTACTGTAGTAGTTTTCTGTTATTGCGATGTTAAAACATATTTGGGGTGAATAAAAATACAACACGAAAACAAAATTTATTTTCAAAAATCAATTAAAAATTACACAATTTGATTAGGTGTATACATTACTAGTTTTGACAAGATCTTTTATAATATAATTAAAAAAAAAGGATATAACGATTATTTCAGGTCTGCGATTGGCTCTACAATGTAAACTGCTCTTCAAATGGAACCGACAGTGACAGTAGTAACCCAGATGCTGAAGACGGGGACAATGGCGGTAATGGAGGCAATGGCGGAGATGAAGATAATGGCGAAAATGAAGGTGACATTATAGACGGTGCAGAATCGGACACGCTGCCAAATGGCTGCCCTGCCGACTTCGACGTGCATCAACTGCTGCCCCATGAGAGTAACTGCAGCCAGTTCTACTTCTGCGTGTTTGGAGAGAAGATTGAGAGGAACTGCACGCCTGGTACACACTTCAATCCTACACTGCAGGTTGGTGATATAAAATATTAATTTATTAATATTATGGTTCCGAACTCAAAGAGTTCAAAACCCTATTGTTGATTCAACGATGTCCGTCCGCTAGTCAGAGACTTCGAGCTTTAACACGAAATGACATATGGACTCGAATTCCACAGATAATATGTAAATCCCAGATTGAGAGACAAACAAATACTATTTTTATAATGTATCGCTGAAAAGACGTTTTGTGCAAAATACAAGTTTACCAAATCGTCAATCGAAGCTTTTAAATACATTACCAATTGTGGGTCATCCAACTTCACACCTACTTGAATCTCATTTTGTAATGCTCTGGTTAAAAATATTACTTTTATCTGACTGTTTGTGCCTCCTGCCCATTCTTTTGCCATATATTATGGTCCTCCTTTCGACTGGTAAACTCTTGCCACTGTTCTTTGAGTCATGAGCCGCTGGCATCACAATATACTATTCTATGTTCGGGTACAATTTCCGTCTTTTCATTCAGTAATATTAATAATTATTTTTCTCAGCGTACTCGTATTCTAATTATCTTCAACTATTCTCCAATAGACTGTTTTACTAATATGAAATTTAAAATAATTGTATTAAATTTTGTTTAAATTTACACAATACTAATTATTTTGCAGTCCAAATCACTAATGGAATGAAATCAGTGTTCAACAGATCTGAAAACAACGATAAGATAATATTACTTTATAAATTATCAGATTCCTCACTTTTTATCTTTCCGAAAGTACTTACCGCTGATTCTAATTGCTGAGTTAATTGTTAATACGTTATGGAATCTTTATAATTACTCTAAATCAATGAAGATAGAGATCTTATTCCGTAATTAAAACGATATCATGTAAAATGTTGTGAAATAATGATTTCACATTAAATATTATGTGCACTGCTATACTGTATTTTTTGCTAGTTTCCTGAGAGATAGGCTGCTGATATTTCAATAGGACGAGGTGTTTCAGACCAATAGCCTTGGATTGTTAGAGCTATTTACGAAGGACGAAATAATACGTATGTAAACGATAATAATTGCAAATATATTTAATTAACAATTCTAGGTTTGTGATTGGCCATCGAATGCTGGATGCAAGTCGGAAGGTGGTAATGGCGGAAGCGGAGACAATGACGGAAACGACAATGCTAGTAGTGAATCCGATGGCGGTAACGGCGATGACAATGACAGTGATAATGGAAGTAACGATAGTGAAAATGAAGAATCCGATGGCAGCACTGGCGGAAATGGAGACAATGGCGGTGATGACAACGACGAAGATAATATAGATGATGCGGAATGGGATTTGCTGCCAAATGGCTGCCCCGCTGACTTCGATGTACATCAACTGCTTCCGCACGAGAGCAACTGTAGCCGGTTTTACTACTGCGTGCTTGGAGAGAAAGTTGAGAGAGAATGCGCGCCAGAAACTCACTTCAATTCTGCGTTACAGGTTAGGTACTCATCATTATCTACATAATACTTACAAAATGACACAAAAGTAGCCCTTACTCTGGTTAGGCTCCCAATAGCGCCCTACAAACTGTCAATCTGGATCACGATTCTGGAATCATGATCTTAATCCCAAGCTAAGGATCTGCTGAATCTTGCGATATCGTCTATACTGTTGTGGGATATATCATGTTTAGCATGAAATTTATGAATGTTTTGATAATGTGAACGGCGTCATTGATAATACGTTTTATACAAATCATTTAATTTATTTAACAACGTCAAAGTATATTATAGTGTATATTATTAGTAATAGCACCAAATTAGTAGTATCATGAAAGTTTATTATGTATTTAACTAATATCAATTATTAGGTCTGCGATTGGACATGGAATGCTAATTGCGAATTAGGTGATAATGGCGAAAATGGAAATGGCAATGGTGAGTCGAACGACATCGGTGATGGCGAAGACGGAGGTGATGGCGGAAACGGAGATAATAATGGTGATGCGGAAAATGACTCTGGCTCCGGTGGCGCCACAATGCCGAACGGCTGTCCCGCGGATTTCGACGTGCACCAGCTACTTCCACATGAGAGTGACTGCAGCCGGTTCTACTACTGTGTGTTTGGAGAAAAAGTCGAAAGGGAATGCGCGCCTGGTACACACTTCAATCCCGTGATCCAGGTAAGTTTTTTTTTTCTTACATTATAGGCAAGTATTTGATCTCGATCTCACCGGATGGTAAGTGACGATGAGATCTACGATGGAGCATACTTGCCTAGAAGGTACCTGTTCACTCTCGAATTGACATATTGTGTGAGTGTGAACAGGTAGGAAGGCGGCAGTAGATCGAGACGCTACATTCACTAGGCACATGCAGCGCAACTGATCTGACTCGCCATCCATGAATGGCAACACCGAACATCATGCCGGAACACGGCTAGGCCGCTTGGCGACATGGCTTTGTTCAGTGGGTGGTGACTAACCACAGCCGAAGCCTACCACCAGTAAAACTCTACACTCCAAACTCAAAAGTTTAACTTTATTAATAATATATATGAAAGTTGTGCTGCGTTGCTAAATAAAAATGGTATTTCTATTATATAATAGTGTAGTTATATAATACTGAATACTTAATAATTAGCAATAACTAAATTATCTAGCAGCAGACAGGATATACAGTAATAATTTCAAAACATGATAAATAAGAAAATTGTATCTATGTTCAGGTTTGCGACTGGCCATGGAGTGCCGGCTGTGAATCGGGAAGCGGCGATGGTGGTAACGGTGACAATGATGGAAGTGGAGACGATGGTGTCGATGGCGAAAATGGAGAGAATGGTGAAGATGGCGGAAACAGTGATGAAGGAAATGACAGTGGCGGTAATGATACGCTGCCGAACGGCTGTCCTGCTGATTTTGATGTACACCAACTGCTGCCGCATGAGAGCAACTGCAGCCGGTTTTACTACTGCGTATTTGGCGAGAAAGTTGAGAGAGAATGCCCCGCTGATACACACTTTAACCCCGTAATTCAGGTACTATAATTTTTATTATCATAGATATTTTATCTCCACATAACTTTTCAAGCTGTTTCTACCTAAATAATTCATTGTTGTTACAGGTATGCGATTGGCCATGGAACGCTGGTTGTGACGTTGCCGATACTGAAGATGGCGATAATGGTGGAGATGACGGTAACGGAGATAACGGCGGAGATGGAGATAATGGCCAAGATGGAGACAATGGCGAAGATGGAGACAATGGCGAAGATGGCGATAATGATGGTGATGGCGATAATGGCGAAGATGGAGATAATGGCGGAGATGGAGATTCCAGCGGCGATGGTGATAATGGCGAAGATGAAGATAATGGCGGAGATGGTGGAGACGGTGACAACGGCGGTGGTAGCAACAAGTGCCAAGACGAATGCAACGCTCTGCCCTGGGCGCACGACACAGACTGCGACAAATACTACATCTGCAACGGCGGCCAGCCTCTCCTAGTCGTGTGTTCGGAAGGCCTACATTTCAACGTCAAAACGCACACTTGCGATTTTATATGCAACGCCAACTGCGCTCGAGAGGACGTGCAAGCGACAGCCGCATCTGACGGTGTGAAGGTATTCTTACCGTGGGACAAAATGGACGATAATCTGTACAAACTCTTACGTATAAAGAATCGTTATTAAGATTCATTTGGAGTGTATTCTTGGATTGGTAGGAAATAACAATGAAGTAAGCACTATGGTTGAAAAAAGGAATAGTACGTCAAGTGCGAGATTATTTGTAAGCCAACCGTATAGTTTATAGTCTACCGTATTTAGACATTGTGTATGGAGAGTTGAAAGTTTTAAATACCGTCCGCTAGAGGCGCTATTCAATTCTCCATATAAAATGTCTAAATACGGTAGACTATAAAGTATACAGTTAGCTCGAACTTAACGTGCAGCAATTAAGAACATCTGTATGTGGAGTTGTTTTGAAAAAGTGAATACTACAGGATGTTCAATTCTGAAAATATAATATGCCTAAGTACTTAGTGTCTATAGACACTAAGTACCTAGACACTAAGTACCTAGGCGTATTATATTTGTCAGAATGGAACATCCTGTAGTATTCACTTTTTCAAGACAACTACAACAAGTGTTATTTTTTATATGTAACTTATTTGAAAGATGCCCTATACAAATACTGTCAAATAAGTTGTGAATACAGTTTATCAGCGCATTGTTAAATCTACAAAAAAGGTCCAGATTATTGAAAAGTAAAATATTTATTGATATAAAACATTTATAAATTAAATATAATATAATTAGCGTTTTTTATTTCATATAAATCGTTCACTTAGTTATAAATAACCTTAATATTAAGTGATGCCTTTTATACATTTCGAGTTAAATAATAAAATATTATAATTAAAAAAAATATGAAGTTCCTTTAAAAAAAAACTAAAAGATGTTTGAGTACTTAGCAGGTATCTAAATACCATCAAAATATGGTCTTCTTAAATAATAATAAAGAAATATAATCTCAGATCAAATACATATATAACAAAAAAAAAGACTATATAGCTACCGCGTGATTCAGAAATGGTATACTAACCTTTGAACCAGCGCTTCTTTATCGCACTTATAATCATTATATGAAGACGGAATCTCGAAAAGTCGATTTAAAAAAAAAAAATTGTTTCCAACAAAATGACAATAACTTTTTTGTGTAATTTAGCATTTTTTTTTAATTAACATAGTATCGAAATTGTGACTTCAAATTTAATAATGATGACAAGGGCGCTAAAGTAGAGCATGTTCTAAGAGTGGTGTGCCCTTCCTGAATAACGCCGTATAATTATAAGTTAGAACTGGAATGTGATATATTTCTTCTGGAATGTTTGAAAAAAAAACTGCCCCTTACTGGCTATCCGCGTCATTTGATTCGATAACCTGAAAAAAAACAACCATGATTATTTATGCCAACACCCCACACAGCAATTGACTTGGTTCACAAGCTATCACTATGCTAAGTCACATCAAAATCGGTTCTGTAGTGTTCCCGTTCGAATGTCTCCATCCCACTAATATTATAAATGTGAAAGTTTGGATGGATGGATGTTTGTTACTCAATCACGCCAGAACGAAATTATTACCGAATATTCGGCGCATCTCTTGTATGTACTGATGCTAAAGCTTACCCTTTTCGTCTTCTTGCCATACATGGACCAAAATGTGACCTTAACTCTGGTCGGTTTGCCGGTGCGAGCATCGAACACCCGACAGCTATCAAATGGGGGGCAGTAGAGATGAAGAGACACAGCTCCGTCGACATGGCAGGGGTTCTCCATACGATGGAGGCCTAGGGCATCTGGAACAGATGGTCACATACCTCTTAATACTTTAAAAAGAAAACGTTTTACCAAAATAAATATACCGACTTCAAAAAACTGTATAGCCCAAACTAATCGAATCTATAAATCTAAGTAGGTTACTTAGCGTAATTCAATTTCATACTAGCTGTCCCGGCGAACTTCGTACCGCTTCAAAATGAAATGTTATATGAGAAAATGAATTATCTTTATTATTATTTTTTTGGTGTTTTCCCATGTTTTGATATTTATTCTGCTATTCGGAGCGGAGACAAATGCAAAACATCAGTAATCATAAAAATCTGCCCAACCGTTCTTGGGTTGTAAATAGTGTAACTAACACGACTTTGTATTATATTGTATAGATGTAACCAATATATTGGGTCGGTGCCAAACTAACAACCGAGTCGAGTGTTGCCAAAGGCTACCTAAAAATTGGTCCGCACATCAAGCCATTGTACTTTTTTGTTTTATACTTTGTTCTTAATTGGTTGTTTGTTTGGCCTACTTAATTTTGTGATATAGATTTGTGGGTATCCCGAGGGAACTCTTCCATTTCCCGGTAGTAAAAGTACCCTATGTCATTATCAGGGCAATCAACTATCACCGTGCCAAGTTTCATTAATATCCGGGCAGACGTTTTCCCGTGATACGTGAACAGATACGACAGAAAAAAAGACATAAATGGCGGATTCAGCGTTCATAGCTTTTTGGCAAAAAAAATAACTATCAGGTTGCAGACTTTATCATAGATAACAAAAGAGCCAAAATAACATTTGGCACGACCCGGGAACATAAACCATGATCTCAAGATTCGCAGGCTGCGCTTGCGCTCAACAAAGAAACCTACTTACCATTAATATAACAAACATCGTTCACTTCCAATCGCGTTCTTCCAATCTCCTTCATATCCTGAATATCATATTCCCCGTCATTCTGGCTCCCGCCATTTTTGCTGTCACACTCCCTGCAATTTTGACAGCTGTCACTCTGACAACTGACGTTTTGTTCGCAAATGTGTTCGGATAGCTCCGTGGGTGACACGCCGCATCTCCGGCGTGTTTTATTACTGTGTTTGTTGGTATTTTTTAATACCTCAGGTTGGGTTGTATCTGGCCAATCGTATCTGAAAATAGAATAGTTTTGATTTAGATTTTGAATTAAGAATTTAATGGTACCTTAAAAATAATTTATATACAAATAAAATATGTCAAAATGTTGATCTCGCGATGTTATAATCAATCGCTTGAAATTGAATACCATACTTGCAAAATTTTGTTTTATTTTTCAAAAAAAGTGTTTCTTTGATAAATAATGGGTAATATTCCTCACATTTTTTGGACACATCACCCGAAAAAATAACTCCATGGAACGTCTGGTGATCCAAGGCCGAATAGAAGGCAAACGGTCACGTGGTCGGTCTCCAACAAGATGGACTGAGTCAATAAAATCTGCTACAAATTGTCCCATAGTAGAATGTTCCCGAAATGCCCTACATCGAGATACGTGGAGAAAAATAGCAAGAGCAGCGTCCATGTCCGAACAGTGCAACCCATTACCACGACCACTCTTACAAGAGTGCCCGACTAAGAAGAAGAAGAAGGGTAATATTAGTGAGATATTAACCATTGTGTGTTCGTAAACGTGCACGAGTGAAGGAAATTGAATTAAAATTGTATAACTTGACTTTTCAAGTTCTCCCGAGATGCCCGCTAAATTATCAGTAAAGTATCCACAGCTTGTCTGACAGGGTTAGGGGATTCATTTCATCATCATCATCATCGTCATCAACATTATCATTATCATCAGGAGTACATATAATTTCATAACAATTATCAAGAATTACTCGACACTGGCAAAAATGGCACTATTTCGTAGCCGATTAATAATTCCAGCCCTTTTTTATGTCCCACTGCTGGGCACGGGCCTCCCCTCAATGCGAGGGGGGGGTTTAGGCGATAGTCCACCACGCTGGCCCAGTGCGGGTTGGCAGACTTCACACATCTTTCAAGGGGTTCTCTCAGACATGCAGGTTTCCTCACGATGTTTTCCTTCACCGTTTAGCAAGTGATAATCTTGGTTGGAAATTAGATTCACACATGAAAAATCCCAGAGGTGCGAGCCGGGGTTTGAACCTGCAATCCTCGTTACCGAGGCAAGCGTTCTACCAACTTGGCTATCACTGCTGTAGCCGATTGCCAACCAAAAAAAGAAGAAGAAGATGGATCGCTTCGACAATTACACAGGCTGCACATCACCAATGAATTCTCATGATGAGTACGACAATCGTCCAAATTTTGGACGTCCGATTTCCCCACACATTATCCGACTGCATCCGATCATTAGGATACGATCGGAAGGTGTGGAGCCTGTCTTAAGTATGAGCCGTCACGGTCATCTAGTGCACCCAGTTATTTCTTGTTCATGACACTTAACAATGATAAGTCACATGTCTATACGAAGCGATAACAGAGACCTCTTGATGCAATTGTGACCCTTTGATAAGTGTACAAGCATCTTTATCCCACTAATATTATAAATGTGAAAGTTTGGATGGATAGATGGATGTTTGTAACTCAATCACGGCAGAACGGCTCAACGGATCTAGATGAAATTTGGTACAGACATAGATTATAGTCTGGAATAGCACATAGACTACTTTTTATCCCGGTAATATGTATGGTTCCCGTGGGATAGATTTCTTTTAATTTTCATAGAGTACCAATAAATTCATTTTCTCATACATTTGATTCTGAGGCGGTACGAAGTTCGCCGGGATAGCTAATATATACATATATATAATAAACAATATCATGTTAGCGAACTTCGTACCGCCTCAAATGTGTGAGAAAATCCAAAAAAAAACCAGGCTCTAAGAGTGACTCTGCTATTCTTGGTGGAGACAAATTCAAAAAAATCGGTTCACCAGTAACTGTCACTTTTGACAGATATTGTATGGGATATCTGTCAAAAGTGGCAGCTACTATGCGGTTGCTGTTCGATTATGAATCGATTGTGTTAGCAGACTCGGGGCCCAGTTCTTGAATTATACATGTTGTAACTAACACGACTTTGTTTTATATTATACTAGCTTTTACCCGCGACTTCGTTCGCGTGGTATTTAACAAAGACACAACCGTTGGCAACAGCCTGCTCGCGCGTTCTGAGCCCGCGGGACGCATTTCAGGTTGTTGCTATCAAACTTAATCAGGCGCAACGCTGCAACATTGGTTTTAATTTTTTTTCGTGAGATCCTATGTTTTTTTCTAAAATAAAAGTAGCCTAAGTTACTCCTTGTTACATCAGCTATCTGCCAGTGAAAGTCCCGTCAAAATCGGTCCAGCCATTTCAGAGATTACCCGGAACAAACAGACAGACAGACAGACGGACAGACAGACAGACAAAAATTGTAAAAAATGTTGTTTTGGTATAAGTACCGTGTATACATCCAAATGCACTTAGTAAAAAGCGGTTATTTTAATATTACAAACAGACACTCCAATTTTATTTATATGTATAGATTTTATTTGACAACCTGATTAGCTTAGCAGGTAGTGACCCTGCTTTCTGTGCTGCGGGTCCCGGTCTCGAATCCTGGTAGGGACAAACTTTGTGTGATTAGCACGAATGTTTGTACCCGAGTCATGGATGTTGAATATCTATATAAGTATTATATACTGAGTTCGCCCATAGTCCATTGTACGGTACCCATAATACAAGCGTTGCTCAGTGAAGCACCGTATAGTTAGTGTGTTCATCTGGCGCTATTTATTTATTATATAGTGAGATATAGATTAATTGATAACTGAGTTATCTGCTGCCGCTATTTGAATGGAATTAATTTCTAGAAACTTGCTGATTAAGTTCACAACCGCAAGGAGATTGAATAAAAACAATATTGACGCAAGAACATTATTATCAATGACAGCAATAGATAAATTATTACGAATTGCAAATTGGCAACAATAATATTTGCGAGCGTAAGTAGGCAAATTGTTATTCAACACACTTGCTCGTAAAATGGATCTTATTGCATCGGGTTTGGGCTCATAATGCAGATTATTATTCACGCGTGCGTTTAACTTTATATTATCGCGCAAGTGTTATAAGTAAACCAGATTGTTTTTTATGCTGGCAAAGACGTTTCAAGTCTAAATTTTTTTTCAACAATTTGTGTGATTAGGTAAACTGTGTCAGTAAAATATGATAAACTAGATGCGCCCGGCGGTGTTACCCGCGATAAAAAGTATGAAAAATTAAAACATCTATCCCACGGGAACCATACATTTTACCGGGATAAAAAGCCTATGTGCTATTCCAGACTATAATCTATCTCTGTGCCAAATTTCATCCAGATCCGTTCAGCCGTTCGGGCGTGAAAGAGTAACAAACATCCATCCATCCATCCATCCATCCATCCATCCATCCATCCATCCATCCATCCATCCAACCAACCATCCATCCAAACTTTCACATTTATAATATTAGTATAGATGATAAATTATTATATTTTTTCATTGAATTAATATTAATTGGTTTTGAAATAAAACTAATTTTACAGATTTTATCGCGTGTATGTTACGTTTTCACGTTCCCGAAGTTCTGTAAAATTAGTTTTATTTCAATGTGTAGTATAAGGCTGTGTCCCCAGTAGGCAAACTGTTAGCGGCCGACTGAGTGAGCCGCAAATTTGTGGCGAACTGAAATTCAAGTTAGCTGCAAACTCAGATCAATTTGCGTGCGTCGCAAGCAAACTGTTATGTGTTAGCCGCTTATTTAGGTCGACCGACCGACTGAATTTTCACTGTCAACTGTCCACATGACAGTTTGCGGCAAACGGACTCACTACGCCCGGCGAACAAGCATATCGCTGCCGCCGACTGGAACCGGTTTTGCTGTGAGTCGGCCGCTCACTGAATCAATCGGCGCGCGCAACACAGCAAACTGCGTAGAGTGAGCGCAAACTAGCAAACTGTGAACACTCCATTTCAAATATATGTAGGGGCGTACTAAACCAATACGCAGCTAACTCAGTCGGCCGCTAACAGTTTGCCTACTGGGGACACAGCCTTAGCGTAAATATAAGAAATCCATATTAATTTGTTATAATTACAAAAATATTCAATTGTTTATGTTTTTTTTAATATTATTTTTCTGTACGTTAACCTCCCTGTAAGTTATCTATCACCCCCAATAGCTTAGTAATCACTTGGGCCAGCAGTTATCAGAGTTCCACCTTCGTTATTGTAACGTCATTCTAAGCGACCTAATAGACCGACCTTAGGGTTATCTTAATAAGGCTATTTAAACCGTTGACCTGAAGATTAAACCAGTTAATTAAACACAAATAATGTAGTACACTGACGTACACTGAATACTTTAATATATTAAAAAAAAAACAATTTAAAAAAAGTCTATATTTTTTTTACGAACACGCCAACTAAACGGTCCCACACTAAGCGACGCTTGTATTATGGGTGTCGTACAATGGACTGAGGGCGAACCCAGTATATAATACTTATATACATATTAAAGATACATGACTTGGGTACAAACATTCGTGCTCATCACACAAAGTTTGTCCCTACTAGGGTCCGAACCCGGGACCCTCGGCACAGAAAGCAGAGTCACCACCAACTGCGCTAATCAGGGCATCAATTAGAAATCTGGTTGTGAGGTTGTAAATCAAATAGCAGACCCCATAAGATAGCCCATGGTGACATACACGATAAGGGCTAGTGTCCTGACCTGATCTCCTCAAGGTTTCCGCTGAGGATCTTCATGAAGCAGTGTGAGTCAGCGTGGTCGTGGATGGCGGAGGCGTGACCTGGTCCCCAGCACAGGATCATGATGTTAAAAGCCCCGTTTCCATTGTCCACCAGGTTGCGGGTGTACCTGGTGAAAAGGTATACAGGCTGATACAGAAACGGTATACTAACCTTTGAACTATAGACAAGGAAATAATGTAGACGCGAGTAGCAGAACATATTGAAGCACAAGAATCCGAGCCGATTTGAATAGTACCTACGTGTACTACACGAATCGGCTTGGGTTTTTAACTGATTTCAAAAAGGAGGAGGCTCTCAATTCGGGGTCGAGTCACCTTCGTCCGTAGGAGAATTAAGTACCCTCGAGATACCCTACACGTGACCCTGGGTGGTGCCAACTAGGTGACAACTCTACTGGTGGTAGGCTTCGGCCGTGGTTAGTCACCACCCACTGAACAAAGCCATGTCGCCAAGCTGCCTAGCCGTGTTCCGGCATGATGTTCGGTGTTGCCATTAATAGACGGCGGGTCAGATCGGATGCGCTGCATGTGCCTAGTGAATGTAGCGTCTCGATCTACTGCCGCCTTCCTACCTAGGCAAGTATGCTCCATCGTAGATCTCATCGTCACTTACCATCAGGTGAGATCGAGATCAAATACTTGCCTATAATGTATAAAAAAAAAAAAAAAAATTCGGCCTCCTCCTCGGAGGAGGACCGTGATGTGTGGAAGTCGTTGGGGGAGGCCTATGTCCAGCAGTGGACGTCTATCGGCTGATTGATTGATCTCAATTCGGTGGTTTTATTTTTTTTATATTTGTGATTTGGGAAAATTCTTTTTTCATTTGAAAGGAGATGCTTACAGATTGGTCCCATTTTTTGGGCTTCGATATATTGTTACACCGTCTTATCATGTATGTGTACCTTAAAACCTGCGTTTATTTATCGCATTTGTAATTATAATTCCGAATGTCTAGATGTCGATTTAAAAAAATATATTGTGTACTCAACAAAAAAAAAATTGAGTGTTTTTGTGAGCAATTTTTTTTTAAATTATATACCTCACTGCTGCGTGAGAGCCAAGTTAGTAGAACGCTTGCCTCGGTAACGAGGATCGCAGGTTCAAACCCCGGCTCGCACCTCTGGGATTTCAGGACTGAATGTGCGGATCTCATTTTCAATCATGATCAACACCTGCTAAACGGTGAAGGAAAACATCGCGAGGAAACCTGCATGTCTGAGAAAACCCCTCGAAAGACGTGTGAAGTCCGCCAACCCGCACTGGGCCAGCGTGGTGGATTCTGGCCTAATCCCCCTCGCATTGATAGGAGGCCCGTGCCCAACAGTGGGACATTGAAAAGGGCTGGTATTATATATCTAATAACGAAATAATTACTTGCAAGCAGCTAGGCTTGCATTGTTAGATATATTACCTATATAAGGATGGATGTTTGTTACTCAATCACGCCAGAACGGCTGAACTGAAATTTGGCACAGAGTCAGATTGTAGTCTGGAATAGCACATAGGCTACTTGTTATCCCGGTAAAAAGGACATACTTTTTACTTAATCGCGGGTAACACCGCGGGGCGCAGCTAGTGTGTATTCGCGGTAATATAAGTAATCAATTTACTCTCGTCATCTCTACATCATCGCCAGATATGTTCAGGTGGCAACCAACCACGAGATATAACTCACGGAATAATCTTGTATATACAATACGGCAACCGTATCATTCATTAAACTTCCATTGTTTGCGAGTTTTTTTTAATATTTCAGCAAATATTTTTTTATATAACTGATAGTGGAGTCAACAACATTTTGCGAATAAAGACTGTATTGATATTGATAATAGTCGTTGCCGTGAATCGAGTCGTCCTGAGGTCAAAAGTTCGATTACCGGGTCGATGAGAAGAAATAACGGATAGTACGTTATATACACAGTTATCCATGGTATGGTTAGACAGAGATAGAAATACAGAGTGTAAGTGGCTTCGTAACGAAAGCTGATACCATGGATTCAACAGAACCCTCCCCCCCCCCCCCCCAGTTAAATTTTCCGTGGATCTTTTCATGAATGACACGCATTTTTTTCCAGTAGGTACTTTTAAATTGATTATATAATAAAATCATAATATAAGTTGATCTCAAAGTTATTTAAAAAAGAAACAATTACTTATTGTGGCCTACTACAGCAATGTAAATTAAAACTCGATACGCTCGAGCGCGCTCGGCACTCGTACGCGTCGAGAATCGCGCCGAGCGTTATGTTGTGATCGCGTTGTTTACGATACATTGCGCGCTCAATAATCACAACATTTTGTAAGTTGTAGCCCATGACTTTCATCATAATTGATTTCTTTAATGTTATAAGTATAGTAATAGTATACTTGAACTATTTCAACTTACCGGAAACGATCGAACTTTGCATACTTCCGCCAATCTTTTGGGTCTGATTTGTAGCCGGCCATCAGTTTCTGAACATCCTGTACGTTAACGTAGCTCCTTGAGAACATCCTGTGTAACTCCTCCACCAATTTTTCTAGACCTGTGATTTCACTGCAAATTACAAAATGAAAAGTTATGTTATTAAAAGAACCGTTGAGCTTCTCATAAAAGAACTGTCCAGCGAACTTCCAGCGTCATTTGCTGAGTGTATAATTTTCCAATAATGATTATTATTCGGTGAATAGTGAATTGTGAGGAAAATTTAACTTCAAAAGTCGTGTGAAGTTCACCAAGCCATTTTGAGGCTACATGGTTGACCATGCCAAGAAGTATTTAGACAAGTCCTTTTGGACGTAGCCTATTCAATCATATAATATACTTATGAATCGTCAAAATAGTCACAAAATGCTCAGCTACAACTTTACCACCCGTTCGGAATGCCGTTCCTATGGAGAAGAACGGGCGAGAAACTCTATGGCTGCTCTTTTAAAAAGATCCGTTACATTTTTGAGCAGTACATTGTTATGGGTGTGTGAGAGCAATGTAGGACCGGCTAGGCAGACTTTAGCAGCTGGTCAAAAAAAGTACTAACTCTAAGTATATCAATACAAGTTAATGACTACATGGCTCCCACATTTACAAATTAATTTGGTAAATGACACCCCGACTAACAGGTGCTTGTGGCTCGTATGAAAGTCAAAGTCAAAGTCAAATCATTTATTTCGTATAGGCCTACGGGGGCACTTACAAATTGTCATTACATTTTTTTTTCTTAACTCTACAACCGGATCGGAACGCGACCTCAACTGAGAAGATCCGGCAAGAAACTCAGTGGGATTGTCTTTTTTTTTGAAATTCATTATTTTTACAAAATAAAATATAGAAGTAAGCTCCAGTGTGTTGCCATGCGAGGCGCACACACGCTACACTTTAACATTATATATATTGATATTTGAGCGATCAGTCCCAAAACAAGGTTGAGTACCACTGGTCTAGCTAGAGAGTTGTCAGCCGAAAACACGGTACCGACCAAGTACCGGTACCAAGTTCGATCGTCTATTAATACTATTAAGGTACTTACACATCAACTTTCAATGGTCGCTCAATGGGTAGTATCTCCATATCAGTGCATTCGGACACTTTGATCTTGCAATTAGCGTTCTCCACATCCATACTACTGATCTGTAACAATATAAAGCCACTGTCATCCCAATAATCCCACTAATATTATAAATGTGAAAGTTTGGATGGATGGATGTTTGTTACTCAATCACGCCAGAACGGCTGAACGGATCTGGATGAAATTTGGCACAGAGTTAATTATAGTCTGGAATAGCACATATGCTACTTTTTATCCCGGTACAATGTATGGTTCCCGTGGGATAGATTTGTTTTAATTTTTCATAGAGCAAAGGATCGACATGATTTTTGCATAGGTAAGTGGAAGTTTAGGGGTCAGAAAATGACATAGGCTAATTTTTATCCCAGAAAAATGCACGGCTTCTATGGATTAGACATACTTTAATTACGGGTAACACCGCGGGGCGCAGCTAGTTGTGTATAAAAGCCTAGTACCACCGATAAAATATGATAGCCCAGTAGGTAGAAGGCTCGCTTTGGCAACAAGAGTCGTAGGTTCAAAGCCTGGCTCTCATCTTCAACCACGATTGTCACTTGCTACACGGTGAAGGAAAACTTTGTGAGGAAATCTGCACGTCTGTGAGAATCAGTTCTCCAAAGGCGTGTGAAGTCCGCCAACCTGTGCTGGGCCAGCGTGGTGGACTGTGGCCTAATCCACCTCGCAATGAAGGGAGGCCTGTGCCCAACAGTGGGACAATAAATTACTAGTTATTATAATACCATTATAGGTCAGAGCGCGATGATGATATAACCCATCCTTTTAGTCTAACCATACTGATATATTATTTTTGTATTGAAATTACGTTAAAATCGGTCAATCAATGTTGGCATAGTGCTCGAACAAACCAACAAACATGAATAAAATAATCCAAACCCACTTGTTTCAAATTTATAGACGCCCTAATAGGCTATTGCAATAATGCAGTAATAATAATAATAAAAAAAAAGTTCTTACCTACCTTATAAAACAGACGATCACAATTTCTAAATAATATACACTATTCTCAAAAATTAAATATTCACTAGAAAGTCACTCGCAATCCAATGCAAAGTATAAAGCACACAGATTAAATAAACTAATATTTATTTATTTGTGCGAGTATAAGCGCGTGCGCAAAGAGCCGAGAGTGAACCGCCAATGATGAACTGCTAGGCTGTGTTTTATCCACAAAACTTTTTTTGTTTGTCGCGAAAGTGTTTTAGAGGCAATGCCGCATTGTAGCGTTACACCGGGACTGCAGCATCCCCACTCGCGAGCCGAGAATCCGATTCGCGGGTCCGCTTAGATTCACATAATCCTTTATAGCTGAAATGAAAAAAGTTTATTCAACACAAACACGAAGATACACAAATGGGTACATTTACATGATAAAGTAGAAGTAAAGAACACACAAAGATACACAAATATGCATTAAAAAGTAAGGAACATAAAGTAGGTATATACTATAATATAAAGGGTTAGGTTGCAGTTAGTAGGTATTGTGGATCTCAGTGTGAGCTGTGCCGAAAGGCGTTTGGCTCAGCATGAGTTGGTGGGGAACGGATTCTCCTCCAGCGCTGATTTTCAGCCAAAGCCTCCTCAGTAGGACATTAATCATTTCGCTTGGTAACCAAACTGCAAGCTACAAGCTGATATGAAACAGTGAGACAGTTGTCTCGGTCGAGCGCTCGGTAGCCATCGGCACGAATAAACCTCGTTTACTCGACCGGGAGCACTGCCTCGCTATTTTACTGGTTCCGTGTGATCAAGGCTTTAAAGCATGGTATATTAATATGCTGAATAGCCGGAGTTACTTGGAGAAGGAGGACCCAGAATCGGAAAGTGTGGCGGGCTCTAGGGGAGGCCTTTGTGGAAACGCAGGACAATCTCAGTACCGGTGTCAAATATTTAATTATAAATTGCGTTTTGTAAGATTGTTCAATAAAGGTTATTATTATAATAATATCAAGTATTGCTCTGACAATGGCCCAAACCTACGTCCAGCATCCGTCCGTCATCGATCCTACCGCGCTGTACCCCGGCGGTTGGGGCCGCAACGCGCTTGCAAGAGATAGAGTTACACTATAAAATATTAGAGCATACATACATAATAATATTTTTTAAGCGGTTAAAATCCAGCGGTGTGCGTACGTCAAGTGCGAGATTATTCGTAAGCTAACCGTATACTTTATAGTCTACGTATTTAGACTTGGGGCCCTGATCAGCTCAGTGAATGGTGACCCTGCTTTCTGTGCTGCGGGGCCCGGGTTCGATTCCTGGTATGGACAATCTTTGTGTGATGAGCATAAATGTTTGTATCCGAGTCATGGATGTATATTATCTATATAAGTATTTTATACTAAGTTCACCCTCAGTCATTGTACGGTACCCATAATACAAGCGTCGCTTGGTGTGGGACCGGTGTTCGTTTGGTGATATTTATATTTATTTACTATGCGTACCGTACAATAGACTGGGGCCGTATCAGAAATGTAATAACTTACATGCATATCTCGGGAACAAACATTTGTGGTCATCACACAATGTTTGCCCCCACCGGGATTAAACTCGTGACCCTCGGTACAGAAAGCAGGATCACTAACAACTGAGCTAATCGTGTCGGATTTTGTTCCACAGTTTTTATTTTTTATGTTGACATATTTTCGTTTCAATTCATGCCTCGCTTCATATGTTACATCATTTGTGTTCGTTTGATTAAATTCTAGGCCTGTAGTGGTTTATCCTATAGGGCAGGGATTCCCAAAGTTTGCCAGGGGTTTACATAAACAAAAACTAATTGTGGGGTCGACGAGGTCTAAAAATCGACCCCTATTAATGAACACAAGTTCTTATTTGAAACTTTCAAGATACTGTATAAGTTGTGTTACGTGTACCAACTCGTTATGAGAAAGACTAATATTTTAGTAGGAAGTATCATTGTTCTACTTTTGAAACACTCAACAAGTCGATAAGCGTGCACAAGTTAGTACAAGATGAAATTATTATTTTGTATCAATAGAAAAAAAACTAGAGATAGCCCCAAATAGTTTGGGAATCCTTGCTATAGGGTGTCATCTCCGATTAGTGCCCACAATATACCTAGTGGGTACAGGGTAGATAAATATTATGAGTTGGTACTCAATAGGGGAATAACCTACGCCAATAATCTATTGCAATGAGCAAGCACGAATGACGCAATAGAAGTTCGCTTAGAAGGAGAATATATACTTTTTGTATGTGTTGTGTTATATGGGGTTTCGCCACTGGTAGACCAGTGGCGAAACCCCATATAACACAATTACTGTCGACTTCTATTACAAATGGAAATAAAACTAATTTAACGGATTTTATCGCGTTGATTTTATGTTTTTACGTTCCCGACGTTTCGGCTGCTTTACAGCAACCATGGTCACGGGAGGACTGAGGTGTTTGACGTCCTAGTTTCATAGTTAGAACTGGGGTACCCTCATATTTAGTTGTTGCTTGTGGTCCGATCTACGCAGAATGTGCTCCCAGTGCCTTGAGGTCTTGCAATGGTGCGCTTGGTTTTGGATCTTTATTACGAAATTAAATATCGTATAATGGACTGAGGGCGAACCTAGTATATAATACTTATATATATATTAAACATCCATGTCTCGGGTACAAGGTTTATACCAGGATTTGAACTCGGGATACTCAGCACAGAAAGCAGGGTCAGTACCCACTGAGCTAATCAGTGCGTCGATAGAATAAAATAATATAGTTTGTTAATACATTAATTTATATATCTTTTATAGAGTTTTGTGCACTCACAAGTATATTTTTTTCCCGGCATCCCTTGTCCGAATATTCATCGTTCGCCACTGGTGCACATACTGTGTTCTGGAAATCTATACATATAAATATCTATACATCTATATATAAATAAAATTGGAGTGTCTGTTTGTAATATTAAAATAACCGCTTCTTACTAAGTGCATTTGGATGTATACACGTTACCTATACCGAAACAACATTTTTTACAATTTTTGTCTGTCTGTCCGTCTGTCTGTCTGTCTGTCTGTCTGTCCGTCTGTCTGTCTGTCTGTCTGTTTGTTCCGGCTAATCTCTGAAATGGCTGGACCGATTTTGACGGGACTTTCACTGGCAGATAGCTGATGTAACCAGGAGTAACTTAGGTTACTTTTATTTTAGAAAAAAAAATAGGATCTCACGAAAAAAAAATAAAACCAATGTTGCAGCGCAGCGCCTGATTAAGTTTGATAGCAACCTGCAATGCGACCCGCGGGCTCAGAATGGACGAGCAGGCTGTTGTCAACGGTTGTTTTTGTTAAATACCACGCGGACGAAGTCGCGGGCAACAGCTAGTATACAATATGATTCAGAAAGAGTAGGTATATAAGGTTTAACAATAATAGTGTAAAATATTTAAAGAGGTCCAGGGGTCGGTGGGCTATAAAGGTCACATTCGCGAAAAAAATATATCCATATAACCATATATCTACTATGTGTTAGGGGCTATGGGATTTAACAAGATAATTAGAAAACCATGTTGTCTGCAATTTTCAATTCGGCCGTTCGGCCTCAAATCACCGTTAACTTCGCATGCCATTACGGGTGATATTATTCTTACAGATAATGATTTTATGATTCTTAAATTCCTTATTAAGGTTATCATTCAACACACACACGAATGATTGTAATCATCCACAGGTAATCATCTCACACACACACACTATACATTAATGATTGTAATTTTGGGGTCGGGTCACCTTCGTCCGTAGGAGAATTAAGTACCCTCGAGATACCCTACACGTGACCCTGGGTGGTGCCAACCAGGTGACAACTCTACTGGTGGTAGGCTTCGGCCGTGGCTAGTCACCACCCACTGAACAAAGCCATGTCGCCAAGCGGCCTAGCCGTGTTCCGGCATGATGTTCGGTGCTGCCATTCATGGATGGCGGGTCAGATCAGTTGCGCTGCATGTGCCTAGTGAATGTAGCGTCTCGATCTACTGCCGCCTTCCTACCTAGGCAAGTATGCTCCATCGTAGATCTCATCGTCACTTACCATCAGGTGAGATCGAGATCAAATACTTGCCTATAATGTATAATAAAAAATAAAAAATAAAATCACGTGTTTAACTCAATATTGATTATCAATTATTAGCAAATAGCAAGTACCTACCTAATTAATTAATTATCCAATGATATTTATTCTCAATGGGATTACTCTAAATTTTGATTAAAAATAAGTAGGTTAACATTATCACATGCGCGCAGTGAGTGTTTGGCTGTGTTTGTGTGATTGTATGTGTTTGTGTGATTGTATGTGTATGTGTATGCATGTGTGTGGTGTGTTGATGCGTATATACGCGATTAGGGGAGGTCTATGTCCAGCTATGAATGGTCTTCTGGCTATTGGATGAATTTTATAGTTGCTTTTGCAAGCGTCATGCAACCAATGTGTAACTGCCTTAAAGTGCAAGCCAGTCGATTGCCGATCGTACCGTAATTACCGCATAGTTGTGTACGGCTAGGTATTGAACCGTGTAGGTTCCAAACGAGTTTCGAAGGCTAACCGGTCAGCTCAGATGAATCTGTACAACACTAGACGCATTGGCAGACTTGTGGTACCTACAGTAGCGAAGGATGAATGTTGCCAGAGATGCGAGCCGGGGCTTGAATCTGCACACCTTTGTACCAAGGCAAGCGTTCTACTAACTTGGCTAGCACTGCTTTTGAAAATCGATTACATGTTGTGGAACAAAACAAGAAACCTACGAAAGGAATGATTAGTGCCTGCTCATTTATTAACCTTGCTTGGTAGGTATAACCAATTTAGCTGTCGTATAACTTGTTTTCGTGTTCGTACCATAGATTAAATTCTATTCTACTAAAAAAAATAGTACTTATCTTGAACGAGTGTCAGTACTTTTCCCAATCGCGAGCAAGTGATAATTATATTCAGACACACGTGAGTATAACTCAATCATACAAATATGTATACTATACATATCAATCACACAGTTAAAATATTTATTTCTTATATTTTCGCGAATACTTCGAGGATCTGTGGTTGATCAAATCTGATGCAATAGCGGGTGCCATCTGGTACATGTTCACAGGTTGCAGACTACGAGATGATTCGTGCTGATGTGATACACCGGTGCTCCACGAAGTCTGCAATCTGTGAACATGTCCAAGATCGCACCCGCCATTATATGAGATTTGATAAGCCACAGATCCTCGCACGAGAACACCGATTCCGACAAAGGATGATACGTGAGGTCATTGAAATTAAAAAAAAAACATCCTAATTTCAATAGGGAAGATGGCTGCGTGCTACCACCGACTTGGATCCAGTAATTAACATAATTAAATCCAAAACCAAGCGCACCGCAAGACCTCAAGACACTGTGAGCACCTTCTGCGTGGATCGGACCGCAAGCAACAAAATATGAGGGTACCTCAGTTGAAACTATGACACTAGGACGTCAACTACCTCAGTCTTCCCGTGACCATGGTTGCTGTAAAACAACCTAAACGGGAACGTAAAAACATAAAAAATACGCGATAAAATTCGAAAAATTAGTTTTATTTCAATGTGTAATATTCGCGTAAATATAAGAAATAAATATGTGTAAATGATGTTTTATTTTTTTTTAAACATGGCGTCCCAATATTTTTTTATTTCTTTTGGAATGATTTCTTTTTTTTTTTATATTACATTATAGGCAAGTATTTGATCTCGATCTCACCTGATGGTAAGTGACGATGAGATCTACGATGGAGCATACTTGCCTAGGTAGGAAGGCGGCAGTAGATAGAGACGCTACATTCACTAGGCACATGCAGCGCAACTGATCTGACCCGCCATCCATGAATGGCAGCACCGAACATCATGCCGGAACACGGCTAGGCCGCTTGGCGACATGGCTTTGTTCAGTGGGTGGTGACTAGCCACGGCTGAAGCCTACCACCAGTAGAGTTGTCACCTGGTTGGCACCACCCAGGGTCACGTGTAGGGTATCTCGTGGGTACTTAATTCTCCTACGGACGAAGGTGACTCGACCCCAAATTTTCTAGAATGTTATCTTTATTATCAATTGTTAGCCCTATTAAAATATGCTACACTATTGTTAATCCTTATATAATTGAGTACACCATTCAATTATATTTTGCGCATTTCCTTATCGGAAGAGGCGCGGCAATAGATAGGTGATGTTATATTATTAGAATTATAATTACTTATGATAGGAAGTCCAAGATTATTTCAAAATATTATGTTCGATTAATCTTATCAGTTTTCTACCAGCAAAACAATGATAATATGTTTTAATCTATTGCGTTTTACTGTAGCGACCCCTCAATCTCGCTACATGATACATAGATGGCGCTGACGATTCTTCAAACAATTCTGAAACGCGCTATGAGAGTTTTCAGAGCACGTAGCATTTATATTAAGGTGGAAGCTCAGGGTCAGGGCGCGAAATTCAAAATGTCAATATTGTCAATGGTTTTTATTTTTTTACGAAAAGTTTGGACATCTTTACGATGTAATTTAGTGTTTTGCGATATTAACATTCTGCATTGGATGTTTTGATGTATTAAGTTAGCTTAAAAAAATACCTAAAGCGATACAACACCATGAAGTTAGTAAAAGTAGCGGTTTTTACCAACCTTATGGTATTGTATCGGATTAGGTACTTCTTTAAGCAAACTTAATACATCCAAACATCCAATGCAGAATGTTAATATCGCAAAACACTAAATTACATCGTAAAGATGTCCAAATTTTTCGTAAAAAAATAAAAACCATTGACATTTTGAATTTCGCGCCCTGACCCTGATCTTCCCCCTTAAAGACCCCGATGTATCCACAGCTTTACTGATAGGGATAACGGATTCATTTTAACATCATCATCGTCATCGACAAAAACATTATCATTAGGGTTACTTTTTTTTAAAGGAACGTGATACATTTTTCTTGACTCTGGCAAAAATAGCTCTATTTTGTAGCCAATTGCCAAGATATAAAAAGCTAGAAACATATTTTTATTATTTGTTGATGGTGGCAAATATGCCATATAATTTGAAGCGATAGCTTCAAATTGCGCAATCATTGCGCAATTAAATGAATCATCTTTTTATTTTAACCATCATAGGCCATAGCAGTGTAAAGAGACGCCATGCTTGCTAAATGTTAAGCTGCCGTGAGTTGACAGATTTTAGAGATGAATCATAGTACCAGGCAGCGTTGCCAGTTTTTTTTTGCCAAGTCGGGATTTTGGAACTTTTTGAGTGAAAACGCGGGATTCTTTCGCCGAAAGCGGGACATAGTAAAAAAAACGTATATAATCAGAAGTTTTCAAATATTTATCTTTTTATTTGAATTAAAATTACGTTTATGTGATAATAGATAGCAAAAATAGCCACAGTAATCAAAATCAAGTTAGGTTGGTCGAGTTATCTCCGAAAAGCGGGAACGAGGCTGTCCCGCGCGGGACATTTAATTTTCATTTAAAAATCGGGACGTCCCGCCAAAATCGGGACGTCTGGCAACGCTGCATAGTACCTACACACATTTTTTTCTTATATGAATCTGCGTAGGTATAATCGATATCGGTAATCGGTAAGTTATCGATATGGTTATAGTTTTAAAGGATTTGGGGATACTAATCCCAATTAAGACATCAATTCGATCCGTTTTGAAATCTAAAATGGCGATGGGTGGCGTGTTCTAAGTTTTTAGGGATGCTTTTGATTGCGTTCAGATACTTTGGTTATTAATATGTACGTCTACCATTTTATTCCATCCGACGAAAGTTGCCAAAATCAGAATAGGCGACCATAAAAATTGTAAACTCGTCAAAGAAAGTATTTTCTAGTTTTCTGTAACGCTTTCGATAAACCCAAAAACAATTTAAGAAGTCAAAAGAAAAACATCTTTATTTCGCACCACTATAAACGAACATACGCCATTTTGGATTTGTGCAGAACGCGCGCGAAAAGTAGTATACCATTTTTGAAACCGGAGCAGTTTTTTGTTGCAATAAAAACGTCTCATCCTTTCGCAAAAATCACACTCACTTAATACCTTTTAGAATTAATTAAATATCGTTCAAAAGTAGTATACTATTTTTGAGTACAATTTTCTGAAGTGACATAAGTGGCGTGCGTTGCAATGTACTTCTGACGTTTTGGATATAAAAGGAAGTGTATTGACTCATTAGGATGCATTCATCGTGCGACAAATATAGGTGGACGCGACAAATGAATACGTTCGTGGAATAACTTGCATTTATATTCTCCATTTGGGTATTTGCGAGTGAACTGGTTGTAGAAATAAATCCTTATTTTGAAAGTATCAGTTTGTTAATTACAGAATGGCTTATAGGTTGGAAGGATTCCTTCCGAAGGGATTATAAATACCGGAACTCGAAGTATCAAGTCTAATAGGTACCTACGTAAACTTCTTTCTGCCTTTAGTAAAACATAATATACCTATTAGTCTTGGCTACCTATTAGTATTTTAAGGAGGTAATAAGTACCACCATGGACTTTATGGCGGGAAGTTAAATGGTGTAGTTGTCAATTGTTGTTTTATTTTCCAAAAAATGTGTTTCCCTAATAATGTGTAATATAAGTGTGATATTAACCATTACTAAACGTGCATGAGTGAAGGAAATTGAAATAAAATAGTTTAACTTGACTTTTATAGTTCTCTCAAGATGACCGGTAATTTTTCAATAATGTATATAAAGCTATACTGATAGTCGTAGGGGATTCATTTCATCATCGTTATCAAAATCATCATTATCATCCGGAGTACACGTTAACCTGTCTGCTGTTATTGAAATTAACAATAAATATTGTTGAATTCTAACTAAAACAAAACATGAATTTTAACAAACCTCGGTGATTTTAACAATTGATAATTAATTACAAAAAAAACTTGTACAGGTTTTTGAATTCACCATCTTTCTTTTTGTCATCCATTGCCATTTAATGTACGCAGATAGAAATCCTATAGAAGACACCACAGCGTGGTTGAGTCTGCCACAGATTTTTTTTTATCAAACCATAAAGTTTTAAAAGCGACGAATTTACTGACTTATTTGAATACGAAAACATAAGTACTTTAAATATTTTGTTCATGGCGAAAAATACGCAATGTTGTTTTTTTAGACACCTTTTCACAGAGATAATAGACTGGCCAGAGTAACGGGGCGGAAGATATATAATCGTTTACTTTCTTTTTTCAATAATGGTTTATTTAAAGACAGAAAACGATGTAAGATTATCATCTTTTAGTCGCAAATAAAAAAAAAAAATATTGCATATAAATAGTCAACATGGTAACATCTATAAGTTCTACATCTTTGTCTAAAAACTAAAGAACGAAGTTCATAGATTCATTCTTGAAGTCTGTCAAATCGTGCTCGTGTCACGTCAATAGAAAAGGTCATTCACTCCTCGTTTTGTAAACAATAAACAATTCTGTATTTTTTAAAGCTTCTCTTATAAAATTCCAATTTATAAATGTGAAACAGTGGTTTGATGGCTTAAAACGTATAAAAGATCACTATTATTTTATTTAACGTCGTAATAAGTTGTAACAGTAGGATATAAACCAAAATGTCCGACGTGGAAGTTGAAGTTTCTACAACGTTTAAAAAACGCAATTTAAAAAACAGAGGCGGCAGGAAACGCAAATCATCGAGTTCTGAAGGTAATTAAGACTTCTAATTATGCAATTCTTGCTTAATTTGAAGTGTAATTGAAATTTTAAAAAAAATATTTTTTTAGGTTATGTTTCGACGCAAAATATCAAAATTTCTACTTTACGCTATCGCTTTATAGCTATTTGTGATAACGATACGTTAAAAGCATTATTTATTTCCTCAACTTTTAAATACTTTCCTGCAAACACCTATCGAAAGTAGCTAACTTAAGAAGTACGTACCTAGCAAGATGGATTTCTTAGTTTTGTTTCAATTAAACTTTCGGATTTCGGCAACACTAATGGCGGTGTGACGTCTGAAACTCGTCGAAGTGGCGTTCGAAATTAAATGTCACCCTGTTATGTTTGTTTACAAACATTGAATGGTCTGTTGATGTAGCCAATAGTTAATAACTAGGATCGCCATTTTCATTTCATCATGTCACATCCATTATTTTATTTATAATGTGTATTTATTGAAAGTTTTATTGCTATTAATTACTTGACATTGTGCAAAATACCCGCTAAGTTGCGGGTGAGGCCATATTCATATCCATTTTATTTCATCGCATCTCATTTCGTAAAGAAAGAAGAAGAAGTTAATAACTAGCAAGTATACCTACCACACCTGCTTCTAGTATCATTAATTAATGCATTAACCAACATGGAATACTAATATTTTATATTCATTAACGGCATTAAGCGCAGGTGTTCCACCATCCTTGGCTTGGGAGAGGTCCACCTCTCCACCCTCATACAAGTATTAGTGCCTAACCCACATGCGACGGGGCACAGAGATCACCGGCAGCGCTCCCTGCTGCCAGCGGTGGCAGACGCATACCATTCCAAGCCCCCCTGACAGCAGGGTGGGGCATCTGGATATTTATTAGGTCCATAAGCAAATATTAACTCAATAACTCTTTAAAAAATAAATATATAACGTCCAGTTGTATGTCGTTAGGCGATAGGTGTAATGTAAAATATTTCTTGCACAATGTGCAGGTGTAGTAAGTAATTTAGAATATTCATATACTTACCGTCTTTATGAAATACTCAACACTGACTGACCTCACACACATCCTAAACCGATGGACATTGCATGTACCCACACATCTCAGGGATGTGAATTTTATGGATATATCCTTGAGTACTCTAAAGGTGAACTAATAAAGGATTTTATGTTAAGGGGTAACCATGCAAGCAAGGCTTAGTTTGGGACCATACTCGTAATGGTGCGCTTACTGATTTACTCAAAACACATGATATTTATGTTTGTAGAGAAAAACAGCTCTGAGTCCGATGAACAGACTGTGGTATTGCCGACCAAGAGACCACAAAAACAGAATCCTAACGTACAGACCACGGCTGGACCGAAGCGCTCTAAACCAGAAATCGCTGATGACAGCGATAGTAATGATGAAAGGAAGGTCAGTGAGCTCCTATATCTTTGACATAGATCATATGGTTAAGTTGCTGTTTATGTTAACCTTGGTGTCTCTGGCGAACTTTGTACCGCCTCAGAATCAAATTTATAAAAAAAATATTATTATTTTGAAATTTTCTGCAATTTGGGGCAGCTACAAATTCAAATAATCAAAGATCATGAAAATTGGCTCACCCATTCTTGAGTTATAGATGGTGTAACTAACACGACTTTGTTTTATACATAAATAGATATCAAACTGCAGAATCACAATCAAGCAATATTTTTTATTCATTTAAACCATTAAGTACAGTACTTATGAATCGTCAAAATAGTTACAAAATGCTAAGCTACAACTTTACCACCCGTTCGGAATGCCGTTCCTATGTGGAAGAACGGGCGAGAAACTCCATGGTTGCTCTTTTCTAAAAGATCTTTTACATTTTTGAGCAGTATATTGTTATGGGTACATGCAATGTACAATTAACATTTATTTTTTTAAATTGAATCTTTCAGGAAAAAGATAGGACCACACTATCAGTGCAACAACAGAGGGAGAACGCAACAGCGACATACGAGCTAGATACAGAGCGAGACAGAGATGCACAGGCGATATTTGAGAAGGCACAGAAGATTAATGAAGAGTTACAAGGACAGGCTGATGACAAGGTAAACCTAAACCAAGTGAATTGATTAGACACATGACTGCGGATACACTTCAGGGCCCCAAGTCTGCTAACACAATCGATTCATAATCGAACAGTAACTGTCACTTTTGACAGATATCCCATACAATATCTGTCAAAAGTGACAGATACTATTCCGACTATTTTGGGTCCATATTCATGACTAATTAAGCTTGAAATAATACTTATTTTGAGAATCTTAAGTGCACCATTGCAAGACCTCAAGACACTGTGAGCACTTTCTGATCATAGATCGAACCACAAACAACTAAATATGAGGGTACCCCAGTTTTAACTATGACACTAAGACGTCAGCCACCCCATTCCTGCCATGACCATGATCCCTGTAAAGCAGCCGAAACGTCGGCAACGTAAAGCCGTAAAATAAACGCGATAAAATTTGTTAAATTAGTTTTATATCAATGTGTAGTATTTGCGTAAATATAAGAAATCAACTATTGATTTCTTATCTTCAGAAACAGCGCTTGGTTTTGGATTTAATGATGTTTACGACCGGATCCCAAGTTGGTGGTAGCACCCAGCCATCTTCCCTATTGAAATTAGGATGATTTTTAATTTCAATGGCCTCGCGTACCATCCTTGGTCTAAATCGGTGTTATAAAAGTCAAAATATGAACGCGATAAAATCGTTAAAAATTACTTTTATTTCAATATAAGAAATCAATATTAGTTTATTATAATTATTTGCAGCTCTACCGAGGCATAAACAATTACGCCCAATATTACAAGAAGCGTGATACTGCGGCTGGTAACGCCAGCTCGGGTCTCGTCAGGAAGGGCCCCATCAGAGCCCCAGCCAACCTCCGAGCTACTGTGAGGTATGAAAGGCTCACTAGAGCAGGGAGTCCCAAACTATTTTGGGACTCCTCCTATTTTTATCTTTCGATTAAATTCGTGCGGGTTCCAAGACAATTAACTTTATCCCGGGACTCGCCGAGGGTCAAACCTCGGTGTCATCATGGGACACCACTGTAGATCCTGGCTTACAGGAGTAGCAGTGGTGGGAGTGTGTGGCGGGCCTAGACCCCCAAAATCAGTTTCTGTTTAATAATTATAAATGAGCAAATAATATATTACTTCAGTTTAGGTAAATATCTAGATACAATTAAAGCTACGCCCCACTAAGTCTAACGTAAATTTCTAGGCTAGGTTTTTTGTCTGAACGAATTATTTAACAAATTTGTTTTACCTACAGATGGGATTACCAACCGGACATATGTAAAGATTACAAGGAAACAGGATTCTGTGGTTTTGGAGGTAAACAACTAGTATATCATAATAACAATTAAAGTAAAGTATATCCAATTAAACAGCCTAAATTAATTAATTATCATTTATTTAGGTACACATACACCTGGACAATTGCAACGGGTGACAGCGAGAGACAGATATATCTCGCACCTTTGCGCACATTAGCTCAGGGATACCACATATACCACCAATAATATCGCCAGACAAACAAATTGTATGGTCACCCTATCTAAGCAACGCTGTCGTAGCGACCTCTTCAACCTCGTCACAAGCTACACAGATGGCGCTGCAGACGGCATTCAGAACAAATGATGATTCTCCATACAATCCTGAAACGCGCTATGAGAGTTTAGCGGTAAAGGGAAGATCTTCCAGCCTAGCGGGGCAGCTTCTATGCCCCACACGGCTATTGTCGGGATCTTGTATATATGTTACGTTTTCCGAAAACTCTCATAGCGCGTTTCAGGATCGGATGAAGAATCGTCATGTTCGCTTTGAATGTCGTTGGCAACGCCATCTGTGTGAGGTTGAAGAGGTCGCCAGAATAGTTTTTGGAGAATATATAGGGGTCCAGAAAAAGCAGTGATAGCCAAGTTGGTGGAACGCTTGCCTCGGTAACGAGGCTCGCAGGTTCAAACCCCCCGGCTCGCACGTCTGGGATTTCTGGATTTCATGTGCGAATCTCATTTTCAACCACGATTATCACTTGCTAAGCGGTGAAGGAAAACATGTGAGGCAACCTACATATCTGAGAGAACCCCTCGAAAGATGTGTGAAGTCCGCCAACCCGCACTGGGCCAGCGTGGTGGACTATGGCCTAATCCCCCTCGCATTGAGGGGAGGCCCGTGCCCAGCAGTGGGACATTAAAAAGGGCTGGTATTATTATGCGGTCCAGAATCGTGAGTCGAGTCTATGGTATCGGTTTTCGTTACGAGGCCACCTACACCCTGTTTATACCCAGACTCCTGCAAGTTCCTCCACGACCGGTCGGACTACAAGCACGGCTGGCAGCTGGAGCGGGAGGAGGCGGAGGCAGCCACCCGCGCGGGGGACTCCGACTACGAGGTGTCCAGCGACGAGGAGTTCCCGTTCCGGTGTTTCATATGCAGGAACAGCTTCACAGACCCTGTTGTTACCAAGTAAGCTTCTTGGTTGCCCAAAAAGGCTTTTTAAAGGGAAGTTGTCCATTTTTTGTGTGTGTTTTTTTATAAATAACTAGCTGTCACCTGTGCGTGGTATTTAAAAAAAAGCGGACGAAGTCGCGGGTAGCAGCTAGTCTAAAATAAAAGTAGCCTAAGTTACTCCTTGTTACATCAGCAATCTGCCAGTGGAAGTCCCGTCAAAATCGGTCCAGCCATTTCAGAGATGCTAATCTCTCGGAACAAACAGACAGACAGACAGACAAAAATTGTAAAAAATGTTGTTTTGGTATATCCAAATGCACTTAGTAAAAAGCGGTTATTTTAATATTACAAACAGACACTCTAATTTTTTTTTTTGTATATATATATATATATTTTTTGTTTACTCACAGATGCAAACATTACTTTTGCGAAAGATGTGCTTTGGACAATTACAAGAAATCAGCGCGGTGCTTTATATGTAACACACAGACGGGGGGCGTTTTCAACCCCGCCAAGGAACTGGAAGGGAAGTTGAAGAGGAGGGAAGACGATGGTGATGACAATAATGATGATGAAGATGATGAATAAATGACATTGAAATAAAACTAATTTTACGGATTTTATCGCGTTTATTTTTTGTTTCTTACGTTCCCGACGTTTCGGCTGCTTTACAGCGACCATGGTCGCGGGAGGACTGAGGTGTTTGACGTCCTAGTGTCACAGTTTGAACTGGGGTACCCTCATATTTAGTTGTTGTTTGCGGTCCGATCTACGCAGAAAGTGCTCACAGTGTCTTGAGGTCTTGCAATGGCGCGCTTGGTTTTGGATTTAATAATATTAATTACTGGATCCCAAGTCGGTGGTAGCACCCAGCCATCGTCCATATTGAAATTAGGATGTTTTTTAATTTCAATGGAACGTAAAAAACAAAAAATAAACGCGATAAAATCCGTAAAATTCGCGTAAATATAAGTAATCAATATGAATAAATGACGTTAGGAGTCGGCACACACCGACGGAGTGGCGGCGAAGCGGCATATTTTTATAACCATCGTATGTTAACATTGATATACAGGTGATTCAGAAAAGGCATACTAACTTGATTCTTCGTTTATTTCAGTCGGTCCGAATTTCGAATGTTTAAGATTTTTTTAAAAAGAGCAACCATGGAGTATCTCCCCGTGCTTCTCCATAGGAACGGCATTCCGAACGGGTGGTGAAGTTGTAGCTTAGAATTTTGTAACTATTGTGACGATTCATAAGTACTGTACTCAATGGGTTACATGAATAAAAAGATATTCTGACTCTGACGTATCGATTTAAAAAACACAAAAAAAGGTTTCATCTAACTGTATTTTTTTTATCGGTTTCGAAATTCTGACTTTATACAATAATTACAATTTCGCTAAAGAAGCGCAGGATTAAAGTTTAGTATACCCTTTTTGAATCATCCTGTATAACAGGATAGAATGATCATGCAGTGACCATTGCTAGTTGGCAGAACAACTCGATGGTTGGACAGACAGAGCCGCGGGTAAAAGCTATTAATGAAATAAAATCACAATGTCCGACTTTACGCTTTATGTACAATCTAATAAAGTTGACTTTCAATTCATCAAATTCGACGCTTCGTCATTCCACTCCTTCAGTGTGCGATGCGATTATATGAAAAAGATAATGTTTGTATTATTTAATCCTTCGCCCAGTTTTTAAAACGCCCGCCTTGGAAACAAGGCGCAGGTTCAAACCCCGGCTCGCATTGCTGGGTTTTTCGGAATTTCATGTGAGAATCTCAGTTTCAATAAAGATCATCACTTGCTGCACGGTGAGGGCTCGCATTATGAGGAAACCTGGGGCCCCATTCTGCTAATTTAAATAAAATTACTTACATTTTCCATTCCAGCGACAGACTATTGAGGTTTCATTACGACTGACAGATTGGCTATTCTGATAAAACATTAATGTCATCTCGATGGAGGCTCGCTTCGGTGTCAATGGTTGTGTGTCGACGGCTAGAAACGTCAGATAACCAAATAGTTCAATGGCAGTTGAGTGGCTGGTCAGTGGAAAGCTACTGGTCGGAAACAACTAGTAGACTACCAAATGTCTAAAATCATTTAATTGACACGCTATCGACACAACACTGAATCGTTTGTAAATTAGCAGAATTGAGCCCTTGCAAGTCTGTTGGAAAGTCGTGTGAAGTTCAACTAATCGCACTGGGCCAGCCTAAACCCCCCTCATATTGAGGGGGAGTGTGGCCCGTGTAATGGCGGTAGGCTCCCCATATTACCATCGATGACATGTAGGTGCCCTGCAGTACACATCTGCCTACCCGCTTGGGTGTTAAGGCGTGATGATAATATGTAATTCACCTCCAATCGTAGGCAGTAATTACTTGAGTACAATTGACACAACAGCATAACCAATGAGCCAACACCTAAATATATTATACTAGCTGCGCCCCGCGATTAAAAAGTATGTCCTTTTGCAAATGCACGGTTCCTGTATGCTATCCCACAGGAGCCGTGCATTTTTCCGGAATTAAAAATAGCCTATGTCATTTTCTGACCCCTAAACTACGACTACCTATGCAAAAAATCATGTCGATCCTTTGCTATATGAAAAATTAAAACAAATCTATCCCACGGGAACCATACATTTTACCCGGATAAAAAGTACCCCTTCTGAACCAGCCCGTATAATAGGGTGGTATTATTGCGCTACAATCATTGAGGGCCGAGCAGAGCTACATCGATAACGCCGCGGGCAAAAGTTAGTTTCTTATTATAATATGCAACAATTCCTATGTAGGTACCTAATCGTACCATGAAACTATTCGCAATCGATTTTAACGGCAATTAAATATTGCAATAGTAGCATTAATGATAATTAGAACATTTGTGGGACCGTCTTGAAGCGGCTGGATAACATTTCCGATATGGGTATGTTTTTTTCAATTCTATTATATCAGCCGAAAGACGTCCACAGCTGGACATAGGCCTCCCCCAATGACTTCCACACATCACGGTCCTCCGCCACTCGCATCCCCCGGCTTCCCGCGACGCGTGTGATATCATCGCTCCACCTTGTAGGGGGCCGTCCTACACTACGTCTTCCGGTTCGTGGTCGCCATTCTAGAACCTTTCGGCCCCAACGGCCATCGGTTCTGCGAGCTATGTGCCGCCCACTGCCACTTCAACTTGGAAATTCTTTGAGCTGTATCGGTTACTCCAGTTCGTGTACGGATCTCCTCGTTTCTGATTCTATCGCGTAGCGAAACCCCGAGCATTGCTCTCTCCATTGCGCGTTGAGAAACCTTGAGCCTTCTTATGGGTAGGTGTTTTCATATATTACTAGCTTCGTACCGCGGCTGTGCTCGCGGTACCTCGATAAAACTTAGCCTATAGCACTCAGAGATAATGTAGCTTTATATTAGTGAAAGATTTTTTATAATCGGATCTGTAGATCCGAAGATAGCCCCCTACATCCAAACTCACTGACTGGGAAACTTTTCCTCAATACAATAGGTATACTCGTAATATAATATGGCTCGCACCTCTGGGATTTCTGGATTTCATGTGCGAATCTCTTATCCCCCTAGCATTGAGGGGAGGCCCGTGCTCAGCAGTAGGACATTTAAAAAAAGGGGCTGGTATTACAATATGGCATCAGTCCTCAAAAATTACCATATTTTTGTCCCATGACTTTCGATAAAATGTGCCCTGCCCACTGCCACTTCAACTTTGAAATTCTTTGCCTACCTACCAACCTACTAAACCTACTCACTTCATTTACAGATTTCAATCTCTTAATATTTATATTAAGAATAACATTATCATTTGTCCGCGGTGAGGTTTGTTCTTCGCGCCAAAAGACTGGCATGCCACATCCCGCCAGCTGTGGCAAGTACCTTGTATGCCAGGACGGCGTAGCCATTGAGGGAGAGTGTGCTGACGGTTATCACTTTGATATACTTACTAAAGTGAGTAATAAAATAAAATTTATTCCAAAAATCCCCGCCGAGAAAACCCTTTAGAACAGGGGCTCCCAAGCTTATTTTGTCTACTGCCCACTTTGAGAATAAATTCTTTTTTAGCGGCCCCATTTTTTCACCTACTTAAAAGCCACTATAATTTCGAATTAAATTAATTATTGTAAGCCTCTACACAACGCCCCCATTTTTTTTCTGGGTCTCTTACCGCCCCCCTGTAGGCCTGCAGCGCCCACAAGGGGGCATTATCGCCCACTTTGGGAAAGGCTGATTTAGAATATTGTAATTCAAAGCTTAGAGCTTAGCTTATTAGTAGCTCAGACTGCTTTACCCAACGCCGCAAACATGCAGTTCCATGGTTACAATTCCTTTATGATACGAACCAAAATACCAAGATGGCTGTCACTGCTAGAATATAGGAAGGATTTAAGGAAGGACTTAAGGAAGGTAAGCTGATAGCCAGCTTTGGAAACAAGGGTCGCAGGGCAAGACCCTCTGGATTCAATCAATCAATGATGATTCTTACTTGCTGTGATAACATGTGAAGTTCGCCAACCCGCACTGGGCCAGCGAGGTGGACTATGGCCCGAATCCCCCCCTCACATTGTGGAGGAGCACCCTTAAACCATAACAAAATTTCATTGTACCAGGCATGCCGTACACCCCTTATTACATTGGGGTAGGATCAAGTACCATTTACAAAAAAAAATATGCTTTACCTCGGCCTACCCTTTAGAATCTTATAATTTAATTTTGCAGAGTTGTCAATTAGCTTCAGTAGCGACATGTGCTCTTTTAGCATCCCAAGACATTCACAAAAAACCACTACCCTCAGTATTTCCGACCTTACCCCCAATTCGCTACCTAAACGCTGAGACGACCCCGCCTGCAATCAGTAGCTATCCTATACCGGCTCGGTCGATGTGTAGTATAACGAAAATTGGATATTTACCGAACGACGAATATTGTAGCTCCTACTATATGTGCCTTTACGGTATTCTATTAAATAGAAAATGTCCGAATGGGTTTGAGTTTAGCCCTATTGAACGCGTGAGTATTCTTTTTTATATTGTCAAAATGTCCTACAACATTTTTAACTACAACATAGTGATAAATAACATGATACAAACCCGATTAGCACAGTCGGTAGTCCTTGCTTTCTTTAACACGGTTTCTTGGTTCGAATTCTGGTAGGAGCAAACCTTGTGTAATGACCACGAATATTTGCGCCCGAGTCATATATACTTAATATTCTATATAAGTTACAGTATATTGAGATTGCATCCAGCCCATTGTAGAGTACCCATAATACAAGGCGTTGCTTGGTTTGGGATCCTACAGTTGGTGTGTTTGCCTGGAAATATTATTGTTAACAATTCTATGATTTACATAATGGCTTTACATTCATTTCTAGACTTGTCTACCCAAAATTATAGCCCGCTGTAGACCGACATCGAGTTTATTCATAAACACTAACCCAACTACAAGCCTCGACTTTACCCATTTAACAATAAAATCACGGCCGGTCTGTGACATGACGAATCTTGGATATTTACCGGACTTCAACGATTGTAGATATTACTACATTTGTCTATTTGGATCTGTGGTGCGGAAAAGGTGTCCCTACAGACAATTCTTCAGTACTTTAGTATATGTAAGTAGCAAGTCGTACTGTAAAACGGTTTTCAAAATGCTTTTTGGCTACTTTAGTTTTTAAATACTGTATTTTTAACTGTCAAAAATGTTGGCTCTCAAGTTGACAGTACTTTTTTATTGCATTTTCCTTTGACCTTTTTTTATCTACAAACGACATTATTCTAATGCAAATTTCATTTTCAGAATTGCTTACCCGAAGACCAAGTTATATGTCCAGTTATTACAGAGCCCTCAGTAGACTCTACTACCAAATATCCAATCACTACCCCATACACAAGTACTATCCAAAAATCTTTATATCCAGCAAATACCCACACGACCTCATCTACTACCCCGCATGCAATTATTACCCCATCTCCAGCTACCCAAGTGAATGTTCCCTCTTCACTACCCCTATGTACGGACATGAATGTATGGAAGGTAGTCGACATCACAAACTGTGCTTATTATTATTCTTGCGTTTACGGTACTCTGAAACGTATGTTATGCAGTAAAGGATATCATTTTGACCCTGCTTCTTTCGTAAGTAAAATTCATTATACTACTCTTACATTAAAGGGGTTAAGCTGCAAGCTACATAGAGTATCTTATGCATCGCAAAAGAATTTTTAAATTACCAATTCACTCACAAAACAGCAATTTATTAAACGTATTTGTTTTTCTTTTAGGGCTGTGAACCTATCAATCAAGTAAATTGTAATCCTACAGTAACATCATCAAGTACAATTTTAAGTACCTCATATACAACCACAAGTAAAACTAATTCAGCGCCAGCCACTATCCGAGACTCGCAGCCATTCGTTTCCCGAACTAATCTATCTCCACCTAGTATGTTTACCCCATTAAAAATCGCTACTTCGTCTACTACCGATTCGATAGCCGTACCTATACCCTCAGTTCCCCCATGTAAAGAAGTCGATCTGTGGATGGTAGCAGATCCAAAAGACAGTTCGTATTACTATGCATGTGTTCACAGCAATTTAATTCACAAACAATGTGAATATGGATATCGCTTTGACTCCGCTGCATCAGTAAGTAAATACAATATATCCTAGCTAGTATTTTGATTTTTAAATGACGGCTCCGTGTGAAATTTTTTTTTTTTTCAGAAATGCCTACCTAAATATCAAATTAAATTTAAAATAATGGCACCCAGTACAACCCCATGGCCATCCAAAAAAAATAATATTACCAAACCATCAATTATCAAAAAAATTAGTTCTTCCCCACGCCCCATGCTTACCAAACAAGCAGCTACTATCCGTCATACAACCACCAGTGAAAGAACTGGACAACTACCCCAGCTACCCCAGTGTACAACTCAAGATATATGGATGGTAAAAGATAGCACAAACTGCGCATATTTCTACACATGCATTCTAGGAAGTATTAAACATAAAAGATGTGAAGATGGGCACTATTTCGATGTTGTTAGCCTAGTAAGTAAATTCAGCCTCTTTGTAATCATAAAAAACCTTAGCTTTATGTAAGCAACAATGTATGGCTGATTAGTAAGTCAATCTATTAGTTGGGATTGTTTATTTCTGGCAAGAAAGTTATTGAATACTTTTTAAATAATATTTTTATCTATTTTTAGGACTGTGTACCTGAAAATGAAGTAGATTGTGCAATATGGTCCGAACATGCAGAAACAAGTACATTCAAAAACCTATCATCTACTTACAACACTGCAAAACCAGTCATTCTCCAAGCTTTATCACCGTCTATCGCTACCACACATCAACAAGCCATCAACAAGCCACAAGCCAACCAAGTTACCACACATCCAAATATTATTCAAACTATCACTACTCAAGCAATCACTACCCAAGGTATCTCAACGTCAAAAACTATTGACATACAGCAAACAACTACTACTACTACCGCAAATGCCCACCCACCACCAGCTACCATCCATTCTATCCCAAAACTATCCATTTCCGAAGCAAATCTTCAACCAATCACCTCGAACCCAATTACTCTACAAAATATTGAAAAACCAACTACTACCGCAGCCATTCCACCGTTATTTGATTTCCAAGTTGTCTCTAAGCCTATCTATAATCAATCTACTCCACAGGCAATCATTATCTTAACTACCCCAGAACCAATAAAAACTATCACAAACTCGATTACTTCTCGTACCGCCCCACATTCAGCCAACGATCCTACCCCATCTCTTTCAATAACCACCCATACTACCTTAGCTCCTACCCTTACATCTACCAATAGTTCCAAACATCCTAAAATCATACCAAAAATTATGTACCCATCACTTTCCTCGTCTACAACGAAGCTGCAATCTCGTTATACAAAAATGTCAACCAATACTAGCCCATACATGATCTCAACAAAAAGTACTCATCAAAAATCTACTAACCCTATCCTAAATCCAACCAAGACCACCGAACCTGATATAATTCATATTCCATACATAACTACAACAGAGACAAAACATTCTACGCCTATTGCCATGCATCCTACAACCTATATAAAACCTACACCATACATGTCCACAAAAAAGGCTACCCAATCTGTACCTAGTTTGCAATCTACACCAACCAGAATAGAAGAAAAATCACAATCTATATCCAATAACTACCCTTCTACAATAACCGAAGCTGCCTATTTGATAAACAATACCCCAGATCAACCCACCGAAACATCAACAGTTACTCCCCAATCTACAGCAAGTCATCAACCTGGTACATCCAGCGTGGAACGAGCTACTCAATCATCAGCTATTAAAAACTCAACAGCAGTTAAAGCTGGAGCTACCTATTCCACAATCTCTCCCCTTATTCAAACCATTGCAACTACAATGAACAATACTAAATCCAAAATAAAAAATACTGATTCCACAAATACTACCCCTTTGATAACATCAGTTGCTCCCATTTGTGAGCGCTCAGACGTCTGGTTCTCACCGGATCATCGAAATTGCGAATTTTACTATATGTGTCTGTTTGGTAATCTCGCCCACAATGAGTGTCCAAGCGGCTATCATTTTAGTCCTCATGTATTGGTAAGTACTCCCTATGTTCTATATTATTATTAAAATACGAATCTCTTATGTTTTTGCTGAAGAGATGAGATGAGAGATGATGAGAGATTCAAGTTCTGAACAAATCTTAATGCAATTGCAACTTCATTGAAAAATTATGCTGTCCATACCATTGTCATTTATGAAATATACGGTGTGAGCAGGATAGAAGACTCTAACGATGCGTATTAAATTATTGTGACAAAGCCACAATTTTGACAAAGCGAATTCCTTTTGTTATACATCTCTTTATTTATTATTTGTTGCATTTATTTCCAGAAATGTTTACCAACGTCTGTGGCGAATTGCACTATAATAACTAGCGTAGCAACTCCAATCACTACCCTCAGCAAGCCGGATTATTATACAACAATGTGTAAGCCAAACGCATCTTGGGTGTGGCCAGATCCTTATAATTGTAGTTTCTACTACTTATGTCATGTGGGTAGTCTCAAATATATGGAATGTGAAAGTGGATATCATTTTAGCGATAACGAATTGGTACGTAGTATACTATATGAATGCCACAAGTACTAACCCTTCTAACATAATCACAACTATCTTGTAAACATTGTATCTTGTAATCTTGTGGATGACCTGATTAGCACAGTTGGAAATGACCCTGATTTTTGTGCCGAGGGTCCCAGGTTCGAATCCTGGTAGAGACAAGCTTTGTGTGATGAGCTGTTTGTATCCAAGTCATGGATGTTTAATATCTATATAAGTATTATATACTGAGTTCGCCCTCAGTCCATTGTACGGTACCCATAATACAAGCGTTGTTTAGTGTGAGACCGTATAATTGGTGTGTTCGTCTGGCGATATTATTATTATAACATATAATAATCCAAAATCTATGTCCACATTTCCAGGAGTGTCTTCCTATATCTGAAGCTAAATGTAACGTTACTAATACATCAACACCTGCAAATACCGATATTACCCAACAAACAACTATGAAAATATCAACGATTCCGCTAATAGCTATCGTCAATACCCCGTTGACAACCACATTGTCAAATCAAAACCGCCCATGTGGCGATTCGGATGTATGGATCACCGGTGACCCTGAAAATTGCAGGTTTTATTACACTTGTATACATGGCGCTCTCAGACATAGACATTGCCCTTTCGTGTTTTACTTCGACACTAAAAAACGGGTCAGTAAATATCTAATAAAGAATGGACACGTTCGTCCCCATAAAGGCTGTAGAAAGTGTATTTTTGAATATTTACAGGAATGTCTACCAAAGCACATTGTAAAATGTGTAATGCCTGCTAAGACGAATGAGCAATTAACAATGGGATTAATGTCAACTACCCCATTCACAACTACCGCAGATGCAACTACCCACGCTACAATCGCTCCAAGCAACACAACTGTCCCTAATTAAATTAAATTAAGTATGTTATTCCCTGTTTTCTATGCAGTCAGAATAGCAACGCCCTTAGTCTTTTAAAATATCATTTGTTAAAATAAACACGAACATAATATAATAATAATAATATCAGCCCTTTTTATGTCCCACTGCTGGGCACGGGCCTCCCCTCAATGCGAGGGGGGATTAGGCCATAGTCCACCACGCTGGCCCAGTGCGGGTTGGCGGACTTCACATATCTTTCGAGGGGTTCTCTCAGACATGCAGGTTTCCTCACGATGTTGAAAATGAGATCCGCATGGAAACTCCCAGAGGTGCGAGCTGGGGTCCTGGGAACCCTGCAATCCTCGTTACCGAGGCAAGCGTTCTACCAACTTGGCTATCACTGCTTTTTTAAACACGATCACGCCTGTAATAACCTAAGGAGTAGGCAGAGGTGCACTACAGTGCACCCACATTTCGTCAATGTTATGTGGTCCCAATTTAATAGTGTTCTCCATAAAAAAATTGACAAATACGTGGACTTTACGTATAAACTCGCGCTCGACGTAGAGAAACTCCAAATATAATCGTATAATAATCGAGAAAGCATGGTCTCTGTCATATTAATTTATGTTTGGTATTATAGTGTGAGCGGGACGGAAGATCACGTTACCGTTACGCTGCGTTAAAATATTGTACTTGAGCCTCTGATAATTTTGTACCTAGATATCGTTATTCTTTATATAATATAATAAATATGTGAGCCGATTAGTAATATACAAGATTGTTTATACCTACCTGTGTTTTTTTTTTATAAATAAAATACTAGAAATCAGTTTTTTTATCTATGTGTATACTGTCTGTACACTTACCTATGTAATGCTGTACTCCTATAGTAGTATATTGTATTTACCATATCAGTAAAACTGTGAATACTTTATTGATTTCTTATATTTACGCGAATACCACACATTGAACTAAAACTAATCTTAAGGATTTTCTTAAGGAAACACCGGCGCTCCACGAAGTCTGCAATCTGTGAACATGTACAAGATCACACCCGCCATTATATCAGATTTGATAAGCCACAGATCCTCGCGAAAGAACACCGATTCCGACCAAGGATGATACGCGAGGCCATTGAAATTAAAAAACATCCTAATTTCAATAGGGAAGATGGCTGGGTGCTACCACCAGCCTGGGACCCTGTAGTAAACATCATAAAATCCAGAACCAAGCGTACCATTGCAAGACCTCAAGACACAGTGAGCACTTTCTGCGTAGATCGGACCGCAAGCAACAACTAAATATGAGACTACCCCAGTTCAAACTATGACACTAGGACGTCAACCACCTCAGTCCTCCCGTGACCATGGTTGCTGTAAAGCAGCCGAAACGTCGGGAACGTAAAAACATAAAATAAACGCAATAAAATCTGTAGAATTGGTTTTATTTCAATGTGTAGTATTCGCGTAAATATAAGAAATCAATACGCTCTCAAAATATTACCATATACTGCTTTACGACCTCATTGCATTATAATAAGAGTTGTTGAGAATATTCAAGAAATGGGTCCCAAATTAATTTTTCGGGACCGTAATGCTATAACTCAACCATCTGTTCAGAACGTCGTTCCTATGCAGAAGAACGGGCGGGAAACTCCATGCTTATTTGTTACATTTTGACGATTGACAAATTCAAACTATTTATTTCGTATAGGTCTACGGAGGCACTTACAAATTGTAATTGTATTTTTTTTCGAACTACAATCGGATTGTAGCACGACCGAATCAGTACCTACTGCAAAGGTAGCTTTCCATTAATGAAAAATAATCAGATTATTCCCAGAATAAAGCCGTGGTTCCGGTAAATCAATATGGATTTCCCCATTTAGATTTTCTATCGATAAAATGCTACCGGCGATAATATGTGATTGCGATTTTTGATGATTCAGGGGGGAATTATCGATTTGGCAATATTATGAGTTGATTCATAGCCCAATTGGTTGAAAGTTAGGTTTGCAGGTTATAATATTGTTATTTAGCGGAAAAGGGAAGATCTACTAGCCAGGCGCGTCGTATGGCTGGCGGGGCGGCCGCTATGCCCCGACGGTTATTGTCGGGATCTTGTATATATGTTACATGCTCCGAAAACTCTTATAGCGCGATTCAGGATTGTGATGACAATTGTCTAATGCTCTGAATGCGTCTGCAGCGCCATCTGTGTAGCTTGTTGTGCGGTTGAAGTGGTCGCTATCGCAGTTCTAATATAGTTATAATATAATTGTAATAAAGTTATAATAAATTAATATGTACATTTTAGTTATTTCATATAGATCTCTTTGTACATACTTATTGTACATAATTTATAGTAAATACAAGTTGTTAAAATATAATCACACCACGCAGAACCGATGGCCGTTAGGTCATACAGCCGAAACGTCAGGAACGTAAAGATCATAATATAAACGCGATAAAATCCTTAAAACAGTTTTATTTCAATGACGGTACCCAGTTCTAACTATGACACTAGGACGTCTAACACCTCGGTCCTCCCGCGACCATGGTTTCTGTAAAGCAGCCCAAACGTCGGGAATATAAATAAAACGCGATCAAATCCGTTAAATTAGTTTTATTTCAATGTGAATTATTCGCATAGATATAACAAATCAATATGGTTTCAATTGTAGTATACCATTTCTGTATCACGCTGCATATGTTGTTTGTGTGTGTGTGTGTGTATACTATACGAGTAAGTCATAGGGCTGTCGTGACAGCCCTTATTATCATAATACCGAGTAGGTAAACATTACTTGATGATAATCCACACTGATTCGCCCCGTTACTCAAAACAAATACATAATACCACGGCATATCTGGTGGATCCGCCAATTCTGTCAGTATATCTGGAGTAACAGGCGTATCTGGTATATCAGGAATATTAGTTGTCACTGATATTTGTTTTGATTCTACTTTATCAAGTGTTGTATTTGGATATTCTGTTCCGAGTATTTCGGGCTCTATCAGGATACTATTTTCTGATATGTAGATGTAATTCGATCGCATTTCCGGTGAGGTTTGGCCCCGTTGACAGCTCCGTCTGTTTTCAGGCACTTTCACGCATTTCTGAAAATAATAACAATATCCAACTATGACACCAGGACGTCAACCACCTCAGTCCTCCCGTGACCATGGTTGCTGTAAAGCAGCCGAAACGTCGGAAACGTAAAAATAAAAAATAAACGCTATAAAATCCTTAAAAAAAATGTTTTATTTCAATTTGTAGTATTCGCGTAAATATAAGAAATCAATATACCCAACAAATTGTACTTGTATCTGTGGGATTGATAACACATATTGATAGGGGAAGTTGAATCGCGAAGTTGTCAATTTATGTTTAAATTTCCAACACATGTGTTTCTTTGATAAACCATGTGTAATATTAGTGGGATATTAACCACTAGCTGCGCCCCGCGGTGTTACCCGCGATTAAAAAGTATGTCCTTTTTACCGGGATAAAAAGTAGTCTATGTGCTATTCCAGACTATAATCTATATCTGTGCCAAATTTCATCCAGATCCGTTCAGCCGTGATTGAGTAACAAACATCCATCCATCCAAACTTTCACATTTATAATATTAGTGTGATTGTTGAGTGAAGGAAATAGAAATAACATAGTATAGCTAGCGTATTTATATAGGTACCTTACCATTGCTACGGGTTGAAACTCGTATCCGTGATCACAGTAGTACAACAAAGGCCAAACAAAGCATACATAGTAGGCGTCACATTTCTCCGGATGGGGTATATAGCTCAAAAAATCAGCATCCGCACAAATATCTGTGGTCACAGTCTGCGCGATTACTTTGTGGTTGTGAGACTTTAAAGTCGTAGTTTCATAAGTCTTTGTAATAGTCTTAGACTTTAAAGTCTTACTCTGGTGCGTTGCTGTAGCTGTCTTTGCGTTTCTCGTATTACTTATTACGTGTAGAGCCACATCCTCACGAGATCCTTCTATAATCATTCTTTGTAGAGCCACATCCCCACGAGATCCTTCTATAATCATTCTTTGTGACCTTTCTGTCATTTCTTGGGATTCTGTAGTAGACGGTGGACTTTGTATAGTAGCGTGTGCTTCTCGAGTCGTAACTACTTGGGATTCTGTAGTAGACGATGGACTTTGTATAGTAGTGTGTGCTTCTCGAGTCGTAGCTACTTGGGATTCTGTAGTAAACGGTGGACTTTGTATAGTAGTTTGTGCTTCTCGTGTTGTAACTACTTGGGATTTTGTAGTAAACGGTGGACTTTGTATATTAGTTTGTGCTTCTCGTGTCGTAACTACTTGGGATTTAGTAGTAGACGGTTGACTTAACATTGTAGTTTGTGCGTCCCCCGTCATAGCCTCTTGGGATTCAGTAGTAGACGGTTGACTTAGCATTGTAGTTTGTGCGTCCCTAGTTATATCCTCTTGGGATTCGGTAGTAGACTGTGGACTTTGCATAGTAGTTTGTGCAACTTCAGTCCTAGTCTCTTGGGATTCCGTAGTAGACGGTGGACTTTTCATAGTAGTTTGTGCTTCTCTAGTCGTAGCCTTTTGGGATTCCGTAAGAGACGATGGACTTTGTATTGTAGTTTGTGCGTCTCCAGTCGTAGTCTTTTGGGATTCCGTAGTGGACGGTGGACTCTGCATAGTTGTTTGTGCTTCTCCAGTCGTAGTCTTTTGGGATTCCTTAATAGATGGTGGACTTTGCATAGCCGTTTGTGCGGTTTTAGTCGTAGTATCTAGGGTTTCTTTAGTGGACGGTTGACTTAGCTTAGAAGTTTGCGCGTATCTAGTCGTAACTTCTTGTGATTCCGTAGTAGATGGTGGACTTTGCATTGTAGTTTGTGCCTCTTCAGTCGTAGCCTTTTGTGATTTGATAATAGATGATAAACTTTGCATATCCGTTTCTTCGTTTCTAGTCGTAGCCTCTTGGGTTTTTGTAGTGGACGCTTGACTTAACATAGAAATTTGTGCGTCTCCAGTCATAGCCTCTTGAGATGCCGTAATAGATAATGGACTTTGCATAGCAGTTTCTGCGTTTCTAGTCATAGTCTCTTTAGTTTCTGTAGTGGAAGGTTGACTTAGCATTGTAGTTTGTGCGTCCCCAGTCATAGCCTCTTTGGATTTGGTAGTAGACGGTGGACTTTGCATAGTACTTTGTGCGTTTCTAGTCGTAGTTTCTTCGGATTCCGTAGTAGACAATGGACTTTGTAAAGTAGTTTGTTCGTCTCTAGTCGTAGCCTCTTGATATTTTGTAGTAGACGGTGGAATCTGCATAGTAGTTTGTGCTTCTCCAGTTGTAGCTTCTTCGGATTCTGTAGTAAACGGTGTATTTGGCATAGTAGTTTGTGGGACTTTAGTTGTAGCCTCTTGGGATTTCATAGTAGACACTGGATTTTGTTGTTTGTTGGGGGTTTTGTGGTTTGTTCCGTAGGAGACAGTGGATTTTGTTGTTGAAGTTTGTGCTATTTTTGAAGTAGTTTTTTGGCCTAGATTTGTAGTCTTATTTGACTCTATAGTAGACGAAAAACTTTGTATATTAGTCTGAACGTCTCTAGTTGTGGTCTCTTGTGACTCTACTATAGTTTGTACCGTATCTTGAGTTTTTTTTGTAGTTTGTGCATCTACACTAGTAGACTCCTCAGACTCTGTAGAAGTCTGTGCGCTTTTTGAATTAGACTTTGTGTCTGGAATCCTAGTCTTATGGGTTTCTATAGTAGACTGAGCACTTTGTGTAGTAGTCCGTAAGTCTATAGTCCTAGTTCCTGGAGACTCTGAATTATTTAATTCGTCTAAAGTAATATTGTCACCAGCCTCTGTAGAAAACTTTGGCCTTGGCGTAATTGTATTTTGATGAACTATTTGTGATTCTACTGCTTTCGTTAGTGATTCTGATATTACAGATTCATGTAATTCTGTAGCATTTTCTGTTCCTGCTTTTGTAGTCTCGTGAGACTCTATAGTCTGTCTGCTTTGTGTAGTATACTGTGAATGAGACTCTCTTGTAGTTTGAGCGTCTAATGTCATAGCATAAAAAGACTGTGGACTTTGTGTAGTATTTTGCGCTTCTGGAGCCGTAGTCCTATGAGACTCTGTAGTTGTCTCTGCTCTTAGTGCATACATTTTCAATGCTGATATCGTAGTATCGTTAAATTCTGTAGCTGTATGTGTGCTCGATTCAGTAGTTAGAGCACCCAAAGTTGTAGTCTCATGAGACTCTGTAGTTGAAGGCGTCGATGTGACCGCGAGCTGGCAATCATTGCCTTCAGGATCTTCACAATCCTGAAAATATTAAATGTAGTGAACATAATTTTATAATTATTATAAAATAATAATAATACCAGCCCTTTTTAATGTCCCACTGCTGGGCACGGGCCTCCCCTCAATGCGAGGAGGATTAGGCCATAGTCCACCACGCTGGCCCAGTGCGGGTTGGCGGACTTCACACATCTTTCGAGCCAGTTGCTAAAGTCCGCCTAGCCGTTCCTACATTGTTCTCACACACCCATAATAATGTACTGCTCAAAATGTAAAAGATCTTTTTTGGAGTTTCTTGCCCGTTCTTCTCCATAGGAACGGTATTCCGAACGGGCGGTAAAGTTGTAGCTTAGCATTTTGTAACTATTTTGACGAGTACCGTACTTAATGGTGGACATGAATATAAAAATACTCTGATTATGATTCTGATTCTTTTCTCTTTCATACTATCTATCTATCTATCAGCCGATAGACGTCCACTGCTGGACACAGGCCTCCCCCAACGACTTCCACACATCCCGGTCCTCCGCCACTCGCATCCACCGGCTTCCTGCGACGCGTGTGATGTCATCAGTCCAACTTGTGGGGGGCCGTCCTACACTTCGTCTTCCGATTCGTGGTCGCCATTTTCTACCTACGCCTTTCATACTTACTTGATCATAATAGTTGAAAACTCGACCATGATAGCAGCTTCTTAAGACTTTTTCTCCATCGTCGCATTCATAGAAGAGAGAGCAGTTTGTCTCATGCGACAGTAGCTGTGGTACGCGAGGATCCACCGGACAATAATTCAGGTGAAGATGGGTGACGGGTGGTAAGTCTCCCGAATTATTTTCTCTTTCTTGAGGAATACTGACTCCGGGAGGACTCTGGCTGGGTATATTACGGGCTGATGAAAAGCCCACTAGAATTAGGAGTACGACATACATCTGTAAAACATATTTATCATTACCCATAGCAGCCTTTCCCAAAGTGGGCGATAACGCCCCCTTGTGGGCGCTGTAGGCCTAAAGGGGGGGGGGGGCGGTAAGAGACCCAGAAAAAAAATGGGGGCGTTGTGTAGAGGCTTACAATAATTAATTTAATTTGAAGTTGTTGTGGTTTTTAAGTAGGTGAAAAAATGGGGGCGCTAGAAAATAATTCATTCTCAAATTGGGCAGTAGACAAAATAAGTTTGGGAACCCCTGACCTACAGGGTGCATGACATACGGTACTGAGACGTGGTCGCTTACTATGGGCCTCATAAGAAAGCTCAAGGTCTCTCAACGCGCAATGGAGAGAGCAATGCTCGGGGTTTCGCTACGCGATACAATCAGAAACGAGGAGATCCGTAGACGAACTAAAGTAACCGACATAGCTCAAATAATTTCAAAGTCGAAGTGGCAGTGGGCGGCACATAGCTCGCAGAACCGATGGCCGATGGGGCAGAAAGATTCTAGAATGGCGACCACGAACCGGGAAACGTAGTGTAGGACGACTCCACACGGTGGAGCGATGATATCACACGCGTCGCAGTAAGCCGGGGGATGCGAGTGACGGAGGACCGGGATGTGTGGAAATCTTTGGGGGAGGCCTGTGTCCAGCAGTGGACGTCTTCGGCTGATAGAATAGAAAAAAACCAGGCTGTGGGGAGTAAGGGGAGAACGGAGCCAACGATCTATCCGACTCAAACTCAAACTCAAACATTTATTGCAAACTATGTGTTCATTGGTCTTACATTAGTTTTAGTACTTATGACATAGCGGCCTTCTTCAAGCATTGCAATGTTGAGGGGCTAGTTCTATCTACTAAACACGATTCTTAAATACTAGGTACAGGAACATTCAATAGAGTTGTTTTTCAATGCTTATGCAATGCTTAAAATTACATAACATTATTTAGAAATTATTATTTGTATATATTTTATTATTATTAGTTATTTTCATTATGTTATTATCATTATATTATTATTTGTATATTATTGTAGGTAGATCGTCGCACTGTTACGTTCGGCTCTTATTATTATTTTTATATGTCATTAATTTTATCTTCTAGGTATTCTGTGGTTGAGTAATAACATTTTTTTGTTAGAAATTGTTTAAGTTTTTTATTAAATATGATGGATTCCTTTCCTCTTTTTTATATAGTTTGGTAGCTTGTTGAACAGTCTAACTGCCATATAGTATGGGCTTTTATTTAGCATATTAATTCTTGATGGTGGTATGTATAATCTATCTGCGTGGCGGGTATTAAATCGATGGTTGTCTCCTACTTTGGTAAAGGTGTTTATATTTTTAGAATCAAATAAACACACCAACAACCCAAGCCAACCTCCCTGCACGCGCAAGTGGTTGGTCAGAATACCTGGCGGCGCTGGCCTAGGCCACCGTGGTACTCCCTGCTAGACAACAGACGGGGCTCTGGCAACCGCAATGGCGGGACAACCAACAACCTAGCCGGGAAACCATCAACCTCGACGGCCTGATAAGCGCAGTGGTAGTGACTCTGCTTTCTGCGCCGAGGGTCCCGGGTTCGAATCCAGGTAGGGACAAGCTTTGTGTAATGAGCACGAATGTTTGTACCCGAGTCATGGATGTTTAATATCTATATAAGTAATATATACTGAGTTCGCCCTCAGTCCATTGTACGGTACCCATAACACAAGCGTTGCTAAATGTGGCACCGTATAGTTGGTGTGATCGTAAAAAAAAACCGCCTGGGAGAGGTAGGTCAATGACCTTGGCGCCTCAATAGCCCGTAAAAGATCTGGTGCAGAGGGCAAGGGGAAACAACTGCACGAATTTCCCAAGAAAACCATATGTAGAAATGTCTAATAGAGACAACTCATATGTGGTCACGAGTCTCGAAGTAGTAGACAGCGAAAACTGATCTATGTCGTAAGGGTTATTACAGAATCTTGGATTATTTGGATGATAAAGCAGCCTGGGACTGATCGCTCAAATATCAAGATTTATAATGTTAAAGTGTAGCGTGTGTGCGCCTCGCATGGCAACACACTGGAGCTAGCTTTTTTTTTTAAATAATGGCTTTAAAAAAAAAAGACAAGCCCGCTGAGTTTATCGCCGGATCTTCTCAGTTGAGGTCGCGTTCCGATCCGGTTGTAGAGTTAAGAAAAAAATAATTAATCACAATTTATAAGTGCCACCGTAGGCCTATACGAAATAAAAGATTTGACTTTGACGTTGTGCCGAACATCGATTTTTTATATAATCTATAAAATATATAAAATATTTTTTTATATAATACATCGATATAAATATTTTAAGGAAAGAACGTTATCATACAAACAAATAAGTTTCCTCGTGGAATATAACCAAAGTCAAGGTCAAATCATGTATTTCGTATATATATCATTTTACAATATATATATATTTTTCTTAACTAACTACAACTGTGTTCGGACACGACCTCAACTGAGAAGATCCGGCAAGAATCTCAGCGGGCTTGACCTTTTTTTACAGGTAATAGGTCAAATATTGAAAAAAAAACACGTTTTAATATTTAAAAAAAATCGTTTCGCGGAGAATTGCATTTTATATGGGGTCCCGTCACTCGTGATAGATAGTCACGGCTAACATCTTAGAGGAGTTCCGTGTTGCTGGCTTCTTTAATTATCGATCAACTTGTTTGGTTAATAATTGGAAAAGATGACAAACCGAGATTCAGGGGACGGCACTACTTTGTAAATACATCAGTAAATCTACCGAACGTCAAGTAAGAGATTATTCGTAAGCTAACCGTGTACTTTATAGTCTACGTATTTGGACATATCGCACCCTCAGAACGATAGGGGCTCAACTGAAAAATATTTTTTTTTGGGAGATCGCAATCAAAGATCTTTCCAACTGAACGGGGAGGATGAAAAGTACCGGTGTATAAGAGACGGAAACATAATAAGCTTTTTCTATCATAACAACGCCTTTGTTTTAATATTCGACACCTTAGTCACCTTCGTCCGTAGGAGAATTAAGTACCCTCGAGATACCCTACACGTGACCCTGGGTGGTGCCAACCAGGTGACAACTCTACTGGTGGTAGGCTTCGGCCGTGGCTAGTCACCGCCCACTGAACAAAGCCATGTCGCCAAGCGGCCTGGTCGTGTTCCGGCATGATGTTCGGTGCTGCCATTCATGGATGGCGGGTCAGATCAGTTGCGCTGCATGTGCCTAGTGAATGTAGCGTCTCTATCTACTGCCGCCTTCCTACCTAGGCAAGTATGCTCCATCGTAGATCTCATCATCACTTACCATCAGGTGAGATCGAGATCAAATACTTGCCTATAATGTAATAAAAAAAAAAAAAAAAAAAAAAAAAAATTCATCGGATAGAACATACATTAAAACCATAATTTTGAAGCATCATTTTGAATTCATAATTTTGAGTTGAGCCCCTATCGTTCTGAGATTGCGACATGGAGGATTAAATTAAATCCAAAACCAAACGTACTATCGCAAGACCTCAAGACACTGTGAGCACTTTCTGCGTAGCTCGGACCGCAAGCAACAACTAAATATGAGGGTACCCCAGTTCAAACTATGACACTAGGACGTCAACCACCTCAGTCCTCCCGTGACCATGGTTACTGTATAGCAGCCGAAACGTCGGGAACGTAAAAACATAAAATAAACGCGATAAAATTCGTTAAATTAGTTTTATTTGAAAGTACTTAAAACTTTAAATTCCCCATGTTGAAATAAATCATTTTTTTCGGATTTTATCGCGTTTATTTTATGTTTTTACGTTCTCGACGTTTCGGCTGCTTTACAGCAACCATGGTCACAGAAGGACTGAGGTGTTTGACGTCCTAGTGTCATAGTTTGAAAATAAGTTTTATTTCCATGTGTAGTATTCGCGTAAATTTAAGAAATCAATATAACACGACTTTGGTTTATATATGTATATAGATATATTTACCGATGTTTTATCACTAAATCGCGGTATCCATAATGTACTATCAAACAGTTAAACTAACACTGAACCCGTATGATCTCAAACTTGGCAAAGATGTAATATATTATAGGTACGCACAACGAAACGGGAAAATATCGGTATCCGCTTACCTATACGCGATTAATACGCGTTAACTGAGTTTCTTATCAATTAGCGGTCACACGGCGGTAATGTACCATAAAGTACCGTACACACTAAACAATAGGGCGTTTGACTGTACGAGAAATAAGCTTTAATTGTGCCCATCCTAAAAGATTATAGCTTTTTATTTTCTCTGCAAAAATATGGATTATTTTCTTTAAAATCATAAAATAAAATTATAAATTAATAAATATCGCCAGACGAACTCACCAACTATACGGTCCCACACTAAGCAACGCTTGTATTATGGGTACCGTACAATGGACTGCGGGCGAACCCAGTATATAATACTTATATAGATATTAAACTTCCATGACTCAGGTAGTAATCGCGCTCATCAGACAATGTTTCGTTTGAGTGAAATTTGCTATCTCCAGTATTTAGAGCACTTGCCCTCCAGATGCGGTGAACAAAAACTAGAGTTTAACCAGAGTTTACTACACTTTGAACCTGCGCTTGTAAAGCGCATTTTCAATCAAAGTCAGATTTCAAGAAGATAGCTGGGTGCTACCACCTACTTGGCATCCAGTAATTCATATAATTAAATCCAAAACCAAGCGCACCATTGCAAGATTTTAAGACACAGTGAGCACTTTCTGCATAGATTAGACCGCAAGCAACAACCAAATATGAGGGTACCCCGGTTCAAACTATGTCACTAGGACGTCAACCACCTCAGTCCTCCCGTGACCGTGGGTGCTGAAAAGCAGCCGAAACGTCGGGAACGTAAAAAACATAATATAAACGCGATAAAATCTGTAAAATTAGTTTTATTTCAATTCAGTATGTCGATTAAAAAAAGGTTTCCTCACAAAACATCACAATTGACAAACAAATTTTGTTGAGAACGAAATTATTTTTGTTAAATATAATTCTCTAAAGAATCGCAGGTTCAAAGCTTGGTACGCTTTCTGAATCACTCGGTATACTTAGGTGCATCACGTACGCATATGGGGAATACGTTCAGTGTGTATTCCACTTTACTGCAACGGTTCAACTAACCTTGGGGTATTCAGCTACAAAAATTCCATTTCCTTGTTTACCGGGAATAATATTTTTGATTGGCATCGTCATTATATACAAGCTGTACCCAAAGCTCTGTACGCGTGGACATTACGTATTTCCTTTTTCTACAATCCCGGTAGGTGTTAAAAAAACATAATTAAGTACGCATAGATCTTAAAAAAAAAGGTACAGGTAAGGTTCAAGCAGTCGAACACATTCTGAAAAGTGCTGAAAATTGTTACCCCTGGCGCGTACTCTCCACACTTTGTGAAAAACTAGGTACCAACAAATACTGAGTGTGGACGATGATGAGGACCAGATGAATAGTTGTTGCTTTAATAAAAAAATATGATGTATGTGTGCTTATCTTAGTTTTATTTAACTAGAGCCTAAAGTTTGTCTTATCTATTAACGCCTAACAAATAACTCATAGCAATAGTTCGTTTTTTGTAACGTGCTAAAATTGTCTACAAGGCGCTTGGTCACGGCGGGAAAATTGTTTTACGAGTAGTTACTATTTTTGGTAGACCTTTTATTTATTTATGTGTTGAAATATGTTTTCATATTTCAATAAATAAATAAATAAAAGGTCTACCAAAAATAATATACAACATAATATGTACTGACGAACTCATATTTTTATTTATATTTAAAATTGATAGTATTTTGCAAATAAAAAAGTACTATGCATCGCCATTTTATTGTATTCCATAAAACTGGATATATAAAACCATAAGTACCGTAAGATAATACATTGAAAAGATGGATAAAATAAAAAAAAAACATTTTAAAATGTCCGTTTTATTCAATGTAAAATATTTCGTTCTAACTGGTTTACAATAAAGAATAAAAAAATACAAAATTTCTCAACACGTTTCGTAAATAAATAGCACCGTCTTTTTTTAATACTTTGGCATTTCACTTTGGTTATGGTCGTATAGTCGTCGTAAAACATCGGCCTCGGATACGTGCATTTTGAGTATTTCAAGTTAACTTCATTGCTGTACATCCAGTATCAGAAATCGCCACACATTGCTGTAAATAAAATAAAAATACAATAAATAAATTATATTCCCTATACAAGATGGTTCAGGAAGGGTATACTAAGAATCGGACCTGCGCTTCTTTGACGCCATTGTAATCCCTATGCGAACTCAGAATATCGACAAGTCAATTTAAGAAAAAAAAATCCCACTAAAAATTGTCATTTGTTGCTTTTTTTTTAATCAACGTATCGATGTTCTGTTCTGACACCAAACGAAAGCATAGCAGATAAATACCAAGTATAATAATCAAGAACTCGTATATGGAAGTAAGAAAGACTGCTCTAGATAGAGACAGATAAGCGAATAATTAAAAAAGTATCACCAGACGAATACACCAAAAACTAAGTAGGTAACGCTTGTATCATGAGTATGGCACAATAGACTGGGGGCGATCTGCCTGTACATCATTAATTATACAGGATGTTAGGAGCATGGTAACGAAAACTTTGAGTATAGCCTACACTTCTTCTTTCTTTACGAAATGAAATGCGATGAAATAAAATGGATATGAATATGGCCTCACCCGCAACTTAGCGGGTATTTTGCCAGTGTCAAGTAACTAATAGCAATATTAAATTCAATAAATACACATTATAAATAAAATAATGGATGTGACACGATGATATGAAAATGGCGTTCTCTAGGCTACACTTAATGCCTATAATACAATTATAGAAATCATTTACGTCGAAAGTCATGGGTGTCATGGGTGTCATCACAAGTGTTCTGAATTTTGAGCGCGCAATGTGTCGTGAACAACGCGATCACAACCACAGCGCTCCGTGCGATACCCGACGCGTAAGATATCATCGGTCCACCATGAGAGGGAAGATTCTACATGTTCTATCTCGCGGTGGCCCTTCCAGAACTTTTCTACCTCAACGCCAATAGGCTTGCTACGTCGCCGACTGCCTACAGTTTTATACGTACTCACCCTTAAATCCGGGTCAAATTCGAAGCCTTCGCTGCAGAACAGCTCAAGAGATGCCCCACCAACACACATGTAGAACATATGACATTTGTTCGGGTGTGGTACATGCCCAAACACACCTTCAGGACAGATGGGGGCAGTGGTTACATCATCCACTCTCTCTGTGCCTTCTGAGGGGAAGGAGATTTCTGATGTCGGAGACACTGGTGACTCTGAGTCTGGTGGGCTTGTCTCCTCCACGCTCTGACCAAGGGTACATCCACCTTCAGCTATTTGTACGCATACCTGAAAATAATGCTGGTTGTTTAATACCATCAGCCTTTGAGTCTCCGAGTGGTGCTGATGGATATGCCTTCACTATAATATGAGCGAAAGAATGAACTGTACGAACTATTTAAAAGGAACTGCGGTATGTGTCTATATACAAAAGTAATTTGTAAATGTGTGAAGCATGTAGCCATTAACATGTAATGATATACTTAGAGTTAGTACTTTTTTTTGACCAGCTGCTAAAGTCCGCCTAGCCGGTCCTACATTGTTCTCACACACCCATAACAATGTACTGCTCAAAAATGTAAAAGATCTTTTTAAAAGGAGCAACCATGGAGTTTCTTGTCCGTTCTTCTCTATAGGAACGGCATTACGAATCTGTGGTATAGTTGTAGCTTAGAATTTTGTAACTTTTTTGACGATTCATGAGTACTGTACTTAATGGTTTACATGAATAAAAATATTCTGATTCTGATTCTGAACAATAGCTTAGAGGTATAGTAGTTGTGTCTGGAGTTACGAGATACGTTTCTCAGCAGTGAAGCATTGATTAAGGGCAAGGATTTAAGTAATAATATCAATGGCCTAGTAGGCAACGAGGCTGCTCTCGAAGCTGAGAGGATCGAGTTCGATCCCCGCACTGGCTATTGACGTGAGACTCCAAGTTTCATTGTAGTTGGATTAAAGGGACAACTATTAATATGTTTATTGCACATTACTAGAAATATTTTTTATGAAATAGTTGCATTGTGCTTCCTTAATCAACACCACAAATTATGGGGAGTGGTACATCTGGAAAAATAATACTAAGCCAATCGCGCTGTGCAAGTGCCCTGTGTCGCCAACGGTCATCTGTGATTTTCCTCTCAATTAGCCTACACGCGACGTGTGCCTTAGACAGCGAGGCAAGGCTGTGCAGTCAGTGTGGGCACGGCTATTTACAAGGTTATAGGTTATTAAGCTTAAGTGTTGTTTCATTCTACATACCCTAAGGTCAGCATCATACTCGAATCCGTCGCTACAGAATAGCGGTATCGCATTTCCGCCGGCACACATGTAGAACGCATCGCATCTTTCCGGATGCGCCACGTTTCCAAATATGCCAATTGGACAGATCGCCGGAGTTGTAGTCTCTAGAGACTCTGTGGTTATCTGTGCTCCTGGAACCGTCGTCTCTGGAGACTCTGTTGTAAACTGTGCGCCTGCAACCGTAGTTTCTTGCGACTCTGTTGTAGCCTGTGCGTCTGCAACTGTAGTATATTGTGACTCTGTTGTAGTCTGTGCGTCTGCAATAGTTGTCTCTTGTGAATCTGTTGTAGTCCGTGCGTCTGCAACCGTAGTATCTTGTGATTCTGTTGTACCCTCTGCGTTTCCAACCGTAGTCTCTTGTGACTCCGTAGTAGTCCGTGCGTCTGCTACTGTAGTCTCTTGTGACTCTGTTGTAGTTTGTGCATCTGCAACCGTAGTGTCTTGAGACTCTGTAGCAGTTTGCGAGTCTATAGTCGTAGCATCAACAGGCTCTGTTGTAGTCTGTGCGTCTGCCATCGTAGTCTCTGGAAATTCTGTAGAAGTCTGTGCGCTTAAAGTCGTAAGCTCGATAAATTCCGTAGTTGCGACTACAGTTGGAATCTTAACAGACTCTGTAGTAAACTCGGCGTTATCTGTAGTCGTGTGTGGTGAAGTTATATCCCACTGGTCAGTGGCTGAGCTGGTTGCAGCATCATCATCAGCATCAGTTGCAGCTGGTGTAGTGCTTGAGCCTTGACCAAGAGTGCAGCCACCTTCAGCTATTACCACGCATACCTGAAAACATTTTCATAACAGTGTAAGTTCGAAAAATTATACAAAGCCTTTAAATATACCTCGTGTATTCACAAAACGATTTGGGACACACGATTTAACATACTTAGATACAAGATAACTACCTAAATATTCATACATGACAGGTAGTAAGCCTATTCAGGAAAATATATGATCATTACTTTCTTAGTCGAATTTTGCAAAGCCAGTACAGTAAGCAGGAACTCTTCTTCTTCTTTCTTCACGAAATGAGATGCGATGTAATAAAATGGATATGAATATGGCCTCACCCACAACTTAGCGTGTATTTTGCCAATGTCATGGAATGAATAGCAATAGCACATTCAATAAATACACATTATAAATAAAATAATGGATCGGACATGATTATATGAAAATGGCGTCCCAGGAACTCTTAATCTAATTATAACGTCATCAAGAAAGCATGCTATCACTGTCATTCTTATTTATAAAACCTGTCATGTGAGTGGAACAAAAGATTGTACTTGAGCTAGAGTAATTAATTTTGGAAACTTACCCTAGATTCAGCATCGAATTCGAACCCGTCGCTACAGAATAGAGGGATGGCATTTCCACCTGCGCACATATAGAACGCATCGCACCTGTCCGGATGTGCCACGTTACCAAACACACCAATTGGACAGATCGCTGGAGTTGTAGTCTCTATGGACTCTGTAGTTGTTTGTGCGCTTTCTGCAGTTGTTTGTGCACTTTCTGTAGTTGTTTGTGCGCTTTCTGTAGTTGTTTGTGCACTTTCTGCAGTCGTTTGTGCACTTTCTGTTGTTATTTGTGGACTGTCAGTGGTAACTTGCGCGTCGAAAATTGTAGTTTCTACAGACTCTGTCTGTGCGCTTTCTGTAGTTATTTGTGCACGTACTGTAGTTGTTTGTGCACTATCTGTGCTAGATCGTGACGTAGTAGTCTGTGATGTTTCTGTTGAATCTCCAGCAGCTGAAGTTTGGTCAGTTATGGCTGGTGTTGTGCTTGAGATTTGACCAAGCGTACAACCACCTTCTGATATTACCACGCACGCCTGAAAAATTATAATTATTACCATAGTAAATAATGCATACGAAAGCTGGTAAATAATGTGTAAAAAGTAGACACACAGTAACACAAGGCCCAGTTTTTTTACGCCAGACTAACACCAACTACGCGCTCCCATATGAAGCAAGCTTGTATTATGGATACCGCGCAATGGACTGGGAGTGATCCCAGTATATAATTCCTGTATAGATATTAAACATCCATGAGTCGGGTACAAACATTCGTGCTCATCACACAAAGTTTATCCTACCAGGCTTGAAGCCCGGGACCCTCAGCACGAAAATCAAGGTCAATTTTAACTAAGATAATCAGGACGTCGCTGTGTTTTATATCCAACCACCATGCATTTATTCCATTCATTCATTATCATTATATACGCTTAGTGAGGATTCAAATAGTTAAATATGGATACTTAATCAATAACCTAAATACATTTTTGATTGAAAAGATAAGTTGAAAAAAAAGACAAGCCCGCTGAGTTTCTTGCCGGATCTCCCCAGTTGAGTTCGCGTTCCGATCCGGTTGTAGAGTTAAGAAAAAAAATGTAATGACAATTTGTAAGTGCCCCCGTACGCATATACGAAATAATCGATTTGACTTGACTTGACTTACCTTTTCTATGGGATCAAACTCTAGCCCTCTACTACAGAACCACGTGGTTGGGCTACCATTATCACAGTTATAGAAGGCATCACACCTATCTGAATGTGCCACGTTCCCAGACACTCCATCCGGACATATCTCCGGAGTCGTAACATCAGTAGACTCTGTAGTACTCTGTGCGTCTGAGACCGTAGTCTCTAGGGACTCAGTAGTACTCTGTGCATCTGGCAACGTAGTTTCTAGGGACTCTGTTGTACTCTGTGCATCTGGCACCGTAGAATCTAGGGACTCTGTAGTACTCTGTGCGTCTGGTACCGTCGTCTCTAGAGACTCTGTAGTACTCTGTGCGTCTGAAACCGTAGTCTCTAGGGACTCTGTAGTACTCTTTGCGTCTGGTACCGTCGTCTCTAGATACTCTGTAGTACTCTGTGCATCTAGCATCGTAGTTTCTAGAGACTCTGTAGTACTCTGTGCGTCTGGAATCGTAGTCTCTAAGGACTCTGTAGTACTCTGTGCGTCTGGAACCGTAGTCTCTTTAGACTCTGTAGTAGTAGTCGGTACGTCTGTGGTATATCCTGCTTCTGTACTATATTCAGTCTCCGATGGTGTTGTGCTTGAAACTAGTCCAAGAGTACACCCGCCTTCGGCTATCACCACGCATACCTGTAACGTCCAATTACCTACATAGAGTATATGTGTAGGAGAGTCAAACGTTATACGATATAGGTATTAACAAATCTAGTTTCAACCTGATAGATTATTTATAATAGACAAGAGGCTCTACATAAAAGCGAAAAAAAATTGAGTAAAAATATTAGCCCTCTTTAGTATTCCACTGTTAGGGACGCGTCTCCCCTCAATGCGAGGGAGATGAGGCCATAGTCCACCACGCTGGCCCACTGCGGGTTGGTGGACTTCACACGTCTTTCAAGGGGTTCTCTCAGACACGCAGATTTCCTCACGATGTTTTCCTTCACCGTTTAGCAAGTGTTAATAGAGTAATCTAATTATTAAAATGATGCAATTACGCAAATTAAAACGCGATGTGTTGCACATATTACACTAGTCTTATTAGGCGTTTTGCAAAACCAGCCATTGAAATGGAATCAAAGATCACAGCAAGCTACCTAAGTAATTTGTAGCTAAAATCACGGCAAGCACTGCATAGTATATAATTGATAGAACTAGGGGATACTTGGCGGAAATCTATTGCTAAACAAATGGGCGAAGAGGAACCCACCACTGACTCACAGCTTCGCAACTTTGCTAATTATAAACCAAACAGGTTGATCGATAATTAAAGAAGCCGGCAACACCGAAGTCCTCTAAGCTATTATATTGGTGTCGCTGGCTTATTTAATTATCGATCAACGTGTTTGGTTTATAATTGGAAAAGTTGACAAGCCGAGGGTCAGTGATGGTGGTTCATTTTATCCACTACATAGTATGATGAGTAGGTAATTTTTATTGTACAACTCACCCTCAATGCTGGGTCAAATTCGAACCCATCACTACAGAACAACGGTATCGCGTTCCCGCCAGCACACATGTAGAACGCATCGCACCTGTCCGGATGTGCCACATTTCCAAACACACCAATAGGACAAATCGCCGGGGTCGTAGTCTCCACGGACTCCGTAGTAGCCTGTGTGTGTTGCGTCGTAGTCTCTACGGACTCTGTAGAAGTCTGTGCGTCTGCAGTAGCCGCAGTAGTGACTGTCGAGATCGCTACTGTAGTTGATGGTTCGGTGGTGACGTCAGATGTTACAGTAGTACTTATATTGTTGTCTATGGTCGTGCTTGACATAATTGGTCCGAGAGTACATCCTCCCTCTGCTATCACAACGCACACCTAAAAGATATAATAAAAATAAAAATCTCTACTATAATATTTATAAAAAAATCCCCAAAGATTTTAGATCTTATAAAATCACAAAAATCTTTGATCAAAATATCTTCCTTCTCATGTATATTTGTAAAATGGAGAGTCATCTAGTCAATAACATGTAATTATATTTATAACTAGCTGTCCCAGCGAACTTCGTACCGCCTCAGAATCAAATGTATGAGAAGATCTAAATTTGTCCTATGTTTTAATAGTTATTCTGCTAATCGGGGCCGAGATAAATTAAAAAAATCGGCCCACAACTAACGTACACACACACACTGCGCAAAATAAAATCATGTATATACACACATACTAAGGAAAAAAATACACACAGCTTTGGCTTACCCTCTCCTTTGGCTGAGGGGTACGCATTGGGAAGCCAAGTTCAGGCTACATCAACTTACATTCAGTACTGGATCGAACTCGTTGCCTTCAGCACAGAACAGTTGTATCGCGTTGCCCCCAACGCACATGTAGTACGAGTCGCATCGCTCCGGATGTGGCACATTGCCGAAGACGCCTAGAGGGCATATTACTGCTGCTGCTGTAGTTGTTTCTAGCGCTTCTGTGGTCGTTTGTACGCTTTCCGAAGTTGCCCCAACGGCTTCTGTAGTTACTTCAACACTTTCTATAGTTGCTCCAATACTTTCTGTAGTTGCTTCAACACTTTCTGTAGTTGCTCCAACACTTTCTGTAGTTACTCCCACACTTTCTGTAGTTGCTCCAACACTTTCCGTAGTTGCTCCCACACTTTCTGTAGTTGCTCCAATACCTTCTGAAGTTGCCCCAATATTTTCTGTAGTTGCCGCAGCTACTGTAGTAGTTTCGAAGCTCTCGGTAGTAGATGTAGCGGAACCAAGAGTGCAGCCGCCTTCACCAATAGGAACGCACGTCTGAAAAGCAAATGTTGTATGGTCTATCATCTTCTCTTACTAAATTCATACATTTCTAGAAAACATGTAACATTAATTCTAAATACCTTTAAAACTGGGTCGAATTCATTGCCTTCAGCACAGAACAGTTGTATGGCGTTGCCTCCAACGCACATGTAGTACGAGTCGCATTGCTCCGGATGGGGCACATTGCCGAAGACGCCTAGGGGGCATATTACTGCCGCTGTAGTTGTTTCTAGCACCTCTGTGGTCGTCTGAACGCTTTCCGAAGTTGCCCCAACGACTTCTGTAGTTACTTCAACACTTTTTGTAGTTGCGCCAATACTTTCTGTAGTTGCTTCAACACTTTCTGTAGTTGCCGCAGCTACTGTAGTAGTTTCGAAGCTCTCGGTAGTAGATGTAGCAGAACCAAGAGTGCAGCCGCCTTCACCAATAGTAACGCACGTCTGAAAAGCAAATGTTGTATGGTCTATCATCTTCTCTTACTAAATTCATACATTTCTAGAAAACATGTAATATTAATTCTAAATACCTTCAAAACTGGGTCGAACTCATTGCCTTCAGCACAAAACAGTTGTATTGCGTTGCCCCCAACGCACATGTAGTACGAGTCGCATTGCTCCGGATGGGGCACATTGCCGAAGACTCCTAGGGGGCATATTACTGCCACTGTAGTTGTTTCTAGCACCTCTGTGGTCGTCTGAACGCTTTCCGAAGTTGCCCCAACGGCTTCTGTGGTTACGACAACACTTTCTGAAGTTGCCCCAATATTTTCTGTAGTTTCCGCAGCTACTGTAGTAGTTTCGAAGCTCTCGGTAGTAGATGTAGCGGGACCAAGAGTGCAGCCGCCTTCGGCAATAGGGACGCATGTCTGAGAAGAATATGTTGCAAGATTTATTATCTTACCTTAATAAGTTCTTAAATTTCTATGAAATACGTTTAACTAGTTTAAATACCTTCAATACTGGGTCGAACTCGTTGCCGTCAGTACAGAACAATTGTATTGCGTTGCCCCCAACGCACAAGTAGTACGAGTCGCATCGCTCCGGATGGAGCACATTTGTGAATACGCCTACAGGGCATAATACTGGCGCTGTAGTTGTTTCTAGCGCCTCAGTAGTCGTGTGAACGCTTTCAGTAGTTACCTCAACGGCTTCTGTAGTTGCTCCAACACTTTCTGTAGTTACCCCAGAGTTTTCTGAAGTTACCTCAGCTGCTGCAGTTGTTTGTAACACTTCTGTAGTCGTCTGAACGCTTTCAGTAGTTACCTCAACGGCTTCTGTAGTTGCTCCAACACTTTCTGTAGTTACCCCAGGGTTTTCTGAAGTTACCTCAGCTACTGTAGTTGTTTGTAACACTTCTGTAGTCAACTGAACGCTTTCCGATGTTGCCCCAATATTTTCAGTACTTGCTTCAATACTTTCTGAAGTTGCCTCGGTCATTTCTGGAGTGATTTCATTGTACGGTTCCGTTGTTGACACTGTCTCGGTAACGTTATCCCATGAACCATCAGTTGGTCTTGTATTGACAATGAGTTCAGTTGTAGAGTCGATATAACTCTGCGTGGTTGTTATTGGGCCCAGCGTACAACCTCCTTCGGCTATGGATACACACACCTAAAAGAAAAATAGATTTATGGAAAAAAATAACGAGTCATAAATGTTGCCCCTTATAGTCTTATATGATGGCCTTTTTAGGGGGCCCACCTAACGAACGGCGAGCCGCCACCTGCCAATAGTAATTTGATAAAAACTGATTATGGCAGGTGACCGCAACCCTTCGAATATTCCCATCCCATGTCCATCCAATCCTCGATCCATACTCCCAATTATCTTTCCATATTCCTGCAACAGTTCCTCCGCCTGCTGAGGTCAATTCACTGTTTATGCTATCATTTTCAGCAGTCGACTCCAGCAGGTGGCTAACATAACATTAAAATTCCCAACAAGGGCCTCAACGTGTTGAACCCATATCCGCGCGCAAGCCTTCCAAAGATCCGGGTATAGCCCGTGTGGTGAGAAACATAAGATCGCCAGACGATCATACCAACTATATGGGCACACACTAAACAACGCTTGTATTATTGGTACCGTACTCAGTATTATACTACTTAAATATACATTAAACATCCATGACTCGGGTACAAACATTTGTGCTCATCACACAAGGTTTGCTTCCACTGAGATTCGAATACTCAGTACAGATAGTAGGGTCACATCAGGTCGCCTCTCATATCTGATAAGAGACGATTTCTGAATCGAACAGATTTATTAGTTGAGTCTGAAGTTTCAGAATTTTCATTAAACTTACCAGCAGTTCACGATCGAATTCATGTCCTTCAGCGCAGTACAACTGTATCGCAGTGCCACCTGCGCACATAAAGAACGAATAGCAGATATCCGGATGGGGAATGTTGCCCCATGTGCCGATGGGGCACATTTCCGGCGTTGTCACGTCATTCGGCGCTGTGGTTGTCGTTACAGGGCCCAGAGTACAGCCTCCTTCCGCTATAGGGATGCATGACTGAAATATATTTTTAAGCATTTTATAAAAGTAGTGTTGGTTAAGTCGGCTTAATGCTGTTGAAGTAAGAGTCGCAGGTTCAAACCCCGGCGCCTACATTTGGAATTTTCGGATTTTCATGTGCGAATTTTATTTGTAATAATGATTCGTCGCACATTGAAGATCATATATCTTGAGGGATCCTGCAAGTTTGTTAAAATCCATTTCACGTTCGTTATAGGAGGGTATTATAACTTTCAATTCTCCATACAAAATATCTAAATACGGAAGACTATAAACTATATAGTCTTCCGTATTTAGAAAGTATACGGTTAGATTACGATTAATCTCGCGCTTGACGTTCCGATCAAGCAGAGACAACCTAGCTAGTCAGTACATGATTACATATTATAATTAACTAGCTGTCCCGGCGATGTTGGTACCGCCTCAGAATCAAAAGTATGAGAAAATGAATTATCTTAATTATTATTTTTATAGTGATATTTTCCCATGTTTTAATAGTTTTCAACTATTTGAGGTGGAGAAAAATAAAACAAATCTAAGATCTTAAACACCGGTCCACACGTTCTTGAGTTATAAACGGTGTAACTAACACGACTTTGGTTTATATATGTATTTAGATAAGATTCAGAATACAAACCCGAGAATCCGGATCAAATTCGAATCCTTCACTGCAAAACAGTTGAATGGTATTGCCCCCAGCGCACATGTAGAAGGAATTACACAATTCAGGATGGGGCACGTTGCCCCACACGCCCACGGGGCATAGTTCCTCAGCCACGGGGGTTGTGACATCATTCTCCGTAGTTGCATAGCTTTCAGAGGTTGTGTGGAAGTCTGAGGGTGTCGTGGAAACCAGACCGGTATCAGAACCTTCCGTAGTAGTGGGAGTGCCCAATGTGCACCCGCCCTCAGCAATTAAAACGCAAGTCTGTAAGTAAATTATTAAGGTATATGGCTGAGTAAATAAATGGGTTAGTCATATCAAACTTTCCTTACCTTGCATTGTAAAAGAATAATGTCATAATGGATATTGAAATAAATCTATTTTTTTCGCATTTTATCGCGTATACTCGTATTTTATGTTTTTACATTCCCGGCGTTTCGGCTGCTTTATTGCAACCGTGGTCACGGGAGAAAAAATAGTTTTATTTCTTCTTCTTTTTCTTTCATTAGCAGGCGGAGGAACTATTGCAGGAATATGGATAGATTATTGGGACTATGGATTGAGGATTAGATGGATATGGGATGGGAATATTGGAAGGGTTGCAGATACCTGCTAATCAGCTGTTATCTAATTACTATTGAACAGGCATACTGGTAGCACTGTAGCCAGGATACAGAACCGAGTGTTATTATTTAGCTCACTATTACTTAGCTCATTATTATGTTAAATTAAGCGTTTCGTATGCTATGTCAATGGCTATTAAAAAAAGGAGAACATTACGTACCTTTAATTCAGGATCAAACTCGTACCCTCGTGCGCAATGTAACTGAATGGCCACGCCGCTTACGCAGAAGAAAAATGAATCACATATATATGGATGCGGAACATTGCCATACGTTCCCAGGGGACATGGGTCGTCATCTTCTGTTGTAGTCTCGAATACTTCAGTAGTAGTAGTGGCTGCCTCTGTGGAAGTTGTAGCCGCTTCTGTAGTAGAAGTGGCTGCATCTGTAGTAGTGGTAAATGCTTCTGTAGTAGTAGGGACTTGTGTAGTCGTCACTGCCTCAGTTGTAAGATACTCAGTAGTTGCCGCTTCTGTTGTAGTAGTGGCTGCTTCTGTAGTAGTAGTGGTTGCTTCTGTAGTAGTAGTGGCCGCTTCTGTAGTAATAGTGGCCGCTTCTGTTGTAGTAGTGGCCGCTTCTGTAGGAGTAGTGGCTGCTTCTGTAGTAGTGGTAGCTAGTTCAGTAGTAGTAGGTTCTTGTGTAGTTGACACTGCCTCGGTTGTTAGATACTCAGTAGTGGCCGCTTCTGTAGTAGTGGTAGCAGGTTCCGTAGTAGTAGGTACTTGTGTACTGGTTACTGGCTCAGTTGTTAGATACTCAGTAGTGGCCGCTTCTGTTGTAGTAGAAGCTGCTTCTGTAGTAGTGGTAGCCGGTTCTGTAGTAGTAGGTACTTGTGTAGTTGTCACTGCCTCAGTTGTTAGATACTCAGTAGTGGCCGCTTCAGTTGTAGTAGAGGCTGCTTCTGTAGTAGTGGCCGCTTCTGTTGTAGTAGCGGCTGCTTCTGTAGTAGTGGTAGCCGATTCTGTAGTAGTAGGGACTTGTGTAGTCGTCACTGCCTCAGTTGTTGGATACTCAGTAGTGGCCGCTTCTGTTGTGGTAGTGGCTGGTTCTGTAGTAGTGGTGGCTGGTTCAGTAGTAGTAGGGACTTGTGTACTGGTCACTGCCTCAGTTGTTAGATACTCAGTAGTGGCCGCGTCTGTTGTAGTAGCGGCTGCTTCTGTAGTAGTGGTGGCTGGTTCAGTAGTAGTAGGAACTTGAGTGGTCGTTGCTGCCTCAGTTGTTAGATACTCAGTAGTGGCCGCTTCTGTTGTAGTAGCAGCTGGTTCTGTAGTGGTGGTAGCTGGTTCTGTAGTAGTAGGGACTTGTGTAGTCGTCACTGCCTCAGTTGTTAGATACTCAGTAGTAGCCGCTTCTGTTGTAGTAGCAGCTGCTTCTGTAGTAGTGGTAGCCGGTTCTGTAGTAGTAGGGGCTTGTGTAGTTGTCACTGCCTCAGTTGTTAGATACTCAGTAGTGTCCGCGTCTGTTGTAGTAGCGGCTGCTTCTGTAGTAGTGGTAGCTGGTTCAGTAGTAGTAGGGACTTGTGTACTGGTCACTGCCTCAGTTGTTAGATACTCAGTAGTGGCCGCTTCTGTTGAAGTAGCGGCTGCTTCTGTAGTAGTGGTGGCTGGTTCAGTAGTAGTAGGGACTTGTGTACTGGTCACTGCCTCAGTTGTTAGATACTCAGTAGTGGCAGCTTCAGTTGTAGTAGAGACTGCTTCTGTAGTAGTGGCCGCTTCTGTTGTAGTAGCGGCTGCTTCTGTAGTAGTGGTAGCCGATTCTGTAGTAGTAGGGACTTGTGTAGTCGTCACTGCCTCAGTTGTTGGATACTCAGTAGTGGCCGCTTCTGTAGTAGTGGTAGCTGGTTCTGAAGTAGAAGGTACTTGTGTAGTCGTTGCTGCCTCAGTTGTTAGATACTCTGTAGTGGCCGCTTCTGTTGTGGTAGCGGCTGCTTCAGTAGTAGTGGTAGCCGGTTCTGTAGTAATAGGTACTTGTGTAGTTGTCACTGCCTCAGTTGTTAGATACTCAGTAGTGGCCGCTTCAGTTGTAGTAGAGGCTGCTTCTGTAGTAGTGGCCGCTTCTGTTGTAGTAGCGGCTGCTTCTGTAGTAGTGGTAGCCGATTCTGTAGTAGTAGGGACTTGTGTAGTCGTCACTGCCTCAGTTGTTGGATACTCAGTAGTGGCCGCTTCTGTTGTGGTAGTGGCTCCTTCAGTAGTAGTGGTGGCTGGTTCAGTAGTAGTAGGGACTTGTGTACTGGTCACTGCCTCAGTTGTTAGATACTCAGTAGTGGCCGCGTCTGTTGTAGTAGCGGCTGCTTCTGTAGTAGTGGTGGCTGGTTCAGTAGTAGTAGGAACTTGAGTGGTCGTTGCTGCCTCAGTTGTTAGATACTCTGTAGTGGCCGCTTCTGTTGTGGTAGTGGCTGCTTCAGTAGTAGTGGTAGCCGGTTCTGTAGTAGTAGGTACTTGTGTAGTTGTCACTGCCTCAGTTGTTAGATACTCAGTAGTGGCCGCTTCAGTTGTAGTAGAGGCTGCTTCTGTAGTAGTGGCCGCTTCTGTTGTAGTAGCGGCTGCTTCTGTAGCAGTGGTAGCCGATTCTGTAGTAGTAGGGACTTGTGTAGTCGTCACTGCCTCAGTTGTTGGATACTCAGTAGTGGCCGCTTCTGTTGTGGTAGTGGCTCCTTCAGTAGTAGTGGTGGCTGGTTCAGTAGTAGTAGGGACTTGTGTACTGGTCACTGCCTCAGTTGTTAGATACTCAGTAGTGGCAGCTTCAGTTGTAGTAGAGGCTGCTTCTGTAATAGTGGTGGCTGGTTCAGTAGTAGTAGGGACTTGTGTACTGGTCACTGCCTCAGTTGTTAGATACTCAGTAGTGGCCGCGTCTGTTGTAGTAGCGGCTGCTTCTGTAGTAGTGGTGGCTGGTTCAGTAGTAGTAGGAACTTGAGTGGTCGTTGCTGCCTCAGTTGTTAGATACTCTGTAGTGGCCGCTTCTGTAGTAGTGGTAGCTGGTTCCGTAGTAGTAGGTACTTGTGTACTGGTCACTGCCTCAGTTGTTAGATACTCAGTAGTGGCTGCTTCTGTTGTAGTAGAGGCTGATTCTGTAGTAGTGGCCGCTTCTGTTGTAGTAGCAGCCGCTTCAGTAGTAGTGGTAGCTGGTTCTGAAGTAGAAGGTACTTGTGTAGTCGTTACTGCCTCAGTTGTTAGATACTCAGTAGTGGCCGCTTCTGTTGTAGTAGCGGCTGCTTCTGTAGTAGTGGTGGCTGGTTCAGTAGTAGTAGGGACTTGTGTACTGGTCACTGTCTCAGTTGTTAGATACTCAGTAGTGGCCGCGTCTGTTGTAGTAGCGACTGCTTCTGTAGTAGTGGTGGCTGGTTCAGTAGTAGTAGGAACTTGAGTGGTCGTTGCTGCCTCAGTTGTTAGATACTCTGTAGTGGCCGCTTCTGTAGTAGTGGTAGCTGGTTTCGTAGTAGTAGGTACTTGTGTAGTTATCACTGCCTCAGTTGTTAGATATTCAGTAGTCGCCGCTTCTGTTGTAGTAGCAGCCGCTTCTGTAGTAGTAGCGGCTGCTTCTGTAGTAGTGGCAGCTGGTTCTGCAGTAGTGGTAGCTGGTTCTGTAGTAGTGGTAGCTGGTTCACTAGTAGTAGGGACTTGTGTAGTCGTCACTGCCTCAGTTGTTACATACTCAGTAGTGGCCGCGTCTGTTGTAGTGGCAGCTGGTTCTGTAGTAGTGGTAGCTGGTTCAGTAGTAGTAGGGACTTGTGGACTGGTCACTGCCTCAGTTGTTAGATAATCAGTAGTGGCCGCTTCTGTTGTAGTAGCAGCTGGTTCTGTAGTAGTGGTAGCTGGTTCTGTAGTAGTAGGGACTTGTGTAGTTGTCACTGCCTCTGTTGTTAGATACTCAGTAGTGGCTGCTTCTGTTGTAGTAGAGGCTGCTTCTATAGTAGTGGCCGCTTCAGTAGTAGTGGTAGCTGGTTCTGTAGTAGTGGTAGCTGGTTCTGTAGTAGTGGTAGCTGGTTCTGCAGTAGTGGTAGCTGGTTCTGTAGTAGTGGTAGCTGGTTCTGCAGTAGTGGTAGCTGGTTCAGTAGTAGTAGGGACTTGTGTACTGGTCACTGCCTCAGTTGTTAGATACTCAGTAGTGGCAGCTTCTGTTGTAGTAGAGACTGCTTCTGTAGTAGTGGCCGCTTCTGTTGTAGTAGCGGCTGCTTCTGTAGTAGTGGTGGCCGGTTCTGTTGTAGTAGGTACTTGTGTAGTTATCACTGCCTCAGTTGTTAGATATTCAGTAGTCGCCGCTTCTGTTGTAGTAGAGGCTGCTTCTGTAGTAGTGGCCGCTTCTGTTGTAGTAGCGGCTGCTTCTGTAGTAGTGGTAGCTGGTTTCGTAGTAGTAGGTACTTGTGTAGTTGTCACTGCCTCAGTTGTTAGATATTCAGTAGTCGCCGCTTCTGTTGTAGTAGCAGCCGCTTCTGTAGTAGTGGTAGCTGGTTCTGTAGTAGATGGGCCTTGTGTACTGGTCACTGCCTCAGTTGTTAGATACTCAGTAGTGGCCGCTTCTGTTGTAGTAGCAGCTGTTTCTGTAGTAGTGGTAGCCGCTTCTGTTGTAGTAGAGGCTGCCTCTGTAGTATTGGCCGCTTCTGTTGTAGTAGCGGCTACTTCTGTAGTAGTCGTAGCCTGTTCAGTAGTAGTAGGGACTTTTGTGGTCGTTGCTGCCTCAGTTGTGAGATACTCAGTAGTGGCCGCTTCTGTTGTAGTAGCGGCTGCTTCTGTAGTAGTGGTGGCTGGTTCAGTAGTAGATGGGCCTTGTGTACTGGTCACTGCCTCAGTTGTTAGATACTCAGTAGTGGCCGCTTCTGTTGTAGTAGCAGCTGTTTCTGTAGTAGTGGTAGCCGCTTCTGTTGTAGTAGAGGCTGCTTCTGTAGTATTGGCCGCTTCCGTTGTAGTAGCGGCTACTTCTGTAGTAGTCGTAGCCTGTTCAGTAGTAGTAGGGACTTGTGTACTGGTCACTGCCTCAGTTGTTAGATAATCAGTAGTGGCCGCTTCTGTAGTAGTGGTAGCCGCTTCTGTTGTAGTAGAGGCTGCTTCTGTAGTAGTGGCCGCTTCTGTTGTAGTAGTGGTAGCTGGTTCAGTAGTAGTAGGAACTTGAGTGGTTGTTGCTGCCTCAGTTGTTAGATACTCAGTAGTGGCAGCTTCTGTTGTAGTAGAGGCTGCTTCTGTAGTAGTGGTAGCCGGTTCTGTAGTAGTATGGACTTGTGTAGTCGTCACTGCCTCAGTTGTTGGATACTCAGTAGTGGCCGCTTCTGTTGTGGTAGTGGCTGCTTCAGTAGTAGTGGTAGCTGGTTCTGTAGTAGTGGTAGCTGGTTCTGCAGTAGTGGTAGCTGGTTCTGTAGTAGTGGTAGCTGGTTCTGCAGTACTGGTAGCTGGTTCAGTAGTAGTAGGGACTTGTGTACTGGTCACTGCCTCAGTTGTTAGATACTCAGTAGTGGCAGCTTCTGTTGTAGTAGAGGCTGCTTCTGTAGTAGTGGTAGCTGGTTCTGTAGTAGTGGTAGCTGGTTCTGTAGTAGTAGGGACTTGTGTACTGGTCACTGCCTCAGTTGTTAGATACTCAGTAGTGGCCGCTTCTGTTGTAGTAGCGGCTGCTTCTGTAGTAGTGGTAGCTGGTTCTGCAGTAGTGGTAGCTGGTTCTGTAGTAGTGGTAGCTGCTTCTGTAGTAGTGGTAGCTGGTTCTGTAGTAGTGGTAGCTGGTTCTGTAGTAGTGGTAGCTGGTTCTGCAGTAGTGGTAGCTGCTTCTGTAGTAGTGGTAGCTGGTTCTGTAGTAGTGGTAGCTGGTTCTGCAGTAGTGGTAGCTGGTTCAGTAGTAGTTGTTAGTTGTGAGATTGTTGTTGTTGATTGTGTGGATGTGGCTGTTGTTTGTTGTGGAGTTGTTGTGGTCCCTGGATTGCACACCACCGCATGCGGCCAATTGCATACCTAATAAAATATGAGAAGTGATCAACGAATATGTTGGATCTAAAATATCTAAAGCATTTTCTCATGTATTAAGCTCTCAAATAATGTATCTTATATCCTGGATTAGATTAAAGAATCTTGTATTTTTAGAAAATATTATTTATATTCATTGATTGAAAAGTTTTCAACGTACGTATACTTTAATTTGAAGACCCTGCGTTCTGTACTGAGGGTCCTTGGTTCGAATCTCTGTACGCGATTTTTTGTACCCGATTCATAGACGTTAAATATCTTTTATAGTTGTATGCTTTGATCGCCCAGTCCATTGTATGGTACCCATAACTTAAGCGATGCTTATTGATTTCTTATATTTACGCGAATATAACAATATTGAACATTGAAATCAAACTAATCTTATGGATATTATCTACAATCTGTGGACATGTACAAGATCGCACCCGCCATTTTATCAGATTTGACAAACCACAGATCCTCGCAAAAGAACACCGATTCCGACCAAGATGATACGCGAGGCCATTGAAATTAAAAAAAAACATCCTAATTTCAATAGGGAAGATGACTGGGTGCTACCACTGACTTGGGAACTATGACACTAGGACGTCAAACACCTCAGTCCTCCCGTGACCATGGTCGCTGTAAAGCAGCCGAAACACGAACGTAAATAACTAATAATCAAGACGATTAAATCCGTAAGATTAGTTTTATTTCAATAAGCGATGCTTAATTTCCAACTGAACAGACTGTGTTCGTCTGGCGACATTATTATTATTAGTGCTTTATTCAATATAAATTGAAACATGAAAAAAAAAATTGTTTAAGCACCAAACTCACTTGTAAACTATAATCAAATAGCGTTCCCGTAGCACAGCTCATTAGTACTCTGTTCCCGTGCGTGCATTGATAGAACAGGGAACAGTCGTTCTCGTGCGGCAACAGATAATGTATATGAATGTTTTTGGGACAACCATTTGGCAAGAAATCTGTAGGCTCGTCTTCGTCTATCGTAGATCCTGGGGTAGTGGTTGTAGACGGGGTAGTGATGGTTGTAGACGGGGTACTGATGGTTGTAGACGGGGTACTGATGGTTGTAGACGGGGTAGTGATGGTTGTTGACGGGGTAGTGATGGTTGTCGACGGGGTAGTGGTGGTTGTCGATGATGGCGAACATTGTACAGCGAACGGCCAGTTGCACACCTGAAATTGGATTAAGATATTATAATATGAAAATTTATTGTTAGCCAAAACGAATACCATGGCTGATTTCAATCAACCAATTAGTCAGAGTTTACATGTCGTAACAACACAACAGGGCCCCAAGTCTGCTAACACAATCGATTCATAATCGAACAGCAACCGCATAGTAACTGTCACTTTTGACAGATATTGCATGGGATATCTGTCAAAAGTGACAGTTACTAAGCGGTTGCTGTTCGATTATGAATCGATTGTGTTAGCAGACTTGGGGCCCTGTTAAATGCTTCAAGCAAGCAAGAGGGGTGCCTACCCATGCCACGCAGGCATGGGGATGACGCCCCATCCTAAACATTCTTCGGGTCGGCGCTGGCTATGACCATGACACTGGTTCCTAATAATATATTATTAATTATACAATCCCTTTTAATGTCCCACTGTTGGGCACGGGCCTCACCTCAATGCGAGGGGGATTAGGCCATAGTCCACCACGCTGGCCCAGTGCGGGTTGGCGGACTTCACACGTCTTTCGAGGGGTTCTCTCAGACATACAGGTTTCCTCACGATGTTTTCCTTCACCGTTAAGCATGTGATAATCGTGGTTGAAAATGAGATTCGCACATGAAATCCAGAAATCCCAGAGGTGCAAGCCGGGGTTTGAACCTGCGATCCTCGTTACCGAGACAAGCGTTCTATCAACTTGGCTATCACTGCTCTGGTTCATAGATTACCTGTAACTTGACATCAAACTGTAAGCCAGGCGGGCAGTTCATCTCTATTCGGTCCCCATGGCTGCAAGTGTAGTATCGTGAGCAGTCTGTCTCATGGGCTAGCAGCAAGTGTAGGTGGAAATCGGATGGGCACCCGTTAGGCAGGTACTGGGCTGACGATGTGGCAATCAGCGCCAGGAGTATCGCTTTGTACATATCTGCAATGTAATTTGTAAAAGTATAATACAATACAAGTCGAGAGTGAACAGGTACCTTCTAGGCAAGTATGCTCCATCGTAGATCTCATCGTCACTTACCATCAGGTGAGATCGAGATCAAATACTTGCCTATAATGTAATAAAAAATAAAGAAAAGAAATATTATAAAGTCTATATAAATTGATTTAAAACTAATTTTTCGGATTTCCTCCCGTGACCGTGGTTGCTGTAAAGCAGCGGAAACGTCGGGCACGTAAAAATATAAAATAAACGCGATGAAATCGGAAAAAAATAGTTTTATTTCAATGTGTAGTATTCGCGTAAATATAAGAAATTAATGTGCGACGTCAGATTTATTAGTCCACCAATTAATTAATTATATAGTTCATGCAATGTTTACATGGATTAAAAGTTAATTACGGGATTAAGATAAACTCGTGTGTATAAGAGCACGAGCGACTAACATTATACATATTAACAAGCAGTGATGGCCAAGTTGGTAGAACGCTTGACTCGGTAACGAGGATCGCAGGTTCAAACCCCGACTCGCACCTCTGGGATTTCTGGATTTCATGTGCGAATCTCATTTTCAACCATGATTATCACTTGCTACACGGTCAAGGAAAACATCGCGAGGAAACCCTCGAAGGACGTGTGAGGTCCGCAAACCCGCACTGGGCCAGCGTGGTGGACTATGGTCTAATCCCCCTCGCATTGAAGGGAGGCCCGTGCCCAACAGTGGGACATTAAAAGGGCTGGTAATAATATATTAAGATTTGAAAGTCTGGACATTCACAGTCGGATACAATATATTAAGTTATTTATTCGAAGTTTTTAACGTCAAGATTAACTTAACTAGCTGTCCCGGCGGACTTAGTATCGCATCAGAATCAAATGTATGAGAAAATGAATTATCTTTATTAATATTTGTTTGTGAATTTCTCCCATGTTTTAATAGTTATTCTATTCAGGGCGTAGACAAATTCAAATATTCAAAGATCATAAAAATCGGCCCACCTGTTTTTGAGTTATAAATGGTGTAACTAACACGTCTTTGTTTTAGATATGTATACAGTTTAAATATTTGATATAATAATTGTAATAATATCGGTAGAGGAACACACGTATATTATAATTAAGCAACTATATAGATATATCAAATGTCATATATATCAGATATATCAAACATCAACATTCGTGCTCATCACACAGTTTGCCCCTACCATGATTCGAACCCGGGACCCTCGGCCCAGGACGCAGGGTCACCAACTGACCTAATCAGGTCGTCTACTTTAATTCGCGAAAAACAATTTTTATTATGAGTCGCGAGTATTTTAATACTACCTACTCATAATAAAAAAAAAGCACCCTTACCTCAATTATAAATTAAACATATATTATAACTTCTGTATGAATTTTGGTTAACTTTATCACTTTTGTTGGTTGACTTTTAACTTTATAAGCTGTTTTAATGACACTATGTATGGACAATAATAATTGCGCGGGGTGCTGTCACTCAATATATCGCGTTGGCGCTACTCAAGGTGCTCATATCTTGAGATCTACACGTCACTACACAAGTAGTATCTATATGTTTCTGTTAATTATTTAATGCTGATTAGAAACCGCGATACTGGTAACTAGCTATTGACCGCGGTTCGCTATTGTTACTCATTATTTTAAAGCTCACATCATTTGTCATAAATAATTGAATAACGAACAATTTTGTCATAATCAACATTTCTAGAATGTTGATTATTACATTTTTTTTTATCTAATATTTCGGGTTATAATTACTTTTGTTAAATATGTTCGAGAATAATAGTTATTTACATGGAAAAAAAACCTAAAATATACTTATTAATAGAAAAAATACACATGTATAATAAAAATAAAATTATATACATAAAAATGCCTCTACATCGTCGTCGATGCCAAAAGTGCCCAGCAGGCTGGCCGCGTTTCCGCGCTGAATAGCGAGGCTCACTCTCTGCGCGAAATAGAGGCCAGCCCGCCGGTCACGGGTAGCGGCGAAAAGTCGTGCAGCAATGTCCTTGTAAAGGAGGCGAGCGTTGGAGCCCCACGAACCCAATGTCTCGACCCCAAACGGCTCAAACAAGTAGCCTCCAGGGAGGACACTGTATTTTTGCCGCTTTAAATTTTCGGCTTCTGCTGCAGCAGAGCCCGATCGCAACGACGTACTTGGAAGATGCGACGGCGCAAGGGTGTCAACGCATACCGGGTCCCACACCAGGGGCCGCCCCATCTTCCAAGGCACCAGAGACATACCATCGGGTCGCTTAGCATCATTGCGTGCCGGTCCGTTGGGTTCACGCACGGCTGGCACATTTGCGGCGGCGAGGGCCCGACGGATTATGTCATTGATGCTGGCATGCCGGGTCATGCGACCAGCGCTCCTGGTGCAACATAAGCCATGGTGGCCTAAAATGTCAACCGTTTCACCGCATCGACAACGATGTGGGGCATTACATGATGCCCCTATGCGAAGAGAGGTGGCTAGGCGAAACGTTGTATCGTCCAAAAAGGTGCCGATGTTTGATGAAGGCAGTGCTTGCAACCAAAGTCCGGCTTCCCATTCTCCCACTGCCAGTAGACGCGCACGCTATGGGGTCAAGTCACCTTCGTCCGTAGGAGAATTAAGTACCCTCGCGATACCCTACACGTGACCCTGGGTGGTGCCAACTAGGTGACAACTCTACTGGTGGTAGGCTTCGGCCGTGGTTAGTCACCACCCACTGAACAAAGCCATGTCGCCAAGCAGCCTAGCCGTGTTCCGGCATGATGTTCGGTGTTGCCATTCATGGATGGCGGGTCAGATCAGTTGCGCTGCATGTGCCTAGTGAATGTAGCGTCTCGATCTACTGCCGCCTTCCTACCTAGGCAAGTATGCTCCATCGTAGATCTCATCGTCACTTACCATCAGGTGAGATCGAGATCAAATACTTGCCTATAAATGTATAAAAAAAAAGAAAAAAAAAGAAAAAAAGTATTCTTGCACGTATTTAAAAGTATATTTCGTGTAGAAGTGCAGAGAGGCGCATTCCACTGACCCTGGGAGGAGAGGTTGCCGGGCATGTCTGAGTTCGGGCAAGCTTTTTTCCATGCGTTCACAGCTTCGGAAAGATATGGCACAGTGTAATCAACCAAGGAAGGCGCTAATATCTTCCTGGTTAAAACCTCAGTGCCATAGACCGAGGACAGGAACGCAGGTTAACTAACACTTGAAATTTTGCGAATCCCGAGACCACGAAAACGAATTGGTAGTGAGGCTTGTAGCCAAGCTCGGTCATCTAAAGGTATATTTAGAATTTTGGTTAATGTTAGAAGAATCGTGTCGTCCAATTTTTCTAAAAGTGCTGGGTATTTCCACAGGTGTGTAGATCGGAGAACTTAAGTAAATTTAGGTACAAACAAACAATAACGAATAATAGTAAAAGCCGAATGCATATTAATTTTGATAAGTCTCTCGAAAGTTGCACTAAAATGTTGTAATCTTTTCCTCGACGAAAGAAGGAAACGATTCACTTAGTACGGGGGACCCAAGGAGGTGGAAACAAGAGTTGTTAATAATTTTTATGTTTGATGCTACGCCTTGGAATTTTTGAATTACATCTATTCTCTCAAAAAGTTGTTTGGAAGGGTCCACAAAAAGTTCGCATTTAGCTGTATTCAGCTGTAGGCCTATTTTATGGAATTCTTCTTTTAAAAATATTAAATCTTTTAATACCGTATGTACATCACCTCCCAGAGTTCCGTCGTCCAAGTACCACACGATAAATTTGGAATTTAGCTTTTTAATAATTGGGTGGATCGCGAGACTGAAAATCACCGGCCCGAGAGGGTCACCTTGCTGACATCCGACGGCCGAGTTTATAACATGATTTTGGTATAACAATTTAGTGGGGCTCCCATAACACTGCCAAAGAAAATTATAAATGTCCGGTATTTCGTTTTTGACTTCAGTCAACAAGGTGTCTCTATTCACAGAATTGAAGGCATTTTTTATATCTACCTTTAGAATGACCTGTCCCTCGCCCGAGCTTAAATATGTTGATAAGGCGTGAATAGCGGCTTCACATCCCCCCTTTGATCCGAATCCCAATTGTGTCGGCTGAAAAACATTAGATAATTTCGCTGCATAGAAGTTGCAGCAAATTTTGGCAACCAGGCGCCGGTATGTACAGCCGACAGCAATTGGTCGGATACCTCCATCATTTTTAAGTAGGGCACATAGGTTGGCTCCATATAGGGTGGGGGTAATGGAGTGATTCACTTTTCCGGATAACATCAGGTTTGTCAAAGCAGTCAGCGCTTTCAGGAGCGCTTCGCCGGCCATACCTGCACTTATTAAATCCTTTAAGTGTTGCGGCGTTAGACCATCGAGGCCACCAGCAGAGCCACTCCGGAAAGAATTGACTGCAATGGCTACCTCTTGGGTAGTTATGGTCAAATGGTTTATGTTTTGGTCTGGTGGATCAGGGAAGGAAAGGTCACTTGCTGGAGATGGGTGTTTTTCCTCCAGCGCAAGTTTTGTTTCAGCACAAAAAGGAGCGATCACGTCATTACTGAACAATAATCTGGCAGCACCACTAATGTCGCCATCACCTAATTTTGACTCAACATGTCGGTATATAGAGTAAGGTTTACTTGAGATGGAAATTCCAAAAATACGGGATGTGGGGGAATTATTTACAGCCTTGCAGTTGTCTTTAATTATTGCTGTGAGAGATTTATTATTTACATTGTCTTTGTGAGCGTGTAATGTATAATACGGGAAACTCAGTAGTTGTTCCCAGGCACTTACAGAATTTTGAACTACTACACTATGTATGCATTTGGCAAGATGTTCAGCTACAGTTGCACGAGCGCCCCGAGGAATTCGTTTTAAAATGGGAACGGTTCTTTTTAGAATTGCATTTTTTTCCCAAAAAGGTGTAGAAGAAGAATTTTGGGGATTTTGTATAGATGTGGGGGTGAGGCCCGGCGGTGCATTCCGGGATTTGTGAAATTTGCCAATATGCACCTTCAGACCGCGCTCACCTTTGAAAAAACGTGGCTGGGAACAAAGAGGGCGAGGGACGTGTTCGCTCTGAGATGTACCGAGTTGGTCAGCACTGCTTCCAATAACGTTTAGCCCATCATTTCTAGCAGGCATACTTAACTAGTAAACAAATACAAACATACACTATACTTAAGTTAAATTATTTACAAACCAAAAATATCATACAAAAATACAAATTTGAATATTTTGTTGACATATGTTGTGTCAGTCAAGAATATTAGGCACCATTTGTGTACCCGCTATATTCTTCTTCTTCTTCTTTCTTTACGAAATGAGATGCGATGAAATAAAATGATTATGAATATGGCCTCACCCGCAACTTAGCGGGTATTTTGCACAATGTCAAGTAATTAATAGCAATAAAACTTTCAATAAATACACATTATAAATAAAATAATGGATGTGACATGATGAAATGAAAATGGCCCCCACCCGCTATATTGTATATTGGCCTTAGCCACAAGCCCTATCTATGGAGGGTTGTCAAAGATACAGCAACGCCAATGGTTGAAATAGCTGCGGTTTCCGTTGTAGCTGATCAGTGATTGGTTATCAAGACGTAAACAGGACACGCGATCGCGTTGCTTAGGAACAGTAATGTTGAAAGAAAACTGTCAAAATCGCTGTTTATGGACAAAATCTTGGAAAATTGTAAACATGAAGAACAGCTGATTTTGAAGTTCAGGTAGCATCGCACACATAAAACAAACGGGTGTAAACCACAAACGCACTAGTTGAACTGATGCAATAAAGTAATGATAAATATTTATGCATTAAAGATTTATAAAACAATTTTCACTGAGAGCACAGCCGATCGTGTGACATTTTTTCACCAAAAAAAAAATAAATGTTATAATTGTTACAAAAGAATAATATTACAATACGTTACTCCCATAGTATCCCTCCGACTAATGTGAGGGTTTTACGAGTTGTGACCAATGACTGCGGCTAGAGCCTGAACTGTCATATCATAGCATATGTAGAATCAGAATATTTTTTATTCATGTAAACCATTAAGCACAGTACTTATGACTCGACAAAAGTTACAATGCCAAGCTACAACTTTACCGCCCGTTCGGAATGCCGTTCCTATGGAGAAGAACGGGCAAGAAACTCCATGGTTGCTCTTTTCAAAAAGATCTTTTACATTTTATACGTACGGATACTACTTGTTTTACGTATTTAGTATTATGCCTTTTTCAGCACTCGTGATAGCAAACGGCCTTCCGACTTGAGGTTGCCAGAACGCTTGCCTTGTTAACGAGGATCGCAGGTTCAAACCCCGGCTCGCACTTCAGAGATTTATGGATTTCATGTGCGAATCTCATTTTTAACCATGAATATCACTTGCTAAAAGCTTAGCATTTTGTAGCTATTTCCGATTCATAAGTACTGTACTTAATGGTTAAAAAAATATTCTGATCCTAGTGGGCGGATTTTTATAACTTAATTAAAGATATGTATCTACTTAATGTTAATTAAATGATCAAATCAAACGGATGTGCGCTTGTCGATTCATTGTTATAAGCTTTCGAGGCAATAGTTGATTCGATAAGATTTGTAGAGTTCCAGCTAATTCTGCGTGAGTAAGTGATGGAAGTCACACTAATTATATATTAAGATCTAATTATACTGATACGATTCAATAACATAATAGGTACCTATTATGCACATCCCACCACTACTACTCCTGTGAGCCAGGATCCACAGCGATGACCAACGAAGACGCTGAGGTTTGACCCTCGGCAAGTCCCGGGGACAAGCTAATTGCCTTGGAACCCGCAACGAAATTTATCAAAAGACAACAGGAGTTGAAAAGAGAATCCACTCCCTCCATTGCAATGCGGGAGACAAAACACAGCTGTATTTTCATTTACAAAAGTAATTTTTAAATGTGGAAACCATGTAGCCATTAACTTGTAATTATATACCTAGAGATAATACTTTTTTACCAGCTTCTAAAGTCTGCCTAGCCGTTCCTACATTGTTCTCACATTCCCATGACAATGTGCTGCTCAAAAATGTAACGGATCTTTTTAAAAAGAGTAACCATGGAGTTTCTTGCCCGTTCGTCTCCATAGGAACGGCATTCCGAACGGGTGGTAAAGTTGTAGCTTAGCGTTTTGTAACTACATATTTTGACGATACATAAGTGCTGTACTTAATGTTTACATTAATAAAAAATGTTCTGATTCTGATTCTGTATAAGAAGGCTGATTGTCACAAGAATCAAGACTTTAAAAGCCTCTAAGAACGGCGCAACATGGCATTCAATCTGTAAGGCAAATTTGTAGGGAACCTAGTGACCCTACAAATGGGCCTACAAATTATATTTCTGACGACTAGGGTCCTGATTTCTAATCCTGGTAGGGACAAACTTTGTGTAATGAGCACGAATGTTTGTACCCGAGTCGTGGATATTTAATATTTATATAAGTATTATATACTGAGTTCGCCCTCAGTCCATTGTGCGGTGCCCATAATACAATCGTTGCTTAGTGTGGGACCGTTTAGATGGTATCGTCTGGACATATTATATAAAAAAGTAAAGAACTATGACGAGTACGTAATCCACTTAAAAACACATTTTTACATACATCAACGATAATGAACGATGCAAATTATTGTATAATTATTAATATTGCTTAATGTACTTTAATTGAAAAACACTGTATCCATTTTGTTATTCGGACGATATTGATCTAGTTTTTTTTTTAAATTTAATTTAATCCAATTATTTGTAATATGTAGATTTGCCATAGATTAAATCAATACGTTTTCTTGATATAATTTGTGTGATTTCATATTGCGCACCCACACCAGAGATAATCATTTAAATGATATAATAATGATTCTGGGAAGAATTTACGATACGATAACACACTATCACACGGTACTTAGAGATGTTACGATTAGTTTTATAGTTGATTGCGCTACTCGATTCATTGTGAATAACCGACTATAGGTAGATTACCCGACTAAACGATTGTTCTAGACTGTAGACGTGAATCCAACTAGCGTTCTTTACTCGTAATAAATTAGTCGCACAATAGACTATTTGACTATTTGAAAAACTATTTTAGCGGAAAAGGGAAGATCTTCCAGCCAGGCGGGTGGTATGCCTGGCGGGGCGGCCGCTATGCCCCCACGGTTATTGTCGGGATCTTGTATATATGTTACTTGCTCCGAAAACTCTTATAGCGCGATTCAGGATTGTGACGTCAATTGTCTATTGTTCTGAATGCGTGTGCACTGCCATCTTTGTAGCTTGTGGTGCGGTTGAAGTGGTCGCTACACTATCATAAATTGTTCATTAGTTTAGTTCATTTCATTGTAAATTACAGTATTTTCCAAATGAAAACACCGCCAAAACGCGGCCTCCGAGTCATGAAACGCGGCCTCCGAGTCATGAAACGCGGCCTCCGAGTCATGAGCGTTGTGCCAAAAAATGGCTGAAACACATTAAAATCCCAAATATTACCAAACTCGTATTGACAACCTGACACTGATTACGACGGTGTGACGTCACAACGCATCAACCAACAATCCAAAGGTAACATAACATTGACATTCTCAAAAAGGGCCTCTACGTGTTGCACCCATGTCCCCGCGCAAGCCTTCCAAAGGTCCGTGTATAGCCCGTGTGGAGAGAGAGAGAGACATGATATTATAAATAGGTATATTTTAAAGTGTGTGAGTTTGTATGTAGGCGACGAAAAATAATAGAAATTTGTTAAAATTAAGTATGTATTTCCGTCGTGAGCCAGGGCCTGTATCCATGCCTAGTTCTTCATCCACGGAGACCAAGCCACAGTTCAATATTAGTCTACCAAAACCTTCACTGAAAAAATATCAGTCGACAAACAAAAATAGATTCTAAGAATTCATCATTATCATTGAATTAAAACGTTATTTGCTTGACGTAGGCGGGTAATGTGCCAACCCCAATTGGTGGCGACAGTCTGTCTGTCACGGCTTATCTCGAGTACGCGTGTGATTTATTTGATTATGCTCTGATTGCGTTAATAGATAGCTTGTATCTGCCAAATATATCATTTTATACGTCCAGCCTTTTAAGGCACCAGCGAATAGGATTTGAACAAATGAATGGGTGCGTAGACCCACGGATTAAGACTTCATAAGTGAACCTCGGTAACCAGAATCCCAGGTCCAAACCCCGGCTCGCATGTGCTCGTGTCATGTGCGAATCTCCTTTTCAACCATGATTATCACTTGCTAAACGGTGAAGGAAAACATCGCGGGACAAATTGCATGTCTGAAAGAACGCCTCGAAAGACGTGTTAAGTCCGCCAACCCGCACTGGGATAGCGTGGTGGACTAAGGCCTAATCCCCCTCGCATGAAGGGAGGCCTGTACCCAACAGTGAGAAATTAAAAGGGCTGGTATTATTAAGTGCATCGTATCAAGCGAATGCGAAAGAGAAAGCATGAATTACTTGCACGTGTAATAAACTGAGACGGCGATAATGTTGTCATAGTTGGACTGTAGCACCGAATCAATTTATTGTTTTATTAATCGGATATTTTTTAAAAGAGCAACCTTGAAGTTTCTTACTCGTTCTTCTCCATAGGAACGGCATTCCGAACGGGTGGTAAAGTTGTAGCTTAACATTTTGTAATTATTTTGACGATTCATAAGTACTGTACTTAATGGTTTGCATGAATACAAATATTCGAATTCTGATTCTAATAATAATACCCATTAATATAAAAATTACTCGGTAAGTACTTAGTACTACGATTAGGAATTTGTATCATTATTTCACTTCTTAAGCAAGATACATCTTAAAATATCTTAGAAAAAATTGAAACTATATTTTAAGAGTTAATTAAGAAATTATTTTATAGTAGACGACCTGATTGGCTCAGTGGAGCAGTGACCCTGCTTTCTGTGCTGCGGGTCGCGGATTCGAATCCCGGTAGGGACAAACTGTGTGTGATTAGCACGAATGCTTGTACCCGATTCATGGATGTTTAACATGTATATAAGTATTATATACTGAGTTCGCCCTCAGTCCATTGTACGGTACGCATAATACAAGCGTTGCTTAGTGTGGGACCGTATAGTTGGTGTGTTCGTCTGGCGATATTTATATTTATTTATTTAGTTAGTAAACGTACAAGTAACTTCAAGGGCTAGTGTAACTATGCAATATATATTTCGATCAAAATATATATATTTGTTTCCGTATTTATTTATTTATTAAATAAGTCATTTAATACAAACTAATATGTACAATAATTAGAAAGAAAATAACTTAAATATTTACAAACTAATATAAATTACTTAAAAAGAGTATAGAAATGCTACAAAAAGTGTAAAAATTTGGCCCATGCGGTAGCGTGCCCAAGACGCTAGCCTCATTTCCTCGCTGAATAGCCGAAGCTACTCGCTGAGCGAGGAAACGCCCAGCCCTTGGGTCGCCGGTTGCGTCGACCAATTTTCTAGAAAGATATTCTATATAATTAAATATACATTGATTTAGTCTACTTTTAGGCGATCTAGGAACGAACATCTCTTCAAAAGTCATGTATCACCTAGGTACCTATTATAATATGAACGGATGTAATAAGTAAAAATTAATGTAATCATTATGCCGGCACTTTTAAATAAATTATAAACGATTATCGACTAACCGATCTCCATTATGTTTTCTAGATTAAATCAAAAAAATAAATAAACACGAGTATAATTTTTAAATTTTGTATATTTTGATTATCGTTAAAAGATATATATCGATCAATAATCGATATATATCTTTTAAGTAGTATAAAATCAATCGGGAAAAAATGGATAAGCATACTATCATATTGTACTGTCGTGTTTGGTACACGGCTACTTTCCAACATTATATGAGGTTCAACAATAATTGTGTAAAATATGTTAAGGGGTTCACAAGTAGGTGACAACGATCACGTTTATGTATAAAATATATGTGTATACAGTGTTTGATTTTTCTGTGAGAAAGCGGGACAGTACCGTTTCACCGCGCACATAGTACGTAATGTTATTTTTTAAATTTCAAAAAATTATGAAAGATAGAAATTAAGATTGCAATAATGTAACATCTCAACATTTTTACATTATCATTGTTGTTACAGCGTGACCAAGAAAAAGTATACTAATTCATCAAACCTGCGCTTCTTTTACGTAGGTATTTGTTCTGCTATTCGGGGTGGAAGTAAATTTAAAAAAAACATAAAAATCGGGCCATCCGTTCTTGAGTTATAACTGGTTTACTAACACTTTGCATTTAATAGATGTTATAATGCATATTATATATCGTAGACCAACACACCAAGTTGGTGTCACCAACTATTCGGTCCCACTAAGCAACGTTTGTATTATGGGTACCGTGCAATGGACTGGTGGAAAACCCAGTATATAATAATTATATAGATATTCAACATCCATGACTCGGGTACAAGCATACGGTTTCATCACACAAAATGTGTGGCTACATTCGAACCCGGGACCCCCAGCGCAGAAGGCAGGGTCACTACCAACTGAATAAAACAACAATTGTTATTAGTTGGGTGGCAGTTTCTTTTTAATTGACTACGAAATTCTGACTTCGCATAATGATCTCAAATACGCTTAAGAAGCGCAGGTTCACAGGTTAGTAGAATCCCTTCCCTCCCCTTCCATCTCCCCCCCCCCTTCCAATGCCCCTTCCCCCCTCCCCCCCTCCCCCCTTCCCCTTCCCCCTCCGCTCCCTTCCATACCATTCTGAATCATCCTGTATAATAATAAACGTGGAGTGAGGACTTCATGATGTCCGAGGCGCCCTCAGAACTATGATCACGTAAAACAATTAGATTTATATTGATTTCTTATATTTACGCGAATACTACACATTGAAATAAAACTAATTTGACTCGTTAATTGTACAGGATAGCACCCGCCATTATATCATATTTGATCAACCACAGATCCTCGCAAAACACCACCGAATCCGACCAAGGATGTACGTGAGGCCATTGAAATTAAAAAACATCCTAATTTCAATAGGGAAGATGGCTGGGTGCTACCACCGACTTGGGATCCAGTAATTAATATAATTAAATCCAAAACCAAGCGCACCATTGCAGGACCTCAAGACACTGTGAGCACATTCTGCGTAGATTGGACCGCAAGCAACAACTAAATATGAGGGTACCCCGGTTCAAACTATGATACCTACTAGGATGTCAAACACCTCAGTCCTCCCGTGACCATGGTTGCTGTAAAGTAGCCGAAACGTCGGGAACGTAAAAACATAATATACACGCGATAAAATCTGTAAAATTAGTTTTATCATTTGAATCTATTATGCCCGTTCAGTAAGTAGGTACATAATCAAAAATACATTGTCATACGAAATAAAATGTTATAGAAGGATTCTTAGAACAAAAGATTATGATGATAAATGATTAGATTTCACTATGAAAAATAATGCTGCCGTGATTTTTTTTTAATTATGTACGTACAGTCGCACGCATAAATGTTGGTATCTCGTATTCGACGATCAGTACGTCAAGTGCGAGATTAATCGTAAGTAAGCGTATACTTTATAGTCTACCGTATTTAGACATTGTGTATGGAGAATTGAATGTTTTAAATGCCGTCTGCTAGAGACTACTATATAAATACGGTAGACTATAAAGTATACAGTTAGCTCGCACTTGACGTGCTGATTAGCGCAGTTGGTAGTGACCCTGCTTTCTGTGCCGAGGGTCCCGGGCTCGAATCTAGGTAGGCAACAATCTTTGTGTGATGAGCACGAATATTTGTACCCGAGTCATGGATGTTTAACATCGATATAAATATTATATACTGAGTTCGCTCTCAGCCTACTGTACGGTACCCATAATACAAGCGTCGCTTAATGTGGGACCGTATAGTTGGTGTGTTAGTCTGGCGATATTTATTTATGTTGTAGATTTCCAACTCAAAAAAAAATACGTCAATTTCTTTGACCTATATGGAGAAAACACGCCCATGAAATAAAGTAGGACTCCTCCGAACAGTCCTCCCGCGACCATGGTTGCTGTAAAGCAGCCGTAACGTCGGGAACGTAAAAAAATAAAATACACGCAATAAAATCTGTAAGATTAGTTTTATTTAATTCTCTGTTATATTCGAGTGTGACTGTACTTTGTGTTGTAGGTACGTGTGTTTGCGCAACCAACAAAACGGCTGTTCTGATTGAGATCAATGATAAATGTTTGTAAGTAGACACACAGACGGCGTAGTCCTACACACGTAGGCAGAGAATCCAATATTTTTCCAAGATAGTGAAATGATGAAGTAATAGACATGTTGTTAGAACGCTCGACTTCGTAACAGAGGTTGCGGGTTCAAACCCCAGCTTATACTGCTGGGATTTTAAATAGTCGAAGTCTATTTATTTCGTGTAGGCCTACGGGGGCATTTTGTTTTTTTGTAAAATGCCCCCATAATATCATATGGCCAGTACAAAATAACTGAGTTGACTTTGACTTTCAGAAGCACCTCATAATAGAATTAGAATCAGTATATTTTTTATTCATGTAAACCATTAAGTACAGTACTTATGAATCGTCAAAATAGTTACAACATGCTAAGCTACAACTTTACCACCCGTTCGGAATGCCGTTCCTATGGAGAAGAACGGACAAGAAACTCCATGGTTGCTCTTTTTAAAAAGATCCGTTACATTTTTGAGCAGTACATTGTTATGGGTATGTGAGTACAATGTAGGACCGGCTAGGCAGACTTTACCAGCTGGTCAAAAAAAAGTACTAACTAAGTATATTATTACAAGTTAATGGCTCCCACATTTACAAATTACTTTTGTTAATGAAATATAGAAGGAAGAGGAGAAAAATAAAATCTTAATAGTCTGCTCAAACAACGTCATTTATATTCCTGAGGAGCCGGACCAGCATCCAACCAAGCATTTTTATCCTTAAGATAAGCATCTAGTGTATAGTATGCCTTCTGACATAGCGTACGTTTTATGCACGCTTTGAATTTATATTTCACTAGCTGCGCCCTGCGGTGTTACCCGCGCAAAAAATCATGTCGATCCTTTGCGCTATGAAAAATTAAAACAAATCTATCCCACGGGAACCATACATTTTACCGGGATAAAAAGTACCCTCTGTGCTATTCCAGACTATAATCTATCTCTAAGCCAAATTTTGAGTGATTGAGTAACAAACATCCACCCATCCATTTGTCCATCCATCCAAACTTTCACTTTTATAATATTAATATAGATTAAGTTCAGTAAGATCCGAGTGTATTTTATTATTATAAATTAACGCACGGAGTGGCAATGATACTTGGACTGACCTAGAATCTGTGAGTCCAACATCCAGACATTTGGACCTCTTCGTAATGAATCTGTAGCGACCACTTAAACCGCGCCACAACCTACACAGATGGCGCTGCAGACGCATTCAGAACAATTGACAATTCTCAATACAATCCTGAAACGCGCTATGAGAGTTTTCGGAGCACGTAACATATATACAAGATCCCGACAATAACCGTTGGGACATAGCGGCCGCCTGGCTGGAAGATCTTCCCATGTCCGCCAAAATTCTATTATCAATCATTTTCATGAGGCTGATTAGATAATAATGTTGATTTACAATAAATGACATTAAATATACTTATATATATCTGATAAGTCGATATGATTGTGATCTATCGGGAGGACATTGGGGGAACCTGTAGCTACAATATATCGTACCGAAGGTCCCGGGTACGAATCCCGCTAGGTGCCAACTGGATGTGGATGACACTGATATTTGATGACCTAAATAGCTCAATTGTTAGAGACCCTGCTTTCTCTGTCGAGCGGGTTTGAATCCCGGTTGGGGTAAGCTGTGCATTGTACGGTATCAATTACACAAGCGTTACTTAGCCTGGGACTGTACAGTTGGTGTGTGTGTGTACAGTTGGTTATAACCATAGGGATTTTTTGTAGATTTTTGACCCCCCCCCCCCCCCCCCCATGAAACCCGCCGTAACATTTTCCTTTACCTACCCCCCCCCCCCCCCCCCCCTCTAGTAAAACGTTACGTTACCACCACCAAGTGACCATTGTTACCTGACAGTCACAATTATGTGGCGTAAAGTACCGGAAAGTCGCTAATATATTGGAATTTAATTTTTAATATTTGTTGCGAAATTTTGAGAAAAAAAAAACGTTTTCAAAAATGCGTGAGAAAAAATCTCTACGCGACCGTTCTAAAGGTTTTTTTAAAGCCATCCAATAAAAAAGTAAGCTCCAGTGTGTTGCCATACGTACCTATATATAAAACTGGGAGTTACCTAGGGCCTTTGAAATTAGTTTTAATTCCCAAAACCCCCCCTGCCTAAGCTCTTGCAGGGGATGCGATCGGGAATTGTACCTGGAACACTCGTTTCCGAGGCGAACGTTCGACCAACTTCACTATCATTGCCTTAATCATTACCGGCAATGCAAACATGCATTTTTAGGTAATTATAAACATTTATTATGATTATCTCATTTGATATCGATCATTGTTGTAATGCAATTAGCACACAATGCAATTACTTAGGAATGACATGATAATTAATTTATTTATAAAAAAAATGTGGCTTATCTTTTATTCAAATAATTTAGTTTATGCAGTGATAGCCAAGTTGGTTTAACGCTCGACTCGGTAACGAGGATCGCTGATTCGAACCTCTGCGATTTCTAGATTTAGTCTGCGAATCTCATTTTCAATCACGATTATCACTTGCTTAACGGCGAAGGAAAACATCGCAAGGAATCCTGCATGTCTGTGAGAACCCCTCGAAAGATGTGTGAAGTCCGCCAACGCGCACTGGGCCAGCGTGGTGGACTATGGCCTAATCCCATCGCATTGATAGGAGGCCCGTGCCCAGCAGTGGGACATTAAAAAGGGATGGTATTATTTTATTATTATCATCTTTTAGCGACTTTGTTAAGATGGCTATTACATTAAGTTGTAAGTCTATTACGAAGTCCTTTAGAACGTATAATCTATTTTAAATGTATCTTAAATGTGTTCTTATGAACATTCCACTCAAAATATAAAACTTTCACGAACAAGATCTATGTTATTCCTACACATTATATATCTATGATCATAGATCTAGGATACCTGATCATAGGCAAAAAAATATAAAAGATTTATCATTGATAGATATTTGATTTATGTCTAAATTACATTTTATTGTATAAGTCCACTTCAAATTCCCATAAATAAAATGACTTTCAGTTTTGCCAGTATTTTCCAATTTCCCGGACATTTATTTCCATTTTTCTCTCCCTAGCTACCACATTCAGACCATAAAGAATATTTAAAAAAAATTAAACGCCACCGCTGACTTAATATTGCCGTGAGCCCGTTCCTAGTGGGTACAAGCATTTAGCTTAGTCGCAGAGGCTAACAGACCGACTATTACAGCTATAAACTCGTATAGTTAGTAATAATGTAAAACTGATTTAAATTAGCGCACTAATAAATAAATAAATATCGCCAGACGAACTCACCCACTGTGTTGCCCCAAACTAGGCAACATTTGTATTATAGGGATCCCAGTAACACCTAGACCAGGGAAAATTACGAAGAGATCGTTTCCGAAATTTGCCCTGGCGGGAATCGAACCCGCAATCGACCGGCCTATGCTCAAACCACTAGACCAAGCTATCGTTAATTCTCATTTTTATTATTTATTAGATCAGTTGGTATGTGACCATGCTTTCCGTCCCGAAGGTCCCGGGTTTGAATCCTGGTGGGGGTAAGCTTTGTGTGAGGAGCACAGAATGTTTGCGCTCTCTGTCATCATGTGTAATATCTTATGTTATTTATTAGTATATACTAAGATCGCCCCTAGTCCATTATACGGTACCCATAACCTATAATAAAAGAGTTGCTTATTTTTAAAGAAAAGAACAAGGCATAGTATAACCCATAAATAATTTCTATGATCATGATTTCTTTCAATTCATAGTCACACATTATCTATAATAACATATAATAATACCAGCCCTTTTTAATATCCCACTATTGGGCACGGGCCTCCCCTCAATGCGAGGGGGATTAGGCCATAGTCCACCACGCTGGCCAAGTCGGGTTGGCGGACTTCACACATCTTTCGAGGGGTTCTCTCACACATGCAGGTTTCCTCGCGATGTTTTCCTACATCCACACATTATCTAAGACGACAAATAAATCCATACTTGGTAACAAGACTATATATCTAAGCAAGAGTATACTACACTCACCTCCGATTCCGATTTAGTGAGCACTGTCTCGAGTCATAAACACGAAAATGTTTAGAAAAATAAAACAAAAAAAAATATTACGGCAGCATAGGGTAAGTGTACCAGTGAATGAACACCCCCCAGTGAATGGACAAAACCCTCTTTTTTCCAAATAATAAGAAATCTGAACATATCTATAATACACATTATTTTTGTTTGTATTGACCACAATTTATTCAATATTGTGGTGGCACTTGTTTCTTGTATCGATGATTCATTTCAAAATGACGAGCATTTGAAGTTTTCCGTTTCGTTGTAGTCCAGATTTGTATGGGCCGGAATTAAGGACACAGGTTATTTTTGATGTTATTTTTTATCAATTTAGATAGTCATTGTGATTAGTACTAAAGTTATTTGACTGAACAACAGTTAAATTGTTACTTTTAACCCGTTTCTATGCCAATTTTATCGTGGATTTAGTAAATTATTAGGGGTCCCAGTATTGGTACAAGAAAACGGAAAAAAATCCAGTGAATGAAAGAGTGTTTATTTACTGGAACAAGACAGATTTCATGTTTTTGTTAAATAATGTAACTTATTATTACGTTAATAAGGTTTTTCCACTAATATATTGTTTTAAAATAGATTTCCGATCTTTTGGCCAATATTCGAACAGGCGTGTTCATTTATTGGTTTTAAAAACCTAGTTAATGAACTAGGCATTTAAGTTATGTTCCATCATTGGTTTACTTTATGAATGTGGAACCAGTGAATGATCAAGACGTTTTTGTACTAGACTTAACGTAATAATTTTATATATTTACACGTATAAAACTCCAATTTCATTCCTAAGTTTTAAGTCACAGAATACAGTGTAACTTTTTATGTCCACTGACACTAGTCCCACAATTAAGTTTCCTGTAGAACAGGATCTACAGTGGCCTCCTATGATGACACTGAGACTAGTCTCACAACTAAGTTTCATGTAGTTCAGGATCTACAGTGGCCTCCTATGATGACACTGAGACTAGTCCCACAACTAAGTTTCCTGTAGGACAGGATCTACAGTGGCCTCCTATGATGACACTGAGACTAGTCCCACAACTAAGTTTCCTGTAGGACAGGATCTACAGTGGCCTCCTATGATGACACTGAGACTAGTCCCACAACTAAGTTTCCTGTAGTTCAGAAACTTCAGTGGCCTCCTATGATGACACTGAGACTATTCCCTAACTAAGTTTCCTGTAGGACAGGATCTACAGTGGCCTCCTATGATGACACGGAGACTAGTCCCACAACTAAGTTTCCTGTAGGACAGGATCTACAGTGGCCTCCTATGATGACACTGAGACTAGTGCCACAACTAAGTTTCCTGTAGTTCAGAAACTACAGTGGCCTCCTATGATGACACTGAGACTATTCCCTAACTAAGTTTCCTGTAGGACAGGATCTACAGTGGCCTCCTATGATGACACGGAGACTAGTCCCACAACTAAGTTTCCTGTAGTTCAGAAACTACAGTGGCCTCCTATGATGACACTGAGACTATTCCCTAACTAAGTTTCCTGTAGGACAGGATCTACAGTGGCCTCCTATGATGACACTGAGACTAGTCCCACAACTAAGTTTCCTGTAGGGCAAGATCTACAGTGGCCTTCTATGATGGCACAGACTAGTCCCACAACTAAGTTTCCTGTAGGATAGGATCTACAGTGGCCTACTTAAGGGAAAACACATTGTAAGTATGCCATTAGAATTGACTGGAAAACGGTATATAGAACATATTATTCCATAAAAACAAAAGGAGAAGAAAAAAAGAAGAAGAAGCAGTAGAAAATCTTTTGGGCAAGCGTAAACTTATTATGTTAAAAAAATTAAGAACAAAAAAAATATATCTTCAAAGAAAAACAAAGAAGAGATTAAGAATAAAAGATGAAAGAAAAAGAGGAAACACTTTTTTAATTTTATTCATTGTAAGAATATTAATTTAAGAAAATATTTTTTACCTATTTTCGTTAAAATATGCCTTTTATAGTTGATTAAATTAAATAATATTTTTGTTCATTTACTGGTTTCATTTCGTTTATTTACTGGAAAATACCGTTCATTCACTGGTGATATTGGGTATTTTTCGCTTTACCGTCAAATATTTATTAAACCTATTTTCATTTATATAATAACTCAATCTATTCTTAATCTTGAATGATTCCTACATACAAAAGCATAGCCATGTACTTTAATTTCCCGTGGTAACATATTTTAATTAATTTTCAAAGTCAAAAATTTCCTTAAGGTTTCATTCACTGGTATACTTACCCTATTCTTTTTTTTATCGATTCTGTTAACAAATTACTTACATGGCTTAATCGCTTTCATTCGATAAACTGATAGGCAACACATGTATTAATTAGTTGACATTTCGTTGACAGAGATAGGCTATTTAATAATAGGATACAAGGTGATCCGAATTGTGGGTGCGAAGGTTATGTTTAGTGACATCTATCGGAGGTTGAAATAAAACTAATTTAACGGTATTTATCGCGTTTATTTTATGTTTTTATGTTCCCGACGTTTCGGCTGCTTTACAGCGACCATGGTCACGGCAGGACTGAGGTGGTTGACGTCCTAGTGTCATAGTTAGAACTGGGGTACCCTCATATTTAGTTGTTGCTTGCGGTCCGATCTATGCAGAAAGTTCTCACAGTGTCTTGAGGTCTAGCAATGTGGTTGCAAAACTTGATTTGGTTCTTTCTGCTTTATGTAACTTGGTCATATATTTCTTTTATTTGTAAAAAAATGTACGGGTTATTATTTTGGTGTCAACGGCCGCGTATCCACATTTTTTTTAATTTTTTTGTCTGTTTGTCTGTCCATTTGTCAGACAGACAGATTTTGACGAAACCTGGCGGCATGTGGCAATAGCTTACAAGTCCTCTCTCGAGGGGAACCCCATTTTCACATCATCGTGTCACATCCATTATTTTATTTATAATGTGTTATTGCTATTAATTACTTGACATTGGCAAAATACCCGCTAAGTTGTGGGTGAGGCCATATTCATATCCATTTTATTTCATCGCATCTCATTTTGTGAAGAAAGAACTCCTCTCTCCGCGACAACGTATGGGATACCTATTGTGTAACGCGAAATGGATGGGTTCCCGTGGAATACCTCGTACGTCTTAAAAATTTTAAAAAAATCTTTTTTTTTTAATCTTTTACGCAAGCAGATACTTGTTTTTGCAGACTACTATGCCAATGTTTTTTTTTATATTGAATAACATGACCGCGTGTTATCTATCAGAAATAGTATTAGCTGGATATAATATGACGGTATAATTAAAGGATTCATAGGATTATGCTGATAATAATATGAGTAATAAAACATTGTGCACAGCCGCATTGTTATATCGTGTTGATAAACAAGAAGTTATTGGAAAAAAATGAAATATTCAATAATGAGATTTAAATGTGGGCGAGATAGGTATTAATTGCTTTCTGATTACGTGTCGTTTATACTGGTCCAGTCATCTGTATCTAATAATAATAATAATATACACACACACTCACATACACGCACACACGCGCGCACACACACACACACACACACACACACACGAGGGGTCGAGTCACCTTCGTCCGTAGGAGAATTAAGTACCCTCGAGATACCCTACACGTGACCCTGGGTGGCGCCAACCAGGTGACAACTCTACTGGTGGTAGGCTTCGGCCGTGGCTAGTCACCACCCACTGAACAAAGCCATGTCGCCAAGCGGCCTAGCCGTGTTCCGGCATGATGTTCGGTGCTGCCATTCATGGATGGCGGGTCAGATCAGTTGCGCTGCATGAGCCTAGTGAATGTAGCGTCTCTATCTACTGCCGCCTTCCTACCTAGGAAAGTATGCTCCATCGTAGATCTCATCGTCACTTACCATCAGGTGAGATCGAGATCAAATACCTGCCTATAATGTAAAAAAAAAAAAAAAAAAAAAAAAACACACACAGACAAAACACCCCCCACCCCCACCATTTCTCGCTTGGCCAAAAGCCCGCGGATTTGGTTAGACCCCAATCACCTGGGAGAACATATTAACCAAAATAAATAATATACAATAAATAAATATAAATATCGCCAGACGAACACACCAACTATACGGTCCCACACTAAGCGACGCTTGTATTATGGGTACCGTACAATGGACTGGGGGCGAACCCAGTATATACTACTTATATACCTGGATACTAAACATCCATGTCTTGGCTACAAACATTCGTGCTCCTCACACAAAGTTTGTCCCTACCAGGATTCGCACCCGGGACCCTCGGCACAGAAAGCAGGGTTACTACCAACTGCGCTAACCAGGCCGTCAACAATGACGAAATAGCAGGACTCTCAGCTCTGTCTTGCCTTAGTTGGGTGTCCAGAGAGGGGTCGGTAGAGCTATATACACCAGGTGTGGAAGTGTTAAAGGGCATAACGCCGCGAGTAAACACGGGAGAAAGCGCCGCACACCTCTCTATACCCCTGAGCCGCTCGCGCCAGTGTTGCCCCTTATCGTCTTATATGACGGCCTTTTTAGGGGGCCCACCTAAGAGCGACGAATCGCCACCTGCCAATAGGAATTTGATAAAAGCTGATTACGGCAGGTGTTCGCAACCTTTCCAATAGCGGATCCCGTGTCCATCCAAACCTCAATCCATAGTCCCAATCATCTTTCCATGTTCCTGCAATAGTTCCTCAGCCTGCTGAGGTCAATTCAATCCAGGTTGGAACCATGTCCCCGCGCAAGCCTTCCAAATATCTGGGTATAGCCCGTGTGGAGATATATATATATATCGCCAAACGAACACACCAACTTTACGGCCCCACACTAAGCAACGCTTGTATTATGGGTACTGTACAATGGACTGAGGGCGAACCCAGTATATAATACTTATATAGATGTTACACATCCATGACTCGGGTACAAACATTCGTGCTCATCACACAAAGTTGGTCCCTACCATGATTCGAACCCAGGACATTCGACACAGAAAGCAGGGTCACCACCGATACTACAGGATGTTCTCGTCTGACGATATTTTTATTAATTTGTTGTAGTCACCTGCATTTTCTCGGAGTAAGAAAGGAATCTGTTTTAAAATTTTACAGCCTCAGAAGTTGCCGGGCCTGACAGATTTGGCAAGGCAACGTCACAATGTATGTAATCGTCATTCACGGTCACAATGTCCACAATGCACGTCTTAACACCTCGGTGGCTCCGAGGTAACTGTCTAATACAACGTACAACTCGGGGGGTGTGTCCAAGGACGCCGGCAGTCAATGATGACACTTGCGTTTCCGCCATCTAGTCAAATCAGTACTTATTTGCTACATCAAATCACAAAATCAACGGAACCTCCTGCACGGAAACAAATTAAATAGCTAATTGATGATTATGGGATAGCAACAACGCACTGCATATAACCAAGAATAACTGAAGTACCTAAATGTCACCCGCGGGGTAAGTTTTATAATAATTTTATATATAATCATTCCAGCCCTTTTTTAATGTCCCACTGCTGGGCACGGGCCTCCCCTCAATGTGAGGGGGATTAGGCCATAGTTCACCACGCTGGCCCAGTGCGGGTTGGTGGACTTCACACATCTTTCGGGGGGCTCTCTCAGACATGCAGGTTTCCTCGCGATGTTTTCCTCCACCGTTTAGCAAGTGATAATCATGATTGAAAATGAGATTCGCACATGAAATCCCAGAGGTGCGAGCCGGGGTTTTGAACCTGCAATCCTCGTTACCGAGGCAAGCGTTCTACCAACTTGGCTATCACTGCTTTTATTAATAATTTGATAGGCCGATAGAATTTAAATAAATAAATATCGCCATACGAACACACCAACTATACGGTCCCACATTAAGTAACCCTTGTGTTATGGGTACCGTACAATGGACTGAGGGCGAACTCAGTATATAATACTTATATACATATTAAACATCCATGACTCGGGTACAAACATTCGTGCTCATCACACAAAGCTTGTCCCTACCAGGATTCGAACCCGGGACACTCGGCGCAGAAAGCGGAGACCCTACCACTGCGCTAATCAGGCCGTATTTAGCTAAAAAGTGAAGATCTTCCAGCTAGGCGGGTGGTATGGCTGGCGGGGCGGCCGCTATGCCCCAACGGTTGTTGTCGGGATCTTGTATATAAGTTACGTGCTCCGAAAACTCTAATAGCGCGATTAAGGATTGTATTGAGAATTGTCTATTGTTTCGAATGTCGTCTGCAGCGCCATCTGTGTAGCTTGTGGCGAGGTTGAAGAGGTCGCTACAGTATTATTAAATAAATCTCCATACCGATTTTGACCCAAATTTGACGCCTTTAGGAGTGAAATTTCCAAAATTCGCTCCTTAGCACACCTCTAAAGTACACAAGGTATATCCTCCAAATTTTTAATCCATATCTCCTCTGGTATAGGCTGTGCGTTGTCTGTCAGCCAGTCAGTGCTCAGAATTTTATTAAAAAAGATATCGCTAGACAAACGCACAAACTGGATATGGTAATAGGTACCGCAAAATGGACTGGGCGCGAACCCAGTATATAATACTTCTATAGATATTAAACATCCGTGACTCAGGTTCATACAATCATTCGTGCTCATAATTCAGTTTGCCCGAACCAGGAATCGAACCCAGGATCATCGATACATAAAGCAGATGCACTACCAACTTTGCTAAGATCGTCAAGAAAATAGCACCACTTATTAAATATTCTTAATTAAGCAAATATTGGATTGGACATGGCCTAATCCCCCCCTCGCATTGAGGGGAGGCCCGTGCCCAGCAGTGGGACATTAAATAAAATATTGGATTACAATGTAATTTGTTTCCTACGAAATATGGATAATATTTATGGCAAACTCACCAACTGTGCGGTCCCAAACTAAGCGACGCTTGTATTATGGGTATCGTACCACGGACTGGGACTGGATCGTGGAAAATAAAAACTAATAACATTCAATTTTCTAAACGTATATTTATTTCAAAACATGGGCAACAATAATTTCATTATTTGTATTCTACAATTAATTACAGTTTGCATACGAAATGCTACACACACACACACACACACACACACACTAGCAACGACAGCTAATAAATATTAATTTAATAAATAATAATAATATTCAAATAATACTAGCTTAGGAAGCAATTACATAGAGCACTTAGCCGGGAAGAAATCAATCGGGAAAAAAAGAAATCAAAGAAATCAATGCTAAATATTCGAACGAAAATTCTCTGAAAATAATAAGCAATTTCAAATAATATTGAGTCGAAATAGTTATGAGGTTGATATAAGCAAGACGAATTGATCTTTGAAAACAAGATTTGTTTAATAAAAGCGCTTTTATAAAGTCAAGTATTATTATTATTCCACCATATATCTTTCATCTACTCTCCAATCCTGCCAACCAAAGATCAATCCATCTACCTTTTACCAACCTCACAACAGAAATGTAATAGAGGGGCGAGTGTTCTGCAATTATATTGGGCACACTCCCCCTCAATACAGAGGGGATACTGTAATTTCAAAAAAAATACCAGCTTTGTATCGTTTTAAATTAATTTAAAAGCGATACAATATTCACATAGCGCATCAAAAAACGTCTCAAAATAAGTTGATTTTTTTTTTCAATAAAAAAAAGTTAAATCTGTCAAAATTTTGAATTTCGCGCCATATTCTACTCAATTGCGATAGTTTTTTTCCGTTGGTGGGTCGCTATACAATATTAAGCCGATATAGGCCCCTATTTCATTCAACTAAAGTGACTACAACTATCTTATCTAATTCATCTACAGAACAAAACCACTCATAGACATAGTTTTTTTTTTATTTCTACATATTCACAATTTTAGGCCAATGTTTATGATCATACGAGAAAATTGAAAAATATGATATAATATACCTCGGCAAACTTCGGGTATCCGATAACTTCCGAACGAGCAACCAATAGTAATGGTTAACCCTAGACGAGGCTTATCTCACCTGAGGTCCAACCCCAGACGAGGCCTACCTCACCTGAGGTCCAACCTCAAACAAGGCTTTCCTTACCTGAGCTCCAACCCCAGACGAAGTTTACCTCGCCTGAGGTCCAACCCCAGATGAGGATTAACTCGTTTGAGGTCGAACCCCAGACGAAGTTTACCTCAGATGAGGTTAAATTATGATGCATTTCATCGTTTTTATTATCTTTAACTTACAGTTTTATTATACTTTCAAATTTCTCGTAACAAATTAAAATATTTTTGCCGTCCAAAATATTATAACATTTAAGCGCAATTTACATTGTGTGACTCGAATATAAAGTCCTGTAAATATAAGTCAACCTTAACAGAGGTCAGTATAACACATCGCGTCACTCCGAAGCGTCACAATTTCTAAAAAAAATACTAAAAAAAGTATAACAAAAAAAACTATACACATCAATTTCGCACTTAAATTTATATTATCAGCACGTCGAATACGAGCTAATGGTATACTTTATAGTCTACCGTATTTACACATTTCGTATGGAGAATTGAACAGCGCCTCTAGCGGACGGTATTTAAAACTTTCAATTCTCCATACACAATGTCTAAATACGGTAGACTATAAAGTATACGGTTAGCTTACGAATAATCTCGCACTTGACGTACTGAGCATAATAAGGAAGCGGTTGTCGTACTAATAGCAGTGCGTGGTCGCTGCGTTTTTACTGCGTCGCAACTGCGTTTTAAATATAATATATAAACGTCTAGTAACTCTAGTTGGTAACAAAAATGTTGCATTATGACTGCATGACTACTGCGTCGTTTGTTACTAAGTGGGAGCCTCTAAAAAAACTAAAATCATTGAGAAGACTATAATTTCAATGTACAAAGCCACACCACTACGTAACTACCGGGACTTAACCGCGTCGACCCGTCTCGAGATGCCTCCACCCCGCTTGACATGCCTTAACGCGCGACAACCCACATTGGAATGCGTTAACGCACGTCAACCCACTTTGACGCACTTCAAAACGGCTTAAAAACGCTTCAATCCGCCTCAAGACGGCTCAACGCGCGTTAACCAACTTTGACGCGCCTCAAACCGGCTTGAAAACACTTCAAGACGGCTCAACGCGCTTCAACCCCTTAGGCATGCCTTAATGCGCGTTAACCCACTCTGACGCGCCTCAAACCGGCTTGAAAACACCTCAAGACGGCTCAACACGCTTCAACTCCCTTTAGCATGCCTCAACGCGCGTCAAGCCACTTTAACGCGCCTTAAAACGGCTTGATAACGCCTCAAGAGACTCAACGCGCTTCAACCCCCTTTGGAGTGCGTTAACGCACGTCAACACACTTTGACGCGCTTCAAAATGGCTTAAAAACGCCTCAATCCACCTCAAGATGGCTCAACGCGCTTCAACCTCCTTTGGAATGCATTAACGCGCGTCAACCCACTTTGACGCGCGTCAATCCACCTCAAGCTAGCTCAACACGCACCCACCCCTGGCACGCCTCGACGCGCCTCGCACGCCTCGGCCCACCGCAGCGATCTCTTGTATGACTAGTAGTATTATATCCGAGTGTATGCTAGTACCTATAGTAGTTAGGTTTGAACGGGCCCACTTTGTTGAGGCCCAAGTACTTGGCCTGTTCGTCGGTTAGTTCGGTCAAGTGAGCGTCGAACGTCGGTAAATGAAGACTGGCTACGTACTCGTCCATTTTCTTTGGCAGCAAGTATACGTCGGCCTGAAATTAAGGAAGCATAACAATAAATCTTAATATATATGTATATATATAAACTAGCTGCGCCCCGCGATTAAAAAGTATGTCCTTTTCCTCTATGTCATTTCCCCTAAACTACCACTGCCTATGCAAAAAATCATGTCGATCGTTTGCTCTATGAAAAATTAAAACATATATATCCCACGGGAACCATACATTTTACCGGGATAAAAAGTAGTCTATGTGCTACTCCAGACTATAATTTATGTCTGTGCCAAATGTCATCCAGATCCGATCAGCCGTTCTGGCGTGATTGAGTAACAAACATCCATCCATCCATCCAAACTTTCACATTTATACGGTGTTAGTCTGCTATGGACTACTAAACCAATTTGAATAAAATTTTGCACAGTGTGATTTTTTATATGTTGCCTACTATTAAAAAGTATGTCAATCCCACGGGAACCATACAGTTCACCGGAATAAAAAGTAGCATATGTGCTACTCCAGACTATAATCTATCTCTGTGCCAAATTTCATCCAGATCCGATCAGCCGTTCTGGCGTGATTGAGTAACAAACATCCATCCATCCATCCAAACTTTCACATTTATAATATTAGTGGGATTTTTTAAGGTCACCTTGTACCGATGGTTTGGTGCATTGTATAGCTCTATCAGCGCAAGCGCTTGAGTCGCCGCCGTCACGGAAACAACGAACGACGGTAGAGACGAGCAACACAGATTCGCAAGCCGACCCTCCGCGAGTAGGACTATGCGCTTCCCGTTCGGCCATATGATGTGGTCCACCTGTGGGAGAGAGATAGAGATTCAGGGTTAAAGTACGAACACACAAATTTTTCGGTACGGTACCCATAATACGAGCGTCGCTTAGTGTGGGACGTGTTCGTTTGGTGTTTTTTTTTAACTTAAACGAAAATATTTTTCGTTTATATTTCGCCCTACGTTGCTTGAAGTGACTTGTTCGGTTTGACGAGTACCTTCATCCTTAAAAATATTTTTTTAACCTCTCTATAATGTTGATTTCTTATATTCACGCGAACACAACACATTGCAATAAAACTAATTCATATAACCACTGAACATGAGGGAACCCTGGTTCAAAATACGACACTACACTAGGACGTCTAACACCTCAGTCCTCCCGTGACCATGGTTGCTGTAGAGCAGCCGAAACGTCGGGAACGTAAAAAAACGTAATAAAAAAACGCGATGAAAAGCTTAAAATTAGTTTTTATGAAAATTTTTTTTTTCAGAATCAGAATAAAAATATGTTTTATTCAGGTAGACCAGCCTTTCCCAAAGTGGGCGATAGCGCCCCCTTGTGGGCGCTGCAGGCCTCAAGGGGGGCGTTAAGAGACCCAGAAAAAAATGGGGGCATTGTGTATAGGCTTACAATGATTAATTTAATTTGAAGTTATAGTGGTTTTTAAGTAGGCGAAAAAATGGGGGCGCTAAAAAATAAATTTATTCTCAAAGTGGGCAGTAGACAAAATGAGTTTGGGAACGCCTGAGGTAGACCATTAAGTACAGTACTTATGAATCGTCAAAGTTACAAAATACATTTTTTTTTTATTACAATATAGGCAAGTATTTGATCTCGATCTCACCTGATGGTAAGTGACGATGCGATCTACGATGGAGCATACTTGCCTAGAAGGTTCTGTTCACTCTCGACTTGAAAACACCCAGATTGTAGTCAACGGGGAACAAAGACGCCGGCAGCGTGTTCCATTCCCTGGCAGTTCGCACGATGAAAGTAGAAGCAAATCGCTTAGTACGAACCGAAGGAATGTCCACAGTGTACGGATGACACTGGTCCGTGCGTCTTGTCGACCGACGATAGAATGGAGATGGGGGAATTAATTCGTGTAATTCCACTCTCCAATACCTAAAGCGATACGACACCATAAAGAGTGGTTTTTACAAACCTCATGGTATTGTATCGGATTAGGTATTTTTTAAGCAAACATAATACATCGAGACATCCAATGCAGAATGCTAATATCGCAAAAAACTAAATTACATCGTAGAGATGTCCAAATTTTTCGTAAAAAAAATAAAAACCATTGACATTATGAATTTCGCGCCCTGACCCTGAGTTTCCCCCTTAAGGGGCTGGTGTTATTAAGTCTACCCGCTCACCTGGCTTCGCACGCGCTCCCACAGCAGGTCCGGGGTCCGCAGCGCGTGCACATCCACCTCCGTGTTGCTGTGGCCCATGTTGCTGACCACGCAGCCGTTCTTCATCCTCTCCATGTGCTCCCGGGTCACCACGCCCTTGTTGCCCGTCGCCGTGATCACTATATCCACTTGCCGTATCACCTGGGGATAAAAAATATATAATTAAAAAAAACTCGCCCTCCATCAAGTGTGCAATCTGTGAACATGTACAGGATCGCACCCGTCAGTATATGACATTAAATTTGATCGATTGCAGATCCTCGGCAAAGAACATCGATCCCGACCAAGGATGATACCTGAGGCCATGCACTGGTTAATATATCGATAATTATCTATACTATATAATATTATAAATGTGAAAGTTTGGATGGATGGATGTTTGTTACTCAATCGCGCCAGAACGGCTGAACGGATCTGAATGAAATTTGGCAGAGATATAGATTATAGTCTGGAATATCACATAGGCTATTATGCCGGTAAAATGTATGGTTCTCGTGGGATAGATTTGTTTTAATTTTTCATAGAGCAAAGGATATGATCGCGGGGTGCAGCTATTAAAGAAATATAATTAAAAAAAATATATATAATCTAAACGCTCCATTAAGTCTGCAATCTGTGAACATGTACAGCAGCCTTTCCCAAAGTGGGCGATAACGCCCCCTTGTGGGCGCTGCACGCCTAAAGGGCGGTAAGAGACCCAGAAAAAAATGGGAGCGTTGGGTAGAGGCTTACAATAATTAATTTAATTTCAAGTTATAGTGGTTTTTAAGTAGGTGAAAAATGGGGGCGCTAAAATATAATTCATTCTCAAAGTGGGCGGTAGACAAAATAAGTTTGGGAACCCCTGCTCTAATAAGTACTTACCTCGTTTATTTTGACAACTCTAAATCCGTCCATGGCCGCCTGGAGAGCGCAAATTGGATCTATTTCTGTTACGTATACCTGTAATTAAACAAAAGTAATAGACGATATATTTTTTATTTTATTTTTGGCGGCCTGCTATGCTCTAGCGCAGCCTTTCCCAAAGTGCGCGATAACGCCCCCGGGGGCGGTAAGAGACCCAGAAAAAAAATGGGGGCTTAGGGGTAGGGTTTTTAAGTAGGTGAAAAAATGGGGGCGCCAAAAAATAATTCATTCTCAAAGTGGGCAGTGGACAAAATAAGTTTGGGAACCCCTGGTCTAGCGTGACAATTTATACGTCATAGTAAATGTTGAATTGAATGTCATTGCCATGATACCAACCAGTACCAGGGAACCAGGAATCGGATGAGGTTCTGTGATGTACTAGGGGTGTACGGACCGAGAGTACTCACCACACATCCCAGTGCCTTCAAAGCCTGACAGCATCCCTTGCCGACCTCCCCGTATCCACACACGACCGACTGCTTCCCACCGAACATGAGATCTGTGCTCCGCTTGAGAGCATCTATAATACTCTCCCTGTGAAGATAGAGAATTCATCATCACTGACCACAATACTCAAGGTTTGCCAACGAGTGCAGCATTATCTATCACACATCTCTCATGAGGTATTGTTTGTCAATCACGTAGGGGTCACTAATTTAGCGGAAAAGGGAAGATCTTCCAGCCAGGTGGGTGGTATGCCTGGCGGGGCGGCCGCTATGCCCCGACGGTTATTGTCGGGATCTTGTATATATGTTACTTGCTCCGAAAACTCTTATAGCGCGATTCAGGATTGCGATGACAGTTGTCTATTGTTCTGAATGCGTCTGCAGCGCCATCTGTGTAGCTTGTTGTGCGGTCGAAGTGGTCGCTACATGTTAAATTTTATTAGAAAATACACTCTGACATTACCGTACCATACATAGTGAAAATAAATAGTCCGTGGTCCCACCCGTACCATGGTCGATCGTTTAACAATACTATTTATTTTAATAGGGATTCCGGATTTAATTTGTCCATCTATCAAAACTGTGTCCGATCAGTATCCGACAAATCGTACTGGGTCCGATATCGTATTGATCACTCACCGACACGAGTACAGGTTGTCGAACTTAGTTTTGGTGACGGAGTCGTTGACATTCATTGCTGGGACACTGAGCTTGCCGCCCTTGCTGAGCTGATACAGTCTGTGGACGCCGGTGACGCTCTCCTCGACTATACCTACAGACAACGGGATAATAAAAAAAAAACAACCGAATTGAGAACCTCCTGCTTTTTGAAGTCGGTTAAAAAAATATTTAATACCGCCTATTGTGACCCTCTGTGTAATTTTGTAATATATTTTACATATTGATTTCATATATTTACGCGAATACTACACATTGAAATAAAACTAGTTTTAAGGATTTTATCGCGTTTATTAAGATTTTTACGTTCCCGACGTTTCGGCTGCTGTACAGCAACCATGGTCACGGGAGGACTGAGGTGGTTGACGTCGCAGTGTCATAATTTGAATCAGGGTACCCGTTGTAAAGCAGCCGAAACGTCGGGAACGTAAAAATCATAATATAAACGCGATACAATCCTTAAAATTAGTTTTATTTCAATGTGTAGTATTCGCATAAATATAAGAAATCAATAATTGTCAATACGACAAGATGATAGGCAGAGCGTTTCCACTTCTTTAATGTGTGGTAATGACTAAAGATGTGCCGAACATCGATTTCTAAACAGAACCTAGTACCGATCACTATTCGGTTCAATTTACGCACGCGTCGTTGCGTCGTCGTGACGCTTAGTATAAAGCAACGGTTATAGTGTAATGGTAAGTATTTAATACTGTAATGTTGAACCTACATGTCTTTTATTCACTCTTATAAGAACTAAAGATCGGTTAATAATCAGCACACCAACATAATATTCGGCTCATCTCTAGTAACGACTATTGACATAGGTACCAAATTTTTTTTTTTTTAGTGGGACTAGGCCCGCCACACACTCCCACCACTGCTACTCCTGTAAGCCAGGATCTACAGTGGTGTCCAATGAAGACACCGAGGTTTGACCCTCGGCGAGTCCCGGGATAAAGTTAATTGTCTTGGAACCCGCACGAATTTAATCGAAAGATAAATAGGAGGAGTTGGAAGAAAATTATCCACTTCCCTCCATTGCAAAGCGGGAGACAAAAAGATCTGGTAGACAAAGGGTGGTAGGTACCAAATTTGTTAACTTTTCATTATTTAAGACCACAGTGTATGTACTTACTATAATAATGCAGATACATGATTTGAATTGATCCAAATCCGATCCGACATCGGTCGGAGTTCCGACCCAGATCAAACACCGATTAAATATCGATCGGTTCGACACCAATCCGATATTTATCCGACACCGATCCGACGTGGATCCGACACTCACCCTTGATGTTCTTAAACGCCACTGCATGTTTCTTGAGCATGAGATGGGTGGCGTCCCCGCCGTCGTCAAGGATCATATTCGGCTGCCAGGTGGCGGTGGGCGTGCAGCACTGGTCTATGCACCACCAGAACGCCTCCTCGCTCTCGCCACGCCATGCGAATATCGCGAAACCTACGAAAACCGGTTACAATAAAAACCGGTATTATTCAAAAAAGAACCGGTATTATTTCGAAAACCGGTATTATTTGAAAAAACCCGTATTATTTCAAAAACCGGTATTATATCAAAAAATGAACAATATTTTTTGCTAATGTTGTAAGGACTACAAAGCTACATTTACTATAATAAAATAAAGGTATCCCGCTTTATAATCAGATAAGTAGAGTATTCTTAAAAAAAAAGTTGTATTACATAATTATTATTTTATTCTATTTGAGTTTTACCATCAAAAATGGCATAAACCCTTCAAGTGCGTGTCAAATGAATCACTTTTAAAATTTCATATGCATTTATACTCATTACATTACAATTTTACTGTCATTCACATTCGCGAATGAAAAGTTGACGTTCGTTACATCACTAGTGTTAAGGCCTCTTTCGTAATAAGCAGGTATTAAGCATTTTACGTTAGTGAGGCAATAGATAAGAAAAAAAAACATGCTGCTGTCAAAACATAAGAAAATAGTTAATAATAAAAAAAGTGTAAAATTAAATTTGTGTACATAAATATATAGAAAAGCATCTGGTTTTATTGAAGGAGTTAACAAGTTGTTTTCAAGTCGAGAGTGAACAGGTACCTTCTAGGCAAGCATGCTCCATCGTAGATCCCATCGTCACTTACCATCAGATGAGATCGAGATCAAATACATGCCTATAAAGTAATAAAAAAAAAAAAAAAGACGCTCACCAGCGTGCGCAAGCGCAGCCGCCACCTCGTTCTGCGTGCTGTATATGTTGCACGCCGCCCAGTGGACGGTCGCGCCGAGCGCCGCTAACGTCTCCACCAACACCGCCGTTTGGGCGTTAATGTGTGTGCACCCTACGATCTATGGGTGAATGCAGAATAACAGTATTTTTTTAATCATGTAAACAAACCATTACAGCAGAGCAATGATAGCCCAGTCGCTAGAGCGCTCATCTTAGAAACGAGGGTCGCTCGGCTCGCTCTATTATTATTATAATACAATGACAGTACTTATGAATTATAAAAACAGAAGGTTATAAGAATGGCGACCACGAGCCGAAAGACGTAGTGTGGGACGGCCCCCACAAGGTGGAGCGATGATATCACACGCGTAACAGGAAGCCGGTGGATGCGAGTGGCGGACGACCAGGATGTGTGAAAGTCATTGGGGGAGGTCTCCCGGCTTTCGGCTGATAGATGGATGGAATTGTCATATATGCCATATAATGTTAAGTTACGATTTTGCCGGCCGTTCGGAATGCCGTTCCTATGATGGAGAAGAGGCAAGAAACTCTATAGTAGCTATATTTTGTAACCAGGCATAACAGAAATGAACGAAATGATATGGGTGTCGTTCCGTACGATTTTGGGATGTGGTATAGATGTTGCTTTCACCCTTGGAAATACTCTCTATTAATGACTAGTCGAAGCAAAACCGATTATAGACCTTACCTTAGCATCTTTTAAGGGTTTATCTTCTTTAGCTCTCGCTCTCAAAGCCATGATTCCCGGCATCTCTTGCTCCGCAATCTCTATCTCTCTTCGACCGAAGGCATGCTGCTCTATGTTCCGGACGCAGTACGCAGGGTTGGGCTGCCCGCTGGCTATTGCCTTCTCGTGAGGTTGAACTCCTTCTTCCTCGTCTGATGATGACCCTAGAGCAATGAGGTATTGAAATATCCGTAGAGAACTATATCTCCTCCCCCCCCCCCCCCCCCCCTTAGACTCATGGTGCCATAGACATTAGACCTAGAACTTAATATAGTCTTTATAATAATACTAACGCAAATTAATTCGTGAACTACCAGCGCCCACGCCTACGCACTTTGCATGTGCCTCGCGAGGCCGTATGGAAAAAAGGATTTATCTGGCAAAAAAAAACCAACAACATAGAACAACACAAGATATATTACCTAAAAGGGTCAACACCACAACTTATTGTTGGATGGCAATAAGCAGTGATAGCCATGTTGGTTCCAAAGTTCGCGGAGAATTGCGCATTAATAGGGGTCCCGACACTCGTGACGGACAGTTTCTCGACTAACATTTTAGAGGAGTTCGGTGTTGCTGGCTTTTTTAATTATCGATCAACTTGTTTGGTTTATAATTGGAGAAATTGACATGCCGAGGGTGAGTGGTGGGTTTATCTTCCCCCATTTTTTTTTGTAAGGCATGCAACCATACCGGCGGCGCCGGCGCAGAAGTCTAACCAACTTACTTATACTTTCCGTGCTTCTTTCCGATATGATGGAGAACTTCTTCCTCATCGCCTTCAGTTTGTCGAGTTTCTCTTGAGACATTGTGTGATAAGTGTCCAGAAAACTATCAATATCTTGTCAATTCAGTCAAAGAAGAATAATTTATACTGCAGCGTGATGCAGAGAGGGTATACTAACCTAACCTTTGAATATGCGCTTGAAAAACTACCTTAAATTGTTAATTAGTAAATGATGACATTATAGTATATCCATAAAATCAAAGATAAAGTTTAAATATATGAAAATACCGTCAAAACGCGACCCCAGTCCCGTGACCCTTGTGAAAAATAAAACTGAGAACACATTAAAATCCCAAATACATATTACCAAACTCGTATTGACAACCTGACACTGATTACGACGGTGTGACGTCGCAACGCATCAACCAACAATCCAGGGCCCCAAGTCTGCTAACACAATCGATTCTTCTTCTTCTTCTTTCTTTACGAAATGAGATGCGATGAAATAAAATGGATATGAATATGGCCTCACCCGCAACTTAGCGGGTATTTTGCCAGTGTCAAGTAATTAATAGCAATTAAACATTCAATAAATACATATTATAAATACAATAATGGATGTGACATGATGAAATGAAAATGGCGTGTCCTAGCCCACAATCGATTCATAAACGTACAGCAACGGCATAGTCACTGTCACTTTTGACAGATATTGTATGGGAGTCAAAAGTGACAGTTACTATGCCGTTGCTGTACGTTTATGATTCGATTGTGTTAGCAAACTTGGGGCCCAGAGCGTTTTTGATCACGTGACCGAACCAAAAAAAAACATCATTTTATTTTATTATTTTAAAGAAAATAATCCATATTTTTGCAGAAAAATAAAGACTAATTGTTATATAAAAAGCCATAATCTTTTAGGGTGGCCACAATTTAAAGCTTGTTTGTCAAATACCCTTTCTTCCAGCGAGCTGCCGTTGATAAGGATTCGCGGTGTAGTAACAAATTAAAGTTAAGAAATCGTTTGCGGGAATTTTTCCATATCTGATAAGGGAGCGTTCAAGTATTACGCAACGCAATTCTTGGAGATTTTTGACACCCCTACAACGCAACGTTCTTTTTTTTTCCCTAATGGCCTTTCCATAACCATTTTCTTTACTGCTAACACAATCACACAGCAACCGCATAGTAACTGTCACTGTCGACGGATATATATCTGTCAACAGTGACAGTTACTATGCGGTTGCTGTTCGATTATGAATCGGGGAGACGCCATTTTCATTTCATCATGTCACATGCATTATTTTATTTATAATGTGTATTTATTGAATGTGTTATTGCTATTAATCACTTGACATTGGCAAAATACCCGCTAAGTTGTGGGTGAGGCCATATTCTTATCCATTTTATTTCATCGCATCTCATTTCGTAAAGAAAGAAGAAGAAGAAGATTATGAATCGATTGTGTTAGCAGACTTGGGGCACCGATCTCTCTCCGGTCGTGTCACATCGGAAGAGAGAGTGCAACTGCGATTGAGCACACACTAGTGCACTATAACATCTCCTGAGTGACGTCTAGTCTCCGTTGAGATTGGCCTCCTGGTAACCGAAACTCAGTCGGGTCGACTTTAACAAATTTCAAACAATCACACAATGTCAACCGTGACCAACTAAAGTTTATTGAACGTTATTTGACACAGCCAAATAGAATGGAGGCTTCATCAATGAGTTTGTATAGCTCAACGCATTTTTTGCCAATACTCAATTGTTCGCTGTAACGAGCGTCGCCACGTGACCTGCGCAGCCTCGCGGCGCATGAGCAGGAAATTCCACAGGCTTCCTGGTAATGATAACCCTGACGCATGTTGTGGGGAGTTTATAAAATAATTATGATAGTCTAATTTGACATAAATTATACATGGTGATTGGGAAAGGGTGTGACCTTTGTGGCTCCGTTTCTCAAGAGCACATGTAATCATTATGTGGACTCGATATTAGTCGATAAGTCGATAATAAAAAAAAAATTGTTCCCGACCAAAATTACAATTGTGTGAGCAAATTAAAAAATATATAATTAAGTACATATCGTAATGCTGACTTCTAAGAAATGCACACTGTATAATAATCTGCTTATTTTTAACGGTTAAATTTGACAGTGTTACTATAACACAAAGTCCTTGCTCTTGCAAGACCAATGTCCTTGCTCTTGCAACACCGAAACGAGCCCGAGCACGAGGCTCGTAGAGTATTATAGCAAGAACTTTGATGTAGTTACTTTTGAGGTACCTAATAATACGCTAATCATAAGCAAAAATTGAACTAGAAACGTCGGGAACGTAAAAAAACATAAAGTAAACGCGAAATTAGTTTTATTTCAACTGCTAGAAATTCTATCGCACCGCCATTGCAGTCCAAGTTGCGATTAAACCGCCAAGGTCTCGGTGTACACATCCAGAAATAACTCTATTCGACATATTGCCGCGATCAATCAATAAAATAACACAGTCTTAACGTGAGGATTGATTGCTTTGAAAACTAATTAGATTTTAGTTTGATACGAAGAGACCGTTCTAGAACTACTTCGACTGTTATTCCTGTATTCCAGGGGCCCGATCGACACACAATTGCCATTCCAGCGATACACTATTGAGGTTTCATTACGACTGTGACAGATTGGCTACTCTGCTAAAACTTTAATGTCGTCTCGATCGAGTCTCATTTCAGTGTCGATGGTTGTGTGTCGACTGCTAGCAACGACAGATATGCTTACAGATTGGTCCTATTTTTTTTTAATTTTCTGATGATTGGATCCATGAGGAATTGAGAGAACTCCTCAAATATTATACATTTGATTAAATATTTGATTTAGTTAGACAAGGTAGATTTCAAAATTAGATATTTTTAGCTTTATTTTGTTATTTGTTTTTTATCCTTCTATTTCTTTAATATAATAAAATGCAATGGCAGCCGAGGTGAACGATCGCCGTTGTTACCAAGATATTTAGGTTCAACCCTGGCATCGCATCTCGGGGTTTTACGATTTTCACGTGCCAATCTCATTTTCAATAACGATTATCACTTACTTCACGGTGAAAGCATATAGCGTGAGGAAACTTACACGTCTGTCGAAAGTCGTGTGAAATTCACCAACCCGCACTGGGACAGCGTGGTGTACTATGGCCTAAATCCATCTCATATTGAGAAGTGCACTTACAGACATTACCGATTATAAGTAATTTATAGTCTAGTCTCATTATAATTTATAGACTGATTACAATGCAAATTTTGGTCATTTTATCGCGCAAGTATATATTTCTGCTACTCACTGTCTGTGGCTAAGTATGCTAACAATTGATGCGTCATCGACAGACAATGGCATTATTAATGTTATTTGACAGTTTTGGCACTTACGGGAAAACTGCCCGAAGTGACAATTAAAATAAATAAATATCGCCAGACGAACGCACGTACTGTACGGTCCCGAACTAAACAACGCTTGTATAATGTGTACCGTACAATGGACTGGGGAAGATTCCAGTATATACTAGTTATAGGTACAGATACTAAACATCCATGACTCTGCAACAAATATTCGTGCTCATCACACAAAGATTGCCCCTACCGGGATTCGCACTCGGGCCCCTTGGCACAGAAAGCAGTCACCAGCAACTGTGCTAATCAGGTCGTAAACATGCCATTCCCAAAACGATTATTAGTTGATCGTGTAAAGAACATTATTTTATTTCTAATAGACAGGATAAGAATTATTATATGCAATGTATTGGGACACTGTCAGCTTACTGTTTTAACTTATATCTCTATCTCTCTCAGTTAGGTCAGTACGTGTGTGGTTTTATATACACACGCACGACCCATAATTCAATACCGGTTTTATTCGCACTCATAAAAGGACAATGACATTCGAACAACTAAAAACGATAATTATAAAATAAATTGTGGGTTTACAATAACCATAATTGCGATTTTATGAACCGATAATTCGAGGACACAATCACATCACTAGCACTGGACACACAAAACTTAAAAGAAACCCTTTAAAAAGAAATAATTTTTAAATAAAGAACGTATTTTTTGAAATACGTTCGACTCGCGTAACGTTCGCCAAAAGTGTGAATGCAGCGCGAAACTGGATCACGTGTTCGTAATAATATGGAGTGGGCTTTCGTCGAATAAAATAAATACAAATATTTTTTTTTATCTCGCCGAGTTGAGACTTGGCATATTTGTACTATGATTACTATACGAGGAGGTCATAGATAAATTGACGGCTCTTAAAAAATATACATTGCTTGCGCGCGGTATAAATTAAAAACTTATGATATATATAAGCTAACAACAAACCTAGATTTTATAGCTAGACTAGCATAATTATTCAGAATATAATACATGAGTAGGGTAACTACTCATTTATTATATTCTGAATAATGATGAATACAATAAATAATGAATACAATCTTAGAAGTTTTTTTTTTGAGACTACCAAGACGCCTGTTAAAATGTTAATAGCTAATTCGTTTACTTACACACAACTAAATAGAACGACAGAATCAGAATAATGCTAGGCACTTAATCCAACAACATTGTGTCATACTATACCTATCCCGAATCTCAGAATTAACTAATTAATGAGTCGAAGCTTTGCAATAAATATGTTTTCAGCTTGAATCTTCAATTGCCACTCGGTAATGCTCAAAATACTGACATTTAAACCAGTATACAAACATTTCCATGGTATAATAATATGCTACGCCGGGTAGTCCTTTCCTACGATGGGTCAAGACTGCGTCACGACCATTGATTGACATCTTCAATACTATGAATACCACTTCATAGTCGATGACGTAGTCTTGGGCTAAACACGTGACCTAGCTGCCGCTCGAAGAGTACCAGACGTAGCATAACTCTTCTGTCTTTATGAAATTAAATGCGATGAAGTAAAATGAAAAAATATGATATATAAATAAATAATACTAATAATATCGCCAGAAGAATACACCAACTGAAGGGTCCCACACCAAGTAATGCTTGTATTATGTATACCGTACAATGGACTGAGAGCGCACTCAGTATATAATACTTGCATAAATCATCACAAGTCTGTCCCTACTAAAATTCGAACCTCGGACTGTCGGCGCAGTAAGCAGGGTCACTACCAACTGCGCTAATCAGGTCGTCAAATTATATTATTATGTAGTTATATTATTGCAAAAGCAGTGATAGCCAAGTTGGTAGAACGCTTGCCTCGGTAACGAGGATTGCAGGTTCCAACCCCGGCTCGCACCTCTGGGATTTTTCAAGTGCGAATCTCATTTTCAACCATGATTATCACTTGCTAAAAAACGGTGAAGGAAAACATCGTGAGGAAATCTGCATGTCTGAGAGAACCCCTCTAAAGATGTGTGTAGTCCGCCAATCCGCACTGGGCCAGCGTGGTGGACTATGGCCTAATCCCCCTCGCATTGAGGGGAGGCCCGTGCCCAGCAGTGGGACATTAGAAAAGGGCTGGAATTATTATATATTATTGGTTTTTGATTATTATACCATGAACATTTCAACGTGACTATAGCTGTCATCTCCATGACAACGGGATGTATTTACTCAATGTTAACATTTGTGATAAAATATATGGTGTAACAGTAATAGAGTAAAATATTTTAACAGAGCCAACAGTGTATGTTATAAAGATAAAATTCCCAAAGAAATGAATCAAATTTTTAGTCATTTATGACACCCTTTACTGAACACATGATCAAATGCTACTAGCTCACCTTGGTTTAAAAAAAAAACATTATTTACACATTGAAATAAAACTTATTTTACAGATTTTCTCGCGTTTAGTTTATGTTTTTACGTTCCCAATATTTCTGCTGCCTTACCCTAGTAACCATGGTCACGGGAGGACCGTGCCATTTTATAGACGTTTTGAACAACCTATTTAACTTGTTCTTCGCACGTTTTACAATCGATTTAAAAAACGCGTACTGTTGTGAAAAAATACTGCCTAAGTATTCGACTTCCGTTCGAATAACTTCCGTCTATTCTATGCCAAGTAGCGCCCTTCGCTATGACCTTGTGTGAGGTTCAAACACAGAATAGATAAAATATCAATTTCGCATAGTAACTGGAAAATGTTGAAAAGGGAGGTAAGTACATTATCCACGTGAAGGGATAGACATTGGTGCACTACAGAAAATCCACTTTACTGCGATGGTATTTGGTCTTGGAATGTAATAGGGGCGACACGACTACCATTAGGACATTACTCCCAAATATGAAGAGTGGCTATTTAGCCAGTATTGCACCACGCTGGCACAGTGAGGTATGGCGAACTAACTTCACACGACTTTCTGCAGACGTACGAGTTTCCTTACGATGTTTGCCGTCACCGTATACACCATGTGATAATCATGATTAAAAAATAAAATTCGCATAAGAATTTTAAAACGGAGGAAAGTATATTAGTATCTCCTACTGCTCCGGTGTTTTAGAGATAGCAAGTATGTCTTGCCGAGCCGATGGTGAGTAAAACGTAGGAAATAATTGTGCTATAATAAAACTATTAATATGAGCGCATGTGAACGACACTGGATCGACGATCTTTGTATGTAACTTAATACTGCAACGCAAGCGACAAGGCGATGTCGTTACGAACGATGCTAATTAGTACGTATTGCAGTAAAATGTTAGTCGACTTTCAACTAATCATGTGATATAACTTATAAAGCCGTCTCCATATTACACGAGCCGCCGGCCGATTGTACAGCGCTTACAATCGATTCGATCAACTTACGCCTAGCTGGCTAGAAAAATACAATTGCGAGTGCTTGATTAAAATTAAAAACAGGACTTGCAGACGCAGTACGCCTTGACCTAAAGAAATTATATACAATTTATGTAATGTCAAGTAGTGCTGTCCATTCGCGTTGATGTATCTGTGCTTTTTTGACCTAAAGAGAAATATGACTTTTTGGCGGGAAGTTGAACCGTGAAGTTGGGACTTTTTGGCGGGAAACTGAAAAGTCATGGCGTCAGTTATGTTTTAATTTCTAAAACTAGTGTTCCTGCGAGTTATAGTGAGTGATATAAGTGGAATATTAACCATTATAGGTTCGGTAAAGTGCACGAGTGTAGGTAATTGAAACAGAGTGACGAAACATGGCTTTTCAGTTTCTCACAAAAAATCCATGAAAAATCTTTCAGTAAAGTATCCATCACTTTACTGATTGAGGGATGGGGGGGTATTTTACTTGGGCCTAGGCTTTGGGCCTGTGCTTATGCTCAAAAACAGAAATAATTTATATTACTTGACACTGGCAAAATACCTATGGTGATGCCAAATTGAAAAAAAAAAAAAACCGTGAAGTTGTCAATTTTGCTTTATTTTCCAAATAAATTGTTTATTTGACAAATAATGTGTAATATTAGTGTGATATTAACCATTGTTTGTTCATAAACGTGCACGAGTGAAGGAAATTGAAACAAAATAGTATAACTTGACTTATCAAGTTCTCCCAAGACGTGCAGTATATTATCAGTAAAATATCCATCCCTGCTTTACTGACAGGGGTAGGGGATTCATTTCATCATCATCATCGTCATCAACATTATCATTATCATCAGGGGTACATATATTTCAATAAGAATTATCAAGAATTACTCGACACTGGCAAAAATGGCACAAAAAGTCATTCATCAAAATCGGCTCCTTTGTTTAGGCGCTACGGTCGAACATAGATCAATACAAACATACATAGACTAAAGACATAACCCTACCTATTGGCTTTGCCGTAGTCGAGTATAAATGCTAAAGTTTAACTTAACTACGAGTTCTTGCTATAATTAAACGGCAACCTATCGTACCGATTATAACGGATCGGAGTTTTCATTACGTATTGTTTAGCCAAAATCATTAAGTGTTGAAATAAAACTAATCTTACGGATTTTATCGCGTTTATTATACGGTTTTTACGTTCCCGACGTTTCGGCTGCTTTCCAGCAACCATGGTCACGGGAGGGGGGAGGAAAACGTATAATAAATGCGATAAATTGTTGGTAGACCGTTTTTAATAAATAAATAAATAAAATCCGTAAGATTAGTTTTATTTCAATGTGTAGCATTCGCGTCAATCAATCAGCCGATAGACGTCCACTGCTGGACATAGGCCTCCCCCAACGACTTCCACACATCACGGTCCTCCGCCACTCGCATCCCCCGGCTTCCCGCGACGCGTGTGATGTCATCAGTCCACCTTGTGGGGCGCCGTCCTACACTTCGTCTTCCGATTCGTGGTCGCCATTCTAGAACCTGTCTGCCCCAACGGCCATCGGTTCTGCGAGCTATGTGCCCTGCCCACTGCCACTTCAACTTGGAAATTCTTAGAGCTATGTCGGTCACTCCAGTTCGTCTACGGATCTCTTCATTTCTGATTCTATCGCGTAGCGAAACTCCGAACATAGCTCTCTCCATTGCGCGTTGAGCGACCTTGAGCATAAGCATTCGCGTAAATATAAGAAATCAATATCGTTAAGTATGTTTTCCATTTCAGCAGTAAACAAAACATTAATATAATCTTGTCTGCAGCGGTCATTCTGCATAGTTATTACCTTGCATAAAATATGAATTCATTACAACTAATAGCTCGACTGTTGGGGCATAAAGGTTCTAGAATGGCGACCACGAGTCGGAGGACGTAGTGTAGGACGGCCGCCACAAGGTGGAGCGATGATATCACACGCGTCGCGGGAAGCCGGGGGATGCGAGTGGCGGAGGACCGGGATGTGTGGTCGTCATTGGGGGAGGCCTGGGGCCAGCAGTCATATTTCGGGTGATGGATGGATGGATGCAACTAGGAGTAACAGAGGTACCTTGCTAGATTATTTTCCCGCATAACTTTAAATTGAACGGCTTTACGTAATATTTTGCACGTGGCTCTACCCGTGCGACCATCGAATTTGCTCTGCAGCTACTCCCCCGATGGTCATATCGGGATGATACGTGCCAAATCGTTACAATCTAACTGTAAGCTATCCAATAATGAAAGCCCCGTCAAAATTGGTTCAATGGTTCTGCCGTCATGCGCGAACAAACACGCTATCAAAAATATTCACGGGCACGAGGTCTTGTGATTTTAGCGTAGGTCTTTTGCTCAGCTTACTGCACCGGGAGGTTGTGGGTTCGATCCCTGTTTGGTCATATTTCTTTAATGATCGTTTCGTGATTCTCCCCGGTCTACTAATTTAGGTAACCATTAAATTTGTTACAGATTCCAAGACAATTCGCTGTCACCACAGGACTCACCAAGAGTCCAACTTTGGTGTCTTCATTACCCACTATCCTACGCCACTATCCACTAGACCACTATCCTGGCTTACAGGAGTTAAGATCCCGGACTGTGCAAAGGGCTATGTTTCATTTAAAATATATAGTTAATGAAAGGTATGTTTTAAGTATGTAGTTGGTACTATACATTACTGCTTAATAAATTTAAAGTCATTACTAAGCTCTACAGCTATGGCTGGCCGTTCCCCCTGTAATGTTCAAGATGTATGTAATGTTCAACATGGAATAATAATATCAATAGGACTTCTACATTGGTGCATTACACCTGGCTCACACTGTTGTCTCTGTTTATTTTATTGATCTGTCTTTGTTTATTGAATTGTGTTAAGTATTTTTTTAAAAGTAAAGTAATGTAAATTCTATTTCAGTTAAGACATTTGACATGGTAGGTTAAGTTGTGGTTTCAAACTAGGCCGAAGCCTGTATCTTGGAATCCTGATTAGTATGCTTTATAGTTAAGAACATTGTTATATTCTTATATAAAAAATAAAGTGTACATATTAAAATAAAGAAACAAGACATGAATGAAATTAAAATAAAACATTGTTCATTAAAAATAAGATAAGATTAAATGTAAAATATTTTAAAACATGTGCACCAGTTATATTATTCTGAAGGCAGTCTCCACAAATCCTGTTTCGTGTGCAGCGCAGTGCAGGAAGATATCTGGCCAGTCACTCCAGCTATCCACGCTCCACCAAGAAGTTTCCCAGCTTCATGGACCAGGTCATGGTTATAGCACTATTAATTGAGGACCTACACTGATCAACCACTCAGCAGTTAAGGGACAATAAGACTTATAAGAAAAATTAAGCAGTTTGTGCGACAATTTTTTTTCTATATTATCTCTCTCTGTTGGGTGACTTTGTCTCTATCTGATACTGAGAGTGACCACGACATTTTTACTCACCAGTATAAGACGTTGAGCTGTATGAGTCCGCAGAGGAAGCGGATAACGAGCGACTTCTATATCGCGCTGATTTTTTCAAAGCTCCAGATTTGCCGCGCTGGCCCTCGAATTTCCCTGCGCCAGCATCGCTGGTGCCGCCGCGCACCTGCCCAGGGTCCGTCACAGGACTATCACTGGGGACATTCGCACCCGCTACACTTTCTTTCCTATTTGCATTCACCAGATTAGGCTCCCCGTGGCCGTCAGACATATTTTATAACGAAAAAAATCACACACAATTTTTTTCTTCTATTTCTTTATTTTTTGTTCACAGTTTTTCGTATCCAAACGTTTTATGAATAGCAAATGTACGATATTGTGATCGCAAAAAAAATATTAAAGTATTTTTTTTAAAATATCAATAATAAAAACAGCACCACAAACAACCGCAGTGGATATTATAATTAATTATTGTATACAAAATGCACTTCACTATACGAAATAAGTTTTAGATGATAGTAATGCTACGTTAAAATTGTTCAATGCAGTGGAAATAGGAAAATTAAATAGAACTGCGGAGAATACAATCTGTTCAAATTATCCACCCGACCGAGCTGATTCGCAAACCCCTCTCTCTCCCATGCTTCACCCCCGCCCGATACTGAAATGTCATTTTTCGATCGGCTTTCCGCTAGAGATTGCAATGAGACATTAACCGTAATATTGTTGTGGTATTCGGTTTTTCATTATTAAAAAAATGGGAAATATGAATGATTATTAACGAAACTGTTTATTTCAATATGTTATTGCAACCATCAACTTTACAACCAATTTTCTCGTACAATAGATAAAATAAAGAATATCATAATTGACAATTGAAACTATAAAGATAAGGGGCACCCTTATTTGTATAGCAATGTAAAACTTTCATAATAGTCATAAGCACTGTGATAATAATTTATTTTTGCTTTGTAGTAGGTTACAATACGACACGTTGTATTCAGGTCCCGGACAAGTCGTTCAATGAGATGCAGTCGTTCAGGGGGGACACCATTCATCGGGCTTGCCTAAAAAATTAAGTCACCTATCGAACAAATGACTTAATAACCTGACCTTCCCTTATCAAGGGTATTTCCCAAAGGTTTCTTGGGGTTTGAAACGGAATTAAAAAGAAGACAATCCTTCCCTTCTTCTCCCTTTGGAATGGGTTTTATGCGTTTAACTGCGGAAACCCAATCAAACCCCGTTTACAGGCTTGTCAGGTTCCGGGCCCTGGCTGTAATGGAAAAGTTATGCCTGCAATAGTACCAAACAAAACCGTAAAAACCGAATATTATCTATCTTATTGGAAGTCTATGTGCAGTGCGCACATCACTACAGTGTCCAATATGGAAGTGAAACGCAGTGAAACGTATGTCAATAGTGTATCGTAGTCTTTATGTGTCAACTACTGCGCGACCTAACAACTAGCGGATAAATATTCAAAAAATACTTCCTTAGTTTTTATTTGGTGAGTCAATACTTACAGTATTTTCATTTATACAGTTAATTAACAAATTTCCATAATAACCCTATTGTTTACGCCATGCGAACATTAAAAAACCCAAAGGACACTCCGCACTCGTCATCTTTGCTTACCTTTACCGGCTAACCCGGATATTATTAAAAATATACACGATACCATTAATAAAAAACGGCTTAAATATGTGACAGACGACTGTATAAACTCATTTTTGTGTGTTTTCATTGATGCTTTATGTGGATCTTTCTAAAAATTATTCATATGTCACAATATATCGCTACGGGATGTCATTATGTTGACATAGAATTATTATATTTCTATTGTTGATTGGTGCACAACTCTTATTTTTATCTTTATGTACGTCATAATGTGTAATTTAAGTGATAATAGTTGTGTATATGGGTGTAGTAGTGGGATTTACTGAAGGGTAGGTAGGTTTATTATGCCCAAACAAATAATGTGTGTGCCACACACAGTGTTGGCTGGATATGTGGAACACCTTTGCCACATATCACTTAAAAAAAATCTTGGACTTTGTAGAAATAGAAATATTTTTTTGATAACTAAAAAAAAGTAATTAAAAAAGCATTTTTAAATGTTAGTGGAATTCATTATTTAGCATAGGTTTATGTTTTACTTTTTTTAAATTTGTGTACCAGGCACATAATAAACCCCTGATCATTGAAATAGACAGGCACATTATTGTTTTAAAAAAAAAAAATGTTTTCACCATGAAAATCTGGTGGTCCTGATATACTCATAAATATTTGAAAGTTTTCTTTTTTTTTTTTTTTTATTACATTATAGGCAAGTATTTGATCTCGATCTCACCTGATGGTAAGTGACGATGAGATCTACGATGGAGCATACTTGCCTAGGTAGGAAGGCGGCAGTAGATAAGAGACGCTACATTCACTAGGCATGCAGCGCAACTGATCTGACCCGCCATCCATGAATGGCAACACCGAACATCATGCCGGAACACGGCTAGGCCGCTTGGCGACATGGCTTTGTTCAGTGGGTGGTGACTAGCCACGGCCGAAGCCTACCACCAGTAGAAGCCTACCACCAGTAACGTAACGAAAGTATTCAAGTTAAAAAAATCTTGATTGTTTTTTGTTATTACCTAGTAATGTAACCTCTTTAACTAAGCCAGGTTTGTGCTAAGAGTAGGCTTAAATCAATAGTATAATGGCTAGAATACAATAGACTATTTTTTTGTTTTTTTTATTTTATGCAAATAATTTAAATAGGCAAGATGGAGTACCCAACAAGCTATTAAGATAAGGCAGTGCCTATCTTATGTATCTTTATCTTTATATGTATCTTATCTTGATATTAATATCTCTATGATGAGTAAATTCAAGTAGTGGCAACATTCGCACTGTGGACTTAGTCTCAATGAACAGCACAACTTGGCACCTAATTGGCACAATGTGGCACCCAATCTGTAGGCCCAATTTGTAGGGTGCCTACAAATTAGTATGTCAAGGGGCAAGTGGGCTAGTCATTGTCATGCACATAGGTGGGTGCCCTATAAGTTGGTCCTACAGATGGGGTACCAAGTTGTCTCGTTCATAGTTGCTTTTAAAAATCAAATTTAAACTGTTTCACCAGGATGTTTGTTTGTTACTCAATCACGCCAGAATGGTTGAACGGATCTGGATTAAATTTGGCACAAAGATTGATTATAGTCTCGGATAGCACATAGGCTACTTTTTATCCTGGTAAAATGTACATTTTTTAATTGCGGGTAACACCGCAGGGCGCAGCTAGTAATTTGTAGTTTTCTCGAAGCAGCCTTAAGAGGTTGTATGATAGATCTGGCCGCAGCCATTGGAACTCATAAACGCTAGGATTTAATTACTGTTCTAAATGTGACCCAATTCGTACAGTTGATTTGGGCAAAATTTGTGTGTTGAGCACAAATATTTATACCCGAGTCATGGATGTTTAATATGTATATAAGTAACTAGATTCTGCTTGCAGTTCCACCCGGTATCTCGTTGAAACATAACCTCTAGAATTCGGTAATAATGTATCATTCTATCAGTAAAAACATTTTCAGAATACGATCAATAGTACTGGAGAATACCTCCAACATCCAAACTCACAAACTTTACGTCTTTATAATGTACTAGCTGTTACCTGCGACTTCGTCCGCGTGGTATTTAACAAAAAGCGGACTAAGTCGCGGGTAACAGCTTGTCTAAAATAAAAGTAGCCTAAGTTACTCCTTGTTACATCAGCTATCTGCCAGTGAAGGTCTCGTCAAAATCGGTCCAGCCATTCAGAGATTAGCCGGAACAGACAGACAGACAGACAAAAATTGTAAAAAAAATGTTGTGGTATATGTATCGTGTATACATCGAAATGCACTTAGTAAAAAGCGGTTATTTGAATATTACAAACAGACACTCCAATTTTATTTATTTGTATAGATTACATTACGTCTTTATACTAAGATCGCCCCCAGGCCCCAGTCCATAATAGAAGCGTTGTTTAATTTGGTACCGTACAGTATGTGTGTTCGTTCGACGATATTATATTATTTTTATTTATGTCCACAGATTAAATTATAATGTCGAGCGTGGGCCGCGGACGAGGCTACACGGGGCGGCACCACTTGCGCGAGCCGAGGCCGGGCGACGACGACGACGACGCCGCACGAACATTGGCCGAGCTCAGCCCGAGATCCACCGGTGAGAATATCCAGCATCACATGCAATAGCTGGCCCCCAAGTCTGCTAACACAATCGATTCATAATCGAACAGCAACCGCATATTAACTGTCACTTTTGACAGATATCACATACAATATCTGTCAAAAGTGACAGTTACTATGCGGTTGCTGTTCGATTATGAATCGATTGTGTTAGCAGACTTGGGGCACCGCTTTCCCACGACATGTTCTTTTAGGTTCGCTTGGATTTCGGGATTCAACACGCGAAAGATCGCACGCGCAATCGGTTTTGACACTTGTCGTAAGATTGTGTATAGGGGGACAGGCCCATGATTCGAACGTAAGAGCCTAGGCACATGGTGTATTTTTTACGCGCGACTCGACGCGCGTTAACGCGCTTATATAATACATATCAGATTAAGCGAGCGCGGGGCCTGTAGCAAGTGCCCGGGGCTGGTAGCAAGTGCGCGGGGCCTGTACAAATTACGCGGGGCATGTAAAACTACTACGTCTTTTCATTGTACGGTGAATGGTATAAACATAGCCATCTTACGTTTTTGTATTTTTGACCAGCTGCTAAAGTCTGCCTAGCCGTTCCTACATTGTTCTCACACAACCATAACAATGTACTGCTCAAATATGTAGCGGATCTTTTTAATTAGAGCAACCATGGAGTTTCTCGCCCGTTCTTCTCCATAGGAACGGCATTCCGAACGGGGGGTGAAGTTGTAGCTTAGCGTTTTGTAACTATTTTCACGATTCATAAGTATGTTTACATACATATAGTGGGTAAAGGCCCTATACAAGCCCCACTAGTGCATAAATAGTTGCAGCACGCTCAGTCAGTACACGGTTATCGGTCGTTCCTTTGTTCCCGACTAGAAGATTACTCCTTTTGTCAATGCTTTATCTGAGGTAGTGGCATATTGTACTTCATAATCTTGGTACAGGTAGATTTCTATTATTTAAATAAAGTAAGGTGGATTCACTGGCTACCTGTTCTATGTCCTTTGTTAAAAAAAAAACTACTTTAATTTCGCAAGCAGGTGTACGTCAGTTACATTGAAGACGTGTTAGTGTAAAGATCTCGGGATAATTAAAAAAAATATTTGTTATAGTCTATTGGCATTAATTTATAGTCATCGCTGAAATAAAGGTTATTCTAAGATGCCTTCGTGGGTCGACATTGTGGACGAGGAAATTGAGAACGGTATTTATATATTTATTTAATTAATATCTCCTAGTTGTTGGCAACATCGCCAACAATCCCACTTAATATTATAAATGTGAAAGTTTGGATGGATGGATGTTTGTTACTCAATCACGCCAGAACGGCTGAACGGATCTGGATGAAATTTGGCACAGAGATAGATTATAGTCTGGAATAGAACATAGGCTATTTATCCCGGTAAAATGTATGGTTCCCGTGGGATATATTTGTTTTAATTTTTCATAGAGTAAAGGATCGACATGATTTACAGAAAAGGACATACTTTTTAATCGCGGGTAACCGCGGGGCGCAGCTAGTATTGAAATAAAACGAATCTTACGGATTTTATCGCGTTTATTATTAGTTTTTTTACGTTCCCGACGTTTCGGCTGCTTTACAGCGACAATGGTCACGGGTGGACTGAGGTGCTTGACGTCCTAGTGTCATAGTTAGTTTTATTTCAATGTGTTCTATTCGCGTGAATATAAGATATCAATATGCCTTATGTCTCTTATATTGCTTGACAATTTTGTGTTCACATACTCAGCAGCGCTTGTACCATAGGTACTGTACGATAGCAATACAATTTTCCGGAATTGCGTCATTACGATAGGCCATTCCGGAAAGTATCACCACACCGTAACCAATCAGACAGTCCGTTTCGCTGCAGATCCAACCCGCGTGGAAGTGAACGAGATGAGGGAGTTGGAAGCCGAGAAGGAGCCAGAAGGGAAGACGGAGAAGACGGCAGAAGATGAGGCAGCTTTGAAGGAGTTGCTGCGGGTCGATGAGCAGTACGTGCCGCTGTTGACGCTGGTGAGTTTGACTTGAGATCCAAATCATATACATACAGGATGTAACAAAAATAAGGAATAATATTTTGGGAGATTAATGTACTCATTATACCGAACAAATTTGAACGCGGAACATACCTAGGAAATAAAAAAAATGTGGTTTAATTATCTATTTTCGTCAGCCGTGAGTAAATATGTTTTTTTTTTTAAACATAACGTTAAGATACCATTCCCAAAGAAATAAATCAAATGATAAGACATAAAAAAAATAACACCTGTACTGATCGCATGGCCAATCGCTACTGGTTCGACTTGTTTAAAAAAAAATCCAATATCACAAGCTTACACAATTATTTTATACAACAACATGATCAATATAACTTACTGATTCATCTTTTAAATATTTTACACATTTTTTTTATATCTATACAAATAAATAAAATTGGAGTGTCTGTTTGTAATATTAAAATAACCGCTTTTTACTAAGTGCATTTGGATGTATACACGGTACATACTTATACCAAAACAATTTTTTTTTTCAATTTTTGTCTGTCTGTCTGTCTGTTTGTTCCGGCTAATCTCTGAAATGGCTGGACCGATTTGACGGGACTTTCACTGGCAGATAGCTGATGTAACAAGGAGTAACTTAGGCTACTTTTATTTTAGACTAGCTGTTACCCGCGACATCGTCCGCTTTTTGTTAAATACCACGCGGACGAAGTCGCGGGTAACAGCTAGTAACTTGTATTATTTCTTCGTCAAAGTTTCTTTCACATGAATAAAAAAATATTTTGATTTCATTTCAGTTGGAACAGTTCTCCCCCGGCGAGGACGGCATACAATTCAATCGCAAGCTGAGACACTTCGAGACCACCGTCACCAACATGTGCCCAGACGATACGAGACTGCAGTGAGTATACGACAACTTTATATTCCGTTATCTATCTATCTATCGGCCGATAGACGTCCACTGCTGGACACAGGCCTCCTCCAACGACTTCCACACATCCCGGTCCTCCACCACTCGCGTCCACCGGCTTCCTACGACGCGTGTGATATCATCGCTCCACCTTGTGGGGACCGTCCTACACTACGTCTTCCGGTCGCCATTCTAGAACCTTTCTGCCCCAACGGCCATCGGTTCTGCGAGCTATGTGCCCACTGCCACTTCAACTTTGAAATTCTTTGAGCTATGTCGGCTACTTTAGTTCGTGTACGGATCTCCTCGTTTCTGATTGTATCGCGTAGCGAAACCCCGAGCATAGCTCTCTCCATTGCGCGTTGAGCGACCTTGAGCCTTCTTATGGGGCCTATGGTAAGCGACCACGTCTCGGGTGTAAGGGGCATGGCAACGAAAACCTTGGGTAAAGTTTACTTAATGCCTATAAAAATATTTTAGAAATCATTTATGTCGATACTAGCTGCGCCCCGCGGTGTTACCCGCAATTAAAAAGTATGTCCTTTTCCTCTATGTCCTTTTCTGTAAATCATGTCGATCCTCTGCTCTATGAATAATTAAAACAAATGTATCCCACGGGAACCGTACATTTTACTGAGATAAAAAGTAGCCTACGTGCCATTCCAGACTATAATCTATATCTTTGACGGCCAGATTAGCGCAGTGGTCGTGACTCTGCTTTCTGCGCCGAGGGTCCCGGGTTCGAATCCTGGTAAGGCCACAAGCTTTGTGTGATGAGCACGAATGTTTGTACCCGAGTCATGGATGTTTATTATCTATATAAGTATTATATACTGAATTCTCCCTCAGTCCATTGCACGGTACTCATGATACAAGCGTTGCTTAGTGTGGGACCGTATAGCTGGTGTGTTGGTCTGGCGATATGATCGCGATGCTTTGTGTCGGTGCGCAGACAGGCGTTCTCGTCGTTCCGCGCGGCGGCGCTGCTGCGCGCGGGCACGGCGCGGCAGCTGGCGGCGGTGGGCGCCAGCTTCACGCGCCAGCAGCGCCAGCAGCTGCTGCGCGCGCAGCTGCTCAACGTCGTCATGCAGGGGACCTTCGCCAGTGAGTGCGCTTGCGAGCTAGGGAGATGGAGCGAGCGGGTTGATTGATACCCTCCGCGCTGGTGCCGAGCGGGGGGTATACAGACACGCGGACTTATACACACACGCGCACACCTTATACACACTCACGTACATTAAACACACACTCACACACATTATACACACACTCACGCACGTTATACACACACTCACGCACATTATACACACACTCACACACCTTATACACACACTCACGCACGTTATACACACACTCACGCACATTATACACACACTCACACACCTTATACACACACTCACACACCTTATACACACTCACGCACGTTATACACACACCCGTATGCATACGTACACACGTACACACACACACACACACACACACGTATATACACACTCACACGCATTATACACACACCCGTATACACACACACGCACACACTCAATCAGTAATATTTTTAATTGTGCCTAATAAATTAACCCTTTTCATGGCCGACAAGCCTCCCTCCAATGCGAGGGGTTGTCGGGCCATACGCAGAACTAATTGGGTTCTCTTGGACACGTGGGTTGCCTCACAATGTTTTCCATGGTCGCCTCCCAATCTTCAAACCTACGCCCAGTGTTTGCATCGCTAACGTTATGAACTTAATTTTTCAGAATTGGACATCCTTGAGCGATCGAATCCGCTGTTCCTAATCAATGCGGCCAACCTTATGGGAGACTATTTCGCTGGTATGTTTTTTTTTTTTTAGTTTGGGACGAGATGGGCCGAGTTTATCCGATCTCAGCCATCTTGGTCTAGTCTGTAATAGGCCAAGTTAGCTGAGATGGGGACTTTCTTTTCCGAGATGGGCCGAGTTTGGGACAAGATGGTCCGAGTTTTGGGATGAGATTGCTTGAGTTAATGTTTGAAATGATTATTCCTTATGTGCCATATATATATTAAAAATATCAGTGAAACAAGGAATGGCCTCGCGGCGCAAAAACGTGGCAAACTATCCAATGTTAAATATATTTTTTGTTAACTACAGAGGCTCGGCTGTGCAATGGCAACAAGGTGCACATCCTGGCCAGCCCGCTGCTGCAGTACCTGCGCGCGCTGCTGGCCAGCGACGACATCAGAGCGCACCGCAGCCTCGCCACGCAGGTAACACTACTACTTCTTCACTTTTTTTAGGTGAAGTTCTTTATTTTTTTTTAGGTTAAGTTCTTCATTTTTTTATATTGATTTCTTATATTTACGCGATTACTACACATTGAAATAAAACTAATCTTAAGGATTTTATCGCGGTTTATTTTTTATTTTTTCCTTAAGATTAGTTTTATTTCAATCTTCATTTTTTGTTAAGTTAGGTAAGGTAAGGTTATACTATCAGCCGATAAACGTCCACTACTGGACATAGCCCTCTCCCAACGACTTCCACACATCACGGTCCACCGCCACTCGCATCCCATACAGTATCTGTCAAAAGTGACAGTTACTATGCGGTTGCTGTTCGATTATGAATCGATTGTGTCAGCAGACTTGGGGCCCTGTTGGTGTGTTCGTTCATCTGGCGATATTTTATTAATTGTACGATATGTCATTTGTCCACAGCTGATGCAAAATGGTCGAGAACTGCTCTCAGTATTAGCACCGGAGCTGGACGAGCTGTCGATATCCATCCGCCTCCGCCTCCTCCTGCCTCCTCCCATCAGCACAATATGGCTGCTCCTCTCAGCCGATCTATGCCTCAACAAGTTCCTGCCACTACCGAACACATTACAACAATTCTACGCGTCCCACCTAGAACTCACCACCGAGGAAAACTACAGCGAAGTCAGCTACGGCTCGTGGAAGAAATCACCAGAGAAAGAGGAGTTCCGGCAAGACTTAAACTCGGACTTGGCTGAGAAAGTGTCACTAAACCTCTCCCAAATAAGCTTGAACAACAACGATGAGAATAAACCTAAATTAAGACCGATTTTAGGAGCCGGTGCCGGGCTGCTGAGGCAAGAGCAAGCTCTGTGTGTCAGCCAGGACAACTTTGAAACGTGGACCGCAAAGAATAACTTGAACAAACGCTACGATTTGAACTCTTGGAGGCAGGAGGAGGAGAAAAAGGAGGAGGAGTTCACCCAGACTGCAATACCCAGCTTCCCAGTACCCGACTACCCACCCCCGAGGTACAATTACCAAGAAAATTACAACAATTATTTACAGCAAGGAGACGGTGCTTATATACAGAACCAATACCAGAATATACCGTTCAACCAGCAAGGTGACACATACCAATTCTCAGAACGGTCTACGGCTACCAGCGAACCCAACAACCGAGTCTCAGAAACCCAACCCCAGTTGCCGGAACGTGTTAACAATGAAGTACAAAAGGCAAGCCGCAGACCGGTTGAGAATTGGAGGAAAGACAAACCAGACGTGAAGGACGATAATAGGATTGGCCAACGGAATTGGACTCGCCAGAAGTCCAACGACAACGATGAGGATGACAAGGAGAAGTTGAAGGAGAGGTCCGTGTCGAGGAACTCTCGGGAGTGCAAGCCCGGTGGTCGTCCGGGCAGACGCAACAGCGGGGACCAAGATACGTCGGTCCCCGGCACTACTCCGCCTCGAAAACACGTCACCGAGGTGCCGAGGAACCACAAATACTGGGACCACGATGATCGGTGCGATAAAGATTATAACAGTTAGTAATAGTTAGCGGTTCGCGTCCATAGATGGCGCTTGTGAATGGCTTTAGTATGAATTGAGGTGGACATTGAAAAGTGATGGGTAAAACGTTGCTTGGTTGTGTTTATATTCAAGCTATAGCCTCGTGGGGTCGGTGGAGGGCGGCAAAAAGCACTTTGATATGTTGTAATAAACTCGGACCAAGGAAATTATGAATAGAATATATTGTCTCAATATTACTTAATAAAGTAAATTCACCGTAATATGTCAATACTCCTCGTGCCGATGTTAATACACTGTACTATATGCACTGTACGCTAAAGCGAGCATAACACTTAACGAACCGTAGCCCGAGCACAAACTGCATAGCGTTCACATTGTGCCATCCCGCTCACACCACAGAATTCACAGCTTGGAATGAATGTGACAGCTGACAGCTTGCTTTGTCGACACTTGATTGTGGTCCTATTCTGGAATGTCTCGGCAAGAATTGGTGTGTGTAGGGGGGGACGGGGGGAAGGTCAATGTTTTACCCATTATTTTTAAAAGCTACAATATTTTTTTCAGTGATTGTGAAGCGCAGACTGCTATCGGAATAGTTAATAGTGAAATTGAACAGTGAAACGGATCACAGAACTATAGTGAAGTGAGAAATGTGTGTGTGTGACTTTATAAAAAAAAAAAGAATATGTCAGTTGTGAAGTAAATTCTGTCCGGGGCTGCATGTACGGTACTCACCCAGTGTAAAATGTACACCGGTCAAACGCCGAACACCCCTTTCAGAGACTCCGCGAGGGGAAACATAACACCGGGTAACATTTACACACCTCCGCTGGTATAAGTTTTCCCCTGACAAGTGTCAATTTTAGTTAGGCAGCGTTCAAGTATTACGTAACGTATTTGGGGGTGGGGGGGGGGGGGGATGGGTCTTCTGAAACGTTACGATGCGTTACAGGGGCGGGAGGTTTGAACTACGCGTTACGTAACATTGTTTTAACCCTTCAGAACGGTCGCGTAGAGATTTTATGTTTTACTAGGGGGGAGGGGGGGTTATGAAAACGTTACTGCGCGTTACATGGGGAGAGGGGGGGGGGGGGGTCAAAAATTGCGTTACGTAATACTTGCACGCTCACTTACCTCAAAAGGTCGCAAAACTTTACTATGCTGTCAGATTAGATCAAATTTTGTCAACCATCTGGAGATAACTATTTGACAAGTTTAACAATAGAATTAGACAGCTAGTATCAATATAAAGGTATGACACCGGAGTGAGACTCCATCGAGACGACATTAAAGTTTCAGCAGAATAGCCAATCTGTCTCAGTCGTAATGGAACCTCAATAGTGTGTCGCTGGAGTGGCAATAGTAGGTCATTCTATTTAAATTAGCAGAATTACTAAACTAGTAATTTATTCGCGGTCAGAATTGTACTGATATAGTAGCCGGACTATGGTTAAGGGGGTATTGCGACAGGTCGCGGGTAGCCTCCCCTCGATGCAAGGGGGGGTGCACGAACCGCAGATTACTTTACATCTGATATATTTTATATAAAACGTGTGCTAACACTAGATCTAACCTCCATTTAATACAATGGTTATTAATATAAATTTAGATTTTAAATTAAAATAATATCTTAATAATATAGGACAAATTATTGTGAACATTGAATATTTCATTAACACACTAAAATGTAAGAGTGCGGGCACATGCGGAGCTAAGTAAATATTAGACCTTTCATACAAACAGAGCCCCAAGTCAGCTAACACAATCGATTCATAATCGAACAGCAACCGCATAGTAACTGTCACTTTTGACAGATATTGTTTGGGATATCTGTCGAAAGTGGCAGTTACTATGCGGTTGCTGTTCAATTATGAATTGATTGTGTTAGTGGACTTGGGGCCCTGGCCTGATGCCCAGAGGGTATACTTACCCTCGAGCCTGGCTTCTTAAGTGCATTTGTAATAATTATAATGTGAAGTCAGAATTTCGATAAGTAAAAAAATATATCTCAAAGGTGCTTATCTGAGAGAACCCCTCGAAAGATGTGTGAAGTCCGCCAACCCGCACTGGGCCAGCGTGGTGGACTATGGCCTAATCCCCCTCGCATTGAGGGGAGGCCCGTGCCCAGCAGTGGGATATTAAAAAAGGGCTGGAATTATTATATCCCAATGGTAATTTTATTTGGAACTAAATTTATTTATTTAAAACGAGTTATAGAAATTCTTACTTCACATATGACGACCTGATTAGCTCAGTTGGTGGTGGCCCGTGCCTTCTGCGCCGAAGGTCCCGGGTTTGAATCCTGGTAGGGACAAACTTGGTTATTTTAGACCCATATGTGCTCCATAAACATACAACCATTGTATAATTTTCAATTGCTCAAACACTTAAACCATGACAGATAAAAATATGTTATGATTGACTGAAATTAGCGATTTCTTTAATACAACAATTGGGTATTTGACAATTTTTTTAGTATTATCATTTTTCTTGTAATAACATATTTTGTATGGACCGTACCGTTTGACAAATTACTTGTAGACTTATCGGGAAATTGGGGCACAGTGTCTCCAGCACAATCTTTAATTCGTACCGTTTCAGTAACGTAACGTAACGTGTTCCATCCCTCTCTCGTTCCAGATTTTATGAATAGGTGTGATAGTGACGGCATGTTTTGTCGACGACCATTGCACCGGGCACTTTTTTTTCATTATTTTTTTATTTATTAACCAAAAAGAAATTTATTAATTTAATAATAATGAGAATGTAACGTTGATAAAGAACTTGGTGCCTGGTGGTATGAACTTTGACTTTCCTTCTCAATATGAGTAGGATTTAGGCCGTAGTTTAGTTCACCACTCTGGCCCAATGCAGTATGGTGACCTTCACACAACTTTTGACATACGAGCATGGCCCCAAGTCTGCTAACACAATCGATTCATAATCGAACAGCAACCGCATAGTAACCATAAACTGTACCTATTAACTTTTTTTTTTTTTTGTCTTAACTCTACCCAGACGGGAACTATAATAGTCAAATACCCTATTGGCGAAAGTTATCCCCAAATTTATAGAGGTTTCTATAAACTTACAATGTCATTTTATACAATAACATTCTTAAGACTGACTGACAATGTGCACAATGGGAGGGATTTCTTAGAATTCGATCCCTAAGGGGGGGGGGGGGGGGGGGGCGAGAAGAGGGAGTAATATTGTATGTTTTTTTATATATATTTAGGATCGGGCTCACGGCTAGTTTGCATAATAAAAGCGCTTTGTAAATTGATGAAAACGTTTTATAAATTTGGGAATAATTATAACACTACGACACGAATAAGGTAATAGCAATGATATCGGAATTAAAACAAAATTGCATAATAATGTATTTAAGATTGATTTTTCATGTTCCAGGGACATATTGCATGTATCATTTATGTATGTATTTTAGCCGTATGATTCTTTCGTAGCTTCCGACAGTATCATCTAGGATCCTAGATATATGTCACAGATATAATGATATAGTAATTTGTCCCATAGCAAGTAATGTAGTTTGAATATTTTAGAAGTGTACTTAGTATAAGGTGATAAAATATGGCGGTTGGTAACAGTTTCAATATTTATATGACATAATATAGATTGCAGTGAGATTACAATTGAGTTGCAATGAGAATGTAGACTTTGATTTTTTGTCCCGAGACGGTCAAACCAACTGTACGGGCCCACGCTAAGCAACGCTTGTTTGGGTACCGTGCAATAGACTGGGGGCTATCCCAATATAGAATTACTTATACAGAGTGGTTCAGAAAGGGAATTAACATTTCGAAAATTCTGACTTCACATAATGATCACAAACATGGTAAAGAAGCGCACATTCAAAGGTTTGTATACACTTTTCGAATCACTCTGTAGTATGTACTCATCATAGACTAATAAGTAATATGCACCTACCCAGCGCGTTCTGTGTGGTACTCACGAGTTCGCGTGCACCACACAAATCGGCTTGGTTTAAGTGATCCATATGATATTAATTTTTTAAACTATCGCGAATACAACACTTGAAATAAAACTAATTTTACAGATTTTATCGCGTTTATTTTATGTGTTTACGTTCCCGACGTTTCGGCTGCTTCACAGCGACCATGGTCACGGGAGGACTGAGGTGGTTGACGTCCTAGTGTCATAGTTAGAACTAGGCCCCAAGTCTGATAACACAATCGATTCATAATCGAACAGCAACCGCATAGTAACTGTCACTTTCGACATATATTGTATGGGATATCTGTCAAAAGCGACAGTTACTGTGCCGTTGCTGTTCGATTATGAATCGATAGTGTTAGCAGACTTGGGGCCCTTGGGTACCCTCATATTTAGTTGTTGTTTCCGTGAAACATATAAAAATAATCGCGATATAATTCGTAAGATTAGTTTTTATTTCAATGCTTCAATACGCTAGATATAGTGTTAGCGATACTCCGTCTGTATAATTGTTTAGTCTGAGGTCGTTCACGTGTTATATGAATTGAAACTGCCTATCAACGCACGTGGTGTTAAAGTACCTGTGTAGCGCATAATTATTGCATCTATATAAATGCACAACAGCAATAGACAATGTCATTTTTTTTTCTTAAAACTTTCAAATATGTACTTGTGTTAATTATTAATTGGGGTCGATTTTTAGACTTCGTCGACCCCCAAAATCAGTTGTCGTGTATGTCGACCCCTGGGGAACCGATATCGACCACTTTGGCAATCCCTGGGTTAGAGTATATCTTCAAGTGAGATCCTTTATAAGGAAGGTATGTAGAGAATCGAAAGTTTGATACCTATCAGCATGTCAAGTGCGAGCTAACTGTATACTTTATAGTCTACCGTATTTACACATTTTGTATGGAGAATTGAAAAGCGCCTCTAGCGAACGGTATTTAAATCTTTCAATTCTCCATACAAAATGTCTAAATACGGTAGACTATAAAGTATACGGTTAGCTTACGAATAATCTCGCACTTGACGTACAGTTCTGACACAAAAGTATAATTTACCATAACATTATAATAATTATTAAGGTAGGTACTATACAAATAGCTACGTGGTAACGATATGTAGTAGATTTTTCTAAGCGTTCTTAAAGAAATAATTCTCGACTTATTTCAATGAACAAATTATTTAAATTTAACACTAGGTACTTAGTGTAGTGGTAATTATTATTTTAATATCGACCCCGGTAATTAATATATCATGAAATTTATTGTTAATTGCCTAAGGCAACAATAAATAATATGTTCCCACAATGTTCACGCAAGTTCAGAACGGGGAAAATATTTTTACAAATCACAATACAATTTAGAAAAAATTTAGATAAAGAAGAAAATTGTGCCCTGTAAAGGGACAACTTGCCTAGCTAGAGCGATCGGCTAATCAGCTACTTCGGAATTTAAAATTACCTGAGCTTCGAATCATCGAACACAATCGATTCATAATCGAATAGCTATGATATCATAATCGTTGCGCTCAATCTCGTAAAAAAATGTCAAGTCGATAATCGATCATAAGTTGATTGTGTTAATAGGTATGGAGCCAGACTTGCCGATCACGTTCAATTTAATCGGACCTAAAGCGGATGGGTTCGGACATGGCATGGAGGATTTGCAAGCTGGGCCCCAAGTCTGCTAACACAATCGATTCATAATCGAACAGCAACCGCATAGTAACGGTCACTTTGACAGACATCCCATACAACAGCTGTCAAAAGTGACAGTTACTATGCGGTTGCTGTTCGATTATGAATCGATTGTGATAGCAGACTTGGGGCCCTGGTAGTCGATACTATAAAGCCGGTTTTGCATTAATACAGTAGCTGGATTCAGATTTTGGCGCTTAAAAGGTCTTACGACGTTTTAAGCCTTGTATAGCATCGTTTAAATTTGTCTAGTCAGCTGACTCGTTTTGTTTTTGGTGTCAACTGCGGTGCCAGTGGCTGGCATGACGTGCTTGCGTCACTGGCAAGGGGCGCGTGGTGAGGGGGGGTAACTGGATTGAGCAGTAGGCAGGCCGTTCTATTTCAAACTAACGCCCATCCAGAACAATAGTGTAATCATTAAATCTAACTACTGTTTTATTGTAAAACCGGTATTAGTAGGATAGGTTTTACCGATTGGTGCACCGGGAATGTGCCCCTATCACGTACTCTGAACTTGCAGTGCTAATAAAACTCTAGCAAATTGAAAACTATTTTTAATTAGGTATATGTATTTTAAAGCGCAAACGATTAATTATATTTGGTTTATAATTAAGCAACAATTAATTTATAATTTAGGAAGAGAGAGAGAGAGATTGTTCTGTGAACATGCGCAAGAGTTCAAACACTGGACGGTTGATTCGATAGGGTTCCGTTAAATTATGTAATCTCGAATAAATTGAAATTTGATTTCTGTTTCCTGTTTCATTTTGGTTAATTGCTGATTAGGGACGGTTTTGTATGTGTTGGGCTCAGGGTTGCCAGGTCAAAAAGCTGTATTTGTGATATGTTGGTCCTACTACGTCATCGATATAAACCAGACGATTGGCAACCCTAGTCTTAAGTTCGAATAGTCCGGAGAGCTTTGAAAACGGGAGATAGTGAGCTCCAGTCCTGACTCTGAAGTGAAAGCCCATCTATCAGCCGAAAGACGTCCAGTGCTGGACACAGGCCTCCTCCAATGACGTCCACACATCCCGGTCCTCCGTCACTCGCATCCCCCGGCTTCCCGCGACGCGTGTGATATCATCGCTCCACCTTGTCCTACACTAAGTCCTCCGGTTCATGATCGCCATTCTAGAACCTTTCTGCCCCAACGGCCACCGGTTCTTGGGGCTGTGTCCCGCCCACTACCATTTTGAAACACCAATTTGACAATTGCAATGCAATATAAATTGTCCTTTTCAATGACGATTCTAGTAAAATTAATAAAAGACAGCTTGGTCTAGTGGTTTGAGCGTATGCGGACAGGTCACAACCGATTAGTTGCGGGTTCGATTCCCGCCTGGGCAAATTTCGGATACCATCTTTTCATAATTTGCCCTGGTCTGGGTGTTAGTGGGTTCGCCCCCAGTCCATTGTGCGGTACTTATACTACAAGCGTTGCTTAGTTTAAGGGTATATACATTTGGCGATAAAAAATGTGATTAGTGTTAGAAGTGGAAGCCTAAGACCTACTGCGGATCTATTAAAAGGCGACCCAAGAAATATACACAATGTGTAAATATGAACCGTAAATAAAAAATGAAATAAGTTGTATAGTTTTGAATAATTTATTGCAACACTAAACTAACCGTTTGACAAAATACATTGACAAGCTATTTTGCAAAATGGCTGGTTAACTTAGAACGTTCAAGTGATGACTTAACTTTTAATCACTTTGCGATGTAGATGTACGATTTTGTGCACTAAATGCCTCTGCTGACAGCATAATTTTGCTTAAAATCGGTAGGGCCCCTACCAAATGGCACCTCAATGGGCATGTTCTGAAGATAGAGTATTTTATTAGATACACTTAAAGACTCATTAGCTCACTGTCAGTGACCCTAAGGTCTGCGCCGAGGGTCCGGCCTCAAATTCAGGTAGGGACCAAACTTTGTGTGATGAGCACGAATGTTTGTACCCGAGTCATGGATGTTTAATATCTATATAAGCACTAGCTGACTCGGCAAACGTTATTTGCTATATAAAATAAATTGAGATATAAACTATTCTATCTTTAATGTTGGATAAAACTGCACACAGTGTGCAATATTTTATTAAAATCGGTTTAGTAGTTTAGGAGTCCATAGCGGACATACACCGTGACACGTCATTTATATATAGTAAGATTACATACTGAATTCACCCCCAGTCCATTGTACGGAACCCATAATACAAGCGTTGATTTGTGTGGGACCGTACAGTCGGTGTGTTTGTCTGGCGACATTATTATCTATTTATTATATTACTCCTTCAGCATGACTAGGTACTTAACTATATTTATATTTTGTATTATATGTATTTTTAAGTACCTACTTAAAATTAAGTTAAGTATTACATAATACCTACTTAGGTGGTACTTAAGGACCTATATATAACTAAAGTCAAAAATTCCACAAGCAAGAAATATGGTATTGCGATATTATCTAATTAAAAAGTTATTGAATATAGAACATCGGTGATATACTCAGAGCCGATACTTTTTTTGACCAGCTGCTAGTCTGCTAGCCGTTCCTACATCGTTCTCACATACCCATAACAATGTACGCTCAATAATATAAAAGATCTTTTTAAAAAGAGCAACCATGGAGTTTCTTGCCTGTTCTTCTCCATAGGAACGGCATTCCGAACGGGTGGTAAAGTTGTAGCTTAGCATTTTGTAACTATTTTGACGCTACATAAATATTGTACTTAATGGTTTACATAAATAAAAAATATTCTGCTTCTGATTCTAATATGCAGGAATACATAAAAAAATATATAAATGTTCTTATACCACTTATACTTATTTAAATACAACTGTAAATAAATATTCGTTCTTCTTGCATTTTGAATGTTTAACTTCATCATACAAGACATGATTTACAATAACAAATACTTATCAATGATAAACAATAATAAAACTAATAGTTCTCCAGACCGAATTTCGGTCATGGTCACGGTCACGGCTAATCTTAACGGAGACGAGCCATCTGCGCCGGAGATATTATAGTGCACAAGTGTGTGCGCAAGCGCAGGTGCACTCTCTCTCCCTCACTCTCACAGTCCGATGGGAGGCATCCGACACGACCGGAGAGAGATCAGGCGCAGGACCGACGGCTTCACGTGCTCTCCGAGACACGAGCGAGTGATAGTCATGGTTGAAAATGAGATTCGCACACATGAAATCTAGATCTAGATCCCAGAGGTGCGAGCCGGGGTTTGAATACCTGCGACTATCGTTACTGTGGCGAGCGTTCCACAAATATGGCTATCACTGCTTATCAATTATATATCAAGCGTTATATATACAATTTAATATTATAACATTTATTTTAAACCGACTAAAGGACCACGCACTGAGAAGTAATAAGACACCTATCTACACTTACTGATATAAGTACATAAGTAATTATTTTGCCGTTGATTATATTATATCGTTCACGAAGTTATGATACAAATACAATAAAGTTTATTTATGACAGAGAGCGGTAACAGTGCTGTCCGTAAAATCATCCGCGGTGGTTTCGTCTACACTCTACATGGTATATGCAAGGCTTATTTCAATATGCGAGAAAAAGTTAAATGGCTCTCATACATATCAATTACATTTTAAAGTGCGAACATTATTAATCAAGAGTATAATCAATAACACCGTACCTTACTATGTCTCATTCCATATATAGATCACGCAAGAAAGATCTACTGCATACATTAATGTAATACGGTCCGTACGTCAAAAAAAACCTATAAGACCATGAAATATCAAGCCCCATTCAATATGCAAGATAACATTATGGTCACCAATTTCTAGCACAATGAATATTATGCTAAGAATGTCAGTATATTCCAATTTGCTTTAACCACATACTCCATATGCAAGATAACGCAAGAACACTACTGTACAGCACAAGTAATAGGGTGTGTTAGTAGATAATTCAGCAGCACCGGGGTACCAGCGGCCACCTCCAGGTTTAGTTTGTCCTCCTCGGTCATCGCCTCTTCCAGGGCCTCGTCCGATGACACCGACATCTTCTCTTTGTTCTCCAGGAGCATGTCAGTTGACGTATTGTCACCTGGTGCTGTGTCTATAAACACCTGAGAAATATTAGACGTTTAAAAAAAATATGAATCTTCAACCGGTCACGTTGAGTGCCAACCATAGATTTAAGTGTCCATGGTGCCAAAATATTATATAAGGTGTAGCGACCACTTCAACTGCACTACAAGCTACACAGATGGCGCTGCAGACGCATTCAGAACAATAGACAATTGACGTCACAATCCTGAATCGCGCTATAAGAGTTTTCGGAGCCAGTAACATATATACAAGATCCCGACAATAACCGTCGGGGCATAGCGGCCGCCCCGCCAGGCATACCACCCGCCTGGCTGGGAGATCTTCCCTTTTCCGCTAAATTGGTGACCCCGACGTGCCCCGCTATGCCCCGACGGTTATTGTCGGGATCTTGTATATATGTTACTGGCTCCGAAAACTCTTATAGCGCGATTCAGGATTGTGACGTCAATTGTCTATTGTTCTGAATGCGTCTGCAGCGCCATCTGTGTAGCTTGTAGTGCAGTTGAAGTGGTCGCTACAAAGGTATAACAGATATAGTGTAAAATAATTCAACAGTGCCAACAGTAGGTGATAAAGATAACATTCCCAAAGAAATAAACAAAATTATTAGACATTTAAAAAATGACACGCTGTAGTGCATGGCTAAATGCTATAGATTCGCCTTGTTTAAAAAAAATAACCTACTAATTAATCTGTTACAATATTTTACATTATTTTTGTTACAACTTATATGAAAAAAAATCAACGCCACATTATAATGAATCAGAACGGCAACGTATTATTTTCCATGTCTTGCCCGTGGAAGCTTAGCCTATAGCGTCCAGTAAATAATGACCTCTATAGAACCTACCTCATCATCATCATCATCTTCCTCATCATCGTCTCGCGGCGGCTCGGGTTCTTGCTCGTCGACGTGCGTGATGTATTGCGGCACGTATTCACTGTCGTCTGAGTTGTACTCCTCGCTGTCATCGCACTCGAAGTACCGACTCTGCAAAACAGACAGACAGAAATCTACAACCGTGAACCGCCTGGGATGCAATGGCGACGTGGCGTGACAATTCAAAAGGTTTCGACGTTCTTTTCGGGAAATCGGTGTTTTGTTAACGAATTCGTTATCTGTCAATAGAATACAAAGAAATAAGTCTAAAAGAGGCAAAGGACAATAATTATTTCCTTCCGATATTTGACCGTTTTAAAGTCTATAATATAGGTACCTTGGGTACTTATTCATAAACGAATCCAAGATACGATTCGAATACGCAACCGAACGGCTTGATTCAACCGCTCGTTGTGTTACCAAAGTTCAATTCGTAATGCAAGTTGCAATTAATAACCGAACCGGTCGATACAATGCAATATTAGTAAGAGGGGCAGAATGTTAGATTAAGCCAGCGCGGGCCAGTAATTACTACTAAGTAAGTAGGTAACTAAAACTATGTATTTTCAAGCACTGATAGCCAAGCTAGTAGAACGCTGGCTTTGGAAACTAGGTGTGCAAGTTCAAACTCCGACTAGCACCACTGAGACTTTCGGATTTTCATGTGCGAATCTCATTTTCAACAATGATAACAATATGCTTACGGTGAAGGCCAACATCGTGAGGAAATCTACACGTCTGTTGAAATACGTTTTAAGTTCACCAAAGGAGTGTGCCCGGTATAGTGGCAATAGGCTCGCCCCCTATTAGGCCTCAGCCTCGAATTTAGCGGGCAGCGGGGCGGCGGCGGTGGCGGCGGCGCGGGAGCGGCAGGATCTTATGCGTAAAATCAAATGGACCGGTTCTCGAAAACAGCGGCGCGGCAGCGGCGCGGGGCGGCCAACGAGCGCCGCTCCCGCGCCGCCGCCGCCCCGCTGCCCGCTAAATTCGAGGCTGAGGCCTTACGAGTACATTGGGACCAAATACCATCGGCGAGGTGTGGGTGCAAAGTAGCAGGGCACCTCTGCCAACCCTTTCGAGACTACTGGCGTGATGGTGTAGTATGTACTTTCATTGAACGATAGTTGGCAGGTCTACCACAGGTGTTCTGCGGGCAGGCGCGAGGCCCTCCAAGACGCGGGGCTAGTAGTATTCGCTAACTCTTGCTAGGTACTAATTCCATGCCAAACAAGACTAGGTAGGACTAGTCAACACGGCTTTAAGACGGTTAATGTGCCGGATATAATAACGGATCCAGTGCATTTATGACCCAGACTTCCAATCTAGCACGTGTGAGGCCATAGGTCAGTATTATTATATGTAGGTAATCAGAACAAATATAAAGACTGACCTCATTTCTAGCTAGCTTCACGCAAAAAGTGATTGTAAAACAAAAATTGTATACATAAGTTTTTCCTAACACAGCATTTTAGATTGCCCTAATGTAGCAAGCAATCTATGCAAAATAAATTAAATACCTCTATGCGACGTATACTATTGTTTATGGTCGTGTTTTGACAGATCAAAGATTATTGACGGAGTATTGGCACGCCTGCGCATTAGAATAACGTTCCACTCAATACTTTTATTGCGTACAGAAGATGAGTTTTAGACTGTGGTATGATACAGACTTGTGTTAGATTACAATTCCTTGAAAACGAATCAGTTGGATTACAAATTTAATTTGCACCGCAGCACCGATCATTGAGTACAATAAGTACTTCTTATTTCAGAATACAGTCCCGCAACGTATAAAGAAACGTCATATCAACCAACCAATACGGCAACATGAAGAAAAAAAATATCCCATCTGTCAAAAGTGACGATGTGATCATTTATTTTTGTTACGAAAAATTCTCACGAATCATCATCATAACATCATCGAATCACCACAGCGATGACACGCGAGTGCTGATAACCGCTGCAATTAACTAAATACTTACCGCAAACCTGATTCAAGGCCAAAATTACGCAATGAAATAAGACATACAAAATCCTTTGTTTTCATTCCAAAAAATTACCATGGCGAGAGCAATAGCGAACGATTCGCCTAAATATAGGAACAGTTTTATATGCTGCAGTCCTGGTGTTGATGCGGGCTGCAGGACGCCTTCATCGTCTTCGACATCGGGTTGCGTTTCAGCCGACGAAAGCTACGATTCAAGTTACATACCCAAATCTATAGCGAACAAGAAACTAAAGATCCACAGCTCGGCGACCAAAGAGGAGATAGAGAAAGCAATAATTCAGTGTAAGGAACTCGTTTTAAACAGTGCTCAGTGTTCAGACGAAAGGAAATGGTTAGTGAGATATTTGGTTGAACTGCGGCTACGTTTGGAGGATTTGAAAGACAATGACGGGCAAGCTAGAGTGCAGGTATCTATTAAGGGGCATCATTTTGAACAGCAAACGAACCCGTCTAACCGTAAACAATATTGTGATCACTGTAGCGGTGTCATCTGGAGTATAGTCCAAGGTTCTTATATCTGTAATGATTGTGGGTACCTATGTCATTACAAATGTGTCGATCATGTGTGCAGAGTATGTGCACATGTGGTTATGACCGAGAAAGGGTCCTTTGAGATGAGCATATGCCCAGAGAGAGGTCTTGCTGCACAAAATTACAAGTGTGCGGAGTGCCAAACAGCGCTGACATTTAAAGACACATGGAACGAGCCTCGGTTATGCGATTACACTGGCTTATACTTCTGTGCAACGTGCCATTGGAATGATGTATCTGCTGTCCCAGCGAGGGTTGTCCATAATTGGGACTGGGAGAAGAGGTATGTCTCACGAATTGCGTATCAAATGCTCAATCTATCATGGACGCGACCATACATTGACATCGAAAGTGTGAACCCTAGGCTGTTCAGTTTTATAGCTGAACTGGAATGGGTGCACAAAATGAGAAGGGACTTAGAATGGATGAGACGTTACTTGTGCGCTTGTAACAACGGCACGAGTCTGCTATCACCACTATTCATACAACTCGGAGACGTCAACAAGAAATACAGTATGGGCCACTTGCAAGCCATCAACGACGGATCTTTGGAGAGTCAGTTGACGGAGTTAACCGAGGTTTGTCGAGCGCATATAATGAACTGCCCCTTATGTTCAGGTAAGGGGTACTTATGTGAAGTGTGTGGGAACAACGAGATTCTATATCCGTTCGACAGCGGAGCAATATTGTGTAATGATTGTAACTCTATGTATCATAGAGGCTGTTGGCTGAGAAAGGGACAGAAGTGTGTGAAATGCCTACGTATGGAAGACAAAAAGATTTCTGTTGTGCACACAGACTGTGCGGACAGTTCGGAGTATGATATTGACAAGTTTGTGAACTAATTTCTTTATAAGGTTTTTTTTTAATACATAGGCAATGTAGTTTTCGTTTATTAGCTTGGAAATATATTATTTTATCTGAATGTATATTTTAGGTTTGTTAAGCTTGTTATGATATGATAGGTATGTGCATTAAGTTGGCAAACAAAGCCGAATATTGGCGAAAAAATATGGCGCGCCATGACCGCCTTCACAAAAGCGTCCTCGAGCCGTGCAAAGTACCTACCTATACTTAAAATAATAATACTAACCTCATATAGAATAGTTAATAACATACTATTTAACATCCTGGTTGTGTTTGGAACTAGGTTTTTTTTTTTTTTTTTTATTTTTTTTTTTTTTTTTATTACATTATAGGCAAGTATTTGATCTCGATCTCACCTGATGGTAAGTGACGATGAGATCTACGATGGAGCATACTTGCCTAGGTAGGAAGGCGGCAGTAGATCGAGACGCTACATTCACTAGGCACATGCAGCGCAACTGATCTGACCCGCCATCCATGAATGGCAACACCGAACATCATGCCGGAACACGGCTAGGCCGCTTGGCGACATGGCTTTGTTCAGTGGGTGGTGACTAACCACGGCCGAAGCCTACCACCAGTAGAGTTGTCACCTAGTTGGCACCACCCAGGGTCACGTGTAGGGTATCTCGAGGGTATTTAATTCTCCTACGGACGAAGGTGACTCGACCCCAAATAAAGCCTATATAAAGAAGATAAAGCCATCTGTATTCAGACGCGAATTTTACTTTGGGACCCATTTAAGGTCGAATACTGCTCAGCGCAATGTGTACCTTAAGAGCTACTATATTAGTTGATATTGAATATGCGTTAGGCACCGACGTCACTAGGGGCAACTGCTCTCTGATATGCTGACTCAACCTTATTGCATTATGAGTGATCTTGTATATATCTAGGAAAATGGGTCCCATACTAATATTCGTGACCTTACAAAATCTCACATTGCTATACGAGGGATATTAAATCATCATATATCTAGGACGTAGTTCTATGATGATATAATTTTGATCTGGGGCAGGGTAGATCCCCGCCATGCTGAACAAATAACACGGGCATGGCTATACTGTCATTTTCTTGAAGCAACCCAAGGCAAGGCTTTTAAGCCCTTTGTATCTTCATTGTGAGTACAGACAGAAGTCTGAAATTTATATTGTATAATATACAGGGTGTAACATCAAGATGGGTCAGTATGGGGACCTCAGAAACAATATGAGATAAAAAAATATGTTTTAAGAATGCGGTCATTTTTGCAAATCTAAAAATTCAGTTTTTCTTATCTCTTAAATCGATGACACGGTTCCTTAGAACATATATTTTTCTATATTTTATAGCTTCAGAGGTTCCCATACACACTCTCTCATCTCAAGGTTACATCCTGTATATATATATATATCTATTTAATGCTGATCAATGTTCTAGATAGTTCCAAATATTTTGCCAACGACATGGCCATTGATTTATGTCATAAATATATTATGATAATACCTGTTCACACATCATTAGCATTTACTGAAATTCATGACAGCTATACTGCTAGTGTCTTCATGATAATAGATACGACATTTTTTTTTATATTGCCATTATATATACATAGTTAACATCTTATATTAGGAACTCAAGTACCATGTATCATGTAGTACCACGGTACTCAACTACCATGAATTATATATTGTCTATTTTTGTTTAATTTTGTTATATTGATTTCGGCTTAGTTAAAGAAACCCGATAGAAAGAGTTTCCCATATAATACACACCTAATTTCCTTTATCGATAAAGCTCGTTTTTTTATTTAAATTGCGATTAAAAACCCAGGAAACCCTTGAGAAACCCCTTCATGAGGGAAGCTAGTCGTTCGAAGGGTAAGTAACATTTTTAGGGAGTCCCGATGAATGGGTTACCCCTTGAACGACTGCGGCTCGCTGAACAACTTATCCGGGACCTGCCCGGAAACGGCAACGGAATCGAAAACTTCCGAGCTGGATTACCGCAATCGCTATTAAAATTTCCGAATTTGTTTATCTGCGATGTATCTTGATGAACCAAATCGTTTTTTCAAAAAGTCTCCGTCGGGAGCGACATCAACATCGGAATGTTTCAAATCCGTTTCCGATGTCGATTCCGAATGATTTAAAATAACCTTGCTGGTTCCAGTGCCCCAAGTCTGCTGACACAATTGTTTCATAATCGAACAGCAACCGCATAGTAACTGTCACTTTTGACAGATATCCCATACAATATCTGTCAAAAGTGACAGTTACTATGCGGTTGACGTTCGATTACGAATCGATTGTGTCAGCAGACTTGGGGCCCAGGCCTTGCGCTGCCTTGAACCGTCACTGGGTACAGACCTGACAATCCAAGCACCTGCAGGACTCCCGGTAGGTGCAGCTATTGAGCACACTCTCGATATGGTGGAGGTATTGGGTCTGGTTCGCGTCGAGCCGGCGCTTGCGACGCGCGAGCGACGTCAGAAATGTCAACAAAGACACGCGGCTTCTTGACGACTTGGACTTTAAAGTTGAGCTGAAAATAAATATTAGTGATGGCCAAGCTGGTAGAAAACTCGCCTTGGTACCGAGGGTCGATGGTTCAAACTCCGGCTCGCACCTCTGGGATTTCTGGATTTCATGTGCGAATCTCATTTTCAACCATGATTATGACTTGCTAAACGGTGAAGGAAAACATCGCGAGTGATCCTGCAATTCTGAGATAACCCCTCAAAAGATGTGTGAAGATCGCCAACCCGCACTGGGCCAGCGTGGTGGACTATGGCCTAATCCCCCTCGCATTGAGGGGAGGCCCGTGCCCAGCAGTGGGACATTAAAAGGGCTGGTATTATTATATATTTTATATTGTTATGTTTTTGAGATGTGCAACTAACTTGTCCCCCAACGAGTTGAGGAGCGCTGGCTTCATATCGGCGTCTCGCTCGCACAGTGTCGTCTCGCTCGGCCGGCGTCGCGGCCGCCTCTTGACGTTGGTAGTGTCTGATTTATCTTTGTCATCTCCTACTGTGAGATTAATTATCTAATATAATATATCGCAAGAGAAACAAACTCTTGTATTATGGGTAAGGTTACACAAAGGCAAGGGGACGGCGAATAATAAAAGATATAAATAAATAAATATCGCCAGACGAACAACCAACTGTACGGTCCCAAATAAAGCAACGCTTGTAAGTATTGATGAGTGCATAGATACCGTAAAATGGTACATGGTTGGTACGGGTTATGTGGTTGAGGTCAGTACGTCAACCACCTCAGTCCTCCCGCGACCATGGTTGCTGTAAAGCAACCGAAACGTCGGGAACGTAAAACACACAAACCCGATAAAATCATTAAAATGACTTTTATTTCAATGTGTAGTACCTATTCGCGTAAATATAAGAAATCAATACATGTATAGTCCTAAACTAGGTTACAAAGTTTGCTCCTACCGGGATTCGAGCCCAGGACCGTCGGTATAAAAAGCAGGAACACAACCCACAGCACCAATAGAGTATGATGATAACATTTATAGTTTGCAGATCTGGGTCCCAAGTCTGCTAACACAATCGATTCAAAATCGAACAGCAGGCTTACCATCAGGTGAGATCGAGATCAAATAGTTGCCTATATTGTAATAAAAAAAAAAACTGTCAAAAGCGACAGTTACTATGCGGTTGCTGTTCGATTATGAATCGATTGTGTTAGCAGACTTGGGGCCCTGGACTCACCTCTACCGTCCCCCTGGTCAGTATACCCCCACCGTTCGTTGCCATAGCTCACATTCTCCACGTCAACCTTGGCTTTGTCTGCGGTCCACAACTGCTGCACAGAAGGGTTCTGATAAATGGTCTCGGTCGACGCGTTCCCATTTTCCACGTCGTAACGGGTTTCAGGTTGCTGTAGCACCTGAAATAATTATATAACTACAGTAAGTATATCAATGTGTGAGTCAATAAGTTGAAGCTTCAATAGCCTAGCGTCCAAAGGGACCCTACTACAGCGACGGGTTCGTGAATAGTCTAGCGTTCAAAGGGACCCTTCTACAGCGACGGGTTCGTGAATAGTCTAGCGTTCAAAGGGACCCTTCTATAGCGACCGATTCGTCAATAGCCTAGCGTTCAAAGGGACCCTTCTACAGCGACGGGTTCGTGAATAGTCTAGCGTTCAAAGGGACCCTTCTATAGCGACCGATTCGTCAATAGCCTAGCGTTCAAAGGGACCCTTCTACAGCGACGGGTTCGTGAATAGTCTAGCGTTCAAAGGGACCCTTCTACAGCGACCGGTTCGTCAATAGCCTAGCGTCCAAAGGGACCCTCCTACAGCGACGGGTGCGTCATATAGTCTGACGCAAGGGAATAACTTAGGCGCTAGCGTCATGTTAGGTTTGCTTGCTCATTACGAACCTGATAATGGGCTCTGGTGCCCAGAAAAAATACAGCCCCCGAGCCACTGGCGGCCATGTTTTGATCTGCAAATATAACATCAGATTTTTAATATACTAAGTACCTCACACACTTAAAACTTAAATGTATTTACCTACATTTATATAAGTGGGTACCTATTTGTAGGTAGGTAAAGGTACTTTACTGGCATAAGACAAAAGAAAATATTTTTTGGGATAATATTGAGCTAATTACAGCGTTGGGAATCGAACTGCTTTTAATGTCTGGTACAGACGGATCAAGCTAACAAGACGATGCTCGTACAAATTTGTTGCTTTTTGTTTGCTTGGTCTAGTGCAGAGTTCCCCAAACTTTTTTGTGTCGTAGACCCCTTGCCATGTATTTCCGTGTTGGGTAGACCCCCTACTTACCTGATATTGATTTCCTGTAAATTTCTAACTGTAGTGAAGTTTAGTGTTAAAACTTAAAGTAAAAACACGTGTTAATTTATACATTTATTAATTGAATTTAAATTAAAACTACTCAAAATAAAATTTTGTATCTCTTATGTAAAATATACGTAGCATTAAATAAACATAAAATTAACTATAAATAAAAATAACATAAGCAATAAGTCAATATTTTTAGTGAGTGAGTGAGTGAGGATGAACCTGATGCTTTAATAATAAATTATCAACATTTGGCGTCAATTTTGTAAGGGTTAATCTTAAATCTCCTCGGCTAATGATGTCCAGTCTGTTTCTTTTTTCGTTAGGAGATTGGTAACAGCGCTGAACCCCTTTTCCACTAGGTATGACGATGGAAAGGAATTTAAAAATGTCCTCGCTATATTCCATAATACGGGATAAGTAACGGGTATGTTGTTTTGCAGCCAGAATTGCTGATATCCGTTTTTAAACTAATATAAAGATAATATTAAGATAGTATGATGTAAGTAAATAGGTACTATCAGTGTATGTGTTGAGATCCACTATCGTGGACCCCCATTTTCATTTCATGGACCCCCAAATTTTTTTTCGCTGACGTAGACCCCTTGCAGGTTGTCATAGACCCCTAGGGGTCGATATAGACCACTTTGGGAATCACTGGTCTAGTGGTTTGAGCGTATGCCGGTCGAGTCACTGCACCGGGTAGTTGCGGGTTCGACTCCCGCCTGGGTAAAATTTCGGGAACGATCTGTTCGTAATTTTCCCTGGGTGTTACTGGGATCGCCCCCAGTCCAGTGTACGGTAGCTATAATACAAGCGTTGCTTAGTTTGGGGCCATACAGTTTGTGTGTTCGTCTGGCGATATATATCGAGTGAAGACTGTGTCGCCGTCGCTAACAAATATATAATTTTAAGGTTTCGTACCCAACATGCTAAAAACGGAAATCTTATTTCTTTATACATGCATGAGTAAGGAGTCCACAGCATAGAGTATTTACGTATTTATTTAGTCGACAGTGAATAGACCACAGAACAAAATACTCAACCCGTAATGGAACGTTACGCTAGCGAAGGTATGAATGTCTTCGTACTTGCTTTTACAAAGTCATCTATTGTTAATTTGCGTTTGATCGATGGTTCGACTTAAAAAAAACACAGCGGCCTATTATTATAATATTAACATAAATTCTGTAGCTAATTAACTATGGAATATTGCTAATTTTAAATATAACAAATATAAATAAGGATTGCAACTGATTGGCGTAAGTAATATAGGTTGTATGAAAATGAATAACAGTGAATGCAGTAAAAAAATACTTACCAACCTCAACACAAATCCTTTATGTTTCACAACCACCGTAAGTATGTATATGTGTAATGCGGGAGATAAAATATTAATAAATTATGTTTTTAATTAATAATTGAATATTTTTCGAGGATTTGTTGTTGCGTCCCCTTGCGCCCATAGATTTGACATGTTACTTGACCTGCGCAATGGAACTGCATCTGGATGCGGGGGTTGTCACATACATGGGAAATTTCTTTTAGTTAGGGAAAAAACAACCATTAGGTGCTGTGGGAATTGTAAAATTTTAAACAGATTGTGTTAAATAGACCAATATATTAAATGATTGATTATTTTATTATAAGGTGAATACTATTAGGTACTCATGGTTTTATCTTATCATCGTGGTTTAACCATCAAGCAATTGAACTCTAACTTGGTACCTACTACATTACTTAGCTTAGAATTAAGCTTTAGCTTTTACCAATAGATGTCGTTATAAAAAACCCTTTTATTTTATTTGTTGTATTAATTAGTATTAATTCCTTTTATGTATTTAATGTTTTACTTCAAAATCCTTGAAATAATTTAGGTTCAATAATCAAGTCTCAAATGTAGTGTTATGGCGTTACTATTTTGTTCAATCCTTTTATTCTATGTAGGATGAAACAAACTTAATTTCTGGTCAAATTTAGTTGTTACAAACATACATAGGTACATTGCGTTGGATATATAATTTAAGTACTATCAAATATTAAGCCTTAAAACCACAAAAAGGAGTCAATTTAACCACAGCGGTGCTGTAAGCATTAACTGTTCAAGTTCAAGCATTCGTCATTCTACAGCGTCTTGGGTATTCCAAATACAGTCTAGCAATTTCTTCTAGTCGACAGAATGGCAAATGTTGAAGTTTGTTGGGTATGCGACATGAGATAAGGTCTAAATTTGTGTGCGGTGCATTTAAGTGAAGCGGCTGCATGGACCGCTCTACCGTGTGGCAACCGGACTCCCTGATGCAAACTGCGAATTGCATGATATCATGCGGACTGAAGAAAAAACTCTGATACCGCGATTCAGGAATACAGGTTAGGGTTAGAATTAAGAGGAATCATCAGAAAGAGAGTTTAATTATGCGATATGTGTTGGGACGGGTTGTTTAACGTTATATCAATGCCTCTCTCGCTAATTTGTTATCGCTCTCTTTTATACTGTTACTGCTTTGCTGCTTACTATTACCTGTCTTACTGCAATACAAACAAAGATATTATGAGTTTGATATATATCTTTGTATGAGGCATCGCAGTTCGTAGTTATAGAATGGATAAACCGAATTCGATGCCGTTTTGGGTGATATGTTTTGATGGATAATATCAGTTAAGCACATACACCAAGGATTAAGAACATTTTATCTTTACTTAAGCAGATAATTGCCTGAGTGCTAGAAATGGATGGAGATGCGTCAGCATGTCTAAAATTATGTATAACGACCAAGACTAATTCATGAGGATAGAGATCAAGGGGACCGAACTAATGTAGAGAAGGTGACCTTTGCCCAGTAGGATGATATAGTAAAAATACTTGGTTGATTACATCCCGCACTGCCTTTAATTTCATTTAAAGCAATTAACCTATGTTAATTGAACTGCTCAAATGATGTACCACCTATCTAGCTCACCATATTATCGATAAAGGTGTGAATATAAATTTTTTCGCAATCTCTACCTGTAGTTAGTCTGTATTATATCCCAGTAACCGAGGGCCGGGGGGATGGAATCAGGTTTCTCGAATGCAGACTACAGTTAAGGCACAGCTCCAATTTAATAATAAAAATTAAGCGTTTACTGTTGGTCACAAGCAATGACCTTTGATGGGTTAAAGTAAATTCAAATGCACGTGACTCTACCTGCTTTGCATCTGGTTAAGATATAAGATATTTTACGTGAAGTGGTAATTGTATAACTTATTAGCTATTGACAGTTATTGATATGGACGTGTAGTTCGTTAATATATCAGACTGGCTACAGACACAATATTCTGATGATGTTGATTATCTATGTTAATCCCGCATTCGTCGTTAGCGATTGCTTTTCCGTTTGATTGAGACTTTTACTGCCCCTAATCAATGACTGACTTAAGTTATCATACTCTTTTTGCAGTCATTAACTAATCTTTTGCATTCATAATCGAGATTATGGGAATTCTAGCCTAGGATAGCCTAGACTATCTGATAGTCTTATTAGTTGCCTCTCAGCAGACAGTATCTCCGAGAATATATCAGTAACTAGGCACACCAAGGCAGTTCAGCTGACCCTAATGTTTTCGGAAGGATTAGGTAAAATAATCTGAAAATAATAACTTAAGCTCTTGCCTTTAATAGAGCAACGATCGTGCAAGTATGCTTGTATCATTCATACATATATATGGCTTTACGCTGCTATGCAGACAGTTAATTCGGTACTTTCGTTAATGGATTCACATGAATGATTTACACGGAAATTATATAAAAGTATACGTACAATTGCATGATATTTGTAAATTTGCTATTGTAGAGCGTGTCACTGATATTTTTGGCCAACAATTCTGAGTTACATTATAGCCTGGAATAATGCATAATGTTGAAGAAATGGCAATAGGGCTATTATCTCGGTAATCTCAGGGGAAAATAAATATTGATTGCAGTGGTATAAGTTATTGTATCAATACTTACATTTTGGATTTGATATATCAAACTACATATTCAGGCAGTAGCATGTTAGATGAAATCTATTGTTGAAAAGTTTCCATACCTTGAGTGTGTAATTATTATACTGAAACGGTCTTATCAGGCACGAAGTCGGAAAATAGTCATAACATCAATAAACAAACTGCAATATTATTACTGCAGGTTGTTTATTGTCTGAAAATAGCTAACCGACGCTGTCTCTACGTGTTAGGAGAGCCAGTTACGTCTACAATACACGTAGATCTCTGTAACGTATTCTGACGTATTTGACGACCAATTTCCAGTAGACTGCGTTTGTTGTGAGTCATCCTCAAACGTTAACTGTACCGAGCCGGTGTGGAAAGTTGCATAAGTAGAAAAATGCTTGGATTTTCGTATTTCCCTTCAAAATCTATGTCATCATCAATGTGATGATAAAATTGGTGATTCCATTAAACGTTCTGCCGATGTGCCGTCATCTATGTTTAATTCTGTTTTAATTATCGGTGGTGTTTTTTCCGAATGCCTTATTTTTAATGTAGGTACCTGCATTTTTGTATATATTAGCACTTGTAACAGTCGCTTAATTGTGACCCCTACAAAATGGAATCTCTGGAACTACACCTATATAGGTACTAATCAGTGCATACATTAGTCTTAGCATAAAGTCCTAGCAAATACATACAACCTTACGAATACACGATTGACCTGACACAAAGATATTATTAGCTCCAAATCAGACTTGCGCAGTTCTCTGCACTGGCTGATCGATTGCCTCACACTCCTTGACGCGGTTACACGTGACGAGAATCGTCCAATAGGGATACCAGGTCTGAATCGCACTATCAATGTTTTCAAGCTTCCTTAGTATATATACGAGAGCTTCGTTTGTAATCTCGGGGAGTCCATGCTACACGGGAAGCCGGTCGTGGCTGGGGGCCGGTCTAAGCCCCAGCTATCTGAATATGTTGCCTTCATGGCTTCATGTATGGGTTAATTATAAAATGGTAATTTAAACAATGATAATGATTCAGCAAAAACGAGAGTTCTTCTCACACACACCGCTGTAGCGTCTTTGATTCCCTTTTTAGATTTCTCTATAATGTTGAGTTGGCTTTAGGATACCTATTACCTAGATGTTAACTTTGCTTGTGTTTATGAGCGTAATCTTAATGCGTATGATGCAACTATATTATTTTATTGACATTAACTTTAATAATAAATAACTTTACAAGCTATTTTTAGCACGCATTTTTTTGTCCTAATTTAGCTTTTTAAATTGTTCCTTAATGCAAATAATATAATACCCTTGCATTAAAATACCTACGTATTTCTTATTAAGAAATCTGTTCGTCACTCTTCCGTTAACGTAGTTATCACTATCCCTTCTATTTAATTGTGTCTCTACATAATATCAAGGTAGTTCATTAACCTTGCAGGTGAATGACTGCAGATAAAGTAAATTAAAGGAGAATCTCCTTTAATTAAATATACATACATATTAAAAGAGATAAAATGTATGGATTTTTTATTATTTATATATACTTAGGTACTAAAACCAAAAACTTTGTTAGACTAAGAGCGTCATCTCTCACATTTAGTACGAACTATAGTGTAAAGAAGACCACAAGGCTCTACCTACCTCGCTGGTTTTGCTCAGAACAGGCAGCGTTAATTTGTGCAAGAACACAGAAGCTTTGTTTTTGAAAACGTATTTTAAATTGTGTTTATTCCATCTCTATCCATTCAGGATCTAGTTTTGTTTCTTTTTTATAACTCAAAAAAGATTTAGTATAAAAGTTTAATGTTGCGTAAAGTTTGAATTTTATTACCTACTGTATTAGTATTTTTACTCGTAATATATTTAGACTCTACTCTGCTACTAAAGTATTAAACTAATGTCCCGTGTTAAAGTTTAGAACAACTTTTTTTAAATATAATTATAGATTATCTTGATCAACCTCTCTACCCATTTTCTTAATACAAGTATTGGTAGAGAAAATCCCCCAACATTAGACAGTAAAATTAAGTCGGACGCGTAAGGTTGAGAAAAATCATAGTTGAAATACACAAAAAGGAGGGATTTAAATATAGTACATTGTTCTCATTTAATGTTCATTAACACTATCAATGCAAAATCAAAATACCAAAAGAAGGTCAAATTAGCTACTACCGTGTGGCTGAGACCATAGTCTCTCTTTATCATTTTTCTTGACATATTTGACATTATTTATTTTACTATGCATGATTGCTTAATACGCTCAACATATCTGATGACAAGGAATTAAACCGGCTCCTCATCAAGACCGGCCTACGTAGTAGCCACGGACCTCCCGATTGTACATCTATTAAACCAAATCCGTTTAAAACTTGCCCGAAAACTTTGATAGCGTGATTCAGAATCCAAAATGTATAATTTTTTTATTCCACATTCTATCGACCTTCTTTAAAATCTAAGGTGCCATCTGAAAGAAAATTAAAAATAGTTTTGTCTACTTATTTGTTACTTTAATTTGAATGTTTGGTTTTCGTGATATTTAACAATTCTATTTTTGAATCGTATCTTGTGGCTTTTCTATATGAGTGACTAGGACGACAGTATGTTGTCACAATGCGCATGTGATGTAGCTGTTTCCGTTGATAAATTTTGGCTCTACCGTTGTGAAAAGTGAATATTGATTATTAAAAAGAGATAGCATTAAATTATTTCTGTATATAAAAAGGACGACGTTATTATGAAAGCTTGGATTTTCAGTTTTTAGAATTCCTTCCTTCTCGATTCTGTATTATTTCTACAATATGATGTCATAGTATTTACTTTTAGAAAATCGTTATGTATAGAATATTAGAAGAAATTATTAAAGAAAATGATCAAAGAAAAATTGAATAAATTGTTATAGTAGGTAAATTTTACAATTTCATTAATTAAATGTTATATTAACTTTCATACATATGTTGCCATTTTACAAAACTTGGATATTGTTAAAGGCTATAATATATACTTACTTTTCAATAATAATTATGTCTTCTGCATAATTATTAAAATAAATATTCATAAAAAAATATCATTGCATTGATTTCCGGGATTTTCAGTAAATATTTTTCAATTTATCTTGTGGGTAAACTAAATTTTGAAGTAGCAACCCAGTCTGTATATGCAATGGCTTTGCCGTAGTATTTTTCATTGAAAAAAAGCAAGTTTACATCAATGGCCACGCCATTTCTCCGCTCCTGATCGTTATTGTTCATTATATCTTGTTGTTTTGATGTGTCGTGTTTGTGTTATTCATTGTTTTGGATTACAAATTGTTGCCATTAATGTGAGTATTGATTGTTGCAATATTAAAATTAACAAATGGCGGTGATGTGTAGAATAGAAACACTGCTCGACAGTTTTGTATACGTATGAATGGCAGTGTTGCAAGTTTTGTCCAATCCATCTATGTTTGTAGCATGTCGCTTGTATCATTTCTTTGATCAAAATCAAATTTATTACTAGTGAAATGACTGCCATTTTAATATTCATCGATATCGCTCAACAGATACTGCATACCAATACGTTTACTTGTCACTATTTGCAATTATTTGCGAAAAACATTTGTGAGATGGAATGGCGAGTGATTTTAGGGCTCTATTCTTGGGGCCAAGACCGCGTTCAAGATATAATACTCAGTACCTAAGGTGTTTGTAAATAGTATGCATGCACTATCACGTTATCAATGGCTCCGTCTAGCTAGAAGCGCACTTTCCAATCGCTAAAAAAACCCGGTGAAGCTGTAAATACCGCATCGGCGAACATCATACTCGATAAAAACATCTCCTTGCTTCTGGGGCAGTCGGGTAAAGAACCTGCAATCCCTATTACACAGACGGTATTTGTTATGAATGCAATAAGGAGACAATCGCTCTCATTGCCAGGTGGTTTTGGGCCAGTTGTCATACAGCTTACTAAAGACATGTAGATTTCCTTGTGACAGCAATTATGATAATCATTGTTGAAAATGAGATTTGCAGTTGTAAGAAATATGAACACAGCTTGAACCCCACTAGCCTGTAGGGGAGGTGATTGGCCAGCAGCAGAAACTAAGGTTCTAATTTATTGTATATCATGTCTTTTACAGAACTGAGTAAACATGTCTGATGAAGAAGTGACCGTGGAGACAACAGACGGCCAGATCCTGGCTGCGGAGTACAAAGATGGTGAGATAATTATCTAATAACACAATGCACATATGGTTTATGGGATAGCACAATGGTTGGTCGTTATAGCCGATGAATTCGATAAAGTTTCGTCGTTCTAAGCTATATGTTGCTGTATCTGATGTTGTTATAGGCCGTATGTTTACGTAACTGTTTATTAGGGATTCGGCCGGGACCTTGCCATCCGGTCGTAATAACCGATCCGTCGTTATAAACGAAGTCGTTATATCCGGTTTTGACTGTATATTAATTTTTTTTTCAGGTCAACTACAGATTGTTGAAGTTACGCCATTTGATAAAAATGATAGGGTAAGTTATGTCATGTGCGATTTGTGACCGTTAAGGACTATGCCACAATGTGCTGATAAACACTATACATAACTTATTTGGTAGATGGCTCAGACAAATTCTGTCAAAAAAGTTGTGATCATGGTTTATCTGCACATTGTAAAACAGCTGCTTAAAATATTTTTATTTACCTTGATATTAATGATATGAAAAAAAAAATTAAAATGATCTTATATTTAATCTCAGTTAAGTGTTTGAGACAATTGGGAGGTTTATTATATTAACTGAAAAATAAGTTTTTCTTATCTCCGTATTTCTCTGATGAAATAATCTCTTGTTTGTGTAGAACAATTTTTAGTGTTGGACAACCCTATAACTAATAATAAATATCACCTGCTGAACATACCAGCTGTAAAGTCCCATACTAAGCATAGCTTATTATTATGGCTACTGGGTATTAATTACTTATATTAATCCTGCTTTGTGAGTGAAACTTAGGCAACCAAGATCATAATTTTATTAGACACAGCTATATTTGTCCGAGGCAGAACATGGAAATATGACCCTTATTATAAATAGTTATACCACCATCAGGAATCCAGCATACTCCCAGACCTGTCGGACGAGGGGCACCAGTCCAAATACATGGAGATACTCGAGGGCGGCAAGAACCTCATGCATTTGGACCTGGTAAACCTGACGCTTGTGAGGTTTGTAAAAATTGTGAATATAGTACAATCACCGCAACATACACTCACGCACCCCCAACAACATAAATAATATGTAATCATTAATTAGTATAGTCTAATCTATCAGCCGATAGACGTCCACTGCTGGACACAGGCCTCCCCCAATGACTTCCACACATCGCGGTCCTCCGCCACTCGCATCCCCCGGCTTCCTGCGACGCGTGTGATATCATCGCTCCACCTTGTGGGGGCCGTCCTACACTACGTCTTCCCATTCGTGGTCGTCATTCTAGAACCTTTCTGCCCCAACGGCCATCGGTTCTGCGAGCTATGTGCCCCCCACTGCCACTTCAACTTTGAAATTCTTTGAGCCATGTCGGTTACTTTAGTTCGTGTACGGATCTCCTCATTTCTGATTGTATCGCGTGGCGAAACCCCGAGCATAACTCTCTCCATTGCGCGTTGAGCGACCTTGAGCCTTATGAGGTACATAGTAAGTGACCACGTCTCGGTACCATATGTCATCACTGTATTATGGTACACTGTACATTAGTATGGTCACAAAACAATTGTTTTTTTTTTATTTTTTTTATTACAATATAGGCCAATATTGATTTCTTATATTTACGCGAATACTACACATTGAAATAAAACTATTTTTAAGGCTATTTATAAGAATCCTTAAAAATAGTTTTATTTCAAAATATAGGCAAATATTTGATCTCGATCTCACCTGATGGTAAGTGACGATGAGATCTACGATGGAGCATACTTGCCTAGAAGGTACCTGTTCACTCTCGACTTGAAAACACCCAGATTGTAGTCAACGGGGAACAGAGACGCCGGTAGCGTGTTCCATTCCTTGGCAGTTCGCACGATGAAAGTAGAAGCAAAACGCTTAGTGCGTACCGAAGGAATGTCCGCAGTGTACGGATGACACTTGTCCGTGCGTCTTGTCGACCGACGATAGAATGGAGATGGGGGAATTAATTCGTGTAATTCCGTCGCACACTGTCCGAAATGTATTCTGTAGAAGACTGATAGGGTGAATTATTATCAGATGCGGTGGAGACGAAGGATCCTACCAGCTGGTGGCCAACACGGAGCCCTCGGAGACGACAGACATGCAGTCAGACACAGTGACGTGCGTGCTGCAGTCCAGCGACACTGAGGGTAAGCATTTATATAAGCATTATGTTTATGGATGGGTTCCAGAAGAGGACTGTTTTTGGAACGAAGTTCCTTATCGCGCGTTACGAAAGGGGGCTAGACGGAAAAAAATATCACGAAAAGTTGTAACGACACTTTTTGCTATCTTTGTCGTTTGCATTTACATAATGGTCAGTATTTTCAAGACATTGCACAAGTTCATCCGGGGCGCAATTGGCTAGCGCGTTCGGCTGTTAACCTAAAGGTTGATGTTCGAGCCCACCCGGGGGCGATATATTTTTGTTTCCCAAAATTATTGATTTTTTGTACATAATAAATAATAAAAAATAATAAAGGAACTTCTTTCCATCCGGGTGTCCCTTCACCTCTCAAGTTTTTTTTTTCTTCTAATGGTCTTTTTCCATTGAGTCAGGCTCAACGCGATTCTGCCAATGTCGACGTAGTGGCGAAGACACGATGGAGATGGCTTGATCAGTTATACTTTTGACTTAATAGTTTTTGTTGAGATTGGCCGGTTAGTGTAGAGAGGTAAAATGACACATGATAAAACACACACACGGGATAGACGTCACAAGCAAATACAAAACAATACACAGTTAATAGTTAGTAAAATGTTATAATCTAATATTATAAGTGGTTATATATTTGATTTAAACATTAATAAAGGGGAGGACTGTTTTATTGTCAAAGACAAATAATTTATTTTGTATAGGCCTCCGGGGGATACTTACAAACTGTCCTTTTGACTTTTTTTTTGTCCGGGCTCTATCAAGCCCGCCCCGCGAACACCTCTGACATGGGGGTCGGAGACTTTATTTTTCCTTAAAATTATTGACAGGATGTGTAAATAAATGTAAAAAAAAAAACAGCAATTATTGAATATGAATATCTTATAGAGTGTACACAAAATTATACATCTTTAAATTGTTATTATACATTATTTTTACACTGTGCACAATAATACACAGTGCAAGGCTGTCCTTTTGACATTGTAAAAGACTATGTCTCATTCCTTTTTTTATTTATATATCTTCTTCTAAGTCGTGACGCTCTTGTCAGAGCGGTCGTGGTCGTCATGTTTTGGTTTTGGGACTGGTGTTGCTTGCCTCACGAAGTCTCGCCATCTCTCCCTATTGGATGCCATCCTGGTGTATTTATGCAGGGGGCCACCAATGGCAGACTTAATCTGGTCGGTCCATCGCATGGGCGACCTTCCACGTGGTCTGGTGCATTTATATATAGTCATAGCCAAGTAGGTAGAACGCACGCCTTGGTAACAAGGTGTGCAGGTTGAAACCCCCGCTCGCGCTTGTGAGATACATATTATTCTGACTACACATAACAATTACAAATATGTTAAAGAAGCGCATGTTAAAAGGTTAGTATACTCTTTCTGAATCACACTGCAGAGTTGACCAAAGTTAATAATTCTACCACCAGAACACGACAACCAAAATGGGTCCTATGTGATGGTGGAGAATGAGTCCGGGGAGGGCTCCCTGGTCTACCTGAAGTCTACCATCGAAGGCACCAATGCACAGAAGAAGGTGGAGCCCAAGAAACCCCAGCTCACCCCCGCCGAGATCCTGGAGAGGGCTAAAGGACTACAAAAAGCTAAGTAGGTGCCTCTAAACAAAACCACATAATTTCTTTTATTCTCCAAATTGACCCTCTTATCCTAATTTACAAAAGTTATTTGTGAATCTGTGAACCATGTAGCCATCCCACTATCCCACTTATTCCCACTGATATTATAAATGCGAAAGTTTGGATGGATGGATGGATGTCTGTTACTCAGTCACGCCAGAACGGCTGAAGGGATCTGAATGAAATTTGGCACAGAGATAGATTATAGTCTGGAATAGCACTTTTTATCCCGGTAAAATGTATGGTTCCTGTGGGATAAAGGACATACTTTTTAATCGCGGGTCACACCGCGGGGCGCATCTAGTTTGTTTATAACACAAGCGTTGCTTAGTTTGGGACCGGACTGTAGGTGTGTTCGTCTGGCGATGTGTTCATGTGATGGTGTTGTGTGCAAGGTTGCCAGATGTGATTTTCTATTTCTACCCAAATTTTAAATTATTTTTCTCCAAAATGATACAATTTGCTTAAGTTTTACCCAAAGGCAAAAAGTTAATACTATCGATTAATGGATAATTCGATATTATTCGCTGTTTGCCTTTTTATTTTTTCTTCATAAAACAGTTCTAATTTCCAAACCGAAACCAGCAGAATAAGCTAACAAAAAAAAAATGAGCGAATCAAAACAATGAATAATATAATGTGTTCATTTTATGTAGAATGAGACAAACGGGTGCGTTCGTTAAATGCACTCAAATATATAAATGTAAATATATTCAGTCACAGCCTACTTACCTATCTACATGATTTTTTTGGATTTCTCCAAGTATTTCATTTCTCCAAGAGCCAAAATTTTAACCCAGAATTGCGAAAAAAAATACCTAATCTGGTAACCCTGGGCCCCAAGTCTGCTAACACAATCGATTCACAATCGAACAGCAACCGCATAGTTACTGCCACTTTTGACAGATATTGTGTATGGGATATCTGTGAAAAATGCAAGTATTTGATCTCGATCTCACCTGATGGTAAGTGACGATGAGATCTCCGATGGAGCATACTTGCCTAGGTAGGAAGGCGGCAGTAGATCGAGACGCTACATTCACTAGGCACATGCAGCGCAACTGATCTGACCCGCCATCCATGAATGGCAGCACCGAACATCATGCCGGAACACGGCTAGGCCGCTTGGCGACATGGCTTTGTTCAGTGGGTGGTGACTAGCCACGGCCGAAGCCTACCACCAGTAGAGTTGTCACCTGGTTGGCACCACCCAGGGTCACGTGTAGGGTATCTCGAGGGTACTTAATTCTCCTACGGACGAAGGTGACTCGACCCCAAATGTGTGTTGATGTGTCGGTGTGTGGTGTGCGGCAGGGCGCTGCTGGCGCGGCAGCCGGCGCCGGCGGGCGGGCGGCGGCGCGGGCGCGCGCGGCGCAGCGACCTGCCGCCGCCGCACGAGCTGCTGGCCTCGCCCAGCTTCAAGCTGTACCTGTACTCGTGCAAGCACTGCCCATACAAGTGCAACGCCATCAAGGAGATGTGGGCGCACAAGGTCCGTGTTCACAGTCGTTTGTTACGTGCACGACACGGTTGCCAACTTGGGGTTTTGCCCTTAAATTTAGGGGCTAGAAATGTTAAACGGGACATGTTTAGGGGCAGGAATTTTTTGGGGGTTTTTTAGGGGCTCCAAATACTTATGTTTGGGATTTTTTTAGGGGCTTTCATACAATACTTGCAATTGAAATGATAACAAAGCGTGGGATTTCAGTTTTGCGCGTAGAATGGTACGCACGATATGAAACGAGTGAACTGCACGACGCGTTGTTTCATTCAATGTTCAATGTTCGTTTTCGTTCATTCATTCCATTCATTCGCGTCACATTGTTGTTGTAGTCTGTGGTTCTGCCGCAGACGTGACCAGCCCACTGCCACTTCAGCTTCCGGACTATTTCAGTCGCTTATGAGCTGCGAAATAATTTAGGCAATAAATAAGACAAGTACACATAACATTCTATATTTAGGGGTTTATATATATATTTAGAAAAAAACTTGGATGAAAATTTTGGTGAAAATTGGCACACTAATAGCGTACCAGTAAAGAATTGACATATGTAAATATCATTCAAGATGAATATAGGCACACATTAATTGCATACAAGGTGAAAAATGGTCCCAGTTTCTTGCCGGCTCTTCTCATCTTCAGAATCAGAATTTAGTACAGTACTAATGAATCGTCAAAAGTTACAAAATAATAAGCTACTACTACTTTACCACCCGTTCGGTAGGTTAAGCTAAATTATGGTGATGGAGATTTTTGATGAAACTCTGAATGAAACCTGAGGTTTTTTTTTTTTTTTTTTTTTTTTATTACATTATAGGCAAGTATTTGATCTCGATCTCACCTGATGGTAAGTGACGATGAGATCTACGATGGAGCATACTTGCCTAGGTAGGAAGGCGGCAGTAGATCGAGACGCTACATTCACTAGGCACATGCAGCGCAACTGATCTGACCCGCCATCCATGAATGGCAGCACCGAACATCATGCCGGAACACGGCTAGGCCGCTTGGCGACATGGCTTTGTTCAGTGGGTGGTGACTAGCCACGGCCGAAGCCTACCACCAGTAGAGTTGTCACCTGGTTGGCACCACCCAGGGTCACGTGTAGGGTATCTCGAGGGTACTTAATTCTCCTACGGACGAAGGTGACTCGACCCCAAAAAAAAATATATATATATATATATCAAAGAAACACATTTTTTTATGATAAACTAAATTGACAATGTCGTTGTTCAACTCTATACTATATCAGATTTTTTTTAAATATGCAATTTAGTATAACTGCTTTGTAATTAATGTACTGAATAATTATAGTGATAAAATACTTAATTAAAATTAATATATTTGTACGCTGTAAAGGCTAAACTGTCCATCTTGCATTCTATATTATGTATCCATACTCACGTTTTTACAAATATATATATATATATATTTATCTTTATCTTAACTCTGCCAATAAGTCAGTCATTTGGATGTGTGATTGAGACAAATCTGTGTGTTGTGTCAGGCGGCGGAGCATGCCGGATGCAAGAGTCGCCTGGTGTCCGGCCGCGGCGGCTCCACCGTGACGCTGCAGTGCGCCAGGTGCCCCTTCCGGGGAGCCACGCACTCACAGGTATACATCATAATACCAGCCATTCAATGTCCCACTGCTGGGCACAGACCTCCCCTCAATGCGAGGGGGATTAGGCCATAGTCCACCACGCTGGCCCCGTGCGGGTTGGCGGACGTCACGCATCTTTCGAGGGGTTCTCTCAGACATGCAGGTTTCCTCGCGATGTTTTCCTTCATTATTTAGCAAGTGATAATCGTGGTTGAAAATGGGATTCGCACATGAAGTCCAGAAATCTCAGAGGTGTGAGCCGGGGTTTGAACCTGCGATCCTCGTGATCCTGCGAATCTGCGATCACTGCTTCACACGCAGGTATTATTAGATAAATAATCCTGGTAGGGGACGAACTTTTGTGTGATGTGCACGAATATTTGTATCCAAATCGTGGATGTTTAATATCTAAATAGTATTATATACTGGGTTCGCCCCCAGTCCATTGTACGGTACCCATAACACAAGCGTTGCTTAGTGTGGGACCGTACAGTTGGTGTTTTCGCGATATTTATGTGTTACATTTATTCTTTTTCAGCTCATGAAACATGTTCAAGACAGGCATCTGGAGACCACGGCCAGTGAGTATATTATTTATACATATAATAAAACATTTAACGATTAATTTATTGGAATAAAATTAATTTAACGGATTTTATCGCCTTCATTTTTGTGTTTTATAAAAATAAACGCGATAAAATCCGTTTTATTAGAATGTGTAGTATTCGCGTAAATATAAAAAATCAATCGCACTAATCCCACTAATATTATAAATGTGAAAGTCTGGATGGATGGATGGATGTTTGTTACAATCACGCCAGAACGGCTGAACGGATCTGGATGAAATTTGGCACAGAGATAGATTATAGTCTGGAATAGCACATAGGCTACTTTTTATACCGGTAAAAAGGACATACTTTTTAATCGCGGGTAACACCGCGGGGCGCAGCTAGTATTAAAATATAGGTATAATTATTTTTTTATCCCGGTAAAATGTATGGTTCCCGTGGGATAGACATACTTTTTAAGGTGGAGGCTCAGGGTCCGGGCGCGAAATTCAAAATGTCAATGGTTTTAATTTTTTTACGAAAAATTTGGACATCTTTACGATGTAATTTAGTGTTTTGCGATATTAGCATTCTGCGTTGGATGTCTCGATGTATTAAGTTTGCTTAAAAAAATACCTAAAGCGATACAACACCATGAAGTTAGTAAAAGTAGCGGTTTTTACAAACCTTGGAGTGTTGTATTGCTTTAGGTTAAGGTGTTAGTCGCGGGTAATGCCGCGGGGCGCAGCTAGTAAGCAATAAAGGCTTATAAATAATGAAAGTGAGCGAGCACAATGGGCTAGAGATTAATCAGACATGTCTTTTTTAAATAAATAATTTTGTATCAATAGATACAATTTCGTTCGCAGACCGCGTGCACCTGGACACCGAGGAGGTGGAGGCGGCCGACGTGCTGGTGTGCGGCGCGTGCGGGTTCGAGTCCGGCTCGCGACCTGTCTTCAGGAAGCATATCGAGGAGGAGCACGGCGCCACCACGTGCTGAGGGTAGGCTCATCATAATTAATCTACACCCACCTACTGAAGGGTTGTGAACCGGTTAAAATCGGTAAGATACCGATTAAATATAGTTCAGTAAATTTACCGGTTAATGAAAAACCAGTTTGTCTACATCGATAATTTTACCGATTACCTGTTTTTGAGGAATCCGGTTTATTAACTCGAATTTACCGGTAAATTTGAGTGTAGCTTGCCTCAGTTTGACAGGCATCATTTTTTAACTTAAACAGTGGTCTGTATTCCCAGTAGGGGTAGGCAGAGGTGCACCACAGTGGACCCACATACCGCCGGTGGTATTAGGTCCCAATGTAATAGGGGACGAGTCTATTGCCACTATACCGGGCACACTCCCCCTCAATATGAGGAGGATTTAGGCCGTAGTCCACCACGCTGGCCCAGTGCGGTTTGGTGAACTTGATACGATCCCCCTCGCATTGAGGAAGGGGGAGTAGGGGGGGCGGGGGGAGGCATGTCTAATAGTGGGTCCTTAAAATATTTTTTTTTTGTTTCAGACATGAAAAAAACCCTGGATAATATTACAGTATTATAAGGAACATTTCATCATAGTTAGGGGTATTATAATTTTTCGTCATTTGTCTATGACATAGAATCGAGTATTATGACTAAAATATCTTTTCAGATGATAATAATAATATTGCCAGACGAACACACCAACTATACGGTCCCATTCTAAGCAACGCTCGTATGATGGGTACCGTACAGTGGACTGAGGGCGAACTCAGTATATGATACATATATACATATTAAATATCCATGACTCGGATACAATAATTCATGCTCCTCATCACTGAATGTTTCCAGTAACCAGTATTCGAACCCGGGACCCTCGGCGCACAAGGCTAGGTCACTACCAACTGAGCTAATGGTTGTCAGATAATATTTGTGAGTTATTATTAGCAATAGCAGTGATAGCCAAGTCGGTAGAACGCTTGCCTCGGTAACGAGGATCGCAGGTTCAAATCCCGGCTCGCACCTCTGGGATTTCTGGATTTCATGTGCGAATCTCATTTTCAACCATGATTATCACTTGCTAAATGGTGAAGGAAGACATCGCGAGGAAACCTGCATGTCTGAGAGTACCCCTCGAAAGTCGTGTGAAGTCCGCCAACCCGCACTGGGCCAGCGTGGTGGACTATGGCCTAATCCCCCTCGCATTGAGGGGAGGCCCGTGCCCAACAGTTAGACATTAAAAAGGGCTGGTATTATTATATATTATTAGCTATTTTTTCTGAGGATAGACGGGACATCGTAGTTCTATGTCATAGATATGTGATAATGTAACATGCCATGCGTCATAGCTATCATAGAGTAATTAAATGATTTACGATATTGTGAGTGAATATCCTCAAAAATAATGCAACAGTGTGTTTCAGAAAGGGTATATACTTTCCATTGAACCTGCGCTTTTTTAGCCCATCTGTAATATTGTGAAGTTAGATTTATGAAAAAAAAAAAAATTTTTTTTTTTTTTTTTTTTATACATTATAGGCAAGTATTTGATCTCGATCTCACCTGATGGTAAGTGACGATGAGATCTACGATGGAGCATACTTGCCTAGGTAGGATGGCGGCAGTAGATCGGGTAGCTGATCTGACCCGCCATCCATGAATGGCAACACCGAACATCATGCCGGAACACGGCTAGGCCGCTTGGCGACATGGCTTTGTTCAGTGGGTGGTGACTAGCCACGGCCGAAGCCTACCACCAGTAGAGTTGTCACCTGGTTGGCACCACCCAGGGTCACGTGTAGGGTATCTCGAGGGTACTTAATTCTCCTACGGACGAAGGTGACTCGACCCCAAATGGTTCCCATATTGATTTTTTATATTTACCCTAATACTACTCATTGAAATAAAACTAGTTTTAAGGATTGCATCGCGTTTATGTTATGTTTTACGTTCCCGACATTTTGACTTGGGTTCCAGTAATTAATATAATTAAATCCAAAACGAGGCGCACCATTGCAAGACCTCAATACACTGTGAGGACCTTCTGCGGAGATCGGACCGCAAGCAACAACTAAATATGAGGGTACCCCGGTTCTAACTATGACACTAGGACGTCAACCACCTCAGTCCTCCCGTGACCATGGTTGCTGTAAAGCAGCCGAAACGTCGGGAACGTACAAAACATAATATAAACGCGATAAAATCCTTGAAATTAGTATTATTAAAAAAAAATGGTCACAAAAATCACAATTTTCATTTAGGTCTAGACAATTTATTATTATAACATCGCTATTATCTACATTCCTACTTCGCTAAATGCTTTCAAATATGTTAAAGAAACGCAGGCGCTAATGGTAGTATACCCTTTCTGTATCCCGCTGCATTTTTGATTCTGAACTAAACGTCAGGTTTGCAAACATGTTATATTTTGTTTATAACATTATGCTGCTTGTTTTGTTTGTTTTATATAAATATATTGCGTATCTATCATGTTGGCATGGTATAAAGGCATTTCTTTGCGAACTGATAACTATTTTAAGTTTAAAATAAGCTGTAAATATATTGTAAAGTATAAATAAAGAAAATGTAAGAGGTGAAATTTTTAATTTAACCATAGCCATGTAGAAGTGGCTGATTGAGGCGCGTGCTTCGTATGGTATTTGGATGGGTGACCGAACATACAGCGTGACTCGGAAAGCGAATACTAACCCTCAAACCTGCGCTTCTTGAGTGTATTTCTAATCATTATGTAAACTCCGAATTTTAATATCTATTGAGATAATTATCGAGAAAAAAGGGGCAATTTTTTTTCAATAATTATCTACTAAAAATATCAGTTGTCATTTTGTTCGGAACAATACATTATTTGTAATAGAATCAGCCAAATTCTGACATTACATACTGATTAAAAATTTGTTCAAAGATTAGTATATACCCTTTCTGAATCACCCATATAATATTTCGGAGGGCACGTTAAGCTGGCAGTCCCAAATGTGGAAGACCACAATTACAGATCATCTAAAGCAGCCTTTCCCAAAGTGGGCGATAACGCCCCCTTGTGGGCGCTGCAGGCCTAAAGGGGGGCGGTAAGAGACCCAGAAAAATATGGGGGCGTTGTGTAGAGGCTTACAATAATTAATTTAATTTGAAGTTATAGTGGTTTTCAAGTAGGTGAAAAAATGGGGGCGCCAAAAATAATTAATTCTCAAAGTGGGCAGTAGACAAAATGAGTTTGGGTACCCCTGATCTAGTCTTAATTTCTTTAGTAGCCTTTTATAACTGGGAGTAAACATAAATCAAACTAGTGTATCACTTAAATAACTATTTTATTCACAAATCCATAAAATCATTCATTATTACACAAATCAATTTATACATTGACATACGAAATTGTAAACTATTGCTATGTAAATCTCACTCCATTAAAACTATCAATATTGCATGTGCGTGAGCAACTTCCGACAAATGTTAATATAATAATAATATTACCAGCCCTTTTTAATGTCCCACTGTTGGGCACGGGCCTCCCCTCAATGCGAGGGGGAATAGGCCATAGTCCACCACGCTGGCCCAGTGCGGGTTGGCGGACTTCACACGTCTTTCGAGGGGTTCTCTCAGACATGCAGGATTCCTCGCGATGTTTTCCTTCACCGTGTAACAAGTGATAATCATGGTTGCAAATGAGATTCGCACATGAAATCCAGAAATCCCAGAGCTGCGAGCCGGGGTTTGATCCTGCAATCCTCGTTACCGAGGCAAGCGATCTACCAACTTGGCTATCACTGCTTCTGACAAATGTTAGTGAGACTATTTATTTGAGTAGGGTTTAAGAACTCCACCTTAAACCAATCCATTCATTGATGACCAAACCAAACTTTTTCCCTTGTCTAATTCTTACCATGAACCAAATGAGTCGTGAGGAAACCTGCATGTCTGAGAGAACCCCTCGAAAGACGTGTGAAGTCCGCCAACCCGCACTGGGCCAGCGTGGTGGACTATGGTCTAATCCCCCTCGCATTGAGGGGAGGAGCCCAACAGTGGGACATTGAAAGGGCTGATATTATTATTAGTAGGATTGTCTCCAATTCAATCTAAGATATACAAAATGTAAGTTTTGTTGGCACTAAGTGTTGGTTTACATAACAATGTTATATTCTTACATAATCTTAATATTTAGTTATTCTAAATGGTAGATCAGAGGGGCGGAGATGTTTTAAAATATGGATTGAAGGACAAGGATCTATGTAGCCTACAAAAGGATCCATGCAACCAGACGACATTAAGATTTTTTTTCTCGTCTTCCTTCTTATTTTCATTTACAAAAGTAATTTGTAAATGTGGGAACCATGTAGCCATTAACTTGTTATTTTATACTTGGTACTTTTTTTTTGACCAGCTGCTAAAGTCTGATTAGCCGTTCCTACATTGTTCTCACACACCCATAACAATGTACTGCTCAAAAATGTGAAAGATCTTTTTATAAAAAGAGCAACCATGGAGTTTCTCGCCCGTTCTTCTCCATAGGAACGGCATTCCGAACGGGTGGTAAAGTAGTAGCTTAATATTTTGTAACTTTTGACGATTCATAAGTACTGTACTTAATGATCTACGTGAATAAAAAATATTCTGATTCTGATTTATGGATCCAAACAATTGTAATTTATATTATTTCAAGACATTTCCGCCCCACTGGTCTTCAAGCGCAAGCATCTAGGGGCACTTTCTCTCCAGCTGCCCCTTACCGCCCTCGTCGTACTCCTGGGATGATATCCACATCTGTTGGAACGAGCCTATAGAGGCGAGGATTGAACCACCTGGGGATAGGGAATATACAATAAAAAAAAACTCTCATAGCGGGGCAAAATGCCCAATTCATATATTGTGCTTATGTACATAACCTGTCATATAGACTTGTGTACATTGCTCTACAGACTTGTGTCCGCTGCCCCATAGACATGTGTTAATTGTCTGCCAGAGCTAATTCATAGCCCAATAGACCCTATTGGGCAATGGACTGTTATATGGGGCAACGGACACAGTTATATGGGACAATGGACGCTGGTGTTTGGAACAAGAGACACAGATGTATAGAGCAGTGAAGTGAAGTGATATCAACTGCTCCATAGACATGTGTCGACTGTCCCATAGACCGGTGTCGACTGCCCCATAGACATGTGTCGACTGCCCCATAGACCTGTGTCGACTGCCTCATAGACCAGTGTCCCCTGCCCCTTGCCTCCTGCCGCACGTACCTATCCAGGCGGCGAAGCGTCGCTCGGCGGGCGAGGGCGCGGCGGCGAGCTTGAGGCGGTGGCTGGAGGGCGCGCGCGCCGCCAGCTCCTTGCCGAGGCGCTCGGGCCAGCCCGGCGCGCCCGCCAGCCCGCCGCACGCCACCACCGCGCCCCACAGCGCCGGCCGCGCGTCCGCGTCGCACGCCGCCGCCGCCGCGCACGCTGACACCACACGGACACACACACACACCATCACAACACACAATATATCACTTGCAAAAGACATTGAACCGTAAGACTCAACCCTCATGTTAGTAGACAGCCATCATGGCATTATAACGAACCTTTCAGAGCCAAAAGTGCGGTATAATGGATTTATAATCCATAATAACTTTTTATAAATTTAAGAGTATTTATTGATTTCTTATATTTATGCGAATACTACACATTGAAATAAAACTATTTTTAAGGATTCTATCGCGTTTATATTTTTTGATATCCATCCATTATATCAGATTTATATCAGATCCTCGCAAAAGAACACTGATTCCGACCAAGGATGATACGCGAGGCTATTGAAATTAAAAAACATCCTAATTTCAATAGGGAACATGGCTGGGTGCTACCACCAGCTTGGGACCCTGTAGTAAACATCATAAATCCAAAACCAAGCATACCATTGCAAGACCTCAAGACACAGTGAGCTCTTTCTGCGTAGATCGGACCGCAAGTAACAACTAAATACGAGGGTACCCCCGTCAAACTGTGACACTAGGACGTCAACCACCTCAGTCCTCCCGCGACCATGGTTGCAGTAAAGCAGCCGAAACGTCGTCGGGAACGTACAAACAGAAAATAAACGCGATAGAATTCTTAAAAATAGTTTTATTTCAATGTGTATGTGTAGTGTTCGCGTAAGTATAAGAAATCAATAAATACTCTTAAATTTATAAAAAGTTATTATGGATTAAATTAAGAGTATTTGTTAGGTTTTGAATAAAAAGGTTTAGTTCACCTAATAGAAGTTTACACCTGACCATTTGAAGAAATTTACGTTTTTCATAGTTCAAGTTTGACTGCTATGTTTTGTCCTTTTTACGTCAGCCGCCAGAAATACCAGTTTGGTGAATATAGGATTATTTAAAGAATTTATTATAATTTCATTTATATCCGCTTGAACACTATCTATTAATGCTCAGAAATTAATAGTATTGCATAAAATCTATAGAATAGGTTTTACTAACTCCATTCTATTAAATATAAAATTTTGAAATTATATTATTATTTTTTCCTATGTTTTAATATACATTCTGCCGTTCTGGGCGTAGCCAATGTCATATTAAACTACACTACACTACTATCACCTACTCGTGAACCTATTAAAATATTTTACACTATTTTTATTAAACCTTGTACATAGTTCAAGTATGACGTAACCCAATTTTTGGAGATTTTTTGACCTCCCATCGCCCCCCCCCCCCCAATGTAACGCGCCGTGACGCCCCCCCCTCTAGTAAAACGTAAAGTCTCTACGCGACCGTTCTGAAGGGTTATAACAATGGTACGTAACGCGTAGTTCAAACCGCCCCCTCCCGCACCTGTAACGCATCGTAACGGTTCCGGAACCCTCCCCCCAAATTTGTTACGTAATACGTGAACGCTCCCTTAGAGCAAAATGTCACTCACCAAGGTGTGGCGCCCCTAATGACTGCTCGAACAGGCACTCGGTGATCTTGAACCGCTCCGGACCGAAGTCCTGGTGGTACCCGCCGGGGAACTCGTAATGGACCCCGGGTATGGCGGCCGCCGTTCGCTCGTCGTACGAGCTCTCCGATATCTGGGACAAGACATGCCATTCTAACATTATACAACGTGATTCAGATAAGTATACTAACATTTAAGGGAGCGTTTGGAATTTTTGGAGATTTTGACCCCCCCCCCCCCCCCCCATGTAACGCGCCGTAACGGATTTTGACCCCCTCCCTTGTAAAACGTAAAATCTCTACGCGACCGTTCTGAAGGGTTAAAACAATGTTACGTAACGCGTAGTTCAAACCCCCCCTCCCTCCAAATTCGTTACGTAATACTTGAACGCTCCCTAACCCTGCCCTTCTTCAGAAAAAAAATAAATTATTCAAACGTCATCTAATTTGTGACTTTATATAATGTATATAAATAATAATTATAAAAATATTAAACATCCATGACTCGGGTATACACATCAGACAAATTTGGTCCATACCAGGATTCGAACCCGGGACCCTCGGGGCAGAAAGCAGGGTCACTACCAACTGCGCTAATGACGTCGGCGTCGTCGTCATTGCTTCTGAGTATATTTTGAGACGTCAACAAATAAAATCATTCCGATAAAGAATCATTCCGGAGGTTAATAGTAGAAGTGTGGTCTATAAAAAACTAACATTGATATATAGTATAATTATTGTACTCTATAAAAACTGACATTGATTTATAGCATAATAAGTGTAGTCTATAAAAACTAACATTGTTTTTTTTTTACTCCATAGTTTACTGAGCATTATTTATTTGAACTTTTTTTTTATATTCGGCTATTATATGCCGGTGTTTTTGGAGCCACATCTCTCGTGTTGGTTACCTGTGTCACGCAATGGCAGAAGTCCTCGTACTGGCGCTTCAGCATGTACTGCTGCCAGGACTGCGTGAGACCGGCCGGTAGCGTTTTGAGGGTGTAACGACCTCTCTCCCGTTCCCTTATCACCTCCTTGCTCTGCAAACAAAATATATAACCTCACGACTGCAATCCTGGGCCCCAAGTCTGCTAACACAATCGATCCATAATCTTCTTCTTCTTTTTTACAAAATGAAATGCGATGAAATAAAATGGAAATGCAAATGGCCTCAGCCACAACTTAGCGGGTATTTTGCCAATGTCCAGTAATTAATAGCAATAACACATTCAATAAATACACATTATAAATAAAATAATGGATGTGACATGATGATATGAAAATGGCGGTCTCCCCGATTCATAATCGAACAGCAACCGCATAGTAACTGTCACTTTTGACAGATATTTATGGGATATCTGTCAAAAGTAACAGTTACTATGCGGTTGTTGTTCGATTATGAATCGATTGTGTTAGCAGACTTGGGGCCCGGGGCGAGGTAGGCAGAGGTGCATTGCAGAGCACCCACATTTCGTTGATGAGACCAAATGTAATAGGACACACTCCCCCTCAGTGCGAGGGGGATTTGCACTATAATCTTAGTAAGAGTTATACTAATATATGCATCCATGATGAATATTATTATTATAGGAGCCTCGTTGATATCTTAGTAAGAGTTACTGGTGGTAGGCTTCGGCCGTGGCTAGTCACCACCCACTGAACAAAGCCATGTCGCCAAGCGGCCTAGCCGTGTTCCGGCATGATGTTCGGTGCTGCCATTCATGGATGGCGGGTCAGATCAGTTGCGCTGCATGTGCCTAGTGAATGTAGCGTCTCTATCTACTGCCGCCTTCCTACCTAGGCAAGTATGCTCCATCGTAGATCTCATCGTCACTTACCATCAGGTGAGATCGAGATCAAATACTTGCCTATAATGTAATAAAAAAAAAATAAAAAAAAATAGGGGTCTCTTGCCCAAAATAGATTGGGAATCTCTGATATAAATGATTTAGCCATTAACTATAATTTTATACTTAGTACTATTATTTTTGACCAGCTGCTAAAGTCTGATTAGCCGTTCCTACATTGTTCTCACATACCTATAACAATGTATTACTCAAAAATGTAAAAGATCTTTTAAAAAAAAGAGCAACCATGGAGTATCTTGCCCTTTCTTCTCCATAGGAACGGGTGGTAAAGTAGTAGCATAGTATTTTGTAACTTTTGACGATTCATAAGTACTGTACTTAATGGTCTATGTGAATAAAGAATATTCTGATTCTGATTGGTGTGACCAATGTTGTTTGCTATTACCTGTATGCTGTATATGGGGAGCATCTGTATGTGCATATTGGATAGCATGACCTTCGCTTGGGCGGCCAGGTGGTCGCCCCCCATAGGGGAGCGCACCGCCGCGTTCACCAAAGCGTAACTGAAACAAAATATTATTCATTGTAACCTGGTAAGCACAGTTGGTGGTCACCCTGCTTTGCGTACCGAAAGTCCTGGTTCAATGCCGGTAGGAGCAAACCGGCAACCAGCAATGTTTGTGTACCATGGCGATTTGTGTATGCGTATGTTTGTGTGTGTGTGTGTTTGTGTGTGTGTGTGTGTATGTGTGTCTTTAAAATTCTGAATTTTTCAAGTGTGCATGTATGGCCAAATCCGGAACTATAAGGAATATCTAAAACATAAAATAATCGTCGGAAACGTAAAAAACATAAAATAAACGCGATATCATCCGAAAAAATAGTTTTATTTCAATGTGTAGTATTCGCGTAGATATAAGAAATCAATATAGATAACTGCATAGATAGATTTAAAAAAAAATTATCTCCCTAACCAGGTTTGTCCCATTGATTTTGAAAATAAAAAAACAGCATACTGTATTATCGCACCATCAGATAATGTCGCTTATAACGATCAAGTTCTGGGAAGTAACGACATACGAAAAACTATTTTTTTTACCAAAATAATGCTTTATTTTCATACATAAGAAAATCATAACCAGCCAGGGTTGCTTACCCATCTATAACCGGCACGGCAGAAGTCTGACTCGCCCCGGCGTCCACAACCAGGGCAGTGGACTTGCCGCTTGCAAACGCTGCCAACACAGCACTCTTCACCAGGAAGAATGCTGGCGCTTGGTACTTCTCGAAGAGTAGTTCCGCGAGCTTCTCGCGGGCCGGCCGTGTCGTCCACACGGCTTCTGTGAACAGGGCGGGGTGATGCTCGGAGGGGGAGCGGATGACCTGGAGAATACAGAATGGAATGGTAGTAATAAGATTTTCCTATAAAATGCACAGAGTGAGGAGGGGGTGGGCCCTGCCACACCTACACTTTCCATCTAGCAGTAAATACTACATGCGACGTCTGTGTCGGGTAGACTACGAGGTTCAGCTGTATGATGCAAGATGTCTCTAGCGCCACTAGTGTGGCGCCATCTCTTGTCGAGCAGAGCTTAAAGAGCTGATCGCAGACAGACTGACCGAGGTCTCCGAGGCTAATATGTTTAATAAAACTGTCCTTAGTTTGGGACCATACTGTTAGTGTGTTCAACTATATGTTTCATACTGTTAGTATATTCAAAAGAAAGATAACCTTGGTGTAGCAATAATCAAGCATCTTCTCGAACAAGTCCCAGTTATCCACCTGACCATCTTTCATATATGTCTGCACTTCCATGCCGGCACGTGGCACGTGGAGCTCTGTCACGTCAATGTAATGCCGTAATTCGCTACCGGCTTTGGTACCTGTGAATGATGGTAGACTAGGGTTTATACAAAACTTGATGTAAGGTTGTGAATTGGGGGGCTATCATGTTAACATAATTGGCAGTTATTACTCGGTCTTTGAGGGCAGATGGCAATCGCTTCGTGAAAATATTGATAATCAGCCAAATAGGGCAGACTGACAGCCGGCCATAACACAAGAAAGAAATCAGGAAGAGGCGTAACTACCTCAATAATACCTACAAACTTGTACCATATAAACATACGAAATTATAACATAAAAGTTCACCTGTTTGTGTGACATTTCCATCTGGAACCTTCTCCTCGGGCTCCGGGACGTGGGTCGCAGGCCCAACACCGACTACAGCCGGTATATCGGCCTTCGGAGTATCCTCCTGGGCATAACCAACGCGTAACGAATGATGACCGGGATCAAACACTAATGCACCTATTTCGTCGCCACCGTATAACATGCCGTTCGGGGCACTCATTATTGCGCCGTTTAAGCAATTTTTGCGTTCAATTACTTGTTACTTTTTGTAATTTTTCTTTATTACATCGATGCTTGGATTTTGTTGTTTTTTTTTATTCTTCACCTGTCAAACTAAGTGATTTTTATGATTGGGTAGTTGTGCAGCATGGCGGTCGCGTTTATCGAAATGGAAAATACAGCCGTCTCTTTTTACCTATCATCAGTAAAAGAGATGGTACACGTAGTATGGAAAAGAGATAGAATAGATATGTACGAAATGTGTTTAAGTGACAAATGTGCTGGAACGCACGATAAATTAAAGCGTGTAATGAAACGCATACCTATTTATTCCGTAATTTCCTTCTGAAAAACTGAGTGAGAAGCTCTTTTTAAATATATATTCTAACATATATTTTCATGAAATCTCGGCGGTTTGAGTTTTCAGATAGGTAATCGTTATTTTTGACGTAAAGAGATAAATATAATTTAATTTACGTAAAATGGATCGTCGTGATAATCTTCCCGCCAAGGCGAGCGAAATCCAATCCAATCCATGTATGAATAAAAAAATTGTTACTACTTCACAAAGTGTATTTCTGTGTGCGACGCGACTTGAAATTTTAATTTTATAATAAAGCACGATAATAGACAGCACAATAATTTATTTCAAGACAATCAATGTAAGTATGCGAATAAGGATATATTTTCATGCTAAACACCGATAGACACAAATATTACATAGGTAAGTTTTGTTGTTGATTCAATGCAATGCAAATAAAAAAATCCTATAAATTTATTTGTACACCTTTTTTACTAGTTTGACTAAATGGAATAAGGCCATTAGAGAAAATAAAAATAGTTTGACTAAGCGTAGGTACCTATATAAAACGTATTTAGAAGTGCATTATCAATTTTTCTTACAAAAATAATATAGGGCAGGTATAAAAATACTCTAATAATATAAAAATAATCTAAAAATACTATATTGTGAGAAATTCTATTACTGTTTGTATCGCATGAAAAGCGACTTAAGCGACGGACGACTCGACATTTTACTCATTAAGGTGGAAGCTCAGGGTCAGGGCGCGAAATTCAAAATGTCAATGGTTTTTATTTTTTACGAAAAATTTGGACATCTTTACGATGTAATTTAATGTTTTGCGATATTAGCATTCTGCATTGTATGTCTCGATGTATTAAGTTTGCTTAAAAAATAACCTAATCCGATACAATACCATAAGGTTTGTAAAAACCGCTACTTTTACTAACTTAATGGTGTTGTATCGCTTTAGGTACTTTTTTTAAGCAAACTTAATACATCGAGACATCCAATGCAGAATGCTAATATCGCAAAACATTAAATTACATCGTAAAGATGTCCAAATTTTTCGTAAAAAAATAAAAACCATTGACATTTTGAATTTCGCGCCCTGACCCTGAGCTTCCACCTTAATGAGTAAAATGTCGAGTCGTCCGTCGCTTAAGTCGCTTTTCATGCGATACAAACAGTAATAGAATTTCTCACAATATAGTAAAACCCATTGTAAACTTGCTACTTAGTCACCTAGCCCTTGATATTGTATGTCAATGGTAGTAAATCAGTAGGTACTCATAGGTAGTATTTGGTAGCTAATTGTAAAACGATCACTGCGTCATATAATTTATTTAGCTAATTAAATCTCAAACCAACTTGAAAATATAAAGTACTTTTTTACTTCTTCTTATTTTTTTTCACATTAATTATCTACACAGATACAACATTTTAGCTAAATAGTTAAGTAGGTACTTATAGAAAAATCCACATTTTGACGGTAAGAAATTGTATAGGAACCACACTAAAAGGCTGTATAGTAGGTATAGACCTAACCCCAAATTTATAGAATTTGAAAATGGTCTACAAAGCATGTATAATCTTTTCAAAATTGCTTTGTAGACTTTTTTTTAATTTCTTTAAATTTGGAGTATAATATTTTTCACTTAGTATATTAAATCTACGGTTTAGTATGTATAAGTATATAGTCGAATATAAAATATTAGCAACGCGACCCGTGAGATCATTTATTTTTTATATTTCTCTCTCATATTATTTTACGTGATTTCTTAGTGACTAACATTATATTTTGTGCTGCCATTCCTCCTTCCGCAAACGTTGTCTGTGATTCAACCACAAAGATTCCAATATAAAAAAAAAAACCATTACCTAATCATTATCTTTGGACACATTATTAGATACTACACCATTACTAACACATCTATACTGCAGGGCCACAACGTGTGGCAAGCTAGACTTATCTCGCTTGCTCCTCCTCGCCACAAGATACACAGATGGCGCTGCAGACGATATTCAGAACAAGTGACGATTTTTCATACGATCCTGAAACGCGCTATGAGTTTTTAGATACATATAAACAAGATCCCGACAATAACCGTCGAGGCATACCACCCGCCTGGCTGGGAGAGCTACCCTTTTCCGCTAAAAGATAGTATCGATATATCTCCCTTTTTTTTTCTCAGCATAAGCGGCTGTGCCAGGCCTCCTAGACCGTGATTTAAATCCCACACGTAATGAGTTGAAGCCCCGCTTCTCTTGTCCAGAAATGATCTCCCATTAGTGCATAATAAAGGGTGAAATCTTATGTCTTCCTCATTTGATCAACCAATGAGTGTTTTTCAAATTTTCAATACAAAAGCATTCCCTCGTGTCTAACGTATCACACACTCACTATGAAATTAGATTACCTAATAAGGTACACACATTACATACCTACACTATATACTAATACATAATATTATAAAGTACCTGTATAAAGTACTTACTACTTATATTATATGAGTAGTAAGAAGATAAGTAATTTGTAAATGTGGGAACCATGCAGAAATTAACCAGTAATTATATACATAGAGTTAGTACTTTTTTTGACCAGCTGCAAAAATTGCCTAGCCGTTCCTACATTGTTCTCACATACACATAATAATGTACTGCTCAAAAATGTAAAATATATTTTTAAAAAGAGCAACCATGGAGTTTCTTGCTCGTTCTTGTCCATAGGAACGGCATTCCGAACGGGTGGTGAAATTGTAGCTTAGCATTTTGTAACTTTTTTGACGATTCATAATTACTGTACTTAATGGTTTACATTTATAAACAAATATTCTGATTATGATTCTTATAAAACGGATTTAGGTACTTAGTAAAAGAAAATAAGTTTTATCGATAAATTTGATAGGACGCTTTTGATTTTAACTGTCTCTTACATGAACAGTTCGTATGATCGTACAGACCTAAATCTTTTGCTAGCAATTTTAGTAAATGCCATTTCGGTAAGTAAATAGTAATATATAAGTATAATAGTAATATATAAATATATCTTTGGGGTCGAGTCACCTTCGTCCGTAGGAGAATTAAGTACCCTCGAGATACCCTACACGTGACCCTGGGTGGTGCCAACCAGGTGACAACTCTACTGGTGGTAGGCTTCGGCCGTGGCTAGTCACCACCCACTGAACAAAGCCATGTCGCCAAGCGGCCTAGCCGTGTTCCGGCATGATGTTCGGTGCTGCCATTCATGGATGGCGGGTTAGATCAGTTGCGCTGCATGTGCCTAGTGAATGTAGCGTCTCTATCTACTGCCGCCTTCCTACCTAGGCAAGTATGCTCCATCGTAGATCTCATCGTCACTTACCATCAGGTGAGATCGAGATCAAATACTTGCCTATAATGTAATTAAAAAAAAAAAACCTTAGTAGCCTTTGGCCGTGCGTTCAGTATAGGTTGTCATTTTTTAAATGTCCAATTATTTGATTTATTTCTTTTGGAATTGTTATTTATATAACCTACTGTTGGCCCTGTTAATATATTTTAAACTATTACTGTTAAACCTTATATAAGTTCAGAGGTCGAGTGACTACAATAGCTTTATGAATTGATGGCACCACTCACTAAAAGACTTTTGACACACACAACACGTGAATAAGTTTAATTTCTCGGCCCCTATTATATCGCCCGATTAAACCAATATCGACAACTTTACAGTATTTAAGTCTTGCAAATGCAGATGCAATGATGGGATCAGCACAATTATACATTATGTGGACACTCTTGAATATTTTTTTTTTTTTTACAATTACATCCATCCATACCCAGAGATTCCCAGTATACACTATTCATTGTGTTTTCACTTCAGTCTTACACGGAATCATTATATAGGCCATCACATCAAGTCGCTTTTGATTTTGAATATACTTAAAATATACATTTCACATGACCTACAATTATTTTGACATACTTGAGAAAATCACAAATGATGAAATTGTGATCTGTTGGTGATATTTTTCTATAGTTTACGTATAATATGGTGACTAAGATTGAAAGAGGTAGGTTGAGAGAGAGGATGAATAACTTACATATAAGATGAGACGAGGTAGAGACAGTAGAGTCAAAGTATCATTAATTCCATTATTCTAAAACAAAATATATATACAGCTACTGGTTTGATTTTCTCAAGAATGCTATCACACATTTTATTAATCTACAACTAAATTGGCTAGACATTTATATAATGGTAAAGGACAGACTGCCCTCCCAATATTACCTATATTATTTGAGGACAACCAAACTGGCAATGATTTATGCGAAACATTGCAGAGCTATAAAAAAATAACTAAATTAACGAAATATCAACAAAAACGTCAGCAAAAAGTACAATGACTGCTACTACGATATTGTGGAGATTTATATTTACATATTAATAAACAAAATCTGCAGCATTTCATCATAACAGAAGTCGACATTAAAATTCGTAACACAACTTCAATTTCATAACTAAAATTGCAGAGTCCATTCGGGACATTGCAGACTTAAAAAAAACGCATTCTATGACCCTAAACGCGGAGCCATTCTACTGGACTTGACAGCCTATACTTATAGCGTTGAACAATGGCGCGGCGCCCAGGCCTCCGTCGCCGTCCGCAACGCCCGCAAGGTACTTCGCCCTCCTGCAATCGTCGCAGGTGCAACTGTCTGTGAGTGTGCAGAGACCTCGGGCTGTTGCTATTGCCTCCCATTTGATTTGTTCGTCTACTGTACCGCTTCTACGCAGGAGATTCTGTGGGGTTCAAAGGTTAAAATATAATTCATGGTATATAGCATTAGGAATGAAATGTGGCTGTTTGACAGCGCACCTGTGACCATAAGGAATGTAAAATTATGTTTTAATTAAACTACTTATAATAAAAAAAAGTTCAGTACATAACATTTCCGAACTCGAGCGTGACATAAAAAGCAGAGATTTCATGAACACAGTCAAGTGTTGTAAAATTGCAGAGATTGTATGAACAAAGTCTAGTGTTGTAAAATTGCAGAGGTTGTTTAAACACAGTCAAGGGTTGTAAAATTGCAGAGATTGTATGAACAGAGTCTAGTGTTGTAAAATTGCAGAGATTGTATTAACAAAGTCAAGTGTCGTAAAATTGCAGAGATTTTATGGACACAGTCAGGTGTTGTAAAATTGCACAGATTCGGAAACCATAGTTTCGAGTGTGAGTTTTATCGTAACCGAATTTGTAATTTCGTACCCATGGCAAAAATGGAACTCGCACTCAAGTTTAAAGTGTAAGCTTTTACAGTACCTACCCATTAGTACAATACTGAAATAGATTAGATATCCCGCCGTACCTGCATGACCTCGACATTACTGGCTTTCCACATAACGAAGTCTCTGAGTTGTCTCTCCTCTTTGGTCCTGTTTCTCTTATTTTTCTTAATATTTCTGCAGTAAATTGACATGTCTTCGCTGGCCGCTACAGAAGTCGCGTCGTATTGTAACGAGACCGCGTCGCACGACGTAGACGCATCGTCGTCTATGGTCTGGTCTACGGTGGTCTCATGGTCTAAATGGTCTGAGTCATTTAATGTGGATAAAGACGTGGCATCCGCTGATTGCTGGTTTTTTAGCAGTTGGTAGTTCATCTAAAAAAAAAAGAATATATGCCAACTTTCTTTTCTTGAATAATTAATTAATTATTATTTATCTATATCTAGGTATACTGAAGATTATTTTACTCATAGAAATCAACATTATCACAGTGTGCTATTTGCTATATTCCATCGAGGTTCCGCGGACGAAGCCGACTGCAGAAGCTAGTGAGTTAAAATTTGTTAACGGTGAATATTAAAAAAATGACAAACGTCAAAGTTGCCTGACAGAAAAAAACAAAAGCATGAGTAAAATATTGTGACGTCATTTCTATAAGTTTGCATGTGTGAGAAAGAGACAGCAAGACCCGAATTTCTCCCCGCTATATGTACTATGCTTGTGCCGAATTTCAATCGAGAATATTTTTGAGATTACTTAGTTAAGTATGGTAATTATTTTGAACATTATTTATCAGTAAGTAGTGCCTATGTATCTAATAACATAATCACTTAGTATAGTATAGTATAGTAGTAGGTGCTTTTGATTTGGGTTGTTTCACAATGAAATATAAATAAATAATGATAATGTGAATACATTTCTAAAATTACACGTTGTATAATGTACCTGCGTATCTTCAAGTCTGCTACATTCGCTAATGCGTCGTGTTGGTGTCAGTTTTTCAGATAGGTCCTGAAAAAAATATAACTAAATTCAAACACGGTAAGAATAATTAAACACTCAACTAAGCAGTTTTTGGTAGAATTACAGTTTTCACAAAGAAAAACGGTAAAAAAACTACATTACAAAAATGTAAATTTCAATGTGCGCGATGCAGATTTGTTTTCGGAATCTATTATTGTGGTTAGCGCCATCTGTTGAGGAGTACAGCGAGCATTGTTTAACTCCTAGATGTCGCTAGCTTGAGATAATTCTCGTTACCGAGACATATTATGTAGGTAGATTATATTCAATGACTTACGTCATCTTCGGAATCCAAGTTGAGTGCTAACAAGTCCGCTGATGCGCCCTCTTGTGATATGCCCTTACTAGTCGATGGTATTGGCGAAGATGGTGTCACGACTGTCGATTAAATATTATAATAATAATCCCAGCCCTTTTTATTAATGTCCCACTGCTGGGCACGGGCCTCCCCTCAATGCGAGAGGGATTAGGCCATAGTCCACCACGCTGGCCCAGTGCGGGTTGGCGGACTTCACACATCTTTCGAGGGGTTCTCTCAGACATGCAGGTTCCCTCGCGATGTTTTCCTTCACCGTTTAGCATGTTATAATCACGGTTGAAAATGAGATTCGCACATGAAATCCCAGAGGTGCGAGCCGGGGTTTAAACCTGCAATCCTCGTTACCGAGGCAAGCGTTCTACCAACATGGTTATCACTGCTAAATATTATAATACTTAGTATAAAAGAAACACACTCACAACGGATTATGGAAGTATTCCGAAGTTTCCCGAGTGCACGAACCGAAATCTGTGTGGTACTTCGGTCACGTGCAACTCGGTCAGTCGGGTCGAAAGTTACCAAACACTTTCTAGTGTTTTAAAGTCTGATTTTCAACCCTGGTATTTTCACATACTCGTACGTGCGTGCCCTGGTATTCAATTTTGCATGTACGAGTATACCTCATTCCTCATGGGTGATGGAAACCTACCGTGCTCGCTACTGGTACTGGTGTGCAGGAGGTTCTCAGTCGAAGGCTGCTCCGGATAGTCCCGGCTTCGAGCCTTGAACAGTCCAAATTTCACTGGTGCCATTCTCTGAAAGAATCAGAATATTTATTACCTACTAGCTGTTACCCGCGACTTCGTCCGCGTGGTATTTAACAAAAAAAAACTATAATAAAAGTAGGCTCAGTAACTCCTTGTTACATCAGCTATCTGCCAGTGAAAGTCCCATCAAAATCGGTCCAGCCATTGCAGAGATTAGCCGAAACAAACAGACAGACAAAAATTGTGAAAAAAATTGTTTTGGTATATGTACCGTGTATACATCCAAATGCACTTAGTAAAAAGCGGTTATTTTTATATTACAAACAGACACTCCAATTTTATTTACTTGTATAGATAACCTTTGCAGTATTTATGAATGGTCACAACATGATATGATAAGACTCTAAGGCTCCATCGTTCTGTGACCGTACTCGTTGTATTTAAAGTCAAATCGTTTATTTCGAATAGGCCTACGGGGGCACTATCAAATTGACATTTTCATTTTTTTTTCTTAACTCTACAACCGAATCGGAACGCGACCTCAACTGAGACGATCCGAGGAGAAACAAAACGGGCTTGTCTTTGTTTTTAAAAGCCATGATTTTTTTAAAAAAAATTGTGGGTAAAATTTGGTCTTGTTTCTCCTACATTCTAACATTTGGCCACATTATCCAGGAAAGCAGTGTATACTGTATGATCGCATTAATAAAATAATAATAATAATAGCTACTTATGCATCTACAGCGACAATAAAAATTATACTACTTTGGCATCCTATTGAAAATGGCATATGCTTACAAATTATAGAAAAATCCTTACCATATAAACTATGTAGCTCCCTTTATATTTTATGTATTAAACACTTCAAATAAAAAAAACATCTCAAATATTTAATAACACCTAAGTACGTACTTACAGTCACAGGCCACTGATATGATTTTTTTTTATTAATCACCTATTTATAACACACCAAATAGGTCGAAATACGTAGTATACAATAAAAAATACTCATGCAAGTAGAAAGTGTTAGTAAAAATATCAATTTTATGGAAAGAATCGCGATGGCTTGGCTAAAAAACACTGCGATGTTCGCTTCCTTAGTTATGTTTAGGTAAAAAAGGTTCTTTGGTGTGGTCGCGCGGTAACTGTTACTTTGGAACCGATAAATAATAGCAGTTACTTTTGTCGTAAATAGATATCGTTTTAATAATATGTTTATTATATTCCATTTTTTGTATGACTTGTTATCAATTCAGGTTTCAGAGTTAAAGCGGCAATTCTGTCTTGACTTCTTATAATTCGGCCATTGTATCCAGTAAAAAGTTGACATTAGGTCCCGAGTTGGGCACCAATAAAGAATAAGTCCCGCGCTAGGCGACAATAAATGGCTTCATAGAAAAACGTCATAATCGCTATTGCTAAGATAATAAAAATAAAAACTTACTTACTTAATAAGTACCAATTCTTTTATTTACGACAAAAAACAGTCAACTTATTGGCGTGATTCACTAAGTCAGAGCTAAGTCTAAAGGTTTGTTAAATAAGAATGAAAATCTTATCTTAATTGACATTGTTTTAAGCAGGCAGTACCCATATGAATACTTGCTACTTTATACTAGATATCGAAATAAATAAAGGTTACGACCACAGAGGTTACGACAAACGCCTGCAATGTCGACTATAAAGAACCCTCCGCCATTACGCTGCAACATCGCAATTGCGCGCGCACTCTGTTTATAATCCACTTAGCTTCGATCATGTTGCTTCTCTTTCTACTCTGAAACGAGTTAAAATAAACCACCTAGATACTTGACTGTGCATTCTCCAGTTATAATGGTGTACCTACGATAAGTTTTTTTTAGCGGATATGCTAGAAACCTTGGAAATCAACTCTTGTGGGTACTTCTTTTTTCATATTATTTTTTATTTTTCTGTTTGTAAATATTTAGTGAGATTTTAAAAATAAATATTACTAGTTTTCAATACTAAAAAAAAAATGTATATATGTCCTTTACCCATTAAGTCAGGCTCTAAGATAAAAGTTCTTTCTTCGTTTAAGGCCAAGCTCTAGGAGGTATTTGTCGCTTTGTACTTATCGAGTTGTTTATTAGAAAACAATTGCTATTTCTACGCTACTTGCGAACTGTCTTGAGTCTTCGTGTATTCCGAGCAGACTTATGAACGCAGATCAGTGACCTGTACTACTACTGGACTGGTGATAGACATCGACGTTCTGTGCCTACTTGCTTTTCGCCATTTTGGCGTTTATGGTAGTGATAGCTCGTAGTGAGTGTCCACAGAACTAACGATAGAGATTTGATGTTTGACAACTATGTGGGCTAACATTACTTTATATAATATCATAACAATCAACTACCTACATAGGTATTTCTTCTCTTTTCATAGAAATGTATTCTGAAACTGTTCTTAGTGAAATACACGGAAAAATAAACAACGCTGTAGCCGCTACGCTATAGTATTGAAAATGACAAATTTTGTTCCGAAGACGCTCGAGGAGGCTTCGAATGGCCACATAAAATAGTTATCATTTTGTACTGTAAATCTAGTGTAGTAGTATTGCCACAGGCAAGGAAATTATATAGGATTTGTTGAGTTTTAAAATAAAACAATTGAGCCATGAAACCATTTTGCATTTTGAGGAAATACTAAGTTTACATTAAATACAACTATTAATTACTACTTAATTACATCGAAATTAGATTATTCATAAATAACCTATGTATATGAAAATCGTTAAAAATAATCAGTCACCCAGCTTGACGAATATTTTTAAGATTTAAGATTTTTTAAGATTTATTTAAAATAAATAAAACAAGCAAGTTAATTGACTAGAAATAATTTATTTTTAGACCATTTAAAATCAAAATTAGGATGAATTTAATATGGAGATGTTATAAATTGCGTGTCTTATATATAAAAAAAAATATAAGTACATTAATAGTGATTATCGTGATTTTCTCTATGGTAAGGAATAATGAACAGATAATAAATACAATCCATTTTCACAGAAAAATAAAATAACAACAAAAACACTATCGGTGAACGCGGCGGTTGCATCCAATTACACAGAGTTACAGTATTTTTTATTAGATTTTTTTAAATTTATTTATATCCAAGGTTCTTGAACATCGGCTCCTCATTCACGCTGCGCTCGAAAAACGGGCTCTCTCTGAAGATGTCAGACGCATCGGCTATGTGCATTTGTCTCTTGCCATATCTGGTAAAGACAAAGAACGTAATTGATATTAACGCCATCTGTTGTTTGATTCTATAAACTGGCAACGCCATCTAGCGTTGAGTAGAGATAATGTTTAAAACATGAGCGTCGACTCCGGCTTCGCACGGGTTCATCTCTAATGAACACGGACCTTGGGAATCATAATAATATACTAATGTAGGTACTGTATGAATGTCCAACGTAGGAATCTCAGAAAGCTACATGAACCATTATTTCATGAGACAATCAAACATGTCTCAATTTTGTTTGCATTTGCTCTATGAATAATTAAAACAAATCTATCCCACGGGACCCATACATTTTACCGGGATAAAAAGTAGCCTATTTGCTATTCCAGACTATAATCTACCTCTGTGCCAAATTTCATCCAGATCCGTTGAGCCGTTCTGGCTTTACAAACATCCATCCATCCAAACATTGACATTTATAATATTAGTGGGATGGGATGTACCTACCTTCCTCTCCCATGCACGGAATAATATTCTTGAAGCTCTTTTATATAGTTGGATATTTGTTCAGCGGTGTCGAAACGCTCGGGGCGGCGCGGGCGCGGGTACTGCTCCTGCGTCGCGCACGACAAGATGGCGGCCAGCAACAAAATGGCGGGCAGCAGGAATCTCATTGTGACTGTAGACACACAAACAAATATCCTCGTTATCTTGAAGACCGCACACCAGCCCCCAGATTACGTATCTTGTCAAGCTTAGCGAAAGAAAAGCGACAGCAATTATCTCGCAATTATCGCTTTCAAATCGCAGATTTGTATGACGTCGCAGCGCTACGTAATACGAATTAGCAATTTAAAAGCAAATATTGCACGATTACTGGTATCGCTAGGGCCTAGCGATACCAGTAATCGCGCAATATTTATATAGCCTAGCGGCTAGGCTATCGCAAGTTACGTAATCGGGGGGCTGATTTTCATTAAATTGCCTGCAAAGAGGAGATGGCATACGCAATTGTGCATTGTGATTGTCAACCAGGGTTTTGACGTCATCACGGTAGGCGTGGCCTTGGTCAGTCGTCTGCCTTTGAAAACCATGCTCGTATTTGCATTCCAATGCATTATTCTCAATAGTTTCACTACTCGACAAGAGATGGCGCTACTTTGTTTAGGACGTCCTAAACTATTGGCACTAGAGATATCTTGCAAAATATATCTCAGGCGTGTACAGAAGTCAATAATATTGTTGTTATATTATACAATTGTTATAAAAAGTGCTGCCGGACTACACCGCGAACTTAATATAATATAATAATAATATTAAATTTATTATTTTCCATGAGCATCTTAGGTAGTAGGTACACTTTTTCCCTTTTTGCCTCCAATCCTGTAATACTCCCCGTATTACAAACTCTTATTTTCACGCTGGATATTGAAATGCCTGGCATTGTTATATTTTAACTCAATTAAACATACTTATCCTAATAAAATAACTATCTATTTCCCTATGGTTGTCGAACTTCACACTAAGCTAATTACTATCTAGCGGGAACTTAAATTATGATACAGATGATAACTTGAAGGCTGCCTGGCTTGTGAATTGCTTGAAAATAAAAGATCATAGAATACCCCCAATCCGTTGTACGGTACCCAGCAACATTTACTTTTATTTATCGATCGAATTCTCAGCCCGTACTACGTCTATTTAGTCATATCAGCACAAACGTACGATACCGTACAATTAATAATTAATTAAATATTAAAAAACAATTAACTTATCCGAAATAATCTCGGGTATTGATAACCAAGCCAATATAGATAGAACCGGCGTGAATAATGTGATAAGTGTTGTAGTTGATCTGTGTGACATTTCTATAATCTATGGTGTGACGGCATGTTGCGTATAATCTGTAGCATTTGGACATGTTTAAAAATAGTACTTCTTATTTTTTTTAAGTTGGTAATCGGCTACAAAATTGAGTGATTTTTTTTTATTTTTTTTTTGTTGCCAGTGTCAAGTAGTTCTTGATAACTGTTATTATAATTATATGTACCCCTGATGATAGTGATCATGTCGAAGATAATTATGAAATTTTTCATTCATCAAAGTTACACATGTTTTGGAAATAAAACAAAATTGACAACTTCACGGTTCATTTTCCCGCCAAAAAGCCTTCTATCTTGTTGTACATTTGAATAATCAAACAGTTTAGTGAAGATATAACATACTTACTTTCATCACTTCATGAAAGTATGGCCTTACATTTATATAATTCGTTTTAATTTCCTGCACGCGGTTTATGGGGATGTATGAATGTATCGTTCGAAGATCGTGTAGATCGGGCACATTGAAATTACCTCTTCACGTTAAGGTTTGGTGATAAATGAACGCGCAATAATTCCTCTTATAAAAGCCCTCTGTTAAGCTGTTACCCGCGACTTCGTCCGCGTGGTATTTAACAAAAAAGTTTTTCTAAAATAAAAGTAGCCCTAGTTACTCCTTGTTGCATCAGCTATCTGCCAGTGAAAGTCCCGTCGAAATCGGTCCAGCCATTTCAGAGATTAGCCGAAACAAACAGACAGACAGACAAAAATTGTAAAAAATATTGTTTCGGTATATGTACCGTGTATACATCCAAATGCACCTAGTAAAAAGCGGTTATTTTAATATTACAAACAGACACTACAATTTTATTTATTTGTATAGATTAGATGTGCACAAGTTAAACAAACAACAGTTCAATAACTGACTCAGTATCTCCTCTTGGGTCCATATAAACCTTTTTCTATTCTCGGATTTTCATTTGCGAATCTCATTTTCAATAATGATAGGTATAATTTTGATTAATGACTTTCACTTGATGTACGGTGAAGGCAACCATCGTGAGGGAATCTGTCGTTAATTGTGTGAAGTTCACCAGACCGTACTGGGCCAATAGGGTGGACTACGACCTTTTGGCGGTAAAGGGAAGCTCTTCCAGCCGGGCGGGTGGTATGCCTGGCGGGTTGGCCGCTATGCCCCGACGGTTATTGTCGGGATCTTGTATATATGTTACGTGCTCCGAAAACTCTCTTAGCGCGTTACAGGTTCGTATGGAGAATCGTCATTTGTTCTGAATGTCGTCTGCAGCGCCATCTGTGTATCTTGTGGCGAGGTACAGCCTAAATCCTCCTCATATTGAGGGGAAGAGTGCCCGGGACTATGGCAATATGGTCGCCTATCTCATATATTCAATTACCATCGGCGAAATGTGAGCTGTAATGCACTTCTGCTTAAACCTTCGGAGATAACAGGCGTGATGGTTTATATTGAAGACTAGCTGTTACCCGCGACTTCGTTCGCGTGGTATTTAACAAAGACACAACCGTTGACAACAGCCTGCTCGCGGATTCTGAGCCCGCGGAACGCATTTCAGGTTGTTGCTATCAAACTTAATCAGGCGCAACGTTGCAACATTGGTTTTAATTTTTTTTCGTGAGATCTTATGTTTTTTTCTAAAATAAAAGTAGCCTAAGTTACTCCTTGTTACATCAGCTATCTGCCAGTGAAAGTCCCGTCAAAATCGGTCCAGCCATTTCAGAGATTACCCGGAAGAAACAGACAGACAGACAAAACTTTTAAAAAAGGTTGTTTTGGTATAGGTACCGTGTATACATCCAAATGCACTTAGTAAAAAGCGGTTATTTTAATATTACAAACAGACACTCCAATTTTATTTATATGTATAGAAGTGGCCATCATAAACTAATTAAATTACGTGCAGTAACACGAACGAGCCAAACATGGCGGCTTGTGTACGAAACTCTTCAATCGAAGCCTAAAATATAATGTTAAAATTAACAATGCACTCGCATTTAATTTAGTAATTAAATTTTTCTTTTACAAAAAGTAATTTGTAAATGTGGGAACCGTGTAGCCGTTAACTTGTAATTATATACTTAGAGTTAGTACTTCTATTTGACCAGCTGCTATCAGCTACAGTACTTATGAATCGTCAAATAGTTACAAAATACTAAGCTACAACTTTACCACCCGTTCGGAATGCCGTTCCTATGGAGAAGAACGGGCGAGAAACTCCATGGTTGCTCTTTTGAAGATATAATTATGGGGTCTAAGATGGCTAGCTAAATTAACGTTTACTTCAAGTTGTTTTGAATTTAAGTTTCAAAGCGGTCATGTTTTAACGACCATTAGAAAAGTAATTAACAACTCCATTGCTAAGCCATTCGGAGTTTCCTTACGGTCTTAGTATAAAATACATACTAGGTATGCTACGGGATTCGCTCGGTGAATACAATATATGTAAATATAGCTAACGTATACCTAGGTGAAAACCTCAGTAGATAGTGATGCTTTATGTTCCATGGATCATTGGTTCGAATCCTGGTAGGGAGCGAATTTGGCGTGATGAGGCAAGAGTTTTACTAACTTGGCATTAACTGCTTTTTTTGTTTTTATAGGTATATAAATAGTAATATAAATTGATTTATGGTTTCAACATTTAAGTGACCTTTGGAAAATGGATCGGTTCCCACAGAATGGAAAAAAAACTAAAGTCTATGCTAGGTATACTCGCGGTAAATATTAGACGGCTAAAAAGCCCACTACTCACGACCCTGGCCTCGATCCCAGGACCTCATGACCAGCGGACCGCGCTTATAACAAGAACATACAACAAGGACCTATAAAGAAAAATAAAGCTTTTTAGACGAAGGTAAATGGAAATTATGTGTTTACCCGTTGAAGTCGAGTGATATTTTCTACGGAGCTTCGCGTAAATAGCGGGCGGAGCGAGTCGGGGCAACAGGTTGTTTAGAGACGAGACACTAGGAAAAATATATCGATAAGTAAAAAATACAAAAATGATTATATCGATAAGAAATACAGATGTTTTTAATATGATGGAATGTAGCCTACGGCTAATTTGCGACAGCAGATTATCGGGAGGTTCCGGGTTCGCTTTCCACTTTGACCATTAAACTGTATTAACTAGCTTGGTTGCAGGGGCTAACAGGAGTGCTAGGGTGTGTGTCTTATCAGTAATATCACACACACACACTGACAATCATATATACTTTAGCGGAAAAGGGAAGATCTTCCAGCCAGGCGGGTGGTATGCCTGGCGGGGCGGCCGCTATGCCCCGACGGTTATTGTCGGGTTGTATATATGTTACTTGCTCCGAAAACTCTTATAGCGCGATTCAGGATTGTGACGTCAATTGTCTATTGTTCTAAATGCGTCTACAGCGGCATCCTTGTAGTTTATGGTGCGGTTGAAGTGGTCGCTACAATACCATTGCAAGACCTCAAGACACTGTGAGCACGTTCTGCGTAGATCGGACCACAAGCAACAACTAAATATGAGTGTACCACAGTTCCAACTATGACACTAGGACGTTTAACACCTCAGTCCTCCCGTGACCGTAGTTGCTGTAAAGCAGCCGAAACGTTGGGATCGTATAAACATAAAATAAACGCGATACAATCCTTGAAATAAGTTTTATATTTCAGTACGTCACTACGTTAAAATAGCACTCTTATATTATAATTGACATAATTGTACTGAAATAAATATTGCCATTATGAAAAGACGATTGGTCGTAATGTTACCGGCACGGAAATCAAACCTTGACAATCATACAAATTTTAATAAAATAATCATTTTTACAAGCCCTAAACAGCTTATTCGGACTATTAAGAACATTTAAAATGCTAAATCGGTAATCGGTATTTTTTATTTATATCGATATATCTAATGTCGCATCACTAGTCAGCTGATTTGCTGGCGCCTGGAACAATAGAGGTGGCCACCATTTTCATCGTGCGTGCTAGCGGTTAGCAGCTGTGTTTCCATCCCTTATTTTGACGTTAATTTTTGATGTTAATTGGAATCAAACCAGGATTTATTTACAGTGAAACTATTATCGAAAATATGTAGCAGAAATTATCTTAAACAAGCCACAATGACAATGACCTCACTTTAATAAGTTACCAAGTGTGCGACAGAGAAAGCACGAAGCACCTTCTCACCTAATCCTCATTATTTTTCAAAAGCAAATATCAAAATACATTACAATTACAAATTAATATAATAATTAAATGGGACACATTTATACCATAGATAAAAAAAGCTAAAATATATACATTCATTGCTATTTCACCAACTATAACTTTGCGAAGTATCATCTAATTCTGTCCAGTAGTTTTCCCGTGGCGGCCACAGTATAGAAAATAATGCTCACTAAGATATTTCTTTAGCAAAAATATTTAATCCCGGTACAAACTCGACCGAGTTACATCCACATATATACGCACATATGATTAAAAAAATCTCGCAAATGAAAAGTTTTATGAATTTTAAGATGCAGACAACGTCACGGGCAATAGCTAGTCTATACATATACAAATTAATAAAATTGTAGTGTCTGTTTGTAATATTAAAATAACAGCTTTTTACTAAGTGCATTTGGATGTATACACGGTGCATATACCAAAACAACATTTTTTTAAATTTTTGTCTGTCTGTCTGTCTGTCTGTTTGTTCCGGCTAATCTCTGAAATGGCTGGACCGATTTTGACGGGACTTTCACTGGCAGATAGCTGATGTAACAAGGAGTAACTTAGGCTACTTTTATTTTAGACTAGCTGTTACCCGCGACTTCGTCCGCTTTTTCTTAAATACCACGCGGACGAAGTCGCTGGTAACAGCTATCTAAAATATATCGCATTCTCTCACTTTGCAGGCATATACATGCGCATTTTTTAATATAGTTACTTATTATAAGCGCGCATAATTTTCGATAAATCACGCGCACGAACACAAAAATTATACGAACACATTTTGCATAATAAACAGCCCAGTGTTGCTAGATTCAAAGGCGAGTATTCACACCGCGTGGCGGATATTATTTTCACGGCTGGCAACACCGTAACTAGAAACGGCGGGACGTGATAAGATGGCGGCGCCGCGAAATGCCAACTTTACGAGTTCAAAGTTTAGTTGCGTTTGCGAATTAAAGTGTTAATTACTTTAGTATAATATTAACAACGTTTTTGATTTGGTTTTGAATATTTCATCACCTGTACGTAGGTATATGTTTTGTTAATTAACATAGCTATCACGTGACTGGCATATTTTTGAATCATTAAGGGTCTCTGTACGTCGTATGCGAGATTATTCGTGAGCTAACCGTATACTTCATAGTCTACGTATTTAGACACATTTTATGGAGAATTGAATGTGTGAAATACTGTCCGCTAGAGGCGCTATTTAATTTGTCATACAATGTGTCTAAATACGGTAGACTATAAACTATACAGTTAGCATACGAATAATCTCGCACTTGACGTACCTACTGTACGTCATTATATAGTGTTAGTACTATATTGACCAGCTGCTAAAGTCTGCCTAGCCGTTCCTACATGGTTCTCACATACCCATAACAATGTACTGCTCAAAAATGTAACGGATCTTTTTAAAAAGAACAACCATGGAGTTTCTCGCCCGTTCTTCTCCATAGGAACGGCATGCATTCCGAACGGGTGGTAAAGTTGTAGCTTAGCATTTTGTATCGATTTTGACGATTCATAAGTACTGTACTTAATGATTTACGTGAGTATAAAATATTCTGATTCTGATTCTGAAATAACAATGTTTAAAAGAGGAATTCTCGGGGGTAGGTATTCGGAGAAATAGGTTGTCAATTTTGTTTTATTGTCACTTGCAGTAATTACAGGCCGCGGAACTCAATAAAATCCAAAAACCTACCTTAAAAACCCTGTCTCAAATCTAAAAATAGTCTGACACACATACGAAGAGCCCCTTCGAGATGTAACCAACCAATCCGAATCCGTAAAACGCTTAATTAAACTTAATCAAACAATTAACTCGGAATTAAGACACTCGAAATCAAATGAAGAGATCGTAAAAGGAGCATATTATGGCTGCATTAAAGTGCCTATTTTAAATGCTAATCTGTATATAGGTAGGATATTTGGCTATGACAACACTTGTGTACCTATTATTTATATATAAGCTTTAAAATAGTGTAAAATATTTTAACAGGGCCAAAAGTAGGTTATAAAGAAAACATTCCCAATGCAATATATCGAATTATTAGACATAAAAAAAATACATCCTGTATTGAGAACAGCCACTGGTTCGCCTTGTTTAATAAAATAATTTACACAACTATTTTATACATCAACTTGATCCATTACGGATTCATCTGTTAAAATATTTTACACTATTTTTTTACATCTTATATAGAGGATCTGACTATGACAAATTCGTGTGATTAAACTAGCTGACCCGACCCGACGTAAGTCCAGTCCAAATTTCCTTAAACAATGTACTTTCAGTTTTCCCGAATTTTCCAAATTAACGGTCAACTTTTTATATTTAAAAAGCGATGACTTATGTCACTGAGACGGTCACTTACTATGAGCCTCATGAGAAAGCTCAAGGACTCACAACGCGTAATGGAGAGAGCTATGCTCGGGGTTTCGCTACGCGATGGAATCAGAAATGAGGACATCCGTAGATGAACTAAAGTAACCGATATAGCTCAAAGAATTTTAAAGCTGAAGTGGCAGTGGGCACGTGACTCTAAGAAACGATCGCCGTTGGGGTATAGAACCTTTCTGCCCCAACAGCCACCCATAATACCAGCAATGCTTAGTTTGGGTCCACACAATTGGTGTTTTTGTCTGGCGATATTTATTATTTTGGAAAATTAAAACATCTGACGACACGGGTCTTCAATTTGCCGCCAGAAAGTCAAACACTCGTCCTAATCGTATTCGCATCAAAATTAATATTGCCATATCAAATAATAAAATCTCTTTTAATAGGGAAAGTAAAAATAGATCCTCCACATTGATTTAATTCCCCACGACAATGTAATGCGTCGTATTTAGATATCGCTGTCTGTCACGGCGAACTTCGAACCGCTTCCGAAAAAAAATGAGAAAATGAATTATCTTTATTATTAGTATATTCTTTTTTGGGATTTTTTTCTACATTATATTTTAATTCTGCTATTTGGGGCGGAGATGAATTAAAAAACCAAAGATCATAAAAATCGGCCCACCCGTTCATGAGTTATAAATGCTTAATATCACACCATATTAGCTATGTACTAATCATTAACTATTAAAGAAAAAAAAATGTTGAAAAAAAAAATTAAACAACATGGACCACTTCGCTGTTCAACTTCCCGCCAAAAGTCCGATGACCGATGTCCGATTTCAAAAAAAGAAATGCTAACTACAGTGAAATTTGGCAGTCAATAAAAAAATAACTAAATTTGTTTATGGAATAAATCTATTGTCTCCGTTATTTTGTAGCCGACTTGCTTTCCTAAAAGACATTGCCTTAACTCAAGTGGAGACCTTTGAAATGTTTAGGAAAAAGGTTTTTAGGGTGAAGTGCCACCTCGGTACTTGACTATCATTTTGTATTTACAAATTAATTTGAGTAGGATTTTATTCCAAGTAGGTAGGTATTTTCGTAGATTTGAACACATTGATTTTTGTAATATACATACTCTATGTATGTATCATAAATATACCTATGTGTTTAATTCCTCAGTATATTGTGTACCTATTCTAAATGTTGATAAGTTTGAAGCTTAATTGGAATCGTTAAAGCAGTTCCCGCGTGATGTTTAATCTTACAGATAATAAAAAAAATACACAAAATTAAAAACCTTTCCTTAGCTTAGTAAAGCTTATTTATCTATGGACGAATTTTAATTAAAATTAATGTAATATCTACTTATATTGATGTCTACTTCCCAACATACAGATAATCCTAGTTGGGGATAAATTGACGAGTGCTCAAGTTTCAGAATAAAAAGGTACATAATTAAAAAGAAGGTTACACACAAGTCATTCGACTAGCCAACAGACAAGCGAACGTAAAATGAATGAACTTTCATCTTCACAATGAAATCTTCTCTTAGCAAAGATAAACTTTGTCGTTTAAGTGGAGACCGACTACAGCGTCCTTCGCCCTACATCCCTTTTCTAATGAAAGCGGTGTATCAAAGGCAAAACCGTTTTGTAGTTATTTTCTACTCTTTGACCAAAAAGCATTTTACTTAATGCAATTTAGTTAAGCTAAAAATAAACTTTAAGGTTAAAAATAGATGTTTGGTTCAAATAACTATGTATGTAACATGTCAGAGAGCGGGCGCGGCGGCAGAGGGGCCGAAAACTTAAAACGGCGCAAGTATTCGGTTATCGGCTCCGAATACATATTTGTCCCGTTTGGAGTCGAGACCCTGGGTCTATGGGGTCCAAGCACCATTAATTTTGTAGAAAATCTTTCTAGAAGATTGGTCGACGCAACCGGCGACCCAAGGGCTGGGTATTTCCTCGCTCAGCGAGTAGCTTCGGCTATTCAGCGAAGAAATGCGGCCAGCGTCTTGGGCACGCTACCGCATGGGCCAAATTTTTTACACTTTTTGTAGCAAAGTCAAAGTCAAAGTCAAATCATTTATTTCGTATAGGCCTACACTTACAAATTGTCATTACATTTTTTTTTTCTTAAGTCTACAACCGGATCGGAAAGCTTTTCTAAACTCTTTTTATATTATATTAGTTTGTAAATATTTAAGTTATTTTCTATCTAATTGATAATTAAATATTTAATGTATGTACTTACTATACAGATACAGCATGATTCAGAAAGGGTTAACCCTTGAACCAGCGTTTCTTTATCGCTTTTGTAATGGCTATGAAGTCAGAAATTCGTTTTTACAAAATTTTGTTCGCAACACGACGACCTGATTAGCGCAGTTGGTAGTGACCCTGCTTTCTGCGCTGTGGGTCCCGGGTTTGAATCCTGGTAGGGACAAGCTTTGTGTGATGAGCATGAATGTTTGCACCCGAGTCATGGATGTATAATTTATTTTACAGGGTAGTTCAGAAAGGGTATACTTACTCTGAAAAGTGCGGTTTTAAGCGCATTTATAATCATTATGGGAGGTTCAACGGGTAGTATATCTCCGAATCACGCTATATACTATATACAGGATGAATTATGTAAGTGTGCGACGATGGCCAAATCCGAAACTATAGGTGTGAGCGAAAAATACTTAAAGGACTCTCAAGACCGATTTTGATGAACACTAAAACAGCGGCATTCGATTTTTGAAACATAATTTCCCTATCCAGGAATTTAAATTGAAGATTTCGAAAAAAAAATGCAATCTTATACCTAATGTATTGATTTCATATATTCACGCGAACACTACACGTTGAAATGAAACATATTTTACGGATGATAGATTAAAAGCAAAAAAAAAAATCGGTTGCTGTAAGGCAGCCGAAACGTCGGGAACGTAAAAACATAAAATAAACGCGATGAAATCCGTAAGATTAGTTTTATTTAAATGATTTATTAAAATAAATTATGTCTATGTATGACCACCCATTACTTTGTACTGTATGATCCTGTACGTCAAGTGCGAGATCATTCGTAAGCTGACTATATAGTTGATAGTTTACGTATTTTAACACATTGTATGGCAAATGGAACAGCGCCTCTAGCGGACAGTATTTAAAGCTTTCAATTCTCCATACAATGTGTCTGAATACGTTCACTATGAAGTATACGGTTAGCGTAGCCTACGAATAATCTCGCACTTGATGTGCTGATCGTTTTAATGTTTTTTTTTTAACGGTAATGTTTAAACCGAACACGTTAACAAAACGTCTCTTGCAATGTTGGGGTAACACCATAAAAGGTAATGACAGTTTAATTGCACGTTTTTCTGTGCGGGCAAGTACGTATTGGGGTAAATGGGTAATTGTTTTAGGGCAGCATATTTTTGAATTTTATGATGCGAAGTCAGAATTTTGATACCTATGCCTATGCCTATTTAAAAAAAAACACAAATGTCATATTGCTGGGAACACAGATGTAATTTATTTTTTAAAATCGCCATATCGATATTTTGTATTCATATAATGCTTACAAATGTGCTACAGAAAAGCAAGTTCTAGGCTTAGTATTAATAGGTGCCGTTTTGTATCATTCTGTATATTACGTAGTATTTTTTCTTATCATTCATTTCAGATTTATCTCAAACCAGTTGTCTCGGAAAACTTTGTACGACCTCAGAATCAAATGTATGAGGAATTTAATTATCTTTACTGTCTTTCTAGTGATATTTTGACCATGTTTAAATTGTTATTCTGCTATTCGGGGCATAGACAAATTAAAAAAAAATCAAGATCATAAAAATCGGCCCCCCGTTCTTAACTAAATCGACTTCGTTTAATATATATAAGGTTTAATATATATAATAATAGTGGAAAATATTTTAACCGGGCCCATAGTAGGTTATAGAGATATCATTACCAAAGAGATGAATCAAATGATTAGATATTAAAAAAATTACATCCTGTACTGAGCGCACGGCCAAACGCTCCTGGTTCGCCTTGTTTAAAAAATCATACATCACTTACAAAATGAGATTAAACGGGTTTTTTTATTTAATAAATTATATACACTAGTTATGTACATGGAAAAACAAAAAAAAACTTAAAAAAAACTTATTAATAGGACATCAAAGAATAAAATAAAATTATATACACAAAAATGCCTCCACATCGTCGTCGATGCCAAAAGTGCCCACAATTATTTTAATTATCGTGATTTTTATACGTCAACGTGATCCATATAACTGAATGGTGCATCTGTTAAAATATTGTACTCTATTTTTAACCGAATTCAATAAGCAGGAGGTTCTCAATTCGGTTGTATTTTCTTTTCTTTTTTTTATGTTTGTTACCTCAGATCTCCGTCATTTAGGTATGAACCGATTTGGAGAATTATTGTTAAATCTTATTATAGGTACACTATTTTTGTTAAATCTTATTACAGATAGATTCCATTTCATTCCACCGATTTGTTTTATAATGGCCCTAAATGTATAGATACTTAGTTATAATTGATTATAATGGCATTACAAGAAACCTTTCCGAGGCAATAGTGTGTTATAATGTCTTTATAATCCATTATAACTTTCTATTAATTTGACGGTTATACTTTAAAATATTATCAACGATTTCGATCTCAACCTGTCGTTGACAAAAAACGTTTTTTTTTAATTAAAAAAATAATAATACTCACCGCCTGTTCTCCGATCCGTTGATTTCTGGACGTCGTTAGTCTTCGGAGTCAGCTCAAAGAACTGCACACCTATGTGGACAGCGTGCAAGTTGGCATGCAAGTGGCGGCTGCGGCGGCCGCCGGCTGGTTTTATCTACGTGGTGGCGCGGGCCACTGCGAACAGGTGGGCGGGACGGTTTGGGCGGACAGGCGCAACTATGGAGGCGATATTCCTACATTTATTAAAAAAAAAAAACTGGGTGTTGTCAAGTCGAGAGTGAATAAGTACCTTCTAGGCAAGTATGCTCCATCGTAGATCTCATCGTCACTTACCATCAGGTGAGATCGAGATCAAATACCTATGCCTATAATGTATAAAAATAAATTTGGTGTAGCGAAAATTGTGTAAAATATTTTAAGGGTTCGCGAGCAGATCATACTTATCACGGTTATGTATAAAAATAATGTGTAAACTATGTTTTTTTTTGAGTAAACGCGACTTTGCCCGTTCTCCTTGTACTTAGTATGTAGTGTTAGTTGAAATAAAACTTACTTTTTTACGTTATCTAAACTAATATTATAAATGTGAAAGTTTGGATGGATGGATGGATGGATGGATAGATGGATGGATGTTTGTTACTCTTTAACGCCCGAACGGCTGAACGGATCTGGATGAAATTTGGCACAGAGATAGATTATAGTCTGGAATAGCACATAGGCTACTTTTTATCCCGGTAAAATGTATGGTTCCCGTGGGATAGATGTTTTAATTTTACATACTTTTTATCGCGGGTAACACCGCCGGGCGCATCTACAAGTATAATAAACGCGATAAAACCCTAAAAGTTAGTTTTGTTTCAATGTGTACTATTCGCGTAAATACAAGAAGTCATCATCATAATATCTAATAAATTAATACCGTCTCCATTCATTTTCCTGTCCGCTACATTTGAGTCTAGCGCTACATGCGCTTGTAATCACCCGTTCCTAGAACACACCGCGCCGAGCTGCCAACTGATCAGTATTCGACGAGGATCAGTGATCCGTTGCGGCTGGCCCGTTATCGGATAAACAACCATTTTTAATGACTCTCGTTATGCTACGATTGGGTCATACACTGATCATGGTATGGGCCCCAAGTCTGCTAACACAATCGATTCATAATCGAACAGCAACCGCATAGTAACTGTCACTTTTGACAGATATTGTATGGGATATCTGTCAAAAGTGGCAGTTACTATGCGGTTGCTGTTCGATTATGAATCGATTGTGTTAGCAGACTTGGGGCCCTGGATACGCGGGACTACGCAGGATTCGATCGTAGCGCGTAGTAGAGTTAAAAGATCGTTCGTAGCGCGCTGTAGAGCGTTAGATTCATTCGTAGCGCGTTGTAGACATGTATAAATATATTTGTATTGCGTTGTAGAGCCATAGATTCGCTCGAACTAGTAGCAGAATTCGTTATCTTTGGATTTTTTGTATGTCTGTCTATCCGCGCATCACAGGAAAGCTACTGAACACATTTTAATGAATCCTGGCATGGTGAAATCTTATAACCTGGGTCACTATATAGGATACTTGTTATCCCGGGCAATGGATGGGTGCCCGCGGTATAGCCACAAGACTGTCCACTGCTGTGATGTATGAAGGTCGATATAGTCGCTGTACCGCCCTGCGCGTGTCTGAATATAATAAATGCTTTGCATAATACTCGCACGGGCGCGCCTTTTGTGCGCATTTATGCAACTCCGGAGATTTCGTGCGAACTCTAATTCAAATGGCTATTCTGAATATACAACGTGATTCAGAGAAGGTATACTACACTAAACCTTTGAACCTGAGCTTCTTGAGCGCAATTTCTAATCATTATCTGGTCAGTTTTTTTTTAATGCGCTAGTAAACGCAAATTCACGGCTTAGTATATCATTTCTGAGTTACCCCGTATGTGTGATACTCCATATCATTTTTTATGGTACATCTGGTACAAGTAAATCATTGAGTAGGTACGAATAGATCTAAGAATAGACTCGTTAGAGCCAGTTTCTGTACTGAATTTCATAAAAAAAATGTTCAGGGAGGGACGGTAAACATGTTACACGTTTTAACAGTTATTCCAATCAGTTTAAAGCCTGAAAAACAACTGTACAATGACTTTACAAGGGTTAGTAAATAACTATAATACTAGCCCTGCTTTTTTACGAGTAATGTCCCATTATTGGGCACGGGCCTCCCCGCTATGCGAGGGGGATTAGGCCATAGTCCACCACGCTGGCCCAGTGTGGGTTGGCCGACTTCACACGTCTTTCGAGGAGTTCTCTCAGACATGCAGGTTTCCTCGCGACGTTTAGCCTTTACCGTTTAGCTATTGAATAATTCAATCATAGTTGAAAATGAGATTCGCACATGAAATCCAGAAATAACAGAGTTGCGAGTCGGGGTTTGAACCTGCAATCCTCGTCTCCAAGGCGAGCGTTCTCGCAACTTGGCTATCACTGCGCTACAAGGGTTAGTACTTTAAATGAATTGTATTTTTACTTTATTCTTTGCCTCAAAACTATGTAACTGACATTCAATTATATTGTTTTCAAATCTATTACAAGTTGGATAGCTTTGGCGGTTGCTAACGATGCCTGTCGTCCATGAGGGCCTCGGTACCATTCCTGGGACGTGCAAAATATTAGTTTAACTATGCAGATCCGGGGTGAGTTATATATAATATTAGTGTAATAGGATAACCGTTGTTACGAAATCTAATTCAATGAAAATTGACGCCATTTTTCAAAATTGTTATCATCTTTGACAGGTATGATTGGATGGGTTTATGTAGTGAAGAGAGAGAGAAGAAAGTTGAACGGTGAAGTTGTCAATCTATACTAATATTATTATACTAATATTATAAATGTGAAAGTTTGGATGGATGGATAGATGGATGGATGGATGGATGTTTGTTACTCTTTCACGCCAGAACGGCTGAACGGATCTGGATGAAATTTGGCACAGAGATAGATTATAGTCTGGAATAGCACATAGGCTATTTTTTATCCCGGTAAAATGTATGGTTCCCGTGGGATAGATTTGTTTAAATTTTTCATAGAATACCAATAAATTAATTTTCTCATACATTTGATTCTGAGGCGGTACGAAGTTCGCCGGGACCAATACTAGCTGTATTGTTATAATTTCCAAAAAAAATATGATTCTTGATAATGTGTAATTTTAGTGGGATACTAACGAATGTGTGTTCGTAATCGTGCACGAGTAATGGATATTCCAATAATCTTAGTCATCAATGTCAAGTTTTATTTTTTATTAAGTTTTCTCACAAAAAAGTACAATTGCCATTTTGTTGGGAGTATTTTTTTTAAAATAAACTTTTCTAAATTATGACTTAACATTATGATGTTAAGTCAGACAGTAATTGTTAATCATAAAATGAACGCGATCAAATCCGTAAAATTAGTTTTATTTCAATGTTACTGTATAGTAAGTAACTTTTTGCATTTACTATTTTGGCTATGCTTTTATTGACATGATAAATATTGCTATTGTTTTTTGGTTCTTTGACATGGGTTTTTAATTTTCTCCCAAGGATTTTAATAATAATGTTACCAGCAAGGTGAGATTATACGGTTACTTTATGGCATAAAACCATCCACAGTTTTACGGGAAAATAATTTAACAAGCTATTTATTTCAATATTCCATGAGGTTTATTGTGCTATGGACATTTATATTATATATTATTTTTTTAGGCTGACAATCGGCTACAAAAATGCCATTTTAGCCAGTGTCGAGTAAAAAGTTTCATCGTTGTTTTGATATTTAAAAGTATCCCTGATGATAATGATGATGACGTTGAGGATGATGATGATGAAATTAACCCCGCACCCCTATCAGTAAAGCTGTGGACACTTTACTGAAAATTTACCGGACATCTTCGGAGAACTTGAAAAGGCAAGCTATACTATTTTATTTCAATTTCCTTCACCCTTTAAATGTGTCCGGTAAATATTCAGTAAACAATCCACAGCTTAACTGATAGGGGTAGGGGTTTCATTTCATCATCATCATCGTCATCGAAATCATCATAAGCATCAGGGGTACGCATAATTCCAAAAACAATTTTCAAGACTTACTCGACACTGGCAATAATAGCACAAATTTTTAGCTGATTACCAGCCTCAAAAAGCAAGGACCTGAAGTTTCTATGCTTCAATACTACGTTCATAGAGCCTAACTCATTCCACACAATACGAAACCATTCTAAGAAATTATAAATGTATAATCACATAACTATTACGTGAGTTATAATAATAAGATTATTTTCATAATACGCAGGACTGGTATCTACAATAACTATTATAATCACACAAAGTTTTGAAAACATTGTCGCCATTTTGATTTTTTTTCTCAATTCCTTTTCAATAATCTATGGTTCGTAGCTATGAGTCTATTCAGAGTGTGAGGCTTTGAGAAATAAGTGTGAGGTCGTGAATCGAGATGTGTTCCATATTCAAATGTTTGAATTTCTTTTTTTATTCCGTGTTGTGTTCGGCCAGTTATCATGAACAGTATAGAGGTGGGATTTTTATTATTACATCTGTTCTTCATAAAGGGGTACACAGTTAGAGCAAAGTTTTATGAAAATCTATTCTGCAGTTTTCGCTTAATACACGTACATACAGACTGATAAGTATCTTTACACATATTTATTGAGATTATTAATAGGTCTTGTCAGTACTTTGAATATTTTTAGAAAAAAAAACTGTAACAATTATGTACATCTACGATAGGTACTTACCTTATGAGGTCGGATCCGAATTTTGAATTGTTTGTATGTCCGTCCGTGTGTGCATTCCCCCGTTGCTCCTACTCCTCCTACTACCTATCATATAAGATGTTCGTCATTGTGAAGGTAACAAGATGGACTATCATCTATAATCTCGCTTCTTCTACGACTTCTTCGAGGGTATTTAAAACATTAAATTATCCATACAAAATGTGTAAATACGATAGAACATAAAGTATACGGTTAGCTTCCGAATAATCTCGCACTTGACGTACTGGCCAGTAGAAAGAAATAAAAAAAAACAAAGCAAAGTATGTTTTTAAATGCTAGGTACCTACGGTTAGATGACGAAACAAAAACAGAACGGATGAGAAAGCTATGCTTTATGGAAAACAACGACAAAAATATTAAAGTAATAACAAAATATATAGCAAATGAAAAGAGAAAGAGGAACACAAAAAAATACAAGAAAGAAAGGGAAGTTAGAAGCAGATGGAAATATAGTCACAATTATATATTTAAGTATTATATACTGGGTTCGCCTCCAGTCCATTGTACGGTACCCATAATACAAGCGTTGCTTAGTGTGGGACCGTATAGTTGGTGTGTTCGTCTGACGATATTATATATTAATTAAATTAAAAAAAGAGATGTTATTGTTCAAAATTTATTTCAAATTTCAGTGCCCCAGGCGTCCACGGATAAATGGGAGTCATATATATTTGTTAACAAAGAGTATTTAGTACAGAATCTGGCTGTTAGCTGGGAGAACGCGGGAGTGTTGTGTCGGTAAGTCAACATGCTTTGGGAGGCAAGGATTCGCCATTTTCATTATTTTATCTATACATATAAATAAAATTGGAGTGTCTGTTTGTAATATTAAAATAACCGCTTTTTAGTAAGTGCATTTGGATGTATACACAGTACCTATATCAAAACAACATTTTTACATTTTTTGTCTGTCTGTCTGTCTGTTTGTTCCTGCTAATCTCTGAAATGGCTGGACCGATTTTGACGGAACTTTAACTGGCAGAAGCTGATGTAACAAGGAGTAACTTAGGCAACTTTTGTTTTAGAAAAAAAATAGGATCTCACGAAAAAAAATTAAAGCCATAGTTGCAGCGCTGCGCCTGATTAAGTTTGATAGCAACACCCTGCAAAGCGTCCCGCGGGCTCAGAACGCGCGAGCAGGCTGTTGCCAACGGTTGTGTCTTTGTTAAATACCACGCGGACGAAGTCGCGGGTAACAACTAGTTTATAATATAATTGATAGAACTAGGCGATACTTGGCGGAAATCCATTGTTAAACAAATGAGGGAAGAGGAACCCACCACTGATCCACTGCTTGTCAACTTTTCAATTATAAACCAAACAAGTTTGATCGATAATTAAAGAAGCCAACAACACCGAACACATCTAAGATGTTAGTCTTATGTTATTTATAATGTATATTATAATTATTGAATGTGTTATTGCTATTAAATACTTGACATTGGCATAATACCCGCTATGTGGTGGGTGAGGCCATATTCAATATCCATATTATTTCATCGCATTTCATTTCGTAAAGAAAGAAGGAGAAGAATATAATTTTTTTGGTACTCCGTCTGTATTATTTTTTTCATCATAAAAATAAGGAAAATTCTTATTATTACTCTTGGTCTTCTTGATTCTTCTACATAGGAACGGCATTCCGAACGGGTGGTGAAGTAGTAGCATAATATTTTGTAACCTTTGACGATTCATAAGTACTGTACTTAATGGTCTACGTGAATAAAAAATATTCTGATCCTGATGCTGTACTCTTGGTCTTGGTCAGCGGCTACCACAACGGGTCGCTGGCGGTGCTGGACACGAGGGACAAGGCAGAGTTCTTGGCGGAAGCTCTATCGGAGTCTCAGTTCGGTAAGATGTTGCTTCAAATCATTACATAATGTTGCGTTGATTTGGTAACTCACTTGGATTCAATTCACCACTCGCATTGGGTAACCCATACATCGCTCTGCTTGGTTTCGCACTGCTTCACTCCTCTCCGATCCACCTCACTCAGCCCCGCTCCTCCACGCACCACTCTAACCCACTCCACTATACGCTGCTCCAATCCGCTCCACCTAGCTCCGCTCCACTCCAGCGCTCTGCTTCGCTCCACCCCACTCCACTACGGCCCGCTCTGCTCCGCTTCACCCCACTCCACTCCAGCCCCGCTCCACCCCACTCCACTCAGTCCTGCTCTGCTCCGCTCCGCTCCAGTCCACTCCATCCCACTCCACTACACTCCGCTCTACTCCAGTTCCGGTCTGCTCTGCTCCACTTGGCTCCGCTGCGCGCGGCTCCGCTCCGTCCCGCTCTTATGTAACTAGTCATGTATTCGCCATCATCAGCTCTACCATCAATATGGGTCGGGGCTCGCCGCGACTCCGCCGATGATCCCGCCGGCTACCGCTGGGGCCAGGGCTTGGAGCTCCGACGAACCGCCTTAGACGTCCTGCCGAGCGAGCGAGAGGGCAACATTGCTAGACATTACCCTGTGGTGAGTTTGAGTGAGATAAGAATGAGCCCGACTATTCCGTCTTCTAGCCTTTATCGTAACACAAACCACTGTTTAAAAATAGGGATTAAAATTCTATTGGAAGCTACGATGCCACAGACATAAAATTACTAGGGGACTATGGATCGCGGGGCCCTGGGCACTTGCCCCGAGTGCAAAAGAGGTACTTGGTACCTGGTACCTGGGGTTGTGAAGGGTGTCCTGAGGGCTCTGTCGCATCAGTCTTTTTCGGCCCTTTACATTTATTTTTTTCATGGGACTAGGCCCGCCACACACTCCCGCCACTGCTACTCCTGTAAGCCAGGATCTACAGTGGTGTCCAACGATGACACCGAGGTTTGACCCTCGGCAAGATAAAATAGGAGAAGTTGGAAGAATATTATCCACTTCCCTTCATTACAAAGCGGTAGACAATAAAAATCTGGTAGATACATTCCCACAGAAGCAAGACTCTTACAGCTGGACTACGTCCAGGTCCTTTACATTGTGAAGACCCATTTAGAAATATAAAATGTGGAGTCTTTATCACCATGCCCTGTTCTTGGGTTCAGTGGTTGAACAGGACCCACGTGCCTGTGGCGGAGACGGGGGCGGACTGCGTCGCGTTGGAGCGGGTTCACCACGACAGCCCCGTGTTCCTGGACCTGCCTTGCCACTTGGAGAGACCCTTCGCATGTGAGAGGGGTGAGGAACCTTCGAACAACACACTGGGTTACGAGTTTACTAGGGAGACAAGATCGATCGCACGAAAATAATAAATCATTCGAAATTATCAGGCGCGGATACGGGATTCCATTTAGGAGCGGGGGGGATTTCGTTTGGAGGAGGGAGGGGATTTTTTTTAGTATTTTTCATTCCTTTCGAAAACCTCTCCCCCACAGAGGCTCAAATAGTGGTCCAGGTGAGGGAACTGAAGACAGTCCGATGTCGGCACGGCTTATACCACATCTTCGATGGGAGGATGGACTGGGACCAGGCAGCCGCGCACTGTGTGCTGAGGGGGATGACGTAAGAGCGAAATTCAATTTTAATCTTTTGCTGAGCTTCGTATTGTACTAGTAGCGCCATCTTTTGTGAAGTCAATAAGATTATAATGCTTATATGGCCATCTGTTGTCGAGTGGATGAAATATATTTTCAAACGTAGTCGCTTTGATTGGTCCATAGATGGCGTGTTGTTAGAAATTTCAAGAATAACAAGGGACTGTCGAATATTTTTTTATTGCGTCATTGGAATTATTAGTGTAATTGACATAATATTAAGAATCAATTCATGTTTTCAGATTAGCAAACATCGGAACGATGAAATGCTTGAGGCGACTAGGGATGACCATGTTGAAAACCCGCCCCAGTAAGATATATAACATATTATTTATTTAACTTATGTAGTACCTACCTACTAAGATACAAAAAAAATAAGAATCTCGTTTGACTTAAAATTCCATTGATATAAAACCAACTTAAATAGAACTATAGTCACTCACACAATCAGACTAAAACACAACCAAGGTACTATGGTTTTTGCTTTATTTATTTACTAGCTGCACGCCGCGGTGTTACCCGAGTTTAAAAAGTATGTCCTTTTCCGTAAATAATGTAGATCCTTTGCTCTATAAAAAATCAAAACAATCATATCCCACGGAAACCACACATTTTACCGGGATAAAAAGTAGCCTACGTGCTATTCCAGACTATAATCTATCTCTGTGCCAAATTTCATCCAGACCCGTTCAGCGGTTCTGGCGTGATGGAGTAACAAACATCCATCCATCCAAACGTTCACATTTATAATATTAGTGGGATGTATAGGTATAGAGAACGCGTGGATCGGTGCTAAGGGCTCCCTCGGCAGATGGACGTGGGTGGACACCGGCCTCAGCGTGTTCCACCCGGCGGCGTACATCGACGTGGCGCCGGCGCAGTGGCCTCCGATGAGGTATGACCACTTAACTTAGTTACTTAAGACTATGGTATCCAATTTATAGCAGGTTGAATACATTTCTAATGGCATAGCCACAACAATTTACAACATAATAATGTGTAAGGTTCTTTTAAAAAGAGAGAAGATGGAGCTTGTATTTGTTATGGTATAGCCATACCCATAAGAATGTACAACACAAAAATGTGTAGGATCCTTTTAAAAAGAGATAACATGGAAGTTCTTTTTCTCTGTGTTTTCTCTCTTCTTTACGGCGGAGTCTTGTCAATAACGTCCATTGTAAAATATGCTAAGTATTTTAATAAATAATTTTTTTATTATATACAATAATTACAAAGAAAATTACTTATTCAAAATAATATAAATTGAAGAAGAAGAACATCTGCCATAAAGCTGATTATGGCAGGTGTCCGCAACCCTTCCATTAGTCCTATCTCATATCCATCCAAACCTCAATCCATAGTCCCAATTATCTTTGCATAAAGTGTAGCGTGTGTGCGCCCCGCATGGCAACACACTGGAGTTTACTTTTATGTTTTATTTTGTAAAAATAATTTATAAAAAAAAAACGGCAAGCCCGCTGAGTTTCTTGCCAGATCTTCTCAGTTGAGGTCGCGTTCCGATCCGGATGTAGACTTAAGAAAAAAAAAATGTAATGACAATTTGTAAGTGCCCCAGTAGGCCTATACGAAATAAATGATTTGACTTTGACTATTCCTGCAATAGTTCCTCCGCCTGCTGAGGCCAATTCGCTGTTTATGCTATCATTTTCAGCAGTTGACCCCAGCAGGTGGTATCTATCTAATTACTATAAGTAGGCGGCGACTCGCCGTTCTTCAGATGGGTCCCCTAAAAAATATTATTATTATTATAAACTATTGATAAATAAACAATTTGTAAACAGAGACAGGTCTGCAATAAAGCAGAGTGGATGTCTACAACTGGACAGGCATTCCACACATCCACCTGTGTTCCTTGAAGCGAGATGCGAGAGGAAGATGCAGTTTATATGTTACCAAGGTACCTATATTATTTGGTAATGAATAGCGACTCTCGTCTCTGTACCGAGGGTCCCGGGTTCAGATCGAGGTGGAGGCAAACTTAGTGTGATGATCACTAATGTTCGCTCCCGAGACGTGGACGTTTAATATCGATGTAAGATGGTGAAAACCGTTACTTTTACCATCTTTGGAGTATTGTATCGCTTTAGGTATTTTTTTAAGCAAACTTAATACATCGAGACATCCAATGCAGAATGTTAATATCGCAAAACACTATATTACATCGTAAAGATGTCCAAATTTTTCGTAAAAAAATAAAAACCATTGATGACATTTTGAATTTCGAGCCCTCACCCTGAGCTTCCCCCTTAAATTATATAATTGTGCATTATCAAATACGTATAATATTCTCTATTAGGGCTATTTTCGCACAATAGTAACTTTATTTCAGGAGTTGCTGGAATCAAGACAACAGTAGCGACACCTAGCGACGATCTGTATTACTACGTTCTAGTTAAGCAGAGGTTTTACTGGCAGCACGCTTATGAAAATTGCCTCAAAATCAACGGGACCCTCGCGAGTCTAGATAACAACGATATTCTAATACAATTGCTGCTGGTGATGGGAGAAAATAAGGAAGAGCGTATGTTTTATTTATTGCGTATAGCGACATCTAGTGTGTAGTAGCATAGTTAACGTTTGTGTTGAACTTTGATATTATTACTAGCTGCGCCCCGCGGTGTTACCCGCGATTAAAAAGTATTAAAAATTAAAACAAATCTATCGCACGGGAACCATACATTTTACCGGGATAAAAAGTAGCCTATGTGCTATTCCAGACTATAATCTATCTCTGTGCCAAATTTCATCCAGATCCGTTGAGCCATTCTGGCGTGATTGAGTAACAAACATCCATCCATCCCTCCAAACTTTCACAATTATAATATTAGTGGGAAGTGGTATACAAATAAATAAATTGGAGTGTCGTTTGTAATATTAAAATAACCACTTTTTACTAAGCTCATTTGAATGTATACACGGTACATATACCAGAACAACATTTTTTACAATTTTTGTCTGTCTGTCCGTTTGTTCCGGCTAATCTCTGAAATGGCTGGACCGATTTTGACGGGACTTTCACTGGCAGACAGCTGATGTAACAAGGAGTAACTTACTTTTATTTTAGAAAAACTTTTTTGTTAAACACCACGCGGACGAAGTCGCGTGTAACAGCTAGTATTATTATAAGCGGAAACCCTTAAGATATTTTTGATGATTTAAATATTATTTCCAGCTGTCGAACACGTATGGATTTCCGGACGCTTAAATATGACTAAAGACGTCGTTACCGACAGTATCAGTTACTCGTGGTACAATCCGACCAATCAGAAGAGGGTCCCGGATCCTAAGTCATTTGGAGACACCACTGTTGGCATTTACGTAAGTAATATATATAATTGAGATCATTATCATTTGGTTCAACCATATTGTCAGGGTTTTTATGTAAATACATTTAGAAGCGCTATTCACCGCTAGATGGCACTTTAATACACTACAAAAATATTTCTCGCACTACAAATAGTTACTATCCATCACGTGACCATATTAAATAAAAAAATAATCTTAACGATTTCTATAATAACGATCGGTACGTCAAGTGCGAGATTATTCGTAAGCTAACCGTAAACTTTATAGTCTACCGTATTTAGACATTTTGTATGGTGAATTGAATGTTTTAAATACCGTCCGCTAGAGGCGCTGTTCAATTCTCCATACAAAATGTCTTAATACTGTAGACTGTAAACTATACAGTTAGCATACGAATAATTACATACATTACGTGCATTTCAATTTCCAAAAAAAAATAATTTTAGTTGAGAGTGAACAGGTACCTTCTAGGCAAGTATGTTCCATCGTAGATCTCATCGTCACTTACCATCAGGTGAGATCGAGATCAAATACTTGCCTATAATTTAATAAAAAAAAAAATGGACACTAAAATACAAAATTAGTTCAACTTTTCCCCGCTAGATGCCGCCGTGGCTGGATGAGGACTTCAGCATGGATAGTTCGTGTCTAAACCTCGACCGGCAGGACCACTTGATCGGTTTAGTGTACGGTCTACCATGCGATACGCCACAATACTCCATCTGTATGATAGGTAAGTCTGTCTGTATGCCAGTGGGGTTCAGGTTTGAGATAATGTACGAAATTCAACGCTTGGCGCCGCCACTGTCGCATGCTCAACCAAAAATGGCGCGCCACAGAATAAAAATATTCCATGGCGGGCTATTTATATCATTGAAAAATTACTTTTTGTATAATTAACAGTTTGATTGTGTAATCCAATTAACAGACACTGACCTTAATAATGTTACTCGGGCTATGCTTCATCATCGGCTAATGCTATCTAAAGATGACACATATAACTACAAACTTGATAAGTATGTACAACTTCTATGGAGCCTACAAAATGTACCAACAAGCAAGCTGATACAATCTACAATCCGTTCACTGTAAGATGTCCCCTGCCGTAATGTTCCCAGTACCCAAGGCAAGGGACATCTTATCGTGAACAGTCTATAAGTTCTTGCTTGAGCTAAGATTATTGATAGGTACAAATACCTTAATTTTGATTACTTTTCCAGAAAAATCTACCAAATCATTGCACGCAGACGGATCAAGTGATGCTGGTTATGAGACATCTTGAAGATTGTAATGGAGAGGCCACACCATTTTCCTATATCCATGTCACATCCATTATTTTATTAATATTGATTGAATGTGTTATCGCTATTAATTACTTGACATTGGCAAAATACCCGCTAAGTTGTGGGTGAGGCCATATTCATATCCATTTTATTTCATTTTGTAAAGAAAGAATAAGATTGTATTGGTTTAGCAATTTTAAAATACTTTTAAAATGAAATGTAAAGTTTTTCTTAGGATGAAGCTCAATATTAGTTATGGAACATGAATGAAAGTTTTTCTTAGGATGAAGCTCAATATTAGTTATGGAACATGTATGGATTATAGTAACATTTTTAATTAATAAATCCTTAAAGTATTTGTACAAAGACATGATTTCATTACACCTACTTATAGAGAAATTAAAGATATCGTCATCTTCTATCATTTATTGTATTAATCCACTGTTTATTTACATTGTCGAGTTGTTTACAATTGTCGTTCATTTGCACTATATTTCTCTTAAAACCGCGTAAAAAATCCAAATAAGTTCGTAGGCTGCTGTTCATGGCTCTTATGGACTCTATTTCTTTAGATAATTCCAATTTCTGAATCTGAAAATGTTAAAATTTGAACAACTTTGAGCTCAAAACTTTCATGATTTTGTTATTTTAGTTGAATATAATCGTTATATATAAATAAGCGTTATATTTACCTTTTTTTTTGATGATGTAACTGAAGCGCTGGACATTATAATCAGTTCTTATAATATTGGGAAGAGCGAATTATGAAAATAAACACGCTATATTTCGTTTTTTGTCAAAATATATTTCTGTACCCAACAAAAATCAAAATTAACTTACGTTGAGTATCGGGGCTGCCAGTAAAAATAAACTAAATTATACCGTTGCGTCATTTACTCAACATAGGATAGGACCCAGAATGATACAACATCACTGACGTCCATGATACAAGTACGCTAGACTAATGATATCCTTTAAAATGACAGCTATCTATTGTGCCTATTTGAAGCGCCCCCAGCAAGGGGGAAAGGAACTAAATCTGACGTAAAATGCAAATGGCCGTTGTTTTGTTTACCTTGTCTCCGTGTTTATAAAGTGATTTTGAAGGTTTAACGCGATTAAACTTGTTTGTTGTGTCGTATTAATATAGTTAATACATAAATAAGTGGTGTTAGTTAATAGGTAAACCATGAAAGAGTGCGTCTTATGCAAAACTCTTTACCAGAAGGGAAGTGGGGTTACATTCCACAAGTAAGTGAATTTACGGCTAATATTCAAGAAATTAAAACTTCTATTGATATTATAGGCACTTAAAAATATGTTACTAATCTTATTTATACGTGATTACAACGCATTTGTCTTTGTATTATCGGTTTATTATAAACAATAAAATTCAATAGTGTTGTAAAAGTTCCTTGTCGATAAAATTTATCGATATTTTTTCTATCAATATCTTAAATAGATAGAACGTTCAAGAACGTAAAAATCGCCGAAGACAGATTTGTATTATCAAAAACATATTATTTTAAAACAATGTTTACTAATTCACAGGTTTCTGATGACTGTTTTATTAAACATAACTCATGTACTACTTTGATGATTTTTATTTTCTATTAATACCTTACCTACTCCATTGCTTCCCAAACAACATTACATTACCTCATTTCTAATTAAAAACGATCCTTATTTAAGTAGGATCTAGCTAGTCACACACCACCCTTTAGTCCGGTTTCGGCTTATCCTAAGATTACCTACCCTACCCATGAGCGATTCGGCTAATCATTATCATTATTTGCTTCATGTTAGTATTAACCACTCGACTATTTTGGACATTAGCCATTTTTAAAGGAATGGATCATAATTATTTTCATTTTACTGCATGGGTAGGTTTAAGCATAAACATTTTTATCGATGTATCATATAACTGTCCCATCTCTATTATTAGTTCCATTCCCCCTCACTGCCGCTATCAGCGCCAAAATGGCGAAAATCAAATAGGCACACGATAACCGGGCTTATGATTAGTCCAGCGATGTATACCATAGAGGTCAGTGTACAACATACAATCGCCTCGTGCAATTGACTTTGTACATTCTGGATTAGTAATTTTTTTTCGGTTCTTGAATATAAAAGGCCATGCCATCTACTATGCAAGCAAAGGCAACCAAATAATACAGATTTTTTGGATTTGGCAGCCCTGTTTTGTAAGTTAGGCAGGTTTTTTAATCGGTTTCGTGGCCCCAGGTACTAACCTTTTCCGGCCTATTATTTGTATTTTTTAAATTTTCATAGATCGCTCTGATGATAACAATAATGATTCTGGTATTAATTAAATGCATCAAATCAAGCAAGTATTTTAGAAAATTAATGGTTTACAACATAGGACTGATATATATGTATACGATACTTTATTGAGCCAAGCTAAAATTGAGCAAATAGTATGGCATAATCGTAGTAAATAATTTAAAATATGAATCAAATCTCTGATTACACCAAAAAAAGTTTCACAACATACCTATCTAGCATTTATCTATTTTAGCCATTCATCCTCTCGGAAACAATTTATTGACTTTTGTTTCTCAGCACTATCAAAACGCATGCGCGGCGTCGCAGCGCCCTCTACAGTTCAAAACCGTGCACTAAAATAAGTTACGCCGCCATTTTGACATTTGTTTGGCTTTTGTGTTCTCCGACAAAAAATATCATGTAATTAATCGTTACGAGTTAAAGTACTTTGTATTTCCGCAATCGAACTATTTCGCTGATGTTTTGGTTGAATAAAGTCCACGGCATCAGTGCAGATCGCGCGTGTTGTACAGCGAAAAAATCAATAATGCACTAGTGCCGCTTTTGCACATTCGCGTTACATATTTTTGGATCATTTTGATATTATACATGAAAAAATTAGTTTCAAACTGAAATATATAGCATACGGTGTGTTTTGAATATGCTTTCGACTCGAATCAGCTGCGATATGTGCTAAAAAGTGGTAATCAAAAAAGGCGCGAACGAGCCCGCGCCGATACATTAGAGAGTAGAATAAAATTTTAAAACAAAGACTTCATAAAGCCGTGTTATATCTGTTACAAAGTGTTATTATAATTAAATTTTCATTAATGCATTACGATTAGCAAATGGTCTGAAGATTAACTTTCTAATAGATTGAGTTCATGTAAGTGTTTCCCATTTATTAATTAAATGCATGATTAACTCTTGGCAGCCGATTACCTCCATAAATATTCTGTTCTACGTTGGTTATAAAACGTTGATGCAATTATAAATCTTATGTTAATGGAATAGCGATGATTGACAGTGTATTTGATAGAAATATGTAAACAAATACCGAATTATGAAGTGAATGCCCTTGCTCAGTAAAGTAACTAGCTCCTTAGCATTTGCCAGTAGATACCATATGTGAGATCATTACAATATGGTCTTCTGTTATGCTTTAAAAATCTACAATTTTTAGAGGTACATAATGTATATTATCTATGAACAGACTACTTATTAGCTATTAAGGTCAATCTCCTACCCATATTTGCTGTACAAAATTACACTAAAACATTCCATAATATTATGGGTTGAGAGGAGTAGGTTACAATCATTGTCTGTCTTAAATAAATTGTTTTTGTAGTTTTTTTTTATGTGTACAGCTACACATGGACTGGAGATGTATCCTAACTTTGTTTATTATTTATTTAAAAATTTAATAAGTCGTTGCAAGGACTAAAAAAAAATTAAAAAACAAAATATTTGTCACCCAGGTTCAGTTACACCATAATATTGCGATGCGGCTAAGAAGCAGAAAGAGGGAGCGGCCGCTCTCAGTCAAGAAGACATCCAAAGTCACTAAATTAAAGAAAAAACCCACCAAACCATTACCAACTTCACCGAGCAAGTGGAAAAACATCCTAAACCATGAGGTAGCCAAAAATGGATTGCCAGAAGCAACTCATATATGCATCACAAGATCCCAGAAGAATTTAAAGACAAGGCCAGTTAGAACTCGACTTACTAAAAGCATGGAGAAGCCATTGGAGACGAAGAAAGCCAAGCATAAGGATGAGAGCCGCACAAAAAAACCAATCTTCCAGACGGTTGTACGGAGCTCTGCTAGAGACACTATATCCTCATCAACAATAATAAAGTCCAAAATGCAAAATGACAAAATAACAACAACGTCTAAAACAAGAGAAGTCCGTTCAACAAAGAGTGTTCAACTGAGACACAGCTCATTGAATCGAGAGCTGAAGAAACCGGAAATATCTTCGGCAATAAGCTCTCCACGTAAAACTAGGCGTTTAGACAAAACAGATAAGTCAGCATCACTGAACAGCTCTCCAATCAGGAAAGTCCGTCAAATTGGTTCTATAACCCCTAAAATAACTAAGACATCCGTAAGTTCTACTAATGAAAGTCCAAAAAAGAGGACAAAAAAAGCACCAACTGTACCAGAAACTAAAATTTACACTGAAGATAATGATGTAACTATGTACGAGCCCCACACAACAACATTTGTTGACTTCCCAACACCGAAATCTGAGGAATCTGACTCCGATGTGCACGTAGAGTCCTCTGAATTGTGTCTTCCCAACGATTGCTTGAATGATTTCATAGCAATTGCAGAGTGCGCTAGGATTATAGAAGGTATACCACGCCCCGATGAGGATATAAACTTGCTAGCAGATGAAGCAGCGAGGGTTATGACCACAGAGAGAGTCGAAGAGAGAGTATCGAGGACTAACTCCATTGACAAGAGGTTGAATAAGAGACGTAAGTCAAGTAATGATCTGGAGATGTATCAGCCTACATCCACAACGGACGATTTGGATAGTTGTGCTGATTTTTTGACGAATGGTGAAAAATATGTACAGGTAAGAATTTAGATATTGTTTACTCACACAACACCACACAAGTGGTTATGGTTTTTGTTAGTCATTGTTTGTTTTACCATAAGCTTTTTAACTTTTTCTTTTTACATTCATGTTTCAACATCTCCAGTAAGTTCATGCTATGTCCTCGGTCGCACTTGCACCGCAAAGGTCTGTAAGTGCGAGCAAGAAATTCGATCGAAAATGTACGAACCCCCCAACCTTGCGTTTGTAATGTCTATAAACTGTAACATACAAAGATCCACAATCAGTATTAAATGGTATCCACAATAGAAATCTAGTAAATCTTGCATCTCTCTTCAATAGCCGGACTTCGTGACGATGTTAGAGCAAGACGGGTATGTTCGCGACTCGGAATGCGAGATATCTTCAACGTGCGACACGCAGGGGACCGCTATAGAGAGTCTGGAAGCACTATCGGCCAGGAGTCCTAGCTCAGGGTTCTTGGCTGAGATCAGTCAGAGCCTTGTTGCTGAAGCGGCAGGATGGGTGAGTGGAAGTTCCGTTACAAACTTTGATGTTATATTTATGATATATTTTTGTTATAAAACGTGATATGACATACATTTGAAAAATAACATAATTACGTATATATCCATAGAACGGGGCTGATATAACGGCAGATGAATCCTCACTGACATGCCATGATGAGCAGTCACCAACAGATATTGAGGTAAATTTTTCATAACTTAACAACACCTTTTTGTATGTGTGAGTGTGTGTGTGTGTGTGATTGTGGAGGTGTGTGTGTGTGTAAATGCGGAAGTGTGTGTGTGTCAATGCAGAGGTGGCTGTCTGGCACTATGCAGAGGCGTACGTTTGTGGGAAAGGGTGTGTCAAAGTTAAACTAAAATCATTTTTTTCATTTAGGCCAATGGGGTCACTTACAATTTGTCATTTGACATTTTTTTCTTAACTCTACAACCGGATCGGAACGCGATCTCAACAGAGAAGATCCGGCAAGAAACTCAAGGGTCTTTTTTTCAGTATATTTTTTTTTATCGCCAGTATCATGTAAGTTACACAAGTCTAATTATTTTCTTTAACTCCAGTGTGTTGCGTGTGAATGTGTGTCTATGTGTGTGTACTTGTTTTAGGTGTGTGTGTGTGTGGGGACTTGGGTGTGTGTGTGTGTGTGTGTGTGGACTTGGGTGTGTGTGTGTGTGGGTGTGTGGGGACTTGGGTGTCTGTGTGTGGGGACTAGTGTGTGTGTGTGTGTGTGTGTGTGTGGGGACTAGTATGTGTGGGGACTTGTGTGTGTGTGAACTTGTGTGTGAGCGTATTCAGCCAGATAGGAATAGTTTTTTTTGCTTGGTAACTATTAAGTAGTCGTAAATCTGTAATAATAATTACCAGGAGGAAGCGGGCGACGTGATAACATCGTGCAGCAGCCGCGCGGACTGCGAGCAGATCTCATCGTGGGTGGACGCCTTCGACCCGTACCTCTTTATTAAACAGGTAACTATAGTACACGACTAAACTAGGTGTTTCACGCGTTTGGTAAACACATGTTTGAGGCGTTTGTCAAACAAACATGTTTGAGGCGTTTGTCAAACAAACATGTTTGAGGCGTTTGTCAAACAAACATGTTTGAGGCGTTTGTCAAACAAACATGTTTGAGGCGTTTGTCAAACAAACATGTTTGAGGCGTTTGTCAAACAAACATGTTTGAGGCGTTTGTCAAACAAACATGTTTGAGGCGTTTGTCAAACAAACATGTTTGAGGCGTTTGTCAAACATGTTTGAGGCGTTTGTCAAACAAACATGTTTGAGGCGTTTGTCAAACAAACATGTTTGAGGCGTTTGTCAAACATGTTTGAGGCGTTTGTCAAACAAACATGTTTGAGGCGTTTGTCAAACAAACATGTTTGAGGCGTTTGTCAAACAAACAACGTGTTTTATAAATTCTGACTGCAACAAATTATGATTTATGTCGTTTCTGACAAAAAAAGTGATTTTTTACGCAAATGGCAGCTTCGTGTACGAATGAACACTGAAAAACATTAAACATATTTATACTGAACTAAAAATATAAAAAAAAACCACTTGATTATCTGCCGCCATGTATGTGCCATAGAATTTGAGAAAACAAATTAGAATGTTTTGTGCAACCTTAAACATGTTACATTATGTCTAGTGACATGTCTGTTTGTTTGTTTGTTCGTGGTAGCTGCCGCCGCTGGAGTCGGTGGCGACGGGCGCGCTGCGGGCCCGGTACCCGGCGTTGCCTCTGAAAACCAGGACCAGTCCGGACTTCAGCCTCGTGAGTACCACCACTGGCCAGGCCCGACCACAAAACATAGCGAAGCATTGACATCATAGTACTACAAGACTTGATAGTACTACAAGACTTGATAGTACTACAAGACTTGATAGTATTACAAGACTTGATAGTACTACAAGACTTGATAGTATTACAAGACTTGATAGTACTACAAGACTTGATAGTATTACAAGACTTATAGTACTACAAGATTTTATAGTACTACAAGACTTGATAGTACTACAAGACTTGATAGTATTACAAAACTTGATAGTACTACAAGACTTATAGTACTACAAGACTTGATAGTACTACAAGACTTTAGTACTACAAGACTTCATAGTACTACAAGACTTCATAGTACTACAAGACTTATAGTATAAGACTTGATAGGTGGGTGGTAAAGTTGTAGCTTAACATTTTGTAACTTTTTTGATGATTCATAAGTACTGTACTTAATGGTTTACATGAATAAAAACATGTTCTGATGCTGATTCTGCTGGCTTTGGAATTTGATTTCAATCAATTAACTAATCAAATTTACATACGTATACCAAGTAAGTCACTGCGCATACGCAACATTTACACACACAAGTTGTTTTTCCCAAAGCTTTGTAAAACAGTTGCGGGTGAGAGAGCGCCTCTTAGGCGTATGATGAAAAATTATAATGATAATTTCACAAGCATAGATATATTCAATCTAACCTCAATTCAATTCAAAGGGTCTGTAATTTCTGTCTTGAACGGTCTTGCGGACCAATAACTAAGTGATTGGCTCTCTGTCTTATGCTAAATATAATTTGTAGTGTTCTTTTTCTATTTAGTTTACTCTGTGGATAACGGTGCTGGTTACGTAATAATATATACATAATAATATATAATCTCCTATACGATACAATGTAATCCTTAGCGTAATTATGTAATTGGTTGTTATTCCAAATAAAATAAAATAAAATAAATAAAATATACCCAACAGGTGTTGGACTTAGACGAGACGCTGGTGCACTGCTCCCTGCAGGAGTTGCACGACGCCAGCTTCCACTTCCCCGTACTGTTCCAGGACTGCAGATACACTGTGAGTATACTATGCTAGGCGGATACAGGGCCCCAAGTCTGCTAACACAATCGATTCATAATCGAACAGCAACCGCATAGTAACTGTCACTTTTGACAGATATTGTATAGGATATCTGTCATAAGTAAGTACTTGAGTGCTATAAGCTGTGTGTTGACGAGATAATGTGTACTAAGCTAATCCTTACATCTATATCTATACAAATAAATAAAATTGGAGTGTCTGTTTGTAATATTAAAATAACCGCTTTTTACTGATTGCATTTGGATGTATACACGGTACATATACCAAAACATTTTTTTTTACAATACCATTTCAGAGATTGGCCGAAACAAACAGACAAACAAAAATTGAAAAAAAAAAAATGTTTTGGTATATGTACCGTGTATACATCCAAATGCAATCAGTAAAAAGCGGTTATTTTAATATTACAAACAGACGCTCCAATTTTATTTATTTGTATTTCATAGATAATGTACTGGGCCCCAAGTCTGCTAACACAATCAATTTACAATCGAACAGATATTATATAGGATATCTGTCAAAAGTGACAGTTACTATGCGGTTGCTGTTCGATTATGAATCGATTGTGTTAGCAGACTCGGGGCCCTGGAATCGCCCCAGTCCATTGTATGGCATCCATATTTTTTTTTTTTTTTTTATACATTTATAGGCAAGTATTTGATCTCGATCTCACCTGATGGTAAGTGACGATGAGATCTACGATGCAGCATACTTGCCTAGGTAGGAAGGCGGCAGTAGATCGAGACGCTACATTCACTAGGCACATGCAGCGCAGCTGATCTGACCCGCCATCCATGAATGGCAACACCGATCATCATGCCGGAGCACGGCTAGGCGCTTGGCGACATGGCTTTGTTCAGTGGGTGGTGACTAGCCACGGCCGAAGCCTACCACCAGTAGAGTTGTCACCTGGTTGGCACCACCCAGGGTCACGTGTAGGGTATCTCGAGGGTACTTAATTCTCCTACGGACGAAAGTGACTTGACCCCAAATAATTAATAAAAGCGTCGCTTAGTTTCGTACCATACAGTTGGCGTGTTCGTCTGGCGATATGATTTATTTTTTTATATGTTATCTGTCAGGTGTTCGTGCGCACTCGGCCGCACTTCGCAGAGTTCCTGTCTCGCGTGTCGCGGCTCTACGAAGTGATATTATTCACCGCGAGCAAGAGAGTATACGCCGATCGACTTCTGAACCTTCTGGATCCTGCTAGAAGATGGATCAAATACAGGCAGGTTTTTTTTTTTAATTATTACATTATTTATTTATTCATAACACAATTGGCTAACAGCATACGCCAAAACACCAATATGCTAAATATATAACTAAAACTATAGACTAATATAAAACTTAAAATGTAATATAACGCAAATTAAAAACCAAATAAAATATTTACAACACACTGAAAAAATAAAACGAGTAACTAAAAAATTAAATTAACAAAGTACAAATAAATTATAAACTAACAACTAAAATTAAAAGTAGGCATTTAAATTTTACAACTTAAATATATTATAGGCAAGTATTTGATCTCGATCTCACCTGATGGTGAGTGACGATGAGATCTACGATGGAGCATACTTGCCTAGAAGGTGCCTGTTCACTCTCGACTTGAAAACACCCAGATTGACGTCAACAGGGAACAAAGAAGAACAAGTGGTCCGAGTATGTCGTAAATGTGGAGAGGGGACCGTGTAGCCATATTTTAAGGATAAAAATGCTTGGTTAGATGCTGGTCCGGCTCAGGAATATAAATGGCCTTGTTCGAGCAGACTGTAAAGATTTTGTTTTTCACTTCTTATTTTCATTTACAGAAGTAATTTTTAAATGTGGGAACCATGTGTTGTTAGTTTTTTTTGACCAGCTGCTAAAGTCTGGCTAGCCGTTCCTACATTGTTCTCGCACACCCATAACAATGTACTGCTCAAAAATGTAAAAGATCTTTTTTAAAAAAGAACCAAAATTGACTACTTCATTGTTCAAGTTCCCGCCAAAAAGTCCCATAGGTAAAAGGTTACAAGTCCCTTAATAATGAAATCTATACATTTAAATAAAATTGGAGTGTCTGTTTGTAATATTAAAATAACCGCTTTTTACTAAGTGCATTTGGATGTATACACGTTACCTATACCGAAACAACATTTTTTACAATTTTTGTCTGTCTGTCTGTCTGTCTGTCTGTTTGTTCCGGCTAAACTCTGAAATGGCTGGACCTATTTTGACGGGACTTTCACTGGCAGATGGCTGATGTAACAAGGAGTAACTTAGGCTACTTTTATTTTAGAAAAAAAAAATAGGATCTCACGAAAAAAAATTAAACCAATGTTGCAGCGCAGCGCCTGATTAAGTTTGATAGCAACAACCTGCAATGCGTCCCGCGGGCTCAGAACGGGCGAGCAGGCTGTTGTCAACGGTTGTCTTTGTTAAATACCACGCGGACGAAGTCGCGGGCAACAGCTAGTATTAAATAAAAAGACACTAGCAACTGAACGAAGCCCCGCTGATTGGTCATGACCAAAATATAGACGCATGCGATGCGCCGGCGCAATAACTAATTATAAATGTGTGTTCGCGCAGATTGTTCCGCGAACACTGTCTGCTGGTGAACGGCAACTACGTGAAGGACCTCTCCATCCTCGGCCGGGACCTGCGCCGGACCGTCATCGTGGACAACAGCCCACAGGTGGGATAATGTAGCCATTACCAAGGGGAGAGGTTGTAATAGCTTAGGATATGACGGCCTGATTAGCGCAGTGGTAGTGACTCTGCTTTCTGCGCCGAGGGTCCCGGGTTCGAATCCTGGTAGGGACACACGCTTTGTGTGATGAGCACGAATGCTTGTACCCGAGTCAATGGATGTTTAATATGTATATAAGTATTATATACTGAGTTCGCCCTCAGTCCATTGTACGGTACCCATAACACAAGCGTTAAGCTTAAAGTGGGACCGTATAGTTGGTGTGTTCGTATGGCGATATTTGTTTATTATTTATTTATTTAATAGCCTATAAAACGATGCGTGGTGATTGAGTTATCATAATTGTGCGCCCGAAGCTGATATATGGGCGCACTCCTTCCCTCGATAGCTGGCAGGCAGTGGACTTAGTATTGAAAGGCACTGGAATTATAAAGTCAAAGTCAAATCATTTATTTCGTATAGGCCTACGGGGGCACTTACAAATTGTCATTACATTTTTTCCTTAACACTACAACCGGATCGGAACGCGACCTCAACTGAGAAGATCCGGCAAGAAAGTCAGCGGGCTTGTCTTTTTTTTTATCCATTATTTTTACAAAAAATAAAAATAAAAAGTAAGCTCCAGTGTGTTGCCATGCGAGGCGCACACACGCTACACTTTAACATTATAAATATTGATATGTGAGCGATCAGTCCCAGGCTGCTTTATCATCCAAATAATCCAAGATTCTGTAATAACCCTTACGACATAAATTACTTTTAACAGTTCTTTTAAACTTACTAATGGGCAAATCTCGGATTCCTTTGGGAAGTTTATTATAGAAGCGTATACATTGCCCCATAAAAGAATTATTTATTCTGTGGAGACGAGTGACATGCACGGATAGTTTGTCCTTATTACGAGTGTTAATAACATGAACATCACTCCTTTTTTCAAAATTATGAATATTTTTCTTAACATACATTAGATTTTCATAAATAAATTGAGACACAACAGTTAGAATATTTATTTCTTTGAATTTATCCTTAAGGCAATCTCTAGGACCCATGCCGTAAATTGCTCGTATTGCCCTTTTCTGCAAGATGAAGATAGAAGATGTATATTTTGGGTTTATTTCGAATTTCCAATGGTAGTATGATACTGTCGCCCCGCCGGTGCGGCCGGCGCGGGATTCTGAATAGCTTGCTGGTTCATAACAGAAGTGGTTGTGTGCAGGCATTCGGCTACCAGCTGGAGAACGGCATCCCGATCGACAGCTGGTTCGTGGACCGCAGCGACAACGAGCTGCTCAAGCTGCTGCCCTTCCTGGAGCACCTCGCCACCGTGAGTACAGCTGACAGCACATTTGTCCTTAGCAAAAGTAAGATTGGACTTTGAAATTTTATTATTTTTTCATTACAAGTTTCCATTACAAGACCGACGATCGACGACCGACCGACTTATTGTTCAGTTCGCAGTCAAAAGTAGCCTAAGTTACAACCTGTTACATCAGCTATCTGCCAGTGAAAGTCCCGCCAAAATCGGTCCAGCCATTTCAGAGATTAGTCGATGCAAACAGACAGACAACATTTTTAGAAAATGTTGTTTTGGTATATTATTATGTACCGTGTATACATTCAAATGCACTTAGTCACTAGCAGTTATTTTAATATTACTAACAGACACTCCAATTTTATTTATTTGTATTGATGTACTATCTCCTTTGTTCGCAGAAAGATGACGTGAGACCGTATATAAGGGATAAATACAAATTGTTCAGCTACCTCCCACCAGACTAAGCCGGCTGCATCTCCATCGATTCTACTCAACGATCATGTATCTATCATTACATTATTGATATTTAAACAATTTTACATACAGGAAATATATTGATTTTCTTATATTTACGCGAATACTACATAGAAATAAAACTATTTTGTATGAATTTTATCGCGTTTATTTTATGTTATTTCAAACGCCTCAGTCCTCCCGTCACATGGTTGCTGTAAAGCAGCCGAAACGTCGGGAACATTATATCATAAAATAATCTCGATAAAATCCGTAAAAATGGTTTTATTTTAATATTAAAACTTCCTGCCAGTGAAATTGTTTAAATGAGCATTACAAAAAAAAATATGATCACTAAAATAAGTCTATAAAAAACGGTTTTAATAATTTGTATTTTACATAAAAATTAGGAGGAATATTCTAAAAAAAAAAAGTATTCTTAGAATAAATTATTCTATCGATCGGCATACTATTAGATTAATTAGTATAGACTACAGTATGGTACTCGGTGATTTAACCTCCCTGATCATTATAAGGTGGGGTTCGAATGTTTTTTTTTATATACCTTTCTCCGTCGTGAACTGATTATTCAGCTGATATACTGCGTTTGTTTTAAGAGGGCGCCGAGAGTGGCTAAAGCCAAGAATCATGTTATACGGAACCTATACAGCAGCCTTTCCCAAAGTGGGCGATAACGCCCCCTTGTGGGCGCTGCCGGCCTAAAGGGTAAGGGACCCAGAAAAGAAATGGGGGCGTTGTGTAGGGGCTTACAATATTCAATTTAATTTGAAGTTGTAGTGGTTTTTAAGTAGGTGAAATAATGGGGGCGCTAAAAATAATTCATTCTCAAAGTGGGCAGACAAAATAAGTTTGGGAACCCTTGCTATACAGGATGACATTGAAATCATTGTCAATATTTTTGAAATAAGATACAGGGTGTCAGTGTGTTCGTAACGAAAACTCATAATATTAATTCAGCTTATGATTCTGAACTACCCAGAGATATAATTTTTTTTATCGACCTTTTCGTTAAATTTACCCATTTTTTCTTTTTAAATTGATTTTAGCATGACATCATGATATAAGTCTTATCTCAATTTGATTATAAATGGATAAAATCGTAATTAATACTTTGGAATAATTTTATTCTAGGCATTAAGCACTAAGTAACCTTCAGCCAAAGTTTTCGCTATCATGCCCCCTTACACCCTGTATAATAAAGAAATTATAAAAAATACAACCGAATTGAGAACCTCCTCCATTTTGAAGTCGGTTAAAAATAATACATATTTCATAGTTCATTAATCCATTAATCACGTGATGTTTTTTAGCAACTATATTTTACATTATTTTTGTTACACCTTGTATAATTCAGCATAGGCGACCTCTTCAAAAAAAACGCAGGAAATTATCGTAAAACGAAATCGGACTATTTTTGAATCTGTGATTCTTGTGTTTTATTTATCTTTCTTTTATTTGTTTATGGACGCACATTTTACCCCCGAATTTATAGTGGTTGTAGAGAATTTACAATAGTATTGCCAAGCAATTTGTTTAAGCGCTTTCAAAAGTTATAAATTAACGAAGACTGTCTATAAATTGTGGGGTTTGATTACAAAAAGTACCTTCGTACAACGTGATTCAGAAAGCTTATATTTATATTTGAACCTGCGTTTCTTCAGTGCATTTGTAATCAGTACCATGTTATGGTGATACAATTTTGATATGATGATTTAAAAAAGAACACCCCAACAAAATGCCAATATTGATTTTTGTGAGCAATTTTAATGTTTTGACATCGAAATTCTGACATTACATAATGATTATAGCAGTGATAGCCAAGTTGGTAGAACGCTTGCCTCGGCAACGAGGATCGTAGGTTCAATCCCCGGCTCGCACCTCTGAGATTTCTGGATTTCATGTGTGAATCCCATTTTTCAACCACGATTATCACTTGCTAAACGGTGAAAGAAAACATCGCGAGGAAGCCTGCATGTCTGAGAGAGCCCCTCGAAAGATGTGTGAAGTCCGCCAACCCGCACTGGGCCGGCGTGGTGGACTATGGCCTAATCCCCCTTGCACTGAGGGGAGGCCCGTGCATTGGGACATTAAAAAGGGCTGGTATTATTATTATATAAGCGCGGGTTCAAACGTTAGTATACCCTTTCTGTAACACCCTGTATAAACTCGTTATATAATGCTCGTGTATATTATTGTACCGTACCCTAAGTTTACAATGGCATTGCAAAATTTTCTAAAAAGAAAAGTTCTTTGTAATCCCATTGTAAATTTCTTAAGTGTTTATTTTATACATTTCGTTTGACTATAAGCTAGCAGTCGAGCAGTGGTGCTATTTTTTGAAATATTCGTATCAAATATACATTAATTAGTATCGATGTTTTGTGTTCGTTTGTCTTGTCTGTGTTACGCGGGTGGATAAAAAAAATACGGCCGAATACCTAAATATTTAAGTACTTAATTTTGATATAGAATAATCGCTCTTATATCTATATCGGTAGGCTCCAAATTGAGGTTTTGAATTATTATTTTTGGCTTTATATCAAAAGTTACAATTAATAGTATGTAGGCAATGTTGGATCAACAGCGGCACAACTTTGCCAAACTTTTTTAACGTCGCGTTGTAACGTTGCCTAACGAATACATTGCTTTCTCTCTCTCTCTCTCTCGTACCGAGTAGCTAAGACACTTCTGTACGTAACATGCGATAATTATTCGTAAGCTAACCGTATACTTTATAGTCTACGTATTTAGACAGTTTGTATGGACAATTGAACAGCGCCTCTAGCGGACGGTATTTCAAACTTTCAACTCGCGATACAGAATGTCTAAATACGGTAGACTATAAAGTATACGGTTAGCTTACGAATAATTTCGCACTTTACTTACAAAAGTGTTTCAGTTACTCGATACGTCGACTTGAAGTACAGTATGGGTGTGGGGTAGGATTAATATATTTGTGTTTTAGCTATCATTTGTTGTATCCATTTAAAATTTACTTCGAACCGGTAATTTTTTTGTCCACACGTAATAGTAGCCCCCGAATTTATAGAAGTTTCGATCAATTTACGATGGCATTATAAAGCGTTAGTGTTGATAGCGGGTATTGTTCGTGGCAGTTAGGTACGTCAAAAACACTTGGGTTGATTTTTTTTCTCGTGTAAGTCCGCCAACCCGCACTGGGCCAGCGTCGTGGACTATGGCTTATCCCCCTCGCATTGAGGGGAGGCCCGTGCCTAACAGTGGGTCATTAAAAGGGCTGATATTATATTTTGGAACGAGGTTCCTTATCGCGCGTTGCGAAAGGGGGCTAGACAGAAAAAAATATCACGAAAAGTTGTAACGACACTTTTTGCTATCTTTGTCGTTTGCATTTACATAATGGTCAGTATTTTCAAGACATTGCACAAGTGCATCCGTGGCGCAATTGGCTAGCGCGTTCGGCTGTTAACCGAAAGGTTGGTGGTTCGAGCCCGCCCGGGGGCGATATTTTCTTTCCCAAAATTATTGATTTTTTGTACATAATAAATAATAAAGGAACTTCGTTCCATCCGGGTGTCTCTTGACACCTCTCAAGTTTTTTTATTATGTGTGCTGGCTGCGTACGTGTTTGAGTACACAGTACAATTTTAATGCCATTCTATATGTAATTAAATTTTTTATAAATTCTAGGGCCTATGTTTTATTATACTATAATAAGATTATTAATTATTATTATTTTACGTCCAATATTGTATGTTATCAATGAAAATCATATTTAGTTACATAGGAGTACTAACTAACATACAGGCTGTATAAAATCTCGTTGTCAATGCCGCGTTATATTATAGTAATAAGATAAAAAACTAAGCTACATTAGTTCAGAGTCGGATGGGTACCGTTCCATTGCGTGCTTGCGCTTGCGTGGGGCGGTAGCGTGCTACATTGCTTGACAAGTATACACACACATAGCAACACACCCGTACACATTCCATAGACACACTCTTATACTTTATAGACATATCGTCATTTCTTTTAATGCCGCTCCCAGCGAGCCGAGACTGCTATTTGCTTTGAAAGCTTTGGTAGTTTTGTCATGGCAATTTAAGCCTTATTTATAATTCCTTGGGGAATTTTGTAATAAATCATGGTAGATCTCTTTGATGATATATATTTAAATATATCTGTTAAGAAAATATAATTAAGAAAATATAGTTAAGAAGCAGTGATAGCCAAGTTGGTAGAACGTTTGCCTCGGTAATGAGGATCGCAGGTTCAAACCCCGGCTCGCACATCTGGGATTTTCATGTGCGAATCTCATTTTCAACATCACTTGCTAAACGGTGAAGGAAAACATCGCGAGGAAACCTGCATGTCTGAGAGTATCCCTCGAAAGACGTGTGAAGTCCGTCAACCCGCACTACGCCAGCGTGGTGGACTATGGCCTAATCCCCCCTCGCATTAAGGGAAGGTCCGTGCACACCAGTGGGATATTAAAAGGGCTAGTATTATTATTATATTATAAATATAATTACTAGTGCCCCATACGCGAATAGGTTAACAAATGTTAATCAATATGAAAAAGCACATTAAAATACATTTTAATAATTTCAAATGACAAGTTAAATTAAAGAGACGTGCCCAAGAATGTTTACTAAATTACCCAAGTTAGGAAAAATAAGGTATAGGTAAACGAACCCACAGGCATTCACACACACGAGCGCGCAGACGCACACACACAGTGGGACGGATCATTGGACGCTGATTAGAGCTAAGACAAAATGAATTATACTATTTACATTTCTTTATTTTCTCGATGACAGCTCCTGTGGAAACTTGAACGAGCGTCTTTTTTACATTCTGTATACATTATTGAATAAAAATATGACGCTTACGCACGTACAAGGTCATAGCAGAGTCGGAAAAACTGATAGGGATGGAGCTATCGATAAACGTAACACTATAACAGACCCGATATTTTTTTACAAAGTGTAAGAAACTAAACTATTGCCGGATAATTTTGTACAAATTTATTAACTAATATTACATTTCATTACAAGATGTAATTATATTATGTTGATTCTTTATTTATTATTCAGTGTTTTTTTTTATTTGTCCTTGTTCAAAACATAATAAATATATGCGATCGATATCATTACTTATTTGGTCACAACACTACAACTATCAAATTGGAACTGTCATCGAGAAAATAAAGAAATGGAAATAGTATAGTAAACTAAACTATTCTCTTCCATAAAACTTTCTCCATCATTTTTTTTTGTATAAAAGGCTATTTACATAGATTAAGTATGATGACATGTTTTCGGTAATATTATTCGTATATAATTACTGCGTTTGGAAATATCAAATCAACAACTAGTACTATATTTTTTTTATTTTTTATCTATCAATTACGATATAGACTTGTCTATGGTCTCATTAATTGGATGCCCGCCTATGTGTGTCTTAACATTTTTCTTGATTTAGTTTATTTAGTATTATGTCTGCTTCTACAAATAAATTAATTAAATTGTAAACTATAAAGTGGTCCTTATTCTGTTCGTTGTGACTAAACATGACTTAACTAAATATTTTACCATTGTCGGAATGTATGAGCGAGACAAAAGTATTTTTAGTTGTGTCACATTTAGTTTTCGCAGTTAGCCGACAACAGAATTCGCATCATTAATTGGGTCATCAAAATCAATTATGTTATGTTACAAGTTGAAAATAATTTATATTCAATAATCAAATTATAATTATCACTTGTATTATGTAAAAAAAAAATCTTAAATATACAATTATGTGTATATTACTTAATTGAACTGTAATAATTATTGTAAATATTTACGTAATTTTTTCGAAAGCGTAAATAGGTTTGGTAATGCGTAATATGTTTTTTTTAGTAGGCTGAATGTACACATAGCTAGGTATACTCTACATGAATAAAAAAAATATGTGATTTAACGCAAAATAATAACTTTTTATCGACTCCAAATCTCCGTAACGTGCACTTTGAATATATTTTTTATTTATAATACCGAGTAATATAGAAATACAGAATAATACAAATATAAGAGCATGTTTATTTTAAAACATATCTCTCTTAATCTTGTTAAGTAATTAGAATGTCTTTCCAACGAGGTGTTTACGTAAATGCGATTGCAATAAGGTTCTGTTTATTTTTATTGCGTAATTTCAAAATTTACGTATTATTAATTTTCGAAATTCAAAAAACTGAAAGTCATAATTTCTCAAAAAACTGAAAGTCATAATCTGTCAAAGTCAGAAATTACCAAAATACAGATGATTAAAATTTATAATAAAAAAAAAAACAAATGTTGCAGTGTCTAGTGTCTTCCCTGACATTATTATGTGAGCATATAGGGTATAGGTAGGACCGGGAAATGTGTTATAATTCGATCTATCATCTGACGGTTTCGTCCGATCCGAGAAAATTTACCAACGACTTCGCCAAGATTGCCAGTAAGTAATTAAACATTTTTGTGTTTTTATATTTTGGTAACATTGCCAATCGCATTTACACGGTGAACCCAGTTTTATAAATTCACAAATTTATCTGCACAGTTAAAAGTTTCTTCAGCAAACAAAACAAAATTCCATTTTGAATCTCTCACAGCACCTACTACACATGACCGTCTTAGTTCGAGAGAGGCTGAGCAAGAAAAAAAATCTTCATTATGAAATGAAATGGAATAAGATGAGATATGGCCTCGCCCACAAATTCGTGGGTATTTTGCCAACGTCTGTGCTATTTCAATATCGATAAAGAATTCCATAAATGCACATTAAAAATAAAAATGTATTACCTTTTTTGGTTGTATGCTTTAGAATCAGATTTTTGTTCAGAACATTAAAAAAAAAGCGCGCTTAGCGGGAAAAAAAGATTTTTGTATTTGATAGGAATTAATGTGCATAATGAGTTCAATTCTTCGTCCGAGACCTTGATCCCAAACTTATAAAAATTTGAATCAATTTACAATGACGATACAAAGCATTTTCGTGAAGACATGCGGTTTGTTGTGATATTGTAAACGCACGGAAACAAGAATAATATGGGGGACTACCTACAGTAAGCCTAACAACATATTATGTGAATTTTAAAGTTTAATGACATTTTATAGAATAATCTGAATCGTATTAAGTAGCGTAGCGATCAAATTGTTTTTTTTTTAAATTAATTAAGTATAATTATTATCGTAGTTTAAGGCGTAACCAATGTTTACTCTATTAAAAGTACCTATGTAATGATTTGTGTGGTTTTATTTTATGTCCCAATAGCACTGTGAAGACTTATAGAAATATGTCCCGGCGAACTTCGTACCGTCTCAGAATCAAATGTATGAGAAAATGAATTTATTGGTATTCTATGAAAATTTTAACAAATCTATCCCACGGGAACCATACATTTTACCGGGATAAAAAGTAGCCTATATGCTATTCCAGACTATAATCTATATCTGTGCCAAATTTCATCCAGATCCGTTCAGCCGTGCTGGCGTGAAAGAGTAACAAACATCCATCCATCCAAACTTTCACATTTATAACATTAGTATAGATATCCCGGCGGCGTCCCGGCGAACTTCGTACCGCCTCAGAATCGAGAAAATGTTTTTTTTTATAAAATTTATCCCACATTTTATTAGTTATCCTGCTATACGGAATTTGGCCCACTCATTCTTGAGCTTGTTACTAACGCGCCTTAGTTTTTTATATATAACTAGCTGATCCGGCAAACGTTGTTTTGCCATATACATTATATTTCTAGGAAATATTTTTTTATAGTTAAATATTTGCGATTATAAAATTGAGATATAAACTATCCTATCTTTCAAGTAGGATAAAACTGCACACAGTGTGCAAAATTTTATTTAAATCGGTTCAGTAGCTTGGGAGTCCATAGCGGACAAACACCGTGACACGTAATTTATATATATTACTAGCTGACTCGGCAAACGTTGTTTTGCCATAAAAAATAAATCGATATATAAACTATCCTATCTCTCAAGTTGGATCGAACTGCACATGGTGTGCGAATTTTATTATAATCGGTTAAGTGGTTTAGGAGTCCATTGAGGACAAACATTGTGACACGAGATTTATATATATTAAGATAAGATATATAGATTTTTTTATTCAATGGCTCGATTCATATCTCAAATGAGTGAGTGGGTAAGTATATCAGTATTGTTTTAATTCATAGTTCGTGTATTTGGTGTCGCAAGATGTTATCATCAAAGGGTCGTTCAAAGAGGCCGCAATAGCAAGAATCATGAATGAAATCTGCAACTATAATGATTATAATCTGATTTAACTAGTGTTTAACCCGGTTTCACTCATTTAAACTAAGCTAATAGATATATATATATATATGTTGTAACGGGCATGGTAACGAAAACTTTGGATAAAGGTTGCACTTAATGCCTATAATAAAATTATAGAAATATTTTTTATCGAAAGTCATGTTGTAATTTTTTTAAAGCGCAATGTATTGTTAACAACGCGATCACAACGAAACGTTACGCGTGTTATTCGACTCGTGATAGTGAATAAAAGCGCTCGATTGTATCTAGTTTTTATTTACATTGCAGTTTCAGGTCTTAATTAGATAGATAGATAGATAGATAACTCTTTATTGTTCCACCACATAAAATTAATACAAAATTACACAAACTTAACTTATACAGCGAGTGTCACAATGGGCGGCCTTATCGCTAAAAGCGATCTCTACCAGGCTAAATTAGTAATTATGTAAGTAAGTATTAGGATTTTAGCGGCAAAGAAAAGATATTCCAGCCGGGCGGGTGGTACCCCTGGCCGCTATGCCGCGTATTCTATTATCGGGGTCTTATAATACATGTTACGTTCTCCGAAAACTCATAGTGTGTTTCAGGATTGTATTGAGATTCATCAGCGCCATCTATGAACCGTCGTATTGAGACTTGCTTCTTGTAACGAGGTTGAAGAGGTCGCTACAAGATTGTAATTTCTTGTCTGTGCATAGAATAATAAATGAAGCGTAATTTTTGATACAGAACACATCCTCAATATTTGGAATTTTGTTCGTCCATCTGTTCGCGCATCACGGGAAATCTGCTGGACGGATTTCTATGGAACTCGACAGGGCGATGGCTTATAACCCAAATCTTAATGTAGGATACTTTTTATCACGGGAAAAGTATGTGTTTCCACAGGATAAGCTAGAACTGTCAGCTCTTACACAACCAGTTAAACGTTTAGTATCCGCGAGTTATCTAGATAGATATCTATACGGAAACATCTATATTAATGTTATTTTAAGTAATAGCAGTGATAGCTAAGTATCTGAAAGAATCCCTCGAAAGACGTGTGAAGACCGCCAACCCGTACTGGGCCTGCGTGGTGGACTATGGCCTCACCGCATTGTTGGGAGGTCCGTGCCCAACAGTGGGCTGGTATTATTTTTAAGTATGCACCTACTAAATAACGACGTCCGTGACTTCTCGCGGACTTCAGTTATTGTTACACCGTATATACATTACGTCACAGCTACGTGACGTACCTACACGTCACAGATCAATTAAATATTAGAATATCTATACATCTATACATACAAATAAATAAAATTGGAGTGTCTGTTTGTAATATTAAAATTACCGCTTTTTACTAAGTGCATTTGGATGTATACACGGTACATATACCAAAACAACATTCTTTACAATTTTTGTCTGTCTGTTTGTTCCGGCTAATCTCTGAAATGGCTGGACCGATTTTGACGGGACTTTCACTGGCAGATAGGTGATGTAACAAGGAGTAACTTAGGCTACTTATATTTTAGAACCCCCCCAACCCCAACACCCGCCAACGACTTAATATCTCTAAGGCTGCCAGTCGTGCGGGCTAAGAATGCGCGAACGGGCTATTGCTAACGGTTGTGTCTTTGTTAAATACCACGCGGACGAAGTCGCAGGTAACAGCTAGTAATACTATATACTTAATTATTGATAGCAAATTGATAAGCACTCGATTATTTATTGAACTTCGCAAGGTAAGTGATAGCGACATGATGTCATAGCCTTAAGCTTATGCGTAGAAAAGGTAGGTAGGAGGGCACGAAGGAGACCGTCCGATAATCCTTTGTAGCGACCTCTTCAACCTCGCCACACGGATGGCGCTGACGACGACATTCACAACAAACAAGACGATTCTTCATACGATCCTGAGTCGCGCAATTAAAGTTTTCGAAGCACGTAACATATATACAAGATCCCGACATTAACCGTCGGTGCATAGCGACGCCCGCGCCAGTCATATTACGCGCCTGGCTGGAAGATTTTCCCTTTTCCGCCAAATAATAGTTGGGGTACTATTCGAATTAACTTACCTCTATACGCTTTCTTACTTACAAATAAATGATACCTATAATAATTATAAATTGGAGGGCCAAAATATCTATCAAGTGTATATTTCTAAAAGGCGTACCTACAGAATAGATTAATAGATAAGAATGAATAATAAAACATCAATATTGTGCTGTGGGTCATACAATATTGTTGTGAAATACTAATTGCGTTGTAAGCAAGTTGTAAGTAATGTGGCGGACTGACCAACGCAACTAGCAAAACATATTACCTATCCTATGTGTAAATCATAAAAAAGTTCAATTAACGCAATTTTAATCGATGGATTCGCAAGAATATCATTATCATTACAGATTGCTATCAAAACGATAAGTATGTTTATAAGGAAATTGTTGAAATTAAGAGGTTTTTGTTATACCTGACAAGATTACTTTGATGTAATGGACCTATCTTTAAATCTGAGCTTGTACATTTAATTATCTTCCGAGCGGTACTATAGGTAAGGGTTAATGGCTTTTGCAGGCAGGAGGCCTGGGGCCCAAATCTGCTAACACAATCGAACAGCAACCGCATAGTAACTGTCACTTTTGACAGATATCCCATACAATATCTGTCAAAAGTGACAGTTACTATGCGGTTGCTGTTCGATTATGAATCGATTGTGTTAGCAGACTTGGGGCCCTGGACGAAAGAGGCGGGCAGCGGCGGATCTAATGTTGTCATAGAGGGGGCGTGCGGGTCGCAGTATTTGAAAACTTGCACCTGCGCACATTCTGAACACTCAGGAGTCGCGCGTATGCGCAATAGGCTTGCTATTTTAATTACCCTCGCCATACCATCTGGTGGGAGACGTCTGTAGTCGTGGACGCAAAGTGCGGGGCCCTGCGCGTCAGTCAAGCGACCCGAGGAGGATGGCGGCGTGGTGTAGCCCATGCCGCCGGGTGGAGGAGTCCGCTCGCGCGGACTACCGCTAGTTGGGTCATGGATGTGAGCGAAAGCGTTCCTGTGGTTCCCCCCAAAGCGGGAGAAGGACCACCGAGTGGTTTTAGTCAGTAGGAGTCCGACATAACCTGCTTGCCTCCTCGGGGCTTGCGGCTATTCATGAGGATTTCCCCACGCAAATTAAAAAAATACTATAAATGTCAAATGTTAGATCCATACACATATACTCAGCTAAGTAAGCCTATGAATACTTATATAGATATTAAATATCCCCGACTCGGTTACAAACATTCGTGGTCATCACACAAAGTTTGTCCCTACCGAGATTTGAGTCATACCCTCGGCACAAACTAATTATTTACGTATGACGACCTTAGCACAGTTGGTAGTGACCCTGCTTCCCGGGCCGAGGGTCTCGGGTTCGAATCCTGGTACAGACAAACTTTGTGTGATGAGCGCGAATGTTTGTACCCGAGTCATGGATGTTTAATATGTATATAAGTAATATATACTGAGCTCGCCCTCAGTACATTGTGCGGTACCCATAATACAAGCGTTGCTTAGTGTGGGACCGTATAGTTGGTGTGTTCGTCTGGCGATATATTATATTATTTCTTTTGTGAGTGTTTCATCCAGGACACCAATTGACCGCTAGGGCGATATACCGTTTGTCCACTCATAACATTAGCAACGTTTCTTGATAACAAAGATACGTTGATAACAGGGAAAAGTCGTTGACTATTTATATTGTAAACAAGTTGTAAGATCAATAAAATGTTTGATTTAATCGGATGATCAATCAACATAGACGGTGGGGCTGTCAACCTTCTGGGTGTGATCCGGAGACTCCCGGTTAGAGCAGTACAGCTCCGGACTCCAGGGGGAGTATATTATGAGCTTTGACTGTTGTACCTGTGCAGGGCCCCAAGTCTGCTAACACAATCGATTCATAATCGAACAGCGACCGCATAGTAACTTTCACTTTTGACAGATATTGTATGGGATATCTGTCAGAAGTGACAGTTACTATGCGGTCGCTGTTCGATTACGAATCGATTGTGTTAGCAGACTTGGGGACTTAGGCGTGCGTATTTCTAAATGTAATTGCTATATCAGCTTTTGAAAGCTGGATTCTTAACAAATCTAACATCTTTAATTGGCCTTTCCCCTGAATTATATATTTAGGGTACTGATTAACTAAGGTTCACTGACATAGGTATTAAGTTAAGTACTTACTACAATTTCAAGGAGGCAGGATAATGAATAGACGGTTCAAAATAACAGTACCCTGTGCACATTCGGAATAAATACCCCAACCGAAGCCGTGGTGGTTTTATACAATAAATATATATAGGCAGGATGTTGAACTACCTAGGGAAGTATGCTCCATAGTAGATCTCATCGTCACTTACCATCAGGTGAGATCGAGATCAAATACTTGCCTATTATGTAATAAAAAAATAAAAAAAACTGTCTGGTTTATTTTTATTTTAACCCAATATCAGAATCAGAATTTTAGATTCGCTTCCTTTCGCGGATAATTGATTTTTTTTTTGGGGTCCCGACCTTCTTGACAGATAGTTTCTTAACTGACATCAGTGGTGGGTTCCTATTCCCCCATTTGTTCAATATTACATACTTATATCCTAATATATATAATAATATATTTAAAAAAAAAAGAGCAACCATGGAGTTTCTTTCCCGTTCTTCTCCAGAGGAACGGCATTCCGAACGGGTGGTAAAGCAGTAGCATAATATTTTTGTAACTTGACGATTCATAAGTACTGTACAATAATGGTCTACGTGAATAAAAAATATTCTGATTCTGATTCTGATTCTAATATAAAAACAATCCCCCGAATTGACAGACGTGTTACAACTTTATCAAATGTCATATAGTACCTACTGTACTGTACTGGATAATTGAAAAGCGCCTCTAGCGGACGGTATTTAAAACTTTCAATTCTCCATACACAATGTCTAAATACGGTAGACCATTAAGTATACGGTTAGCTTACGAATAATCTCGCACTTGCTACAGAAATATTTTTTATAGGGTGACTAAACTTATTGTGTAAAGGTTAAAAAAAACATTAAACAGAGTGAGATGCCGATTATATCGCAATAATTTTATCAATATCGATAAACAATTAATCGTTCACCGATAAATTATTCTTCCTTTTATGATAAAAATCGTTTCAATTGCACGCGTATCGGTATTGCACGTCTACACTCTTATCGTATTGTAGCAAAGCATATTTTCGTGTGTTTTACGCTTTGTAGATAGTAGACAAGTTTTATCGGGCATGCTATGCAAAATTCTATAAAAGTTGTTGATTCTGTCGCAGCAACAAGACGGTAAAACACAGCTTAAGACTGTTTAAACGCCTGTCCGAAAACACTACTCACAACCATTGAGTGCTGTCATCTTGAATTAGTTAATTGTGTCCGGTGTTACTATTCGCTATAATAACAACAAAAATGATTGGTGAGTTTGAATTTTTATTTTATAAAATAAACTAGCTGACCCGGCAAACGTTGTTTTGCCATATAAAATAAATTGAGTTATAATATAGTTTAACTTTTATATCTTTCATGTTGGATGAAACTGCACACAGTGTGAAAAAATTTATTTAAATCGGTTTAGTGGTTTAGGAGTCCATAGCGGACAAACAGCGTGACGCGTAATTAATATATATTAAGATAAGGGCTTAAAACCTACAAGGCAAGTAACATCTTTCGGTAATCAAATTAAAAGTTCCGTTATAGGTAGGTAGTTCAACGTGAACCTTATTTTTCTTTACTTCACGGATTTAGTATGTTTACTAAATCAATCTTGGCATGTTTTTTTAATTTCATTTGTCATTCAACATTATTAAGAGATGTTTTAATTAGAATTTTACATGTTGATTAACATTTTTTAATGTATTTCCGTGAGGGGAACTAGTAATTTTATTGTCTAAACGGGTATTTGAAGAAATATAATTAAAGAGATGTAGATCAAGATCAAGGTGGAAAGAGCTTCATCAGCTACACCGACAAGGGTCTAACCCTTAAATTTGAAGAAGAAGAAGATCAAGATCGTGTACTTAATCAGTAAGTACCTAAGGAATATTTATGTCTTGGAGGACAGCCGGCTTGCTCCATGCTAAACTAATAAATGTAAGTTTTTCTGGGTTTACTTTGATATAAGTTTACGAAACAGTTTTGATCCATTTCGTTAGCCCTATCGAATGACCATAGAGGCTGTTATTTTTGTGCATTATCCCGGTTCAATATATGAGAATATTAAAAAAAATCCTGGCTAATGCCAGCAATTATTCAACATAAATCGAAATGAGAATTTATTAGATAAGGTAGGCACTTCTTCAAAAACTTCATACATAAGTAGTACAGTAGGCATTATTAATCAGCTAGATCAGGGATCCCCAAAGTGGTCGAAATGGACCCCTTGGGGTCGGTATCGGTTTCCCAGGGGCCGAAATAAACGAAAACTGATTTTGGGGGTAGTCGTGTTTGTAAAAATAATGAATTTAAAAAAAAAAGACAAGCCCGTTGTTTTCTTGCCGGAACTTCTCAGTTGAGGTCGCGTTCCGATCCGGTTGTAGAGCTAAGAAAAAAAAAATGTAATGACAATTTGTAAGTGCCCCCGTAGGCCTATACGAAATAAATGATTTGACTTTGACGAGGCCTAAAAATCGACCCCTATTAATTAACACAAGTTCTTATTTGAAACTTTCAAGAAACTGTATAAGTTGTGTTACGTGTACCAACTTGTTATATGAATGACTAATATTTTAGTAGGAAGTATCATTGTTGAACATTTAAAAACTCAACAAATGATTTTGTAATTATTTTGTATCAATTGCAAAAAACTAGAGATAGGTTTTTTTATGTAATGGCTATGGGGGTCTGAGGTATCAGACATTCTGGAAAAGGGGTCTCTTGCCCCATATAGTTTGGGAATCCCTGAGCTAGATGTACAGTTAGTAAGATTCCAAGGGTGGTAGGCCAGGTCCAAGTAAAGGCAGCCCCCGTGTCCCTCATAAGTATATCTACGACTATGGAATAGAATCAGGGTTTCCCAAACTTATTTTGTCTACTGCAGACTTTGAGAATGAATTATTTTTTAGCGCCCCCATTTTTTCACCTACTTCAAATTAAATGAATTATTGTAAACCTCTACACAACTCCCCCATTTTTTTTCTGGGTCTCTTACCGCCCGCCCCTTTAGGCCTGCAGCACTCACAAGGGGGCGTTATCGCCCACTTTGGGAAAGGCTGGAATAGATAGATAAACAGAGCTTCGAGTTCGAGTTTTTTAGCTTACAAATAAATTCATACGTACTTTGAGTGTTTCCTAAATGTTTTTAAAGAACAGCATTTTATTTCAAGTTAGTATAGATTATTCCATTGACTTATTCCATTGGTGCCTATAATGATAAGAATAGTTTGGAATAGATTTTAAAATAGGATTATCTAATAGGTAGGTTAGCATACAAATACCTACCTATAGTTAATCCGGATGTTAGAATTAACGTTTACGATAAGAAACACGTTAGATAAAGGCATCCGCTATCATTGTAAAACAATACGAGAGTTTAGGTACCTACCTATGAACTGTTAACACTTTTTTTATTTCTACCACAGACTTGTTAGAATAATTAGACAACACTTGAGGTACGCTAAATAGGAAGCCTAAAAACACTTTGGACTAGCGTGTTGTTTAAATGGTAGACCATTTTTTTGTTGTCTGAACATTGTAATAAGTCTGTTATTTATAAAAAAAAATATTATTATAAAGTGATTTTGTGGTGTCCTGCTCTTTACTATAACTCATCCATAAGTGTCGACATTCCTCTATGGCAGCCTTTCCCAAAGTGGGCGATAACGCCCCCTTGTGGGCGCTGCATGCCTAAAGGGGGGCGGTAAGAGACCCAGAAAAAAAATGGGGGCGTGGTGTAGTGGCTTAGAAAAAATAATTTAATTTGAAGTTATATTGGTTTTTAAGTAGTTGAAAAAATGGGGGCGCTAAAAAAAAATTCATTCTCAAAGTGGGCAGTAGACAAAATAAGTTTGGGAACCCCTGCTCTATGGTAACACCCAGCCCTAGGCCCGAGTTTGGCGGGCCGCTGCAAGACATGAGCGAGCAGCTACCGCTGTCCCTTTTTATAGCATCAAACATGACATTAGTTGGACAAGATACAGCATAGAGATTTAAGTTCTACTTTTTAGTTGAATGAATAAGAATACCGGGCATAGCATAAGATAATATATTATACCATGCTTATATACACTTGATTAAAAAGCCAACGTACGTGTAATATAGGTACTGTGCCCAGTTCAAACGTGTCAATGTTATCAGAATGAATAATTATGGATTAATTTAGGATTATCAATGGATAATACGTATATTTTATCTAGGTACGTCGAACGCTATTGGCTAACCTGCAGTGGGCTCTTAGCGTAAGTTTTAAACGTAATTAAATACCGATTAGGTGATCGATTGTTTGAATACCCATTCAGGCATAAAACGGCATGTTTCTGTGAACGAGCTTAGAAATCCCCCAGAGTATATCTTCGAGGAGCATTATCAGGAGCAGTGATAGCCAAGTACGTAGAACGCTTGCCTCGGTAACGAGGATCGCAGGTTCAAACACCGGCTCGCACCTCTGGGATTTCTGGATTTCATGTGCGAATCTCACTTTCAACCATGATTATCACTTGCTAAACGGTGAAGGAAAACATCGCGATGAAACCTGCATGCATTTGCACCGACTTATATAATTATTATTGGTCTTAGGCCCCAACTGTCATTTCATTAAAAAAAAATTGGCATCTACATCTTAGATATTTTGCCAGTATCAAGTATAATGTAAGGCTTTTTCAAGGCAGTTTCCTCGACATCTGTCATGTGCATAGCCTGTATTTTTTAAGACCTTTTGCTTTCTAAAGGTGTTTTGATTGTTTTATGATCTTGATGTTATTTAATACATTTTCGGCTCGGTTATTTATCTATCTGCGAATGGATAGAGACGTAGCCTCAGTTTTGTTCCATCGAAGCATTGCTGTTTAGTTCGCTTGAAGTATAACCGATTTTGTCTTACTGATGCTATCTGTCTGTCGGGGATAAAAAAAAGAAAGATATAATTGCATTTTTTGTTGTTTATTGATTATCAGCTTGATAGTTTAACATCGACGCACTCGCCGCCTTCAAGTTCCAAGTCCACGGCTGTTGTTTTACCTACAACAATAAAAATAAATATGCCAGACTTTCATTGTGCAGTTCCCATAGTATAAGTGTTGCTTAGTATCTGGGCCCCAAGTCTGCTCTGCTCAATATTATTTCACACTATTAAAATTTTGTTTTTAATCACGGTTATCAGTTTTTTTTTATAATTTTTATAGAATTTAATTTATGTATTTATTAAAAATGTTACACCATCGTCACATCACAAGCCCAATACCGTAATTTATATATTCAATGTCTAATACCGTGTGAGGTACCATTAATAGACGGCCTGACTAGCGCAGTGGTAGTGACTCTGCGTTCTGCGTCGAGGGTCCGGGTTCGAATCCTGGTAGGGGCACAAGCTTTGTGTGATGAGCATGAATGTTTGTACCCGAGTCATGGATGTGTAATATGTATATAAGTATTATATACTGAGTTCACCTTCAGTCCATTGTACGGTACCCATAACACAAGCGTTAAGCTTAAAGTGGGACCGTATAGTTGGTGTGTTCGTATGGCGATATTTATTTATTTATTTATTAATGGTGCTAACAACTCAATTCATACATACCACTTATTAAATCACCATCGAAATAAAACTTCAATCGTTCCAACGGTTTCTCAATATGTTCAGCAAACATTGTCATAGCCATTAATAACCTGTCCTCCGGTCGGACGGTTGTTTCATACGGCTTCTTCACATTCTGACATTGGAATTTGATTTTAATACCACCACTAACTCTGGTCTTTTCGGTATTCTTAACCAGCTCCGTTATGTTCTGATTGACAATACCTCCATCAATAAACTTTGCTATATTATAGTTTATCGTGTCCGGTGTATCATCCACTTTCAATATTCTATCGTTATATGTAAATAACAATTTGTCGTTACCAACATTCTCCTTTTTAGAAAAATACTCAAAAATCTGGGTTAATTTTTGATATTTACGTATCTTAAACTTGAATACTTCTATACTCTGCCAATACACTTTAACAGAGAGCTCCTCGTTGTCATCGTCTAAAGGATCACAGTCTTCCAATACAACAACTTCATTGTTAATTTTAGTTGCAAATAATTGTTGATTGTCACACGTATCCGGGTATTCGTCTGTGTTTCCGACGCTAAATATTGGGTAAATCTGTTCTGGGACAACCAAAGCTTGGGTCCTACCGCGATCCCTACCCCTAGCTCGTGTATTACCCCTAGCTCTACGACTAGTACGGCCCCTACTTCTGGTGGGAACTCGAGGCCTATTTTCTTGATTCTCTTGAGCTACAACCGACTCAGAGCTAATATCTTGGGTGGAATTACGAGTATTTAGCCTAGTAGACCTTCTGGCACGATTAGAATTTATAATAACACTACTTTCCTCCACAAATTTTCGTTTACAACGACCCCGTTTTCCTTTAGTATTTCTTGCTATAATTGCGTCCAGCGTAAATTCATCGTTATCAGTACTATTCATTGATGTATTAGCGTCTCCTGTAGCGTTTTCTTGAGAGTTTATGGCCTGTTTTTTTGGTTTTTCAACACTTACATCGTTGTTTTCATCGATCGAAGTTGATGCTATCGTTTCCTCTGGCTCACTACTTCGGTATGTGTTCTTGATGGATTGAAGTTTCTGTGCAACATTCCCGTAGCAGTCGTCTTCGGAGTCCGATGAAGACATTATTTTTATTTATTTCAAATTCAGTCGTGCACTTTGCAAACAACTCAAAACAATAAAACATCAGTAGTGATGTAACTGACATGTGGGTACGAGCGTATCTATTTCGATTCGATTTTACTTTATCGATTAAAATGCATTGAAATGTTCGGTCAAATTGAACCGATAAAGTTCATTATCATTGTAATCGAAGACCAAGGTTTTGTTTTCGTGATAAATGTAACGTTTTTGCAATTTTATACGATTTTATCTTAAGGGGGAAAGATATAGATATAATTAATGACTAACCCCCGAATTTATAGACGTTTTATAACATTATTAAACGTCATATATATAGTACCGTGCAAAGCAAAACTCTGGTACGTTGTACTGTTCGACGTTTGATAAAGTTATAAATTTGGGGGTAATTATATAGGTAAGTATAAAGTACTTGCCTACATAATTGCACAAAATATCAGAGCGTCCAGAGTGAGATACTTTAGAGTCTACGTATTTAGACACTTTGTATGGAGAAACGAACAGCGCCTCTTGTGGACAGTATTACAAACCCTCAATTTTTCTCTATACAAAATGTCTAAATACGCAAACTAGAAAGTATACGGTTAGCTTACAAATAATCTCGCACATGACGTACTGATTACAATTGCTCATTCTACTGCACAACATGTTCATCTTAATTTATAACTAAGTAATATATTTATTTTTTCTTATAATTACATATAGATAAAGTTAATAAAAAATATTATAGCAGGTCATCAATAATATTTTGTCCATGTATTGACGAAAATGTGAAAATTTTGCAATCGATATACGTACACAAATTATTTTTAAATCGATGTGAACAACTCTACCATAGTGTGCTACCATCAAAGACTAATCGTAGCATTCAGTTACGTTTAATTATCGTTGTTGAGAGAATTAAATTACCTATTGTAAGTATTTATGAAATGAAATCCGATAATGTATCCTAATCCTGTCAATTAACCTAAGCACAAAAGAAATCAGACATAATGGAAATATTTTTTTGTTATACGTTTCCCCAATATGGACAATCTAAATGTCCTGTACGTACTCCTATGCAATAATAAAACGCTAGATTTTTTTTCTAGTGTTTTCGCGGGAAGCTTAAAAGTCAAGCCGTAAATGTTGTTTTAATTTCCAAAAAAAAGTGTTTCTTTGGCTGTATAATATTGGTGGGATAATAGGTCTTGCCTGTGCATAAACGTATATGAGTGAAAGAAATTGAAATAAAATGGTTTAATTTGACTTTGCAAGTATGTACTTCGAACACGCATAACATCATCATTATCTTAAGGGGTAAATGATACATAAAACTACGAGATAAATAAATGGAGTTGAAATTCGAAAAACTGAAATCTAATCAGCAAAAAATTACGTTTATATTACAATATGGCCATTCCATCAATAAATTGAAAAATCATAAAACCAAATCGTACGTTTTATAGCCGATTCATGATTATTGTTGTCAATTTATTTTTATTACATAAGTACCTTTTATTATACAATGTTTTTCTTATACCTATAACTATGTAGGTTTCGGCCGAATCAACCATCCGATCACGTAGATCGCGTTTAATGCGCTTGTAGGTAAATGAATAAAAGTATAAAATAACACAATTTGTAAGTGCTCCTTAGATCTATAAATATTTTTTTTTTTTTTAGCAAAGCAGCCTTTTAAACAATTACAATTACAACATAACTAAAAATATTAGCCTTTTATTGATGTCCCACTGTGGACTCGGGCCTCCCCTCAATGTGAGAGGGATTTGCGGCCATAGTCCACCACGCTGGCTCCGTGCGGGTTGGCGGACAACACACGTCTTTAGAGAGGTTCTCTCAGACATGCAGGTTTCCTCGCGATGTTTTCCATCACCGCTTAGCAAGTGATATTCATGGTTGAAAATGAGATTCGCACATGAAATCCAGAATTCTCAGGGGTGCGAGCTGAGGGTTGAACCTGCAACTATCGTTACCGATGCAAGCGTTCTACCAACTTGGTTTATCACTGCTTACCTGGTAGGTATACCTACTTATTTGAAAAAATATACATATAGAAAGTAGGTAGTATGTCTAGCGATTTCAAGTGTAGGTGGGTACTTTTTTATTTTCAGCTATAATTTAACAGACTGGTAGGTAGTGTTACCGGTGATCGTTCACTCGCTGTGCAGTGGACATCACTAGCGGCGCATCTATGATGGCGGGAGAGTAGTTTGACAGTTGGTGTGTACCGCCAAAATATACAAAGTTTTGCCGCGTTGAATAAAAGTATTTCTTAAGTATTTCCGTATTTATTATTCTATTTAACAGTATGTATTTAATTGTTCAAATACAATAAGTCAATACCCTCTAGTAGCGTGTGCACGTACTCCTGCATTCGAAGGTTCATACCTTACACATGTTAAAGATCGTTAGATATAACAACAAATAAATCATAATGAAATATTTAAAGAAGATTGCTATCATTAAATGTATGTAACAAGTGAAACACCGTTTCTGGGATTTTCTTGTCTTCTTCTTTCTCTACGAAATGAAATGCGATGAAATAAAATGGATATGAATATGGCCTCACCTACAACTTAGCGGGTATTTTGCCAATGTCAAGTAATGAATAGCAATACCACATTCAATGACATACACACATACACATTATAAATAGAATAATAAGAAGGAAGATGGCAGACGAGGTAGCCTCCTTCTCCTACCCAGCTTGGCTACGCCTATGATACGGTTAATAAATACTTCGCCCATTCGCCATTTTCATTTCATCATGTCACATCCATTATTTTATTTATAATGTGTATTTATTGAAAGTTTTATTGCTATTAATTACTTGACATTGTGCAAAATACCCGCTAAGTTGCGGGTGAGGCCATATTCATATCCATTTTATTTCATCGCATCTCATTTCGTAAAGAAAGAAATACTTCGCCAGGGTACTCTCTTTCCCTGATAGCTAGGTCACATTATGTCCATCTTTGACCAATAAGCTGTGTTTATCAATTTAAGATGTCAATTAATGGCAACACTGATTGTGATGTAGCCTTGGGCCAGCGTCAAAAGATAATGTCTTCTTCTTTCTTTACGATATGAAATGCGATGAAATATGGCCCACAAATTTGTGGATATTTTGCCAGTGTCAAGTATTTAATAGCGATATCAAATTTAACAAAAAAAACATTATAAATAAAAATGCGAAGAGAAAGTCTTATAACGTGGCCCATGATTGATGTGTCACATTTTATGTATCCCTATGACACATCACACACACGTCTGGTACAGATAAAAAAAAACCAATTACTCGATAAACACAGATAATAATCGATTTATTCATATCGAAACATCTTAATTCGAATATAATACACACAATTGCTTTTTTTTTAAAGATAAGCAATCATCTCACGACGCTGAAATGCAGTGAAATACTTACCTACTTAAGTGTATTTCCGTGTAAATTAGATTGCCTTGAGATTGTGATCCGTGTTATCATGATATGAAGTCATAAATTGTGGAATATATTAAAAAAATACTATTACGCACGTCACAGAATGCGGAATTAAAAAAAAAGATGCGTTATCATACATAACTAATCGCTTCACTTTTTAAAACATTATGGCTTCCATCGTTTTTGTCGATGATTTTGTCAACGACAGAGTTTGAAAAGACACGTATTACTATACTACTACTATTATTACTATACTCTACGTTTTGGCGGGAAGTTGAACCGTGAAAAAAATAATGTATTGTTTAAACAGGAAAGCTGATCAGCATCGTCTTCCTGGCTGCAGTGTGCGCAGCGGAGGAGAACACGACGGACATATTCAAGCCGTTCGAAGGAGTGGACCCCAACACTTTGTCCTGCGACCCTGATGGCCATGTATGTGGCGACACCCTTATTTTTTATTACCGGCGAGGGGGATCTTATATTAGGTGTAACAATAATAGCGTAAAATATTACAACAGGGCCTACAGTAGGTTATAAAGATAACATTCCCAAAGAAATACCTCAAATTATTAGACATTTCAAAAATGACAGCCTGTACTGAGGGTATGGCGAAACGCTACTGGGTCGCCATGTTTAAAAATCAAACAACATTTACTCAATTATTGTGAACACAACGCGATCCATATCACTTTCTTGATAACAATAATGGTGATGATGTATGAATTAACTAATTTGGTAAGAATGAAATAAAACTAATCTTAAGGGTTTTATCGCGTTTCTTTTATGTTTCCGACGTTTCGGCTGCTTTACAGCAACCATGGTCACGGGAGGACTGAGGTGGTTGACGTCCTAGTGTCATAGTTAGAACTGGGGTACCCTCATATTTAGTTGTTGTTTGCGGTCCGATTTATGCAGAAAGTGCTCATTGTGTTTTGAGAGGGAACGTCGGGACCGTAAAAACAGGAAATAAACGCGATAAAATCCTTAAAATAAGATTTATTTCAATTAATCTATACAAATAAATAAAATTGGAGTGGCAGGAGCGATTTTGACGGCACTTTCACTGGCAGATAGCTGATGAAACAAGGAGTAACTTAGGCTACTTTTATTTTAGACTAGCTGTTACCCGCGCCTTCGGCCGCTTTTTGGTAAATACGGACGAAGTCGCGGGTAACAGCTAGTATATAATATAATAATTGTAGTTCGTTTCTTGCAGATATTCTTGCTCCTGCCCCACTTCTCAGATTGTGCCAAGTTCTTCATGTGCGCGCACGGCGACGAGGTCGAGTTCAACTGCCCCGGCGGCCTGATCTTCCACTTCGAACTGCAGGTGAGATTACCCACGATCATTTATGGTACGAGGAGTTTTATGGTCAATGCCAGTGACAGATTAGCCACGTATCTGGAGTAAGAGTAATACTAGGGAGCCCCGTCTCTGGTACCACGCACATTTGGGGCCCCATCTTGTGGGCCCTGCACCTTGGGGGCCCCTCTACTACATTCAAGAAAATCTATAAAGTGAGATAGGTATGGAATACCATATACCGTCTAATGCAAAGTCTTAGTAGTTATAACAGGCCCCCGCATTTGCTACAAGCCCTGAGCTGGCTTATTCCAGCACTGGTCAGTATCCAAGGTGATACAGGGTGGGTCGATGTAATGTCCAGGGTCATGCTAGTTTTTAGGGTATATGATTAAGAATTAATTAATGGTTCTTTTTAATTACCTTAAGAAGCACCATTGCGGTTGATTTAATTTAGTAGGTATACGATGCTTTATTTTATTTTCTATTGGGACTTACGCTCCCGCCACTGGTACTCCTATAAGTCAAGGTACCACAGCGGTGACCCTCGAAGACGCCGAGGGTAGATCCTCCACGAGTCCCAAGGTCAAGCTAATTGTCTTGGAACCCTCAACCAAAAGGATCATCAAAGATATTGTATAACCATACCTCCTTTTTTTAATAGACATGCAACTGGGCCGCGTTTGCGAAATGCGTCCTCAGGGATCCGAAAGATGAGGGAGAAGGTTCGGGGGATGAGACCGCCGACGGCCTCATCGGACTGTTCACGGATGAACTGGAGAACCAACCCGTTGGTGAGTGGACTTCCTAAACCCCTCCTGACTGAATTTCCGGTCATCTCAATGGAGACTAGCCAATTACGCAGCAGATATTATAGTGCACGAGTATATGCGCACGCGCAGGTGCACTCTCTCTCTCTCCCTCACATAGTCCGATGGGACACGAGCGTGTGATATGCTTGAAATTGACATACGGTGTGAGATAAACCATTTAAATACTTATGAATCGTCAAAATAGTTACAAAATGCTAAGCTACTACTCTACCGCCCGTTCGGAATGCCGTTCCTATGGAGAAGAACGGGCGAGGAACTCCATGGTTGCTCGTTTTAAAAAGATCCGTTAACTTTTGAATGCTGGTTCACATGGCTGTTAACCTCGACTTGATTGCATGCGGGGGACCACACAATGCGCTCAAAAATAACAACAAACCGTGACCTCTATTATTTTATTATATGCATTAAGTGTAATTTACCCAAAGTTTTCGTTACCATGCCCCTTACACCTTGTATAGGGTCAAAAGCCTTAAGTAAGGAAGCCCATTTTAAACGTTTCTCATTGGCAGATACGGTTGCAAGCGTGAGGCCTATTTCCCCCCTCCTGGCTAAGTTCAACACCATTATCAACTGCAACAGAGCTGATGCTGCCGCCAGACAGGTGCCTTACAAGTAAGTATGGAACCAGCGCTCAATATAATGATATAACCAGACGAAAACACCAATCGTACGGTTCCACACTGAGCGACGCTTGTGTTAAGGGTACCGTACAATGGACTGGGGGTGATCCCATGGTGTAATTAGCTACTTTGAATTCACTCAAAGAAAGCTTATTCATTGCTAAGATAAGAAGTGTCTAGCTTTAGATACTAATTTCTTATATTCACGCTACGCTAATACTACACATTTAAATAAAACTAACTTTAGAGATTTGATCGCGTGTATATCAGATCGGACCGCAAACAACAACTAAATATGAGGGTACCCCAGTTCTAACTATGACACTAGGACGTCAAACACCTCAGTCCTCCCGCGACCATGGTTGCTGTAAAGCAACCGAAACTAACTAACACGCATACTATGTAGTATACGTTTCTCTAACGAAGATACTCGCATTTCAAAGCCAATATATAAAAAACGAACTTAACTAAATCGACTTGTTTATATTTCCAGGGGTGATTGCCAAAGGTACTGGAAGTGTGTGGCCGGTGTACCCCAAGTCGCTTACTGCTCCGACGGCTTATTCTTCAACGACTTAAGTCAGCAATGTGACTTCGAAGCCAACGTGAAGTGCGCAGTTATACCCGAGGACGAACTCCAAGGCGAATTCTTGCTATCAAACTAAATGAAACCAATTTGCAGACTTAACTCTGCAACTCTGTATAATATGTCATTGTTGGGCGTGTATTGGATATTATGATCTTATTGTTTGTTTTGTTATACATAATGCGTATTTAAAAATATAAATAAATATTTTAATTTATACAGTTATGATGACTTTAATAAAATATATAAACATCTATTTAGTCTTTCTTTTAACAATGTAATTTCAATTTATTGGATATGTATATTAATTAATATTGCAGAGCTTATAAATGATGCTAACAGTATTTTTTTTACTATCTAATACACATCTAGCAAATGTCAGTAGGTCTGATATAAATACTTGCCTATAAAATATATGCCTTTGCAGAGTGCAGAGTTAGGTATTCTCATCGATGATTAGGAGCAATACCCAGTTTATATAAATTATAAATCAATTGATTTAAAAAAATATATAATGATAATTTTATATTTAGTATGAAGCTAATTCAATTATCATTTTTTATACATTAGTACGTAAATACATTATTTCGGTTTATATACATCCATAGAAATAATGAGCCATTACATTTTATTATAGTTTTTATTATCTTTTATTTAGCAAAAAAAGAAAAATTAAAAAAAAATATTGTCAAAAAATCGCTCCTGATCCAACGATCTTCAAATAAATGTAGCAAACTTATATATGTTGTTGTTTTTCATTAAACAGGTACCATTACAAAATGGCACCTAGACTGTAGTTATATAACACAAAAAATTACTCCTTAAAAAAGTATATAAACATTCTTCTCCTTCTCATTCCTTCTTATCCTTCTGTTTCGGCTCGAAGGGGCTGGCGACAGGCACATCTTGCCTCTCATACGGGTAGTAAGGGTGGTCCTGCCAAAAGCTCACGTTCACTGAGCGGTAGTCTTTATTGAATTTACCTTAAAAAAAATATATATTATTAATTTAAATTTAAAAAAAGTTTTAGTATTTTTTTTAACATGACGCTGGCAAAATAGAAGCGTGTGATTCTAACACCAATAAGCTTGGATGTTTGGCTTTGACAGGCGTACTTGTCTGCGCATTTGCCCACACGCTGTATATAAATTTAATTTTCGCCTTCGATCGCTGCCATTTTGAATAGTATTGAATTTAAAAAAAATACCTGCAATTAAATAATTTAAATATTTATTGCTATGACCTACTACTATTATTGACTTGAGTGGGTACCATTTAAACGTATAGAAAGACGACATTATTATTTTTTGTTGAAAAAAGGAAATACTTACTCAGAGTAGTCATTTCTTCTGGAGTTAATTCGAAGTCAAAAATGTCGATGTTGTCTTCAATGCGGTTCTTTTTAATTGACTTGGGGATAGGTACCACACCTCTTTGTACCTGCATAAACAATTATATTTTATTACAGGCTTTGGCTAAGAGGACTTGGAAAGCAGGTGGGCCTATTCTATAAGGGCTGTCCCTGAATAATGTGCACAAACAAAAGTGACTCGTCAATCTTTAAGTGGGTCCCCTATAAAGGCCGTCTTAAAAGGCTATAAGGGGCAACACTGGCGCGAGCGGCTCAGGGGTATACAGAGGTGTGCTGCGCTTTCTCCCGTGGTTACTCGCGGCGTTATGCCCTCTAACACCCTGGATGATATAGCTCTAACGTTCCTTGGACAGCCAATTATAATCATTTTTATCAAGTATAATTGCTGTTTTAATTGGAAGAGAAGTTTATAGATATTCGGAGTTAAGGTTCTACATTCATCGTGCGAACTGCCAAGGAATGGAACACGCTACCGGCGCCTTTGTTCCCAGTTGACTACAATCTCGGTGTTTTCAAGTCGAGAGTGAACAGGTACCTTCTAGGCAAGTATGCTCCATCGTAGATCTCATCGTCACTTACCATCAGGTGAGATCGAGATCAAATACGTGCTTATAACGTAATAAAAAAACAAGATTTTTGGAAACAGTAAATTGGCAATTACCAAGTATCGTAGCACAATTTGAGGGGTAGATTTGTTATACTTCTTGGCTATCTCCACCAGCGTGGGGTGGTCGGCCCTAGGGGCGGGGGGCTCCTGACTCTTCTCGAACAGTGATCCGAAGGGCGTGTATGCCATTACGACCATATCATGTCGTTTGCAGAAATCAATTACCTTCTCCTGCGCAAGATTGAGGTTGACCTGAAAATTGATTCATGATTTGAAAGTTGATTGAACCAGCCATTCCATTTAAGTAGGCGATAACGCCCCCTTGTGGGCGCTGCAGGCCTAAAGGGTAGAGGGTAAGAGGGTAAGAGACCCAGAAAAATGGGGGCTTTGTGTAGAGGCTTACAATAATTAATTTAATTTGAAGTTATAGTGATTTTTAAGTAGGTGAAAAAATGGGGGCGCAAAAAAAATATTCATTCTCAAAGTGGGCAGTACACAAAATAAGTTTGGGAACCCCTGATGTTAATCATCTTAAATGTCGACCATTGATATATAACAATACCAAGTACGGGTATACGGCAATTTGAATTTTGAAGCCTCGCTTCTTAAGTGCATTTTCATATTGTCTAGTCACAAAACAATTGCGATGGTAATTTTCCATGCGACATTTTTTTATTTACAATCAAATTTACTACTTTTTTTTAATTAAAAAATATACCCAAAGAATATATAAGACATACCTCTACTTGTAATACAGCAGGCTTTATCTCACAATTAGCCAAGATTCTCTCAATCTGACTTGTATTAAAGTTGGACACTCCTATAGACTTGGCTAGACCAAGCTTCTTGGTCTGCTCCATCCCTCGCCAAGTGTCCAAATAGTCTATGATATCGTATCCACTGAAATCGGGCTGAAAAACAAATGAATTGTGATTAGTTATATCAAAGGTTAGGCCATAAGACTGGTCACAGTCATGATTGGTTGATAAATCAGTTTGAGGTCTAAGTTTGGGACTAGAAGACTGTCAAATCGTGGTTTTATTTTGTACAGAAGTGTAAGAACATTTGAAGTGAAAAAGACATGTTGTTAGCATGTCTTATTGTTGTTAGCCTGTCTTATTATGTTGTTAGCCTGTCTTATTATGTTGTTAACCTGTCTTATTACGTTATTAGTCTGTCTTATTATGTTGTTAGGCTGTCTTATTATGTTCTTAGCCTGTCTTGCTTGTTAAACTCGTTGTTAGCTTGTATTACATAGTGCTAGCTTTTTATGCTTGCGAAACATGTTGATAGCTTTTCGATATTATAGCTTTTCTTGCTTATTAAACTTAAATTGGCACAAATAAATCAAAACAAATGAGGGATGAGGAACCCACCACTGACCCTCGGCTTGTCAACTTTTCCAATTATAAACCAAACAAGTTGATCGATAATTAAAGAAGTCAGCAACAACGAACTCCTCTAAGATGTCAGTCGAGAAACTGTCTGTCACGAGTGTCGGGACCCCAAACAATATGCAATTCTCCGCGAAACGAAGCGAATCTAACAAAGTATTCGACACGTGTTTCGCGTCTAATAAATACAACCTTTTAGTTTCGGGTTGAGGGTTTGCTATAGTAAAACGAACCTTACCTTATCGGATATAGGAAAGTGTATCAAATATAAATCAACATAGGACATGTTGAGTTGACTCAAGGACTTCTTCAATGACCCCACCACGTCTCTGTGCTCGTTGGAAGGCAGCTAAAAAAAAAGTATGATTAAAAAAGCTAGCGCGTGTCTCAGAATGAGTTTTTTTTTAATTGTCGTATTAAAAGGCTTTTTTATATCAATATTACGTTTTTTATCATCTTATTTTTTTTTTTTAGAGATTGGCCTCACCCACCATTGGGTAGGTATTTTGCCAACGTCAAGTGAATGATTATTTTTCATATCAAATATGGGAGATTCTATGCAGGCCTAATCCGGAGACTAGGCCTAATAAACCCCCCCTAACCCTATCAGTAAAGTTGTGGATACTTTACTGACATTTTACCAAACTTTTTGGGAGAACTGGAAAAATCGTGTTCTACTATTTAGTTTTATTTTCTTGCACTCGTGCACGATTATGAACACATAATGGTTAATGATCCACCAAAATTACACATTATATTTCAAAGAAACACATTTTTCACAAAATAAAACAAAATTGATAACCTTTCTGTTCGACTACTCCCAAAAAGATCCTCCTATTTTTTTAATTTAATGGCGATATAGTGTGACATCTCGACCCGACATCGTACGACCGACTCTAGGACATACGATGTCGTCGATTGCCGACAGGATTAACTTCATCTTCTCACCTTAGTCACAACGAACACATTCTCTCTGGGCACTGATGACGCACGGACTCCGAGACCTACTTGGTCCTCGTTATGGTATAGAGCCGCAGTATCTATCAACCTGAAACGTCCATCATTTGTTTAATAAGGCTCTCCATCCGATATACTCCGCAAAGAGGCTCGTCAACTCGGACCGTTACAGACTGGGACTGCGGTCCCAGTTGAAAAAAAAATATATTTTCGTTTGACTCGGAGAAAAGGGGAAACGTATAATTTGTTTATAGGATAATAATAACAATACGAGCCCTTTTAAATGTCCCACTGTTGGGCACGGGCCTCCCCTTCAATGCGAGGGGATTAGTCCACCACGCTGGCCCAGTGCGAGTTGGCAGACTTCACACGTCTATCGAGGGGTTCTCTCAGACATGCAGGTTTCCTCACGAAAATTTTGTTTAGCGAGTGGTAATAGTGGTTGAAAATAAGATTCGCACATGAAATCCAGAAATGCCAGAGGTGCGAGTCGGGGTTTGAACCTGCGATCCTTGTTACCAAGGCAAGCGTTGTACCAACTTGACTATCACTTATTGATTTCTTATATTTACGCGAATACTACACATTGAAATAAAACTAATCTTAAGGATTTTATCACGGTTTATTTTTTAATTTTACGTTCCCGACGTTTCGGCTGCTTTGCAGCAACCATGGTCACGGGAGGACTGAGGTGGTTGACGTCCTAGTGTCATAGTTTGACGGGGGTACCCTCATATTTAGTTGTTACTTGCGGTCCGATCTACGCAGAAAGAGCTCACTGTGTCTTGAGGTCTTGCAATGGTACGCTTGGTTCTGGATTGACTATCACTGCTTGCCTTTTGAGAATTTTAATGTTTTGTTAGCCACCTGCTGGGGTCAATTGCTGAAAATGATAGCATAAACAGCAAAGGCGGAGGAACTTTTATAAATTATTGTTACGCATACCTGTAGCCAGCATTCAGTGCCCACGTCACAGGGTATTCCACATCATTAGGTTTTACTTCTTTAACACCGTTCTGAAATACAAACCATAGCTACATCTGTTTGTCTGTTCGTGCATCACATAAAAATTACTGAATGATGCATCTTGGTACGTCTATAGCCGCTGCGGCATATGGGTAGTTGTATTTATTGTGTAACTAGTTGTTACCGGCGACTTCGTCCGCGTGGTATTTAACAAAGGCACAACCGTTAGCAATAGCCCGCTAACGCGTTCTGAGCCCGCGTGACCGGCAGCCTTTGTGATATTAATCGTTGGCGGGAATTGGGGGTTTTTTTTTCTAAAATAAAAGTAGCCTAAGTTACTCCTTGTTACATCATCTATCTGCCAGTGAAAGTCCCGTCAAAATCGGTCCAGCCATTTCAGAGATTAGCCGGAACAAACAGACAGACAGACAGACAAACATTGTAAAAAATGTTGTTTTGGAATATGTATCGATAAAAAACATATCGACTATTGTACACACTTACATCATCGAATCCAAGAAATGTGCCGAGTCCGATTGAGGGTATGTAGTTTCCATCGTTGAGGGCAAGTCGATACGCCTTCCCTCCGTCTTTTTCATCGCAAAACTGAAACAATTAAGCATCATTTAATACTACAAGCGACTAAAGGCGAACTGCCAAGGAATGGAACATGCTACCGGCGTCTTTGTTCCCCGTTGACTTCAATCTGGGTGTTTTCAGGTCGAGTGTGAACAGGTACCTTCTAGGCAAGTAAGCTACATCGTAGATCTCACCGTCACTTACCATCAGGTGAGATCGAGATCAAATAAGTACTTGCCTATAATGTAATAAAAAAAAAAACAACCAGCCATGTATCCGAAAATAACAAAAACATATAAAATGTTTCGTCGTACACGTTTTGACCGCTGTTAACGACGCGATCTCTTGGTAAAAAGCGGTTATTTTAATATTACAAACAGACACTCCAATTTTATTTATTTGTATAGATGTATACTAATGCACTAAATAAGATAAGGTTCAACGCCCTGTATAACCTTTTCTGAATCAGCCTGTATGAACTTGATTGGTATGACTTTATCATTGAACGTTTTTTTGATACACCACATTTAAAACTAGTTTTTCTAACTTATTTTTTGTAGCTAGTATCAGCACGTCAAGTGCGAGCTAACCGTATACCTATAGTCTACCGTATTTAGACATTTTGTATGGAGAATTGAAAAGCGCCTCTAGCGGACGGTATTTAAAACATTCAATTCTTCATACAAAATGTATGAATACGGTAGACTATAAAGTATACGGTTGGCTTACGAATAATCTCGCACTTGACGTATAGTTGTCCCGATGAACTGCGTACCACCGCAGAATCAAATGTATGAGAAAAATAATTATCTTTATTATTATTTTTATATTGAACTTTTCCAATGTTTTAATAGTTATTCCGCTATTCTATGCGGAGACAAATAAAAAAAATATTAAAAAAATATGTAAAGATTAAATAATTGCACATTTGTATTATTTATCGACGGCCTGATTAGCGCAGTTGATAATGACACTGCTTTCCATGCTGAGGGTCCCGGGTTCGAATCCTGGTAGGTACAAACTTTGCGTGATGAGCACGAAAGTTTGTACCCAAGTCATGGATGTTTAATATCTATATAAGTAATATATACTGAGTCCTCCCTCAGTCCATTGTAAGGTGCCCATAACACAAGCGTTGCTGAGTGTGGCACCGTATAGTTGGTGTGTTCGTCTCACGATATTTATTTATTAACTAGCTGTTACCTGCGACTTCGTTCGCGTGGTATTTAACAAAGACTCAACCGTTGGCAACAGCCTGCTCGCGCGTTCTGTGCCCACGGGACGCATTTCAGGTTGTTGCTATCAAACTTAATCAGGCGCTGCGCAGCAACATTGGTTTTAATTTTTTTCGTGAGATCCTATTTTTTTTTCTAAAATAAAAGTAGCCTAAGTTACTCCTTGTTATATCAGCTATCTGCCAGTGAAAGTCCCGTCAAAATCGGTCCAGCCATTTCAGAGATTAGCCGGAACAAACAGACAGACAGACAAAAATTGAAAAAAATGTTGTTTCGGTATAGGTACCGTGTATACATCCGAATGCACTAAGTAAAAAGCGGGTATTTTAATATTACAAACAGACGCTCCAATTTTATTTATATGTATAGATTTCTTTATGTAAACTTATTCTAATAAAATTAAAAATATACTCTACTCACCGCACCAGTAACTAATATTAACAAATACAAAATGCACGACATTCTCCCGTCACAGAATCACTAAGAATAAATTCATATTTACCCATAGTCCGGTCAATGTCTTTGTTGACCAAACAAATTAATTGTAAACGCCATTTTAGACCTTAAAACTATTGCAATAAGATAATTCAGCCGTACAATCTCTTTTGCCGAATACCTGTTTGATATTAATGGAGTAATTATGTTTGAGCGCTTGCCATAAGTCGTTTACCTGAAAATACTTTAGATTTTATCTTGTGTTGTCTTAGGTACATTCAATTGCACGCTTCGTCGATGCCCCCCGGCCCTGATGCCCAGGGCCTTAAACAACGGGCTACCCCCGGGGTCGAAGACGACTGGTGTGACGGCCCCGGACGTCCGGTGACGATGACGACTCCTGAGGAGGACGGCGGCGGGCGTGGCTCCCCGCCGCCGTGCGCAGCCAGGGCGCAGGGGGAGCGAACATCTGCTCCCCCGAGACGGGCCCCAACACAGAGGCCGGGTATCTTTCGAAGATTCCCCCCCCCCATCCCCCCGTCAATAAAAAAAGGTACATTCAACTACACAAACCGGCCAATCTCAACAAAAACTTACAAGTCATAAACCGATCAAGCCATCTCCATCTGTCTTCGCCAGTACGTCGACATTGGCAGAATCGCGTTGAGCCTGACTCAATAGAAAAAGGCCAAAAACGAATGGCAACGGACAAGTGGCAAAACGAATCCTAATACCCCCTCTGGATGTGATAACCACTGGATAAAGTAGTAGCATAATATTTTGTACCTTTTGACGATTCATAAGTACTGTACTTAATGGTCTACGTGAATAAAAAAAAAATAGGGACTTCTACGCGGGAAGTTGTACAGTGAAGTTGTCAATTTATTTTTTCCCAAAAAAAATTAATAAATGATTCGTTGATAAATAAAGTGTACTATTAGCCCCCGCCTATATAGAAGTTTCACTTCAAAAAAAATATTTTGTCGGTATCTCAGAGTGAGTAGTGCGACTAAAGTAGTCGCGTTATAACAAGTTCTGTCAAGTCTATAATCAAGGTGAACGCGGCTAGAACCGTTAGGCTAGGAGATGGCTGTTGTACGGTTCTTACATGTTAATAACATTCTATTAATAAACAGCCACCTTTGCCACCTTTGCACCATTTCCTTCACGATAGAGAATCTTGTCTCTAGGGAGACTCTTGTCTCTAGAGAAACTCTTGTCTCTAAAAATACTCTTGTCTCTAGAAAGACTCTTGTCTCGAGAGAGGCTCTTGTCACTGGAGAGACTCTTGTCTCTAGAGAGATTCTTGACAGAGAGACTCTTGTCTCTAGAGAGGCGCTTGTCCCTAGAGAGGCTCTTGTCACAAGAGAGAATCTTGTCTCTAGAGAGGCTCTTGTCACAAGAGAGACTCTTGTCTCTAGAGAGACTCTTGTCTCTAGAGAGGCGCTTGTCTCTAGAGAAACTCTTGTCTCTAGAGAGACTCTTGTCTCTAGAGAGACTCTTGTCTCTAGAGAGACTCTTGTCTCTTAGACTATATGGTATACATTTTTTATTTACTCTATTAGGAAGTGATTACTTGTATAGAATGTTAAGTTCGTTATTAACATTCCAGATAGGTTGGTACTACATACACGAGCGCTATAATTCCAACTGAATAGATTTTTTTCTGTACTTACTTGCTCGTAATGTGGCTCTTATTGCAGCGATTTTAGGTTCATAATACAGCTTTTCACTATATATTATAGCACTAGTAGTGTTATAAACGTCACCTTGTTTTTTTTATTGTAGTCAGAGAGGTTTTATGTCTATAAAAAAATGCGAATAAAACTTAAAAAAAACGTACATATTTCGGGTATAACGTATAATTATGAATAATAAACATAATAACAATTAATATTAAATATCTGTACGTAAAGAGCAAGATTATTCGTAAGCTAACTGTATAGTTTACGTATTCAGACGCGTTGTACGGCAAATTGTACAGCGCCTCTAGCGGACAGTATTTAAAACATTCAATTCTCCATACGATGTGTTTGAATATGCAGTCGATAAAGTACAAGGTTAGCTTACGTATAATCTCGCACTTGACGTTCAGACAAGATTTATATTTTTTTTTCTAAATCTCATTTTTGTACTGTTTTAATAAAAAAAAAACATTAATTTGGTTTTACCCTTTTTGATACAAGTTTCTATACTTAATTTTATGAATCATAAATAACTGTTTAAAACATGTTTTATTTAAATAAACTAGTAATATCAGTTTTTGAGATAATAAAGTGTATAATATATGGTGATCCAGATTCATGGCTCCCGAGTGTAGTTCAATGACCTGTCACCTGTCGAATCAATGTATATATTATGGTGACCCAAGTTCATGGCTCCCGAGTGTAGTTCAATGACCTAACGACTGTCTAATCAATGTCCAAATTAGCACCATTCTTCCATTTACGCAAGGCGATTGGGATACCCATTGTCTGATTGACTTTATCGAAGGGGTAATTCATATACGATTCCCAGAACACCGGCCTCACGGTCCTGTATCCGTTGTCAAATTGTTTTATATTCTCCACGTCGTCTTTGTCCAGGGCGAAATCGAATATGGACCCGTTCTCCAGCACCCTGGACTTCGTCACCGTCTTCGGTAAGCTTATAATACCGCGTTCGTACTGTGGACAAAAATAAAAAAAAATAAAAAAACCAGTCGAATTGAGAACCACCTCCTTTTTTTGGAGTCGGTTAAAACAGGGTTGGTTGGTTTCCCCGTTTCCGTTCCCAGTTGTAAGTGCCCCCGTAGGCCTATACGAAATAAATGACTTCGCTTTGACTTGACTAATTACGGACTTATTAAGCATCTTCGGGTACAAATATTAGTGTTGTCACACAAAGGACCCTACCGGGATCCGGAACCGGGAACCTCGACACTTAAAACTGGTTTACCACCAATTACGCTATTACCATGTTACTATACTTGACACTGGCAAAATAACTACAAAGGAGTCGCCATTTTTTTTATTTATCACTAGTTGTTACCCGCGACTTCGTCTGCATGGTATTTAACAAAGACAACCGTCAGCAATAGCCCGCATGCGCGTTCTGAGCCCGCGCGACCGCCAGCCTTTGTGATATTAAGTCGTTGGCGGGGGGGGGGGAGGGGGGGGGGGGGAGAGGGGTTTTCTAAAATAAAATTAGCCTAAGTTACTCCTTGTTACTACAACTATCTGCCAGTGAAAGTCCCGTCAAAATCGGTCCAGCCATTTCAGAGATTAGCCGGAACAAACAGACAGACAGATAGGCAGACAGACAGACACAAAAATTGTAAAAAAAATTGTCTTGGTATATGTACCGTGTATACATCCAATTGCACTTAGTAAAAAGCGGTTATTTTAATATTACAAACAGACACTCCAATTTTATTTATATTTGTATAGACAGTCTGTGGTTACAGATTAGAAGGATGGCGTACGTCATAATAGCTCTTACCAGGTATCTAAGCGCGATCTGGGTGACAGTCTTCCCATGCTTCTTGGCTATGGCCACCAGTGTCGGGTTGTTCAGCTTCGGTTCGGGGCTGTTCGGCACTGATCGGGAAGGTATCATGGTGCCGAATGGAGAGTATGCTACTATCGCTACTTTGTTGGAGCGACAGAAGGAGACCAGCTCTTCTTGACCTAGGTTTAAGTTTATCTGGAGAAAGATAATTTAATATAATATAAGATCGCCAAACGAACACACCAAGTATACGGTGACACACTAAGCAACGCTTTTATTATGGGTACCGTACAATGGACTGAGGGCGAACCCGGTATATAATCTTAATATATATAAATCTCGTGTCACAATGTTTGTCCTCAATGGACTCCTAAACCACTTAACCGATTATAATAAAATTCGCACACCATGTGCAGTTCGATCCAACTTGAGAGATAGGATAGTTTATATCTCCATTTATTTTATATGGCAAAACAACGTTTGCCGAGTCAGCTAGTACTTATATAGATATTAAACATCCATGATTCGAGTACAAACATTCGTGCTCATCACACATAGCATGACCCTGCCAGGATTCGAACCTGGGACGCTCAGCGCTGAAAGCAGGGTCACTAGGTACCAACTGCGCTAATCAGGTCTTCAAATTAATGATGATAATTTTGTTCGGAAAATTTTGTTCGGAATGAACCCAGTATATATAGATATTAAACATCTATAATACGGGTACAAACATTCGTGCTCATCACACAAAGATAGTACCAACCAGAATTGGAAACCCAGGACCTTCGGCTTTGAAAGCAGAATCAGAATCAGAATATTTATATTAATGTAAACCATTAAGCACAGTACTCATGAATCGTCAAAATAGTTACAAAATGCTAAGCTACAACTTTACCACCCGTTCGAAATGCCGTTCCTATGGAGAAGAACGGGCAAGAAACTCCATGGTTGGTCTTTTTAAAAAGATCTTTTACATTTTTGAATGCTGGGTCACATGACTGTTTACCTCGACTTGATTGCATGCGGGGGGGACCACACAATTCGCCAGCAACCTCTTGAGCTGTTCCACGTTGAAGTTGGACACTCCTATAGATTTAGCCAAACCCATTTTAAGGACCTTTTCGAAGCCACGCCACGTCTCCAAGTAGTCTATCTTCTGGTCTACTCCCTCTTGCTGGAAGAAGAAGGAAAGTCTATGCGTCATCTATACTATACTTACTTACTTACTAATATTATAAATGTGAAAGTTTGGATGGATGGATAGATGGATGGATGTTTGTTACTCAATCACGCCAGAACGGCTGAACGGATCTAGATGAAATTTGGCACAGAGATAGATTATAGTCTGGAATAGCATATAGGCTACTTTTTATCCCGGTAAAATGTATGGTTCCTGTGGGATAGATTTGTTTCAATTTTTCATAGCGCAAAGGATCGACATGATTTTTTTGCGCGGGTAACACCGCAGGGCGCAGCTAGTCTATATATGTAACCAAGTCGCATTGATAGCCAAGTTGGTAGAACGCTTGCGTCGATTCAAACCCCGGCTCGCACCTCTGGGATTTCTGGATTTCATGTGCTAATCTCTTTTTCAACCACTTGCTAAACGGTGAAGGAAAGCATCGCGAGGAAACCTGCATGTCTGAGAGAACCCCTCGAAAGACGTGTGTTGTCCGCCTACCTGCACTGGGCCAGCGTGGTGGACTATGGCCTAATCCCCCTCGCATTGAGGTGAGGCCCGTGCCCAACAGTGGGACATTAAAAGGCTGGTATTATTATTATAATCCCTAGAACATTGGGATCAAATGTTATTGGACTTTAGTGCACGTCTGCCTACCCTTCGCGGATTACAGGCGTGATGTTGTATTTACTCACGTCAATAGACATAGGCCAGTGCATGAGCAGTAGGTCCACATACTCCAAGTTGAGGCGACGCAGCGAGCCCTTGACTGATACTTCTACATCACCTTCTCGATGGAAATGCTGCCAAACCTGGTGAAAAAAAAAACATTTATCAGTTAAGACAGTAAGCGTGTCCTATTTCGCTCACACCACAGATTTTATCAATAAGAATAACAGTGATAGCATGCTTCTACTATTTTATTAAGGTGGAAGCTCAGGTCAGGGCGCAAAATTCAAAATGTCAATGGTTTTTATTTTTTTAACGAAAAATTTGGACATCTTTACGATGTAATATGATAATAAAAGTAGCGGTTTTTACAAACCTTATGGTATTGTATCGGATTAGGTACTTTTTTAAGCAATCTTAATACATCGAGACATTCAATGCAGAATGCTAATATCGCAAAACACTAAATTACACCGCAACGATGTCCAAATTTTTCGTAAAAAAATAAAAACCATTGACATTTTGAATTTCGCGCCCTGACCCTGAGCTTCCCCCTTAATGTATGAAATATTTTATTAGTGTAGGATGGCCCAGGGGTACCGATGATATCACACGCGTCGCAGGAAGCCGGTGGATGCGAGTGGCGGAGGACCGTGATGTGTGGTAATCATTGGCCTATGTCCAGCAGTGGACGTCTTGCGGCTAATAGATAGATAGATAGATGAACTATTATAATATTATGTCTCTCTCCACACGGGCTATACCCGGATCTTTGGAAGGTTTGCGCGGGGACATGGGCCCAACACATAGAGGCCTGTTTTGAGAATGTTATTGTTATGTTAGCAACCTGCTGGGGTCAACTGCTGAAAATGAGAGCATAAACAGCGAATTGACCTGAGAAGACGAAATATAATCGAAACGAAAGTGTCTCGCGGACGTAAGGTCGTACCTAATTCACGTGTCATTCAAATTGGCTTGGTTTTAACCGACTTCAAAAAGGACGAGGTTCTCAATTCGGTTGTTTTTTTTAACCTTCAATATATTGTTTGTGACACATCGTCTATATTACTTCTTTGTTTAAGGCTCAAAATAGATTCAAGCATTTTTATATGAAACGCGAATGGTCCCGTACGTGATGGTCCTTACCTTAGTAGTGACAAACAAGTCCTCTCTCTTCACCACCCCCTCCCTTATCTTGCGGTTAATGACCTCCCCCACTTCTGGCTCTACCCGGTACAGGTGAGCCGTGTCAATATGGCGGTAACCAATGTCTATAGCGTACGCCATCGCTTCCACCATTTTAGGGAGATCCACCATTTCTAGTTCATTCTGGAAAGAGAGAGAGTTCGATAAATAGTGGTGATAATGAGACTAACACACATGTACGGTCCCAAATCAAGCAACGCTTGTATGATGGGTACCGTACGATGGGCTGGGACAGTGGGAGCGATCTTAGTATGATTATACTGAGATTACTTTTAACCTACATGACTCGGGTACGAACATTTGTCTTCAACAGAGATTGCCCATACCGGAATTCGAACCCAGGACCATCGGTATAGAAAGCAGGGTCTGTACCAACTGTGCCGGTCGGATCGTCAAAGCCTGCTAGGCTGCGCGGTTGGTCTGGAATCCTCGGTATTGTTCCACCTCGTGGGCAAAAAAGTTTATCTTCCGAGTTGTAAATGGTTTGATTTTCTTCATATATTCGGTAAATATTTCACCCAAGTTTTGTTTTACTTCTTAAATTTGGTAATTAATCCACCAAATTTTTATGTTTCCACAATAACATCTATAAATATTGATCCCAATTTTCATGTTGTTTCATAAATTCAATAAATATTACACCCAAAATTTCTGTTACTTCACAAATTCGGTGAATATTACACCCAAACTGTGATTTGATTCATTGTAATCTTACCTTATCATTCAGTCCCAGCCACGTCCCATAGCCCAGCGCTGGGATGTCACGGCCATCGTTCAGTTTTATTGTTGGAATTTTGACCTTGAATGGAAACAATGACTATACGTAAGTACCTATTGTAATTAGCGTCTATTTAATTAGTGACTTCGTCGAAACAGCGCGTCACCAAGGCCTTGCTCTCACAACCAGCGTTAGGACCTCCTTGAAGCGCCCCAAGTCAGTGCTGAGAGCAGATCTTTTTGCAGCTACTCACTTAAAGCAATAAAAATACGTAACACTAGTCTGTGCATAAGTGTTATCCCACTAATATTATAAATGTGAAAGTTTGGATGGATGGATGTTTGTTACTCAATCTCGCCAAAACGGCTTAACGGATCTGGATGAAATTTGGCACAGAGATAGATTTTAGTCTGGAATAGCACATAGGCTACTTTTTATCCCAGTGAAATGTATGGTTCCCGTGGGATAGATTTGTTTTATTTTTTATAGAGGAAAGGATTGACATGATTTTTTGCATAGGTAGTGATCACAGATCACGAGAGATATGCCGTGCGGTTCAAAATGTATGGGAACTCGCTGTCTCCGTTTTGTTCACCACCACTCGCCACAAATACACATGCATTCCATAAAACCAATAAATACGAAGTCTCACACACACACGCGTGCCAATAATTCGGTGCGTGCTGCACAATCAAATACACTTTATCGCTTGATACATAGCGTTCATTTAACAAACACGGTGCAGATTACTCACACATCAATCAATCGTTATCGCTGTGCTGTGCAAAAGCAATTTATTTTACATATACACTAGTGAGAGACTAAAATCTAAAGTTATCGATACCTCAATTTCTTATTGTTTATCATGACGTAGGGTTTTGAGAATGATATAAATAAAAAACGATATGTAGCGAAAATAATGTAATAGAAAAATACACTATAATACCTAGTTCTAAAAAATTGTCACTACCTACTGTCAATGCAAAACTTTCAAAGTGCCTACCCATAATAACAATGTTAGTTCTACTTTGAACATTGGTGTTATGGAAACCAGACAACTGATATACTAATTTTGTTTTGTAAATACATACTTATATAGATAAATTACACCCAGAATCAGGACAAACAGACAGGTTCATGCTTTTTAATCACGTGTGTATGAAATGTTGCAATCGATTTTAAAAATCATGTTGAGATTTGTACCGGACAGGTAGATAGACAAGAAAGCGCGTTAATCTACCTCTCTCTCTCTATCTAAAATAAGGCATAATATAGGAAAAAACAAATCCAAACCCATTTCAATAGTAATTTAACACTAACCTTACCCTAACTAAACTTACTTTACCGCCTTTGATTTAGGATTTTTATACACTGTAAAATAATCAAAATTAGTTAAAAACATAATTTGGGATTGACTTCACCAAACTATAAAAATCTCTTCATACGATAATTTTATCGATAACCTACGACAGTAGACCTGCACGAGCACATCACTGATGTGTCGCCGCATACAGCGGCCGTACCACGCGACGAACCAGTTTATTCAAAGTATCGTTAGACGATCTGTCCATTGCCTCGTACATTCACTTAGTACCAAATATAGGTGGTACTTAAAGAGCCATGTATTTTGTACAAAAAATAAAAAGTCGTTGTGCTACATAAAAACTAAAATAACATAATAAAGGCAACAAATATTTTTGGTTTTGTTGTTTTTAATGATTTTAAAGACGAATATAATAAAATACTTAATACTTCCGGTGAAATGAGATTCCATCTTTCGCGTAGTTCACTTTGCTGCTGGTATTTTTGCATACAAACACGGAACAACACGGCATTTTGAAAAAAACTAGAGCACCGGCACCGACGTGCAGTTGCAGTGGACTGACGGCGAAAATTGTACGTATGCCAAATGTACGCTAACTTTGTGCGCAAGCCCACCGCTTTCATAACATATCTCCTCTCATATATCTGTGGTAGTGATAGTTTAGGGGTCAGAAAATGACAGGCAAAAATGCACGGTTCCTATGGGATAGCATACAGGAACCGTGTTTTTTTAAACTTAATTCTTTAATCGCGTGTAACACCGCGGGGCGCGGCTAGTTTACTTATATTTTTATTAAGTACTAGCGAAGTACTAGCTATCTGATTAATTAATGTATCCAAACTTCTCATTTGAACTTTCAACCTTGAACTTGTTATAATAACGTGCTTATTTATTAAACAAATCACACCGGCGGAGCCCGCGACTTCGTAAGCGAAGACTTTTGTTTTTTGACTGTACAGGAGAATTCTTACACTTTCCGTGATAAAAAGAGATTGTATATTTTGACCCGTGTTCTTAACTATCGCTATGCCAAGTTTCATCAAAATCTATGCAGCTGTTATCCCATGATACGCGAGTCACACCGTCCAAAAATGGTGCGCATTCTTCACCAAAAAGAGTGTCCCCTAGCACCTTCCTAGCACACCTAGGACCCACATAGGACCTAGTGGCTGACTCCTAGGTGTAAGTAATCTATCTTACATCTGTCGACTAGATACCCAATTATCAATGAAAATAAAATATGGGAAATGAAATAAAACTAATCTTACGGATTTTACCGCGTTTATTATATCGCGTTTTTTCCTCCTGTGACCATGGTTGCAGTAAAACAGCCGAAACGACGGGAACTTAAACAAACGTATAATAAACGCGATAAAATTCGTAAGATTAGTTTTATTTCAATGTGTAGTATTCGCGTAAATATAAGAAATCAATATAGCAAATGACTAAATTGTAGTGACAAAAATTGGTAAAATTGCCATGTTCGACGCAAACGCGCCCCGGCGCGCGCGCCGCTTTAATATATTATTATAATATGATCTGTATTTATCTAACCTCTCACTGACATACTCAATCAGCTCACTGTTCTACGTACACCTTTATTGCTCTAAAACATTAATAAAATTATAAGTAAGTAGTACTTATAATCGGGTATCAAACAATATATTGTAATGATTTCTTGACAACACACATAATAATAAATATAAAAATAAACCAACCTGTGCCATTGTTTTGTGGAAACTAATCACGCGAGCGCTACTCGCCGAGGTGGGGAGTCAACTGAGTGTTTTGTGTGTGCCGCTGATCAACGGATGGAACACGTGTGCGCCCGCGCACAATTCTGTTAGTATTATAGACCAGGGTTTCTCAAACTTTTGGCTCCACGAACGCCTGGTAAAGTTTCCAGATCACAGCGAAGCCCTTAACTAACTAATTAAATCCCCCTCCCCCCCGCCCCCAAAGAAAATAATAAAACTGTATGTTGAAGAAAATAAGGTTTTTATTTCAATAAAAGGTTACAAATACAGTGCCAAAAGAAATATCTTTTTAATATTAGGGCATCACATTAATATTAAAAAGATACAACCGTTGCTTCGTTTGGGACAGTACAATTTTCGTCTGGCGATATTATTCTTGCTATTAGAAAAATCTGCGTATATAATTTTGACTCTTAATGAACAAATCTTTATTAAACATACAATGCCCACTTTTAGTCACCTAAAGTCCATTCGTTTGTGGTGACCTCTTCAACCTCGCCACAAGCTACACAGATGGCGCTGCGACGACATTCAGAACAATTAAAAATTCTCCATACAATCCTGCAACGCGCTATGAGAGTTTTCGGAGCACGCAACATATATACAAGATCCCGACAATAACCGTCGGGGCATAGCGGCCGCCCCGCCAGGCATACCACCCGCCTGGCTGGAACATCTTCCCTTTTCCGCTAAATTGGTGACCCCGACGTGATTTGAACACACAACCTTTTCCGCTAAAGGTGTATATTGGATACAATTGTATATCAGTACTCTATGACAAGAGCAAAGACGTCGACGTCCACGACACGTGCTCACAGATCCCCAAGTCTGCTAACACAATCGATTCACAATCGAACAGCAACCGCATAGTAACTATCACCCCATACAATGTCTGTCGAAAGTGACAGTTACTATGCGGTTGCTGATCGATTATGAATCGATTGTGTTAGCAGACTTGGGGCCCAGATCCCCTCGACCCACTCACCGTTCTCCTCGATGCGGAAATCGAAGAGTCCGACACTCATACACACTCCAACACACAGACCTCTCCGGCGAGGTCGAAGAGTCCTCTCGTCCACTGCCAACAGGAGCTCCTTTGTACCTACGCGTAAACCAACCAATTCCCCCCCGGCAACGGCCCAAACCGAGGTCGTGCCCCATGTGATAACCTTGAGCTAGTTGCCTGCCTCCGGCTGCCAGCGTACTGTTCATTTAAAAAACAAAACAACAGTACTCTATGATCGATTCTCGTGAAAAGTAAAATAGTCTTGTCATTGTGATGTTCTTAATACAATATGGAAACTGAATGAAACTATGAAACTGAAAAGTCATGGCGTCAGTTATGATTTTATTTCTAAAACTAGTGTTCCTGCGAGTTATAGTGAGTGATATAAGTGGAATATTAACCATTATGGGTTCGGTAATGTGCACGAGTGTAGGTAATTGAAACAGAGTGACGAAACTTGGCTTTTCAGTTTCTCACAAGAATTCCATAAAAAATCTTTCAGTAAAGTATCCATCACTTTACTGATTGAGGGATGGGGGGTATATTACTTGGGCCTAGCCTTTAGGCCTGTGCATATGCTTGAAAACGGAAATAATTTATATTACTTGACACTGGCAAAATACCCATGGTGATGCCAAATTAAAAAAAAAATATATGGCGTTGTCAGCTCGTGTGGTTAACACATAATAGAAATACCAGTTTTGGTGTTCCATAATAAACTAGTAATTCTTATTCAATACGCTTTATTTCGTAACTGCCCAATGACATGAGTTAACTCAGCGGAATACCAGTTTTTTTGTGCAATTTAAATTGGTGCTATCTGAGGAATACCCCTTATTTACCTACCGACACATAGGTAGGATCCGGATGGGCCGCAAAAAACAGCCTTCATACACCTTTTTTACACACATCACGCAATTATTGTACAATTCAGCGATGGTTTAATAGTTTTTTGTCGTAACTACAATACAATTGGTGAATATGTAGTGATGGTTATATTATTATTAGAACCAAATCATTATCATGTCATGAGGTCTTGCAACAATACACTGTGAGCACTTTCTGCGTAGATCGGACCGTGAACAACAACTAAATTTGAGGGTACTCCGGTTCAAACTATGACACTAGGACGTCATCCACCTCAGTCCTCCCGTGACCATGGTTGCTGTAAAGCAGCCGAAACGTCGGGAACGTTAAAAACATAAAATAAACGCGATAAAATCCGCAAAAAATAATTTTATTTCAATGTGAAGTATTCGCGTAAATATAAGAAATCAATATGGTAGAATAGAGTTTTCTACGCGTACGCTGTGTATTGTTTGATTATTCTAACAAGTCTGTGCTTAGCACCAAATATATAATCTACTTATTATTATTATTATAATAAAAAAAAGCTAATTAAATCTTTAAAATTTGTATTATTCCAATGTGTAGTATTCGCGTAAATTTAAAAAATCAATTGGGATTAATTTAGAAAAAAAATATTTTTACATTGACTTATCGTAATTATGTGCGCTCAAAAAGAGCAGATTCGATGTTTATGGTATACCCATTCTGAATCAACTTGAGTCTTTGAGTTGTATTTGAGTGAACTAAGGGTGAACTTACCTGAGGCATCTTCGGGGTTGGTGCTCACTGGGAATCGTATCACTGACTGGAGTCACTACAACACGAAGCCACCTTTTAAACACAGTCCATAGATCGATCGAAACAAAGATATACTGCAACATTGCGCCTTCAAGCACACACATGCATGACTTGCAATTTTTGATTAGCACTTAATCTATGACATACATAAAACAGAACCTACACTTTCAGCCTTATAATCCCACTAATATTGTAAATGTGAAAGTTTGGATGGATGGATGTTTGTTACTCAATCACGCCATATAAATAAATAAATATCGCCATACGAACACACCAACTATACGGTCCCACTTTAAGCTTAACGCTTGTGTTATGGGTACCGTACAAATGTGTTGCCAGATGTGATTTTCTATTTATACCCAAATTTGAAATTATTTTTCTCCAAAATGATACAATTTGCTTGAGTTTTACCCAAAGGCAAAAAGTTAATAATACCGGCTTAACTTTTTGCCTTTTTCTTATTTTTTCCTTGAAATACTGTTCTAATTTCCAAACTGAAGCAACAGAATGACCTTTTTTCATTTTTTTTACGTTACGCATCGTTCTAATTTCCAAACTGAAGCAGTAGAATGACCTTTTTTTTTACGTTACGCATCCCCACTGCATGGGTATTTTTTTCTCCAAATTTTTCTCTAAGAATTTCATTTCTCCAAAATTTCTCCAGAGCCAAAATTTTTACCCAGAATTGCGAAAAAAATACCCAATCTGGCAACACTGCGTACAATGGACTGAGGGCGAACTCAGTATATAATACTTATATACATATTAAACATCCATGACTCGGGTACAAACTTCGTGCTCATCACACAAAGCTTGTGTCCCTACCAGGATTCGAACCCGGGACCCTCGGCGCAGAAAGCAGAGTCACTACCACTGCGCTAATCAGGCCGTCAAATGGCCATATGGCCATGGTCGCCATATAGCTGAACGGATCTGGATGAAATTTGGCACAGTGATAGATTATAGTCTGGAATGGCACATAGGCTTTTTACTTTTTATCCCGGTAAAATGTATGGTTCCTGTGGGATAGATTTGTTTTAATTTTTCACAGAGCAAAGGATCGACTTAATTTTTTGCATAGGTAGTGGTAGTTTTGGGGTCAGAAAATGACATAGGCTAATTTTTATCCCGAAAAAATGCACGGTTCCTATGGGATAGCATACAGGAACCGTGCATTTGCAAAAGGACATAGAGGAAACGGACATACTTTTTCGCGGGTAACACCGCGGGGCGAAGCTAGTAAGAACATATATATTTTCCTACCAAGCAGCAGTGATAGCCAAGTTGCTACGCTTGCCTCGGTAACGAGGATCGCTGGTTCAAACCCGGCTCGCACCTCTGAGATTACTGGATTTCATGTGCGAATCTCATTTTCCATGATTATCACTTGCTAAACGGTGAAGGAAAACATCGCGAGGAAACCTGCATGCCTGAGAGCACCTCACGAAAGTGAAGTCCGCCAACTCTCACTGGGTTAGTGTGGTGGACTATGGCTTAATCCCCCTCTTATTGATGGGAGGCCCGTGCCCAACAGTGGGGCATTAAAGGGGCCGGTATTATTAGTATATCTCTCAACTACTTGGGATCCAGTAATTAATATTATTAAATCCAAAACCAAGCGCACCATTGCAAGACCTCAAGACACTGTGAGCACTTTCTGCGTAGATCGGACCGCAAGCAACAACTAAATATGAGGGTACCCCAGTTCAAACTATGACACTAGGACGTCAACCACCTCAGTCCTACCGTGACCATGGTGGCTGTAAAGCAGCCGAAACGTCGGAAAAGTAAAAAACATAAAATAAACGTAAAAAAATCCGTAAAATTTGTTTTATTTCAATATTATAGGGTAAGTGTACCAGTGAATGAAACCTTAAGGAAATTTTTGACTTTGAAAATTAATATAAATATGTTACCACGGGAAATTAAAGTACATGGCTATGTTTTTGTATATAGCAATCATTCAAGATTAAGAATGTATTTAGTTATTATATAAATGAAAATAGGTTTAATAAATATTTGACGATAAAGCGAAAAATCCGCAAAATCACCAGTGAATGAACGGTATTTTCCAGTAAATAAACGAAATGAACCCAGTAAATGAACAAAAATATTATTTAATTTAATTAACTATAAAAGGCATATTTTAACGAAAATAGGTAAACAATATATTGTTAAAGTAATACTCCTACAATGAATAAAATTAAAAAAAGTGTTTCCTCTTTTTATTCTTAATCTCTTCTTTGTTTTTCTTTGAAGATATATTTTTTTGTTCTTATTTTTTTAACATAATAACTTTACGTTTGCCCAAAAGCTTTTCTACTGCTTCTTCTTTTTTTTCTTCTATTGTTTTTTATAGAATATGTTCTATGTACCGTTAGTGTAGATCCTGTCCTACAGAAAACTTAGTTCTGGGACTAGCCTCAGTGTCATCATAGGAGGCCGCTGTAGATCCTGTCCTACAGAAAACTTAGTTGTGAGACTAGTCTCAGTGTCAGCATAGGAGGCCACTGTAGATCCTGTCCTACAGGAAACTTAGTTGTGGGACTAGTCTCAGTGTCATCATAGGAGGCCGCTGTAGATCCTGTCCTACAGAAAACTTAGTTGTGGGACTAGTCTCAGTGTCATCATAGGAGGCCACTGTAGATCCTGTCCTACAGAAAACTTAGTTGTGGGACTAGTCTCAGTGTCATCATAGGAGGCCACTGTAGATCCTGTCCTACAGAAAACTTAGTTGTGGGACTAGTCTCAGTGTCATCATAGAAGGCCACTGTAGATCCTGTCCTACAGAAAACTTAGTTCTGGGACTAGTCTCAGTGTCATCATAGGAGACCACTGTAGATCCTGTCCTACAGAAAACTTAGTTGTGGGACTAGTCTCAGTGTCATCATAGGAGGCCGCTGTAGATCCTGTCCTACAGAAAACTTAGTTGTGGGACTAGTCTCAGTGTCATCATAGGAGGCCACTGTAGATCATGTCCTACAGAAAACTTAGTTGTGGGACTAGTCTCAGTGTCATCATAGGAGGCCGCTGTAGATCCTGTCCTACAGAAAACTTAGTTGTGGGACTAGTCTCAGTGTCATCATAGGAGGCCACTGTAGATCATGTCCTACAGAAAACTTAGTTGTGGGACTAGTCTCAGTGTTATCATAGAAGGCCACTGTAGATCCTGTCCTACAGGAAACCTAGTTGTGAGACTAGTCTCAGTGTCAGCATAGGAGGCCACTGTAGATCCTGTCCTACAGGAAACTTAGTTGTGGGACTATTCTCAGTGTCATCATAGGAGGCCACTGTAGATCCTGTCCTACAGGAAACTTAGTTGTTGGACTAGTCTCAGTGTTATCATAGGAGGCCACTGTAGATCCTGTCCTACAGGAAACTTAGTTGTGGGACTAGTCTCAGTGTCACCATAGGAGGCCACTGTAGATCCTGTCCTACAAGAAACTTAGTAGTGGGACTAGTCTCAGTGTCATCATAGGGGGCCACTGTAGATCCTGAACTAGAGGAAACTTAGTTGTGGGACTAGTGTCAGTGGACATAAAAAGCCTAGTTCATTAACTAGGTTTTTAAAACCAATAAATGAACACACCTGTTCCAATATTGGCCAAAAGATCGGAAATCTATTTTAAAACAATATATCAGTGGAAAAACTTTATTAACGTAATAATAAGTTACATTATTTAACAAAAACATGAAATCTGACATGTTCCAGTAAATAAACACTCTTTCATTCACTGGATTTTTTCCGATTTCTTGTACCAATACTGGGACCCCTAATATTTTACTAAATTCACGATAAAATTGGCATAGAAACGGGTTAAAAGTAACAATTTAACCTATCTTTAGTCAAATAACTATAGTACTAATCGCAATAACTACCTAAATTGATACAAAATAACATCAAAAATATTTTGACTTACCTGTGTCCTTAATTCCGGCCCATACAAATCTGGACTACAACGAAACGGAAAACTTCAAATGCTCGTCATTTTGAAATGAATCATCGATACAAGAAACAACTGCTACCACAATATTGAATAAATTGTTGTCAATACAAAAAAAAATAATGTGTATTATAGATATGTTCAGATTTCTTAGTATTTGGAAAAAAGTGGGTTTTGTCCATTCACTGGGGGGTGTTCATTCACTGGTACACTTACCCTATACTGGGTTCGCCCTCAGTCCATTGCACGGCACCCATAATACAAGCGTCGCTTAGTGTGGGACCGTATAGTCGGTCTATGGGCTGTATTTAATGAAAAGAGCAAATCATTAACCCGCACATCATACCCTATAACGAGTCTACAACACATAATCTTTACCATGTATGACATAGGTAAATATATTATTGAGTCATCGTGCATTCAAAGTCAGTATAATGACGCTTAAATAAAACATCATTGAAGGAGGAAACTTTGAGTAGCATTTACTGTCAAGTCAGTGTGAGTGGAACGATGACTCGGTCATCATTTTTTATTAAAAAAAAATGTGATTATTGGCATCATTATAAGTACGTAAGCTCAAGGCCGCGAACATGACATTGTGAAGGGCAACACTTTGGGTTCACAATCTGATTATGTTGTTACTCATGTAAACCAATACAGTACTTATGATCCTTAGATTTTATTATTCTCCTATACCTTCTTATTTTCATTTACAAAATTTATTTGTTAATGTGGGAACCATGTAGCCATTAACTTGTAATTTTATACTTAGTTACTACTTTTATGGTATCATATGGGGTGGTCCCAGTATATAATTACTTATATAGATATTAAACGTACAATACTCGGGTAGAAACGTTAGTGGATTTTACTTGCAAGTTATTAGTAAATGTGGGAACCATGTAGCCATTAACACGTTGAGTGCGGTGCCATTTTCAGAGGACTTTCAGCCAGTGCGTTAGAGACCTATTCGACCTCTTAACCGAGCTTCACTCTAGTGCGTATGAGACCTAATCCATCTCGTAAAATAAGGTATTTTAAAAAAACTCATGTCTTTATCAAAAAATAAGATACAATCTATGTTCTTTCTGTAAATAATAGAGAATTAACTGTTCTATCTCAAGTTTGCTACGCATGGGGATGTGAAAAGTGGGTTATGAGATATAACGAAAAAAAAATTAGGTATCCATTGAATCTCGCATCGCAACTAAAGATAGATCAGTTTGGGTTGTGACTAGTGATGGGATTAAAATAAAACCCCAGTTATCGATAGCTTAACTTTTTATGAAGTAATCATTTAAACATAGTAATATTGATTTCTTATATTTACGCGAATACTAGACATTTAAATAAAACTAATCTTACGGATTTTATCGTGTTTATTATTTGTTTTTTACGTTCCCGTCGTTTCGGCTGTTTTACAGCAACCATGGTCACGGTAGGACTGACCATGGTGACTGTCCTTTCGTGAATGATGAATTATGATAATCCATAAAATTAGTTTTATTTCAATAAACATAGTGACTAAAAAAATATTTAAGAAAAATGTTCCTCATTGAAGCATGGCCACCACCACACCACCACCACCACATTTGTTGTTCGCATTGCACACATAGTGTATTTATTCGTTTGGTTTTTTTGGATGCATCTGTGCTACTAAATGTGAGCCGTAATTTACTGTAACAGCCTGTGCAACGACTTTTTTTGCTACCACGCTGACAAAATATAAGAGCGTATTTTTTTTAAATGGAGTGCGCAGGTACACATTATCGACATTTGAACAACACTGAGCGCGAGCTAACGGCGCCCGCGCCGCCCGCGCTCCGCTCCTTTCGTCTACGACGCCTGTGTTTTAGGAGGTCCGAAAGATCTCCTCACGCAACAGATGTATATTATTACAACTCAGTGCGTTAGAGACCTCATCCATCTCCTATTTTTTTTATTATATTATTGAATCAAACTCGCAGCGGGAAGTAGGTATGTATATTTGTCTCTGTCAAACACATAGAAATAAAGAAGTTACGACGTCCCGCACAGAGGTGGAGAACACGATTTTCGGCGCCGCACCAGCTGAAAGTCACGTTAGAGATCTTTTAGACCTCTTAACGCAGTCAACGTGTTAACTTGTAATGATATACTTAGAGTTAGTACTTTTTTTTGGCCACCTGCTAAAGTCTGCTCAGCCGTTCCTACATTGTTCTCACATACCCATAACAATGTACTGCTCAAAATGTAACGGATCTTTTTAAAAAGAGCAGCCATGGAGTTTCTCGCCCGTTCTTCTCCATAGGAACGGAATTCCGAACGGGTGGTGAAGTAGTAGCTTAGCATTTTGTAACTATTTTGACGATTCATAAGTACTGAACTCAGTGGTTGACATGAATAAAAAATATTTTGATTCTGATATCGTCATAGAATAGTTAAGAAGATTCTGTTGTGTTTTGAATGATTTTCCTATGGAGAAGAAGGGATAAGAATCTCCATGGTTGCTCGTTTTATAAGAATGTTATACATTTTTGTGTAGTAAATTATGTTATGGGTATATGAGAGCACTGCAGGCACGGCTGCCTTCCTAGCCGTTCCTACATTGCTCTCAAAACTTAAAGTTTTATTTTTTACCAGTTTGACAGAATAGACAGGTACCTTAAAAGTTTTGAATCATGGCTGTCATCACAGGCTATCATACCTATCACGGCTACCATCACAGGCTATCCTATCTATCATGGCTATCATCATAGGTAAACGTTTTTAATAGGTCAAACTATTTGGAAATTAAATTGATAAGCAATTGAAATGTCGCATGAAACCACTGTCTCGATCGATAAGATCGTTCAACGATTAGTATTTATTATAACAATCATTGCATCACACATCGAAAGATTACAAATTAAATCAGATATGGCTGTTATCGTGGATTATATTTTGTATATTCATGTCCTTATAGATTATCATCATGAGAAGGTATCCCCGAAAAGTTAATCATAGGTAGCTGTCTATTGGGCAATAGCTTTTACCCGCGGGTCCGTCCGCGGTACCTCTATGAAACATAGTCTATAGCACTCAGAAAAATACAGTTTCGGCTGCTTTACAGCAACCATGGTCACGGGAGGACTGAGGTGTTAGACGTCCTAGTGTCATAGTTAGAACTGGAGTACCCTCATATTTAGTTGTTGCTTGTGGTCCAATCTACGCAGAAAGTGCTCACAGTGTCTTGATGTCTTGCAATGGTGCGCTTGGTTTTGGATTTAATTATATTAATTAATGGATCCCAAGTCGGTGGTAGCACCCAGCCATCTTCCCGATTGACATTAGGATGTTTTTTTTTTTAAATTTCAATGGCCTCATATAGTATTTAGTAGTCTGATTTAGCCCCTACTTAAGCGGGCCCCTTCGTCAATTAAATTGCGAAATGATTGTGTAATTTCAATAAGCATTGCGCAATTAATGCTATTACTTATTCAGTTAAAGTTAAGAATTGTTGTTAAGAGAGGTCTTGAGAGTTCTTAAGAGCTAGTTTATGTACCTTTATTTACCGATTCTTGAGGGCGAAACGGTAAGTAAACAGCACACAGAACGTGCGTGCTCACACGCATACTATGGAATAAAACTTATTCATATTCATTTATTTTTAATTCACAATGTGTTATAGATGGTAACTAAAGAAATATTTATAGATCAATTGTCGACCCGGCTGGACAGGGTCAATATTGCACAATGTGTTTTTGCACCTATCGTGTAGGGTTAATATTGCACAATATTTTTTTATTGCACCTACCGTGTAGGGCTAATATTGCAAAATGTTCTTTATTACACCTACTGTATAGGATAATATTATACAACAACTGTACGTACGATTCCAAAGTAAACAACGCTTGAATTATGGGTACCTTACAATGGATTCGGCGCGATCCCAGTAAACGTATAATATTTAGATATATTATATCAAACGTACATGACTAGGGTGCAAACATTCGTGCTCATCACACAATATTTACGCCAACCGAGATTCGAACACGAGACCCTCGGCACGGAAAGCGGGGCTACTACCAATTGTGCCAATCGAGCTATAATAGGTAAGGTTGAGGTTAAGCCTGATTGTTGACATAAAAAAAAACAAATATTAAGTTTTAAAACAATTTTATTAATTAACAATAAAATTTATCACATTTTTCTCTAGATCCGGGCAATAACACGTACCTAATTGCAAAATAATGCAGTTTTAAATAAATAAATATTCTTAAAAAATAATAGATTTAACTTCAATTTAAGTAATTGAGGTCCAATCTAAGACAACAGTTTTTACCATCCGATGTTCGCGCACAGATCAATCAGTACGCTCGTTGCCCGGACATTTACTATTTCCGGGTAATATACAAATACCCCGGCCACTTTAAACATTGCCAATTAATACTTAATCGATGTCCAAATTCGCGCCGTTCTTCCATTTGAGCAGCGACGAGGGGATCTCCATTTTCTGGTCGACCTTCTCGAAGGGGTAGTTCTGGTACGGCTGCCAGAAGATGGGTCTGACGGTGCGGTAGCCGTTGTCGAATTGCTTCAGAGCTGCAACGTCAGACTTGTCCAGGGCGAAGTCGAAAATGGATGCGTTCTCGATGACCCTGGTCTTTGTGACGGTCTTCGGTAAGCTCAGGATCCCTCGTTCGAACTGTAGCAATAAAATATACTTATATTGATTTCTTATATTTACGCGAATACTACACATTGAAATAAAACTATTTTTAAGGATTCTATCGCGTTTATTTTTTATTTTTACGTTCCCGACGTTTCGGCTGCTAAAAATAAAAAATAAACGCGATAGAATCCTTAAAAATAGTTTTATTTCAAAATATACTTAGTTAAGTCGGTAGACCAGCCTTTCCCAAAGTGGGCGATAACGCTCGCTTGTGGGCGCTGCAGGCCTAAAGGGGGGTGGTAAGAGACTCAGAAAAAAAATGGGGGCGTTGTTGAGAGGCTTACAATAATTAATTTAATTTGAAGTTATAGTGGTTTTTAAGTAGGTGAAAAAATGGGGGCGCTAAAAAATAATTCATTCTCAAAGTGGGCAGTATTCAAAATAAGTTTGGGAATCCCTGCGGTAGACTAATATGGTGTGTAAAAGAGAAATTGTTAATATATGCCTTTTCTGACCCACTGTTGAGCACGGGCTCTTCTTGGGGATTAGGCCATAGTCCACCACGCTGGCCCAGTGCGGGTTGGCGGACACACGTCTTTCGAGAGGTTCTCTCAGACGGGCAGGTTTCCTCACGATGTTTTCCTTCACCGTATAGCATGTGATAATCATGGTTGAAAATGTATTCCAGAAATGCCAGAGGTGTGTAAGCAGGGGTTTGAACTTGCGAGCCTCGTTACCCAAGCGAGTATTCCACCAACTTGGCTATCACTACTTTTCTTTTATCAAAACTTTCATAAATATTGAGGTTTGTTTATGATTCTGGCTGGCATAACACAATGCTGCTGTTTATGGGTAAAAAAACAATAGTTATAAAAAAATATCCAAGCATACATAGTTTTGGCGGGAAACTGAAAAGTCATGACGTCAGTTATGATTTAATTTCTAAAACTAGTGTCCCTGCGAGTTATAGTGAGTGATATAAGTGAAATATTAACCATCATGGGTTCGGTAAAGTGCACGAGTGTAGGTAATTGAAACAGAGTGACGAAACTTGGCTTTTCAGTTTCTCACAAAAAATCCATAAAAAATCTTTCAGTAAAGTATCTATCACTTTACTGATTGCGGGATGGGGGGGTATTTTACTTGAGCCTAGCCTTTGGGCCTGTGCATATGTTCGTAAACTGAAATAATTTATATTACTTGACACTGGCAAAATAACTGTGTTGATGCCAAATTTTAAACAAAAAAAGCTTACGTAGTATCTCAGTGCGATCTGGGACACAGTCTTGCCATGTTTCTTGGCGATCCCCACCAGGACCGGGTTGTTGAGCTTCGGCTCCGGGCTGTCGGGCGGCGAACGCGACGGGATCATGGTTCCGAATGGAGAGTAGCCCGTGACCAGGATGTTGTTCGTTTGGCAGTACTTCACCAACTCCTCTTGGCCGAGGTTAAGATTGATCTGGGGAGAAATAACGGAGTATTGAATGCGAACCCAGTATATAATACTTATATCGATATTAAACATCCATAGCTCGGGTACAAACATTAGTGGTTATCACCCAAAGATTGGTCCTGCCGGAGTCTAACCCGGGCCCTTGGCACAGAAAGTGTGGTCATTACAAGATGCGCTAATCAGGTCGTCAAAATGCTCGTATTTTAATTCAAAGTTCTCCAATATCTTAAATGACGTTCTTAAGAGTTTGATTGTTCAACCTTTACTTTGGCAAAATCAGATGTGTTACTTCAGAAGCCTAGCAAATAGGGGGTTACCTACCTCGATCTGGTTGCACGCTGGTGGCACTTTGCAATTCTCCAGCAATCTCTTCAGTTGTGCCACGTTGAAGTTGGACACACCTATCGACTTGGCGAGACCCATGCGCTGCACATTTTCAAAGCCACGCCAGGTTTCCAAATAGTCAATCTTCTCGTCAACTCCTTCTTGCTGAAATGTGAAAAGGAAAAGGTTAATGGAGTCGTCTTAAGACAGAGAGGTGTAGGCTTATCTTATAAACTGGACGTCCTTAGCACGTCTACGCAACCAGATCTATAAATTATGCCTTAACTAGATTTGATGCAAATAAAATTATTACAAAAACAGAAGGAGGGAAGATACAGACAGAGGAAAGTGGAAGGAATGAGTGAGAGAGAAATAGAATAATAGATTGAGACAGATAGAAGAACACAGTCGGTGTCATGTCGTAGGAGGGGGTATTTAAGAGACTTATCTAGATAGAGCACCTCGGGCGAAATTGTCGTTTTTTTTAATTGTACCACGAATTTTGCTACCCCAATTTACTCTCTGTCTCTCTCTTCGTAAATAATAAACAAGCTGCTCAGTGAACTGTGATATGTCGTTTAAGTACTTACAGAGATGGAAAACGGCCAGTGCATCAGCAACATGTCGACGTATTCCAAGTTGAGGCGCCGCAGGGAGCCGCGGGCGGCGACCTCCACATCAGCCTCGCGATGGAAGTGATGCCATACCTGAAGGCAAGACCCTAATCACAACCAGGTAATAGTTGACGATACCAGTAAGGCTACCGGTCATAAAAAACCGCACCAAGACATGGGTCCAATAGGAAAGCTTATGGTTGTTCTCAGTGCTTTGAAGAAAGCTATGCTCTGATATCCATCACTCTTTTGAAACCGAACTAAGGATATTAAGACTCAAGCCTGTCTAGCCGTTCCTACATTGTTCTCACACACCCATAACAATGTACTACACCAAAATGCGTAAGATCCTTTTTGAAAAGAGCAACCATGGAGTTCCTTGTCCGTTCTTCTGCAAAAGAACGGCATTCAGAACGGGTGGTGAAGTTGTAGCTTAGCGTTTTGTGACATTTTTGACGATTACTACTAGTACTGTAATGGTTTACTTAGATGAATAGAATATATTCTGATTCTGAAATGGACGAGCTAAAGTAACCGACATAACATCCAGGTGATGTATGGATTATGAGCTTTTTCCATCTGTGAGGAGGTCGACAAATTATTTCCGACTTCTAAATTTGGAATAGGTAATAAGTTTATTCTTGTTGGAACGTTCCAAGACTATTTGGATAGTCTCTGCGCCTCGCCGAGGGTCAAATCGATGGGCTCTTTTGAGACCGAGCAGCCTTGCGAAGCTGGCTCGTGTACATACTGCTCAGTGTTGAGTAAATGTTGGCAGGGAGGAAGAATGAGAGTTGCGTTCTGGTGACGATTTCTTTGAGGCGAGTTGAGTAGTATGTAATTATAAATTGACGCTTGCATGGAGTGTCAGAGGGCTGACTAGGTGAGGGCTTTGTGAAGTAATGTTAGAAAAAGTACTCAGTAAACACCGATGTTTTTAACCGATACATCGGAAGACATCGACGCACACTTCCGATATATCGCATCGAAAAAACATTGATGTTTTTTCGAAGTGGACACCCCTAAGCTGAATACTGACTGAGCGAGACAAAACAGCTTCACACAAAGTCAGTAACTACAAGACATATTACATACCTTGGTAGTCACAAATATTTCTTCCCTCTTAATGACTCCTTCCTTGATCTTCTTGTTGATGACCTGTCCAACCTCAGGCTCGACTCTGTACACGTGCGCGGTGTCAATGTTCCTGTAGCCAACGTCAATGGCGTAGTCCAGAGCTTCCACCAGCTTCTTAACATCTCCCATGTCCAGCTCGAACTGGAAGGTAAAGTGTTCTATTAGTCTTTTTAGTTAAGGTCTTAATCTAATTGTGGTTGGGTCATCGTCTACACTTCGAGGCAGAAAAGCGGGTTAATTTCAATCATCTTAATATATATAAACTAGCTGCGCCCCGCGGTGTTACCCGCGCAAAAAATCATGTCGATCCTTTGCGCTATGAAAAATTGAAACAAATCTGTAAGCGGTGGCCGCAGGTCCGCCACACGCCGGGGTGAGAATAAAACGGCGGGAGGGATGGTTAAATAAGAACATTATATTAAAAGAAAATGTTACCGTGTGGACATAAAAGTGACAACATTTACAAGGCCTAAAACAAAAGTCCACAAAAAAATATGTAACAGCTTCCAAGGAGACCGCGTCGTTAACATTCTCCACCCTAGTGCTGGTTCAACACTCCAAACCAACATGGATTCGAGCGACGCGTGCCGCCGTACGCTTTAGAGTTCCAGTGTTGATTCTGACCAATAAGCCTCTCCCGAGCCCCACCCCAATGTGGACTGACGGGAGCGATAAACGTCAACTGTGCTCCGTCGGTCTGAATAGGTCCAAGCCGCAGTGGGTGAAAAGGCTTCTAGCGATGAGCCATTTGGGCGCCAGGTTCGTCTTCAATTCTGGGCATCTTCGAATCTGATGGGAAATCTATGTGGCCATCAATCTGGACTATGCACTGGTTGTCCGGTACCAGGGACAAGAGTATGTCTTGACTGAATGACGTCCACTGCGCATGCTCAATGAGTAAAGTCAATGAGGTCATCACATGTACTCTTACGGGCTCATCTGGAAATCTTCTCCCTAGAAATCTCAAATCATTCCTGGTCCTCTAGGTCTTTAGTCGTCGTAGCACTGTCAAAGACCAGATGTAGCTTTGCTTTATTCGGGTTAGCAACACTGTAGTGTGGTGAATGCCATGTCTGAGCGGCAGTTTGTGTGTTCTCTACTTTCTTCGCATGATCGTTTTCAAGTAAATGACTCACCCTATTCGTGTACTTGCCGGCAAATCCTACACTTGCGGTCGTCTTTCTCTCGATGCCCTTAACCGTGTCAGTGCATTCTGGTAGCTCACAGGCATTTCGCAGTACTTGTCCATCCATGGCAGGATCACATGCCACCTACTGTCGACGATAATAGACGTTTGTTCCAGTACGGCCACAGTATGTTCGTCATCATCATTACTGCGTGGCATACCTGTCACGGCAAAGGACTCGATTGCGAATTCTTTAGGGGTGATGTTAAACTCTTGGGTACATTCAAACAGGTCTCCATAAATACGTGACGTGCATATCCTACTCAAGTTAGCACTCCGACGTTAGCAGCAGAGGTGGTGGTGAAATCATTCGGTGCGCACGTTAACGGCTGAACTGTACCATGATTGGTGCCAGGGCCAGTCTCCACTGACGTGCACAGATAGCCCGTTTTTTACCATACTCGGGGGCTGACTGTACGTTTTGTAGTTCATTTAATTCCGCCAAGTCCGCTTCCGATTTCTTATCAATAAGTTCCATTTGTATCCGTGCATTTTCGCGTGCAGCTTTCTATATTCTATTCCAGTCGTTTCCTCCGAGCCAGTATAGATGGCAAGGTCGTCCTTCTAATCTTCGATGCCTTGCAGGAACGTGGTGGCGGCGACGTCTTTCGACGCTCAACTACAGTGCTGCCACCCGCAATAACAATTGTGCGATCGAAGACAGGTACCGTTACATCAATCTGCGTTTTATTTACATCAGTTGGCTGCTGAGTACCTTGTTGTGGATTGAAATCCGCTATTTCCATCAGTGCATGCTCCATACATGCCATCATGCGCGTTCTCACCAACTCCGACCGAAGAACAACTTGTAAGCGATGGCCGCAGGTGCGGCACACGCTGGGTTGAGAATGAAACGGCAGGGGGGGTGGTTAAATAAGAAACTTATATTAAAGAAAAATTTCACCATGCGGACATAAAAGTGACATAATTGACAAGGCGTAAAACAAAAGTTTACGAAAAAATATAAAACAGCTTCCAAGGAGATCGCGTTGTTAACAAAATCGGGATAAATTTAAATTAAACGGGAACCATACATTTTACCGGGATAAAAAGTAGCCTATGTGTTATTCCAGACTATAATCGATCTCTGTGGCAAATTTCATCCCGATCCGTTCAGCCGTTCGGGCGTGAAAGAGTAACAAACATCCATCCAAACTTTCACATTTATAATATTAATAATAATATAATCTTAATATATATAAATCTCGTGTCACAATGTTTGTCCTCAATGGACTCCTAAACCACTTAACCGATTATAATAAAATTCGCACACCATGTGCAGTTCGATCCAACTTGAGAGATAGGATAGTTTAAATCTCAATTTATTTTATATGGCAAAACAACGTTTGCCGAGTCAGCTATCTTAATATATATAAATCTCGTGTCACAATGTTTGTCCTCAATGGACTCCTAAACCACTTAACCGATTATAATAAAATTCGCACACCATGTGCAGTTCGATCCAACTTGAGAGATAGGATAGTTTAAATCTCAATTTATTTTATATGGCAAAACAACGTTTGCCGAGTCAGCTAGTATATAGTATAGATCACGTGTCACGGTGATTGTCCGCTATGGACTCCTAACCTACTAAACCTATTATAATAAAATTTTGCACACAGTGTGCAGTTGTATCCAACTTGAAAGATAGGATAGTTTATATCTCAATTTGTTTTATATGGCCAAACAACGTTTGCCGGGTCAGCTAGTTTGAAATACATACGGGTTCAAAAACTTTCCTTTTTTTAATTTTTTTTTATTACATTATAGGCAAGTATTTGATCTCGATCTCACCTGATGGTAAGTGACGACACGACGACTATGATGGAGCATACTTGCCTAGGTAGGAAGGCGGCAGTAGATCGAGACGCTACATTCACTAGGCACATGCAGCGCAACTGATCTGACCCGCCATCCATGAATGGCAGCACCGAACATCATGCCGGAACACGGCTAGGCCGCTTGGCGACATGGCTTTGTTCAGTGGGTGGTGACTAGCCACGGCCGAAGCCTACCACCAGTAGAGTTGTCACCTGGTTGGCACCACCCAGGGTCACGTGTAGGGTATCTCGAGGGTACTTAATTCTCCTACGGACGAAGGTGACTCGACCCCAAAAACGACGTCAACGTCGACGTCAACATAGCTCTCGACGAATTACCAAAAGGCTATTTAAATAGCGGTCGTCGAACGACAGCTTTTGACCGCGGCAAGAATTTATACAGGGTGTAGGTAACTTTGTAACGAATACTGATACCATGGATTCAACTCATGATTCTGAACCCCACCCCCCCCCCCCCCCCCCCCTGAACATTTGGAATCTCTGTCGATCTTTTCATGAATTATACGCCTTTTTTTCAGTATCTTAAAATTGATTTTAGCATGAACTCATACTAGAAGTCTATCTCAACTTGATTTTAAATAAAAACAAACATAATTACTAATTTAGACCTGAAACTGCAATGTAAGTTAAAACTCGATACGCTTTGACGCGCTCGTCACTCGCACGCGTCCGGTATAACGCGGAGCGTCGTGCTGTAATCGCGTTGTTGACGATACATTGCGCGCTCCGAAGTTACAAAAATTCTAACCCATCACTTTCAACATAAATTATTTCTATAATTTGATTGTAGGTATTAAGTGTAACCTTTACCCAAAGTTTTCGTTACCATTTCCCTTACATCCGATCCGGTTGTAGAGTTAAGAAAAAAAATGTAATGACAATTTGTAAGTGCCCCGTAGGCCTATACGAAATAAACGATTTGACTTGACTTGACTTGATATCCTGTATACTTAACTATTCACATCACAGCGGAGGTGAGGATTGTATAATTCGGTCACCCATCACATTCGTTACCGGGCTATCATGCCCAACACCGCTCATCATGGCAGTCTAACTGATGCCACTATCAGCAATCGCCAGATCATTGAGGAAGATATTTTATCTATACATATAAATAAAATTGGAGTGTCTGTTTGTAATATTAAAAAAACCGCTTTTTACTAAGTGCATTTGGATGTATAAACGTTACCTATACCGAAACAACATTTTTTACAATTTTTGTCTATCTGTCCGTCTGTCTGTCTGTCTGTCTGTCTGTTTGTTCCGGCTAATCTCTGAAATGGCTGGACCGATTTTGACGGGACTTTCACTGGCAGATAGCTGATGTAACAAGGAGTAACTTAGGCTACTTTTATTTAATAGTATATAAATAGGATCATAGAAAAACAAATAGGATCTCACGAAAAAAAATTAAAACCAATGTTGCAGCGCAGCGCCTGATTAAGTTTGATAGCAACAACCTGCAATGCGTCCCGCGGGCTCAGAATGGGCGAGCAGGCTGTTGTCAACGGTTCTCTTTGTTAAATACCACGCGGACGAAGTCGCGGGCAACAGCTAGTTTAACTTAAAAATGTGCAGAATCCGACGATTATATTTTAATCTATTGATAATATAAGTACATACTAATGATAATCAAAAAAATGTTTTCGATCGAAGCGATTAGATTTGTACATTGTATTTTTCCATAATCACGTTTTGGCTTAAAATGACTTGACATTATATAGCAGTGATAGCCAAGTTGGTAGAACGCTTGCCTCAGCAACGAGGATCGCAGGTTCAAACCTCTGGGATTTCTGGATTTCATGTGCGAATCTCATTTTCAACCGTGATTATCACTTGCTAAACGGTGATGGAAAACATCGTGAGGAAACCTGCATGTCTGAGAGAACCCCTCGAAAGATGTGTGAAGTCCGCCAACCCGCACTGGGCCAGCGTGGTGGACTATGGCCTAACCCCCCTCGCATTGAGGGGACGCCCGTGCCCAGCAGTGGGACATTAAAAAGGGCATACATGATTGGGCGGACTTCACACGCGTTTTGAGGATGGCTTCTGTTCTCCCAGACTTGTAGTTTTCTTCACGAATATATTATTATAAGCAGGAATGTTATAAGGTTAATAGGTACTTACTGAAAACTCTCCATTCGAATTGGCTGAAGCCTGAAAATATATTAAAAAAACATAATTATAAAAATACTAATAATTTGGTTGTTTAAATGGAATTTCTAGGAATAAGACCGTTAATATCTCACAGTTGTTAGTGACTCTGCTTTCTCTACCAAGGGTCTCGGGTTCGAATCCCGGTACGGAGAAGCTTTGAATTATTTTGGTACCAAAGTTATTGATGTTTAATATCTATATAAGTTTTAATAATGGGATCCCTCTTAGTCCATTGTACGGTACGGTACCCATAATACAAGCGTTGCTTAGATTGTTTGGTGTTTTCGTCTGGTGACACAATATAGTAATGTAAATTAAATATATTCATCGTAGTAGCAATTTCACACTTTCATAAAATTAATAAGGTCTAATATTCCTTGTGTGTTTTAGGTATGCTTTAGGTGAATTTCAGTAATGAGCTATAATGGGTGGGCATATAGCTCAACTTACAGTGTCACTGAGTCCCATCCATGTGCCGAAGGCGAGAGCCTGGATCTCTCGGCCATCGTTCATTTTGAACCTGGGAATATTAACCTGGAACCAAAAATAAAAAAAAATCGTTTTAATGAGATTATACATAATCATTCTAGGTAAATTTTCTTCACTTACTTAAAAGTAATAAAACTATTTTTCCGATTCTATCGCGTTTATTCCATGTTTTTACGTTGCCGACGTTTCGGCTGCTTTACAGCGGTACCATGGTCACGGGAGGACTGAGGTGTTTGACGTCCTGGTGTCATAGTTAGATCTGGGGTACCCTCGTATTTAGTTGTATAAACGCGATAAAATTTGTAAAATAAGTTTAACTTCAAAAAAAAAAAATCTTATTATACCTCATGTGCTACTATATCTAGAGCTCTCTCGCTTTTACACATTCTAGTTCTCTACTCTTCTTGTTCACATATTATTTATCCACTCATCCATAGGCCGAAAGATCATCTTTCCCTATGACTTCTACGTACAAGAAGTTGTCTGTCAAACAGCCATCACTGATGACCTGACCATTTATGACAACGGTGGTCAATCGCTCGTATTTTAAACTAGCTAGTACAAGTTCAAACCCCGGCTCCAAACTCTTGGATGGATTTTGAATATATCACGTGCGAATCCCATATTCAATGATGATATTGCTATACTTTGAACGATACCGAAAGCCGTATGAAGTTCGCCAAGCCGCACTGAGCCGCGTGAGGGAATATAGACCTTATTCTCCTCGCATTGAGGGCGACTGTGTCCAGTATAATGGTAATAGGTTCGCTCCCATTGGGACCAAAATACTATTGGCGAATATGAGACCGAATTAGTGCCCTCTGCTTGGGCAATAAATGAATGATTTTGTTATGTTAATGAATCTTCATTATTTATGAAGATGTCTCACGGTAACACTGGTAACACTACATGACCGTAGAAAAAATTGTTTACTTCCGACTTATTTTCTTGTTTATGGTATGATTTTGTGTTTATACTGACCTTAGCCATCTTGAGGGTTGATGCTCGCTAAGAATCGCAACACTGACTGCCCCAAACTTACCTGACGCCCGAGTTATTAACGATTCAATGATTATTAAACGCGCAGATATGACACTTATATTATGCCTACGAGGACTCTTATTGATATGCATGACACGGTTGGATAGGTAAGTGCTTACATTAAATAAGTTCAGATACACTTACCCCCAATATTTATAGACGTTTTATAACTTTATCAAACGTCGAACGTCGTCAAAGAATTGGTCATGCTGACCGAACTTTGGTCGGCCAATCTCAATGGAGACTAGCCAACTGCGCAGGAGATATTATAGTATATAGTATATAGCTCGAGTGTGTGCGCCACAGATATATTAGAGGAGATATGTTATGAAAGCGGTGGGCTTGCGCTCACCTTATGCCAAAATTACGCTTACATAGAGTTTTCGCCGTCAGTCGACTGCAACTGCACGTCGGTATCGGAGCTCTAACTTTTTTTTTAAATGCCGTGTTATTCCGTGGTTGTGTGCTAAAATACTAGCAGCAAAGTGAACTACGCGAAAGATGGAATCTCATTTCACCAGCCAGTATTAAGTATTTTATTTATTCGTCTTTAAAATCATTAAAAACAACAAATCAAAAAATATTTAATGCCTTTATTATGTTATTTTAGTTTTCATGTAGCACAACGACTTTTTTATTTTTGTACAAAATACATGGCTCTTTAAGTACCACCTATGTTCGCTACTGAGTGAATGTACGAGGCAATGGATAGATCGTCTAACGATACTTTGAATAAACTGGTGCGTCGCGTGGTACGGCCGCTGTATACGGCGACGACGCAGCACGCACCGAAGAGACTTCGTATTGGTTGGTTTTAGCGAGTGGTGGGAAACAAAACGGAGACAGCGAGTTCCCATACATTTTGAATCGCACGGCATATCTCTCGTGATCTGTGGTGTGCGCAAACGCAGGTGCTCTCTCTTTCTTCAGTCTACGTTCAAGCACTTTAAGTGCTCTCCGAGTGACGAAGCGAGTGATAGTCATGGTTGATACTGAGATTTGCACATGAAATCCAGAAATCCTAGAGATGCGTGCCGGGGTTGGATCCTGCGATCCTTGTTTCCAAGGCGAGTCTTCTACCAACTTGGCTACATCAAAGCTTGTAGTTTAAGTTAGGTTTGTATCTAGTGGTGATTGTGACCCTACTGCCAGGATTTAAGGTGCCAGGTTCGATTCTCGATAGGGGCAAACTTTGTGTGATGAACACGAATGTTTGTACCTTAGGTATTTCTACCGTCTATCACGTCTGCACCGCCTAATCTTTGGTTAATTTCCACGAAGTACATGTTTTATTGAGTCATTATGGATTGATTAACTAATCTAATCGAATATTTTGTACTGTGACGGTAATACATGACTGGGGCTGTCAGTGTGATTTCAAGTATCTTATCTTAGGGTGTATCCACATTAGCGTAATGTCGCCAATGCGCAGGGCCAATACGCGCCAGCGCCAATCGAACAGCAACAGCATAGTAACTGTCACTTTTAACAGATATTGTATGGGATATCTGTCAAAAGTGATAGTTACTATGTCGTTGCTGTTCGATTATGAATCGACTGTGCTCGCAGACTTGGGGCCCTGGGTTTCCACAAGGTCTGTGTAGTATACTACTCCAGATGTTACTTGCAAACTATTGAGCATAATGTTTCGTTCGTTTTGCCAGAGATTGCACTCCCAGAGGATGTGATGTGCAGATTACTCGTGTTCGTTATACGGCGTTGAACATTGACAAAGAGGCGAAGGTACTAATTTAAAATAGAATAATTTGCTCTTAAAGTTGCCATGGCCTGTTAAAATTTGTGCCACACTGTGGTCCACCTACAACCACGTCTTCTACAAACGATCACGAACACGTGGGAAGAACTGGTGGAGGTGGCGGATAATAGAGAATTGATTTTGGGGGTCGACGCGGTCTAAAAATCGACCCCTATAATATTATTTGACACTTTCAAGATACTGTATAAGTTGTGTTACGTGTACCAACTTGTTATAAGAATAACTAATATTATAGTAGGAAGTATCATTGTTGTACTTTTATAAACTGAACGAGTCGATGAGCGTGCACAAGTTCGTACAAGATGAAATTATTATTTTGTATCAATAGGAAAAACACTAGAGATAGGATTTTTTAAAGTAATTTGGCAATGGGGATCTGAGGTATCCGATCATTTTGGAAAAGGGGTCTCTTGCCCAAAATCGTTTGTGGATCCCTGGCCTAAATCCTGCTCATATTGAGGGGGGGTGTGGTCGGTATAGTGGCAATAGGCTCGCCCCCTATTATATTGGGACCAAATACCATCGGCGAGATGTGGGTTCACTACAATGCACCTCTGCCTACCCTTATAGCTAATGTGTTCGTCCAGCTATATATTCATTTATATTCTGACGACCTAGTAATCGCGGTCAATAGTGACCCTGCTTTCTATACCAAGGGTCCCGGTTCGAATCCTGGTAGGGACAACCTTTTTGTGTGATGAGCACGAATGTTTGTACCCGAATCATGGACGTTTAATATGTATATAAGTATCATTATACTGAGTTCGCCCTCAGCCCATTGTACGGTACCCATAACACAAGCGTTGCTTAGTGTGGGACCGTATAGAAGGTGTGTTCGTCTGGCGATATTATCATTTATATTTAAACCCACTGTTCAGTACACATACATTGTTTTATATTGTTGAATTACAAGAATAGGAAGGATAAGGTGCTTCGCAACGGGCTTCGTCCACATCTAAGTGACATGTTCCTGTGGCATGTAACCTACTTCTACTCATACAGTTTTTTGTCTTCGCTTACCAAAGGAACTGATGAACTGAACTCACTGTTCAGTTCGTATCAAGCCTATAATCATTAAATAGTGCCAGTCAATATTACGATGTTGATATTGTGAATCTAATCAGCAGCAAACACCAATCATCAACGTTCACCTATACGATGCTTGCTTAAATTGCAAGTTAGGTTTTGATGATTATAATAATTATTAAGTAACAATTATTGATCTGAAAGCAGTGATAGCCAAGCAAACAGTGATCGCCAAGTCGGTAGAACGCTTGCCTCGGTAACGAGCATCGCAGGTTCAAGTTAAAAAGGGCTGGTATTATTATAATTGTACTGAATCCAGGGATGGCATTGGTTACGGAGATATGGTCGCTTACTAATGACCTATAAGAAGGCTCAAAGACTTTTAACGCGAGATATTTATAGATAAATATATATGTGATAGTCAGGTATGGTTGATCGTATTGGCTTCTCACTAATTTGGTTGCCAATTCAAATAATACTTATTTTACGAATGTTATCGCGTTTATTTTATGTGTTTTACGTTCCCGACGTTGCGGCTGCTTTACAGCAACCACGGTCACGGGAGGACTGAGGTGTTAGACGTCCTAGTGTCATAGTTTGAACCGGGGTACCCTCATATTTAGTTGTTGCTTGTGGTCAGATCTACGCAGAAAGTGCTCACAGTGTCTTGAGGTCTTGCAATGGTGCGCTTGGTGTTGGGTTTAATTGTATTAATTACTGGATTCCAAGTCAGTGGTAGCACCCAGCCATCTTCACTATCGAAATTAGGATCCTTTTTTTTGTTTCAAAAGCCTCACGTATTATCCTAGGTCGGAATCAGTATTCTTTTGCGAGGATTCATATAATTAGTGGACAATAATCTATTAAAAATTCTCTATACATAATGTTCTCTATGGTTTTCTCTCTCTTATCTATGGCGTCTCCTCGACGTCGTTTGTTTTGAAAAGTGTTCTGAGTATTTAATTAAATTATAATTATATAAATCACAAGAATCTGAACGAGTTAAGAGTTATATCCTGATTCAGTTTTGTTATCTAGTACCTATTGTGACCATGGAGTTGCTCAGATGGCGCTGATGTTCCTGAAAATGTATACCAAACTCTATCATACCTACCTGTCGAGTGAGCCGGCTCGTCTCAGCGGAATCAACGCTCCGAACTTGTGGCTTCTGACTATTCAAAAGTGCCTTTTGTTGCCGCACTTAACTAAAAAAATTGCTCTTTATTTATTTTCATTTGTCTCCATCCCGCATAGCAGTATTATTTAATCATAGAAACACCAATTTGAAATAAAACTATTTTTAAGGATTCTATCGCGTTTATTTTTTATCAATATCATAATCAAAATAAAAACGCGATAAAATCCTTAAAATTAGTTTCATTTCAATGTGTCCTAGTATTCGCGTAAATATAAGAAATCAATAAACACCAATTTCTCATAAAAGTAACGATCTAGTATATGGCTAGTACGAAATAAGTGGGCGTGTCTCGGAGAGCTCGTGAAGCCGTCGGTCCTGCGCCTGATCTCTCTCCGCTCGTGTCGGATGCCTCCCACCGGACTGTGAGAGAGAGGGAGGAGAGAGTGCACCTGCGCATGCACACTCACTTGTGCACTATAATATCTCGTAAGTAGTTGTCTAGTCGCCGTTGAGATTGACCGCCCCGGGACCGAAACACGGTCAGGATTTTAATGTCCCACTGCTGGGCCTCCCCTCAATGCGAGGGGTATTAGGCCATAGTCCACCACGCTGGCCCAGTGCGGGTTGGCGGACTGCACACATCTTTCGAGGGGTTCTCTCAGACATGCAGGTTTCCTCGCGATGTTTTCCTTCACCGTTGAGCAAGTGATAATCTTTGTTTAAAATGAGATAGGAGTAGGATAATTTGTGTCTACAAAATGAATTATTTTTCGGTTTTATTTGTCGGTAATTATATCGATCAAAATGTTTCCCCATTATAGGTATTATAATCTTATCTGTTACCGATATTTATAATCTGTAGTTCGCCGCGTGTTTGCTTTGAATCATATAATACGGGAGTACCTCTATTAAACGATTGGATGTAGGTAACTATATAACAAATAAATATCGCCAGACGAACACACCAACTATACGGTCCCACACTAAGCAACGCTTGTATTATGGGTACTGTACAATGAAGTGAGGGCGAACTCAGTATATATTATTTATATAAATATTGAACATCCATGACTCGGGTACAAACATTCGTGCTTATCACAAGGTTTGTCCCTATCAGGATTCGAACCCGGGGCCGTCGGCACAGAAAGCAGGGTCACTACCAACTGCGCTGATCAGGTCGTCAAATACATGTCTTTGTACTAGCCCCGGAACTTTTATAATATAACTAGCTGTCCCGGCGAACTTTTTACCGCCACAGAATCAAATGTATGAGAAAATGAATTCACTTTTTTTTGGTTTTTTTTTTAAGTATATTTTCCATGATTCAATAGTTATTCTACTATTAGGATGCGGGTACAAATACAAAAAATCTAACACAATAAAAATCGGCTTACCCGTTCTTCAGTTATAAATGGGGTAACTAACACGACTTTGTTTTAGATATATACATAAGTATCGCCAGACGAATACACCAATTTTAAGGTGCCAAACAAAGCAACACTTGTGCGGTACCCATGATACAAGCGTTGCTTATTGTGGGACGGTATAGTTGGTGTGTTCGTCTGGCGATCTTACAAATAGACTGGGGGCGATCCCAGTACGTATTGTTATAATTACCTACACCTGCTTATACATGGTGATTCATAATGGGTGTACTAAGCCATGAATCTAGTATTCTATAGCGCGTTTGTAATCACATTATGTGAAGACAAAACTACAGCTAAACATTTGGTTTTACGGTAGTACAGCGCCATCTGTGTAAAACTATAAAAACTACAAAGTAATTAGAATAAAACATCTACTCACCAATAGATGGCGTATATCTTATTTTCCTCATTTGGTCAAAATAATTTGAAATGGCACTTCTACTTCATAATAGATGGCGCTGCCAGTGTCGTTGCTTTGATTTTCATCTAGGAAATTGCCGGCGTGATTGTTATCACAGCTAGCTTCTCAGAACGCTCAATGGAATATCATTTATTACGCTCGGCCGCCGTGTCATTAGAGTTTAATATGCCTACGATGTTTATTACGGATTATTTTCTTTTATATTTTGTTGCCAACGCCAGTTATTATTATCCATAACGAAAGCTATGATTATTTTTGCTAGGTAACAAAACGGTTGACGAATGTTTTTAGTTGTATTTTTCTGGAAAACGACTCGGGTATAACGACACTGAAAACTCGTAATGATACCTATTCTTGAGATGTATTATCGTTCATAATATATATGAAACACAAACACGCACACACACATACATACACAGACACACTTTTACTTCAGTCAGTTCATAAATAAAAAAGTTATATACATTTAAAGAATCATGTCGAACATTTGTTCGATAATAATACTTATAAAATAACTGTGATATAAATAACTACTATAATATATAAATAAGTCGACTCAGACGAAGTCGCGGGCAACAGCTATCACAAATATATTGTGTGATTGGAATAGTTTTCCCATTATAGTGCTAGGCGTAAGCTTTCCCCAGACACCGCCATAAAATCGAATCATCCTGTCACCACATACACTGAATTGTATCAGCGGATGCTGTGAAAATCTTCTCAAAATGTGCCATGAATATTCATGGACTTGGCGACAGATCGCACAACTTTTCATTGCTATGCCATCCAAAGACTTGGTCCTATTTTTTTACAAGAATTGTTTTTGGTGAGATATTTTTTTAACTCGTCCACCCTAGCCGTTTCGAGTGTCTATTCCTCTTATAAGAGTGACTCGTAAGAAAGTTTTTAATTAAAAAAAACAAACCCTGCCGAGCCACTTCATTGTGAAGCGTGAAGATGCGCTCGGGAACATTATCTTTGTTTTACGAGCGAGTCTTACTTTATTTCTAAGAGTTTTTTTTTTACTTTAAAATGTTTGGCCATGCTGCGTTTAGTTCGGGCAAGTGACTCGTCTAGAGACGTGCCCGGTCGAGTAGAATCGTGTTATCAAACTCGATTATCTTAATATAAAATAAAATAAAAATTGGTTTATTGGTAAATCAGCTACGCAGGCAACACACTTAAAAGTATACATTGAGTACTTAATTGAAATATTAAAATAGAATCAATTAATAAAATAAAATAAAATGTTAGTTTCCCGCCGTACGTAGCTGCAACCAACAAGGTCTGCTCTCAGCACTAAGTTGGGGCATCTGAGGAGTGCCTCAAATATACATATTAAGGTATCCATGAGCGACCCCTTAATTTATAATTAATAATGTTTCATTGTTACAAAAAACAGGTGCAATATGGAAGCATCTGCCTTAGTATACCTGCGGACAAAATTTGACAATTCTTTTTTAAACTTGTTTTGTCATTGAACTCTCCATAATTTCCAAAATAACTAAAATATGTAAATAAATACATGATACTTCCCGTAAAATATGAATAGGCATTATTAATGCATGTTTTAATCAAAAGGAATATAGCATAATAACATTGTTAAGTTCTTAAATGTAGGCAGTATTTTTTTTTATTTAAAATTTTCGCTGTTGGTTTATGGTATTAACAGCATCTCCGCCTCAGGTAGCAGAAGACCAGTCACTGGGCTGGTGAGTACCTCTCTCATCCTACCAACCTACTAAACAGTCCCTTATTCCAGTGACTGGACTGATTAGAATCCTAGTTTGAACGCAGCACACATCTTAAACTACACTCGAGTAGGTGACTAATTAAAAAAGCCCCTTTCTCAGAGGGTGTTTTCCTGGTTTTTTTTCACCCCCCTCGCTAAGAGGGGTGGCGGGTGGGTGAGTACATAACTATAGTATTAAAAGAATTTAAAGTAATGACTAAATAAAAATAAATCTTTAGCTAGTGTTTTTGTAACGATGATATTATGAAGTTAGAGTCGATTTTAAAATAGAAATTTTGTCTTAGTAAAAATTCAATGATAATTTTTGTGAGCAATATATATCTTTTAATATTGGCATACCCATCTCAATTTTGACTTTACATAATCATCCAAAATACGCTACAGAAGCGCACGTTCAAAGGTTAGTATACCTTTTCTGAATCACGCTGTTTTCGTTGTAGCGATTGCGGAAATACTCCTCGGAATCAGTTTCTTTATCGATCCCGATGACTTAGGTGAGATGACTCCACGTCTAATATGCTAATTATATTGTCACGGCAGGCAGGCAGTGAGAGCCAAGTTGGTAGAACGCTTGGCTCGGTAACGAGGATCGCAGGTTCAAACCCCGGCTCGCAAGAAATAAACGACAATAATTTGAAGAACTGGTTAACGCGGCTAGTAGTGACCCTGCTCTCTGTGCCGACGGTCTCGGCTTCGAATCCTGGTAGGGGCAAACTCTGTGTGATGAGTATGAATGTTTGTACCCGAGTGTTTAATATCTATATATAAGAATGATATACTGAGTTCGCCCTCAGTCCATTGTACGGTACCCATAATACAAGCGTTGCTTAGTGTGGGACCGTACAGTTGTGTTCGTCTGGCGATATTATTATTGTTGAAGTTTTATTCTTATTCATAAGGAAAATTAATATTGTGATGAGTAAGATCGATTACAACCAAATATACCATGTATACCTATTTAGGCAGATAGCTAGTTAAATACGGTAACCTATGAAGTTAATTAAACAGGGTGGCTCAGAAACGGTATACTAAGCTGTAAGCCTGGGCTTCTTCGCATTTGTAATTATTATATTAAGTCAGAATCACGATACGTCTATTTTAAAAAATAAATTTTGTTTGTAACAAAATGACTATTATGATTTTTTGTATGTTTTTTATTGATATATACCTAGTAATTCTGACCGCACATAAGTAATGGTTATAAATGCGCTACAGAAACGCAGGTTCGTGACTTAGTATATCCTTTCTGAATCACTCAGTATAGGTACCTACTTAAAAAGTATAATTTAATACATGATTTATACCTTCGTGTATATTATGTAAAGTACCTGGGTAAAAATACGTAGATATCTACATACACATTTAAATAAAACTAATTTTAAGGATTTTATCGCGTTTATATTTCACGTTCCCGACGTTTCGGCTGCTTTACAGCAATCATAATTGCGGGAGGACTGAGGTGTTTGACGTCCTAGTGTCAAAGTTCGATCTGGTTAGTTTTGTTTCGATGTGTAGTATTCGCGTAAATATAAGAAATCAATATACCTACATACATGTTATAAACCTTACCTATGCACAGAGTAAAGCAAAAATATTTAAAGACAACAACCTTGTCATGTCAGTCCATTCACAAGCGTTGTTTGAACTATAAAGTACAGTTCAAAATGTTATTTTTGCTTATTGTATGTACACAATATACAACACAAATATAAATTAAAAAGATAATAGAAAAGCTTACCTACTTAATATTTAACTAAAAGTGTAAAAAATTTGGCCGCATTTCCTCGCTGAATAGCCAAAGCTACTCGCTGAGCGAGGAAATGCCCGGCCCTTGGGTCGCCGGTAGCATCGACATAGTTTTATACTTGGTGAGCGATATTATTATTATTACGTGTCAAGTCATTTATTTTCTTAACCCTTAATAGCCTAGAGTTTCAATTTTGATACCAATCTTTTAAACCGAATGTTCACATTACTATTAGTTTTTTTTATAGGTTGGCTGTACGTATTTTACTGTTGTATAATATTCTTTCCAACGAAATTAAAAAAAAATTCAAATATCATTATTATTAAACACAGTAACACTAAACACAGTAATATTAAAAATAAATCACTTTCGTAAATCAGGCTACTAAGGGTTAATCCGAGAACCTAATCCTACCATCAAAATGTATTATTCCACTGCCCAATATGTAACCAAAAAGTATTAAAGTCCTGAAAAAGCAGAACCTGCAACTATTTCCATATACAAAAAAAAAATCAACGGGTCACTAATTAAAATCCACCGAACGAATCCAACATGGCTGCCTGTCGAAACTCACTCAATTAAGTTACGAAAAATCAGAGGAATCAACAAACAAACCGACATTACAATATAATAAAGTGCCGCACAGAATATAATAAAACAGAGAAATGGTAGGAAAAAAATAATGGTCCAACTCCGCCCACCGGTGGGCATGTTCGCGCCACGCCTCTGGGTAGGGAGGTGGTAGCCCCCATTCGCCAGTCTGTACTGATTCGCGTATAGAACTCACGCTGAGTCAGTTAAGCGTCGGCTTAAAAAAAAATCCTAACTCAAATCTATTAATCCTATTAAAAATATTGTGCATCAACACCCATCTCTATAATATTATTGATGTTACATTTGTTTAAAAAAATAATATAAAAAATAAAACTTCGACCGCGAAATTTTGACGTTTAAACGTTCGATTTTTGATTACCTATTTATTTTCGTTACCTATAGTGTTGTGTGTGTTTAAATGTGTGTGAAACTGTTTATTGGTTAAATTTAATTTGAAGTTATTTTTGATAAATTAATTATGGTGGATTTAAGTGGGATCAAAAGAAGATTCTTATAAAAATGTAAGTACCTATTCTATCATAGGTAATATAATAATAATGTAGCCCTTTTTATTGTCCCACTGTTGGGCACGGGCCTCCTCTCAAGGCGACGGAGATGAGGTCATAGTCCACCACGCTGGCCCAGTGCAGGTTGGCGGACTTCGCACGTATTTCGAGAGGTTCTCTCAGACATGCAGGTTTCCTCACGATGTTTTCCTTCACCGTTTAGCAAGTGATAAGAATATCGTGGGACGAACACTCCAATAGTACGGTCCCACACTAAGCAACGCTTGTAGTGTGGGTACCGTACAATGGACTCGGCGAACTCAGTACATAATATAAACATTCGTGTTCACACAAAGTTTGCCCCGTACCGGGATTTAAATTCGAGCCCCTGGGTACAAAAACTAGAACCTGCGCCATTGTTTTCAAGCCTAGCGTTCAATCAACTGAACTATTACCGCTTGTTTATAATATTTACAAACTAACATGGTAGAGTTGACCAAAGAAAAAACATAGGATATAAGAAAAATCCTGAACAATAGACTTAAACGATTAGTATAGAATCAGAATCTTTTTTAGTCATGTAAACCATTAAGTACAGTACTCATGAATCGTCAAAATAGTTACAAAATGCTAAGCTACAACTTCACCGCCCGGTCGGAATGCCGTTCCTATGGAGCAGAACGGCCAATAAACCGTGTCCCGAGGGTCTGGGCTTCGAATCCTGGTAGGGACAAACTTTGTGTGATAAGCACGAATGTTGGTACCCAAGTCATGGGTGTTTATTATCTATATAAGTATTATATACTGAGTTTGCCCTCAGTCCATTGTACGGTACCCATAATACAAGCGTTGCTTACCGTGGGACCTTATAGTTGATGTGTTCGTCTGGCGATATTATATTATTATATATATATAAAGCAGTTAGATCTCTTTTACATATATAGATACTAGCTGACATCTACTCGCGGCCTTATACCGGTGTAGATTTCAAGTTGAAAAGTATCGAGCTTTTGATTGATTTCGTATATTTACGCGAATACTACACATTGAAATAAAACTAATTTATCGGATATATTTGATAGAACTAGGCGTTACTTGGCGGAAATCCATTGTTAACCTATGGGGAAAGAGGACCCACCACTGACCTTTGACTGGTACCTTTATCGGATTTTATCGCGTTTATTTTAATAACTAAATATGCAGGGTAACCCAGTTAAAACTATGACACCAGGACGTCGACCACCTCAGTCCTCCCGTGACCATGGTTGCTGTAAAGCAGCCGAAACGTTGGGAACGCAAAAACATAAATTGAACGCGATAAAATCCGAAAAATTGGTTTTATTTCAATGTGCATTTAATTGTGTAGTTAATAGAGCCATCTTGAATGGCCGACGCTAGCATAAATAAAATAGATATTTATTTCCAACATCCTATGATTTAATTACGATTCGGTTTCCTCTGAAACAGGTTACCGATAAAAATGTAGCAGTTGAATTGTAGAATCCGCTCTTTAACAAAATAGCTAGCCGTTAAAAAAAACTGTTTATTTTTTATGATGCGTTTTGATGTTTAGCCGAATTGTAATACGGCTCACTAGAGGTGAGCCGCCGCATTGTTAGAGCATTTCACAGTCTAATACAATGGGACCAAAGTGGAAATTTGGGTGCGCTATTGTACCTCTGCTAGTTCCTTTGGGTAATGTAGGTTTGGTGATATATGTTAGGCCTAATGTATGGAACTACACGGGAGAACATGAAAAGTCAATTTTCACCATTCAATTTTGATTTTCTTCACGCGTGCGCATTTTTGAACACCCAATGGGTAATATCACACCAACATAATATATAATAATGAAAAAAAAAACCACAACTTTTTGGTAAAACTGACCTATTTCCCGACAGGAAAAAAAAAGGATTAAAAAAAGAATTCTTTCGCGGTTTTTTTCTCGAGAGCTTAAGACATTTTCACATCATAATGTCACATTCATTATTTTGTTATATATATAATGTGTTATTGCTATTAATCACTTGACATCGGCAAAATACCCGCTAAGTTGTGGGTGAGGCCATATTCATATCTATTTTGTGTCATCGCATCTTATTTCGTAAAGAAATAAGAAGAAGAAGAGACATACATATTTTTTTTACTAGATCATGTAAGCTGTTAGGGTATCAAATAAAACAATGAATCATGTTAGCACATGAATTATTGCTCCATGGCCGGCAGCTGGGCATGTACAGCTGTGCCTATGTATTGACATACCTATTGCATTGTCATGAGGTGGACGAGCTAGTCAATACCATCATCATTACATATAAATAAAATTGGAGTGTCATTTACATAATTTTATTTTACATAATGACATTTACATAATTTAAAAGATCTTTTTAAAAAAGTGCAACCATGGAGTTTCTTGCCCGTTCTTCTCCATAGGAGCGGCATTCCGAACGGGTGGTAAAGTAGTAGCATAGTATTTTGTAACTTTGGACGATTCATAAGTACTGTACTTAATGGTCTACGTGAATAAAAAATATTCTGATTCTGGGGTCTGGGGTATCAGTTCATTTTGGAAAAGGGGTCTCTTGCCCAAAATAGTTTGGGAATCCCTGATCAATCTGAATCAGCCTGTATAAATAATTAATTAATAATGTTTCAGTGGACATATACAAATTGTTTGTGTAACCCTATTTTTTATTGAGTTACCAAGTGTTCATGCATGCGAAATTCCAAAAAGTACATTTAATTGTAATAGTGCACTATTAGCATAATCTATACATCTATACATAAAATTGGAGTGTCTGTTTGTAATATTAAAATAACCGCTTTTTACTAAGTGCATTTGGATGTATACACGTTACCTATACCGAAACAACATTTTTTACAATTTTTGTCTGTCTGTCTGTCTGTCCGTCTGTCCGTCTGTCTGTCTGTCTGTCTGTTTGTTCCGGCTAATCTCTGAAATGGCTGGACCGATTTTGACGGGACTTTCACTGGCAGATAGCTGATGTAACAAGGAGTAACTTAGGCTACTTTTATTTTAGAAAAAAAATAGGATCTCACAAAAAATTAAAAGCAATGTTGCAGCGCAGCGCCTGATTAAGTTTGATAGCAACAACCTGCAATGCGTCCCGCGGGCTCAGAATGGGCGAGCAGGCTGTTGTCAACGGTTGTCTTTGTTAAATACCACGCGGACGAAGTCGCGGGCAACAGCTAGTTATTATATAAGTGAGTACTTGTGTATTCAGTTTATTTATACCTCGCCATGTCTAGCGAGTATACAGGCTATTTACCCGCCGAGATTTTTAAACAGGGTCTTCTAAGTTGAGGTCGCGTTCCGATCCGGTTGTTGAGTTGGGAGAACATATGTAAAACATTGATTTCTTATATTTACGTGAACACTTCACATTGAAATAAAACTAACGAAACGTAAAAACATAGAATAAACGCGATAAAATCCGAAAAAATAGTTTCATTTCAACATAGGTAAAATGACGATTTTTGACGGCCCCCATAGGCAGATACGAGATATTTTGACTTTGACATAATTCTAAAATATCATGTAATAAATGATGATCCCTCCTACAGTATGCCCAAATGAAACCAGCTATCGAACTACCGGTTAACTGTCATCCACTTACTGTATAATCAATTTAATTATTATTTTTTTCACTCATCTACTTGTCGTTGGCAAAATCATCGGTAAACGATGGAGCCATAAAAATCAATTGGAATTGGAATTGGAAATGATGATCCCGGACACGCCATTTTTATACCATCATGTCACATCCATTATTTTATTTATAATGTGTATTTATTAAATGTGTTATTGCTATTAATTACTTGACATTGGCAAAATACCCGCTAAGTTGTGGCCATATTCATATCCATTTTATTTCATCGCATCTCATTTCGTAAAAAAAGAAGTAGACCCATGATTTTGACTTTGACAAAATTCTAAAATATCATATAAGAAATGATAATCCCATTAATATTAGTTCCTACGCCCAGTCACAGATGGCGCTAGCAATACTATCGGGACGAACATGGGCTTTCGACTCTTAAATTTTTTTTTTAGTTTGCCATTGACTTCATATAGTGCCATTTTTGCCAGTGTCGAGTATAACTTGATAATTGTTATAAAATTATAAGTGCCGCTGATGATAATGATGATGAAATGAATCCCCTACCTCCATCAGTAAAGTTGTTGATATTTTTCTGACAATTTTTCGGACATATTATACTCGTGCACGTTTATGAACACACAATGGTTAATATCCCACTAATATTACACATTATTTATCAAAGAAACACATTTTTTTTTGGAAAATCACACAAAATTGACAACATCGCTGTTCAATTTCCCGCCAAAAAGGTTGCTTTTGTCAGCCGTTTTATTAATTCAAACCTCATAAACGATGGACTCATAAGTGGAGGGTAACACACCAACTTTACGGTCCCACACTAAGCAACGCTTGTATTATGGGTACCGTACAATGGACTGAGGGCGAACTCAGTATATAATACGTACATAGATATTTAACATCCATGACTCGGGTACAAGCATTCATCCTCACCACACAAAGCTTCTACCTACCAGGATTCGAACCCGGGAACCTCGGCGCAGAAAGCAGAGTTACTACCAACTGCGCTAATTAGGTCGTTATGGCATTATAGTTGTAAATTTGACAGTGTCTTAGCATCGCTATTAAATTATAATACGATTGTAGAATTCTGATATTTTATTTCAGTATTGCCAGAATGAATAAGTTCCTACCTACCAATGTCATGCTATTAAAAAATCCGCGCTAGGTATTCACCTCCGGATCCAAGACCACGTAATCGGCCTTCTTCGACCAATGAGAGGTTTCAATTCTATTAAAACATATGTCAATTAATGGCAACACTGATTGTGACGTAGTATTGACGCAAAAAGGCTAATACCCAGGGCCGTAAACCAAACTGAATAAAAGAAACCTAGTATTGGGCCATCGCCGACGGAAGAGAATACTTGACGAAGCATATTTGTATACCATGATCAATGTAAACTTTTTACATGAAAGAACAACACAGAAATACTATTTCGGTGATGCCAACATAATCATTCAAATCCCAGACGCGACACAAAAACTATAAAACGTGTCCAAACACAAAAATATATAAATTATGTTATAAATAAACAAACCGACGTTTATATGTTTGAAACAACCATTTACTGCGTTTGCGCTTCAATAATTTACGATTAGAACTATTTTTAATTGGATTTACCAAATTCAATTGGCGCTAGCTCGGATGTCCCTTTGATTCAGTCGCTAGGATGGCGTGGCGAATGTAGGGTCTTGGGTTTAATACTCGGGGGCCGTTCCAATTAAGTTATTTTCGCCTTATGAGTTCTCGAGATGAGAAATAATTCTTTATCAGAAGAGGAGTCAGAATCAGAATATACATATTATGTTATTATAATGTTTAATTTCAACCATTGTGAGTTCATAATCGTGCACGAGTGAAGGAAATTTCAAGACTTTTCAAGTTCTCCCAAGATGTCCGGTAGATTTTCGGTAGAGTTTCCACGGTTTTACTCATTGGGTTAGGGGGTTGATTCCATAACAACATCATCATCATCATAAGGGTATACATATTGAAGATGCGCGTGAGGTCTTTTAACGATGAAAATTCTACTCGATACTGGCATAATTGGTAGTATTTTGTAGCCGATTGTCAACCTTAAATAAAAAGAAGAAATCTCGTTAATGCTGTATTTGCTGAACCCTGTGCCCTAAACTCTATTCACAACTTCTTGGACAAAATTTGTATGGACCATTATGTTTTTAAATAACGCATCCATTTTTTTGTCTATCAGCACAGAAACATAGCTTAATAGGACGCCATTTGCAAATTCCCCTCCATTTGAATTGCAAATAAACTAAATAAATAACCCTCTTATTATTTTAACTATCCATAACGCATCCTTTATTTACTATGCACACCATATTAGCACCGTCGACGCACCTTTTTACGCTATTGACGTCTAAACTGGCGCGAAAACCGCAAACGTCAAATTGACAGTTAACTTTTTTTGTGTTGGCAGCAGCAAACGCGTTCCGTTTTACGTGTTAATGCGAGTAGGATACATTAAATGTTTCCTATAAGGTGCGCATATTGCTTCTGCGTATATATAATCGTTATCTCGAGTTGCTTATACAGTTAAATACTGGAGCAACGGAGCAATGGAAGTGGAAAAGATGTCGCCTCATTCGAATTAAGTGGTCTGGCATAATAGCTGCTTGGTGACCCTGCGAACACCTTTACTTAATTAAAAAAGATGTATTAAGCGTCACGACTTGTCAATAGGCCGTATTGGATATATAGGGCTGTCTAAAGAACCATGTAACGTAATATTAGGTGTATAAATACTCACGCAACAGAACAAGTTATTCTTTTTTTATGTCGGCAATGGACTCGAAATAATAGTGCCATTTTGCCAGTGACAAGTGAAATTGTTCTTTATTATTTTAAATGTAAGAACACTTGATGATAATAATGATGTTGATGATGATGTAATTAATCCCTTAATACCCTTATCAGTAAAGCTGTGGATACTTTACTGAAAATTTACCGGACATCTTGGGAGAACTTAAAATGTGATGCTAGGTATATTGTTTTATTTTAATTTCCTTCACTCGTGCATAGTTTATGAACACGCAATAGTTAACATCTCACTAATATTACATATTATTTATCAAAGAAACACAATTTTCGTAAAATAAAACAAAATTGTCAACTTCTCTGTTCAACTTCCCGCCAAAAAGTCGCCAAAAACAACTTATATACTTAAGGCGTGTTTTTTTATATCGATAAGTGTCCATTATGGTACCGTACTATGGACTGAGGGCGAACTCAGTATATAATACTTATATAGATATTAAACATCCATGACTCGGGTACAATCATACATGCTTATCACACAAAGTTTGTCCCTACCAGGATTCGAACCCGGGATCCTCGGCGCAGGAAGCAGGGTCACTACCAACTGACCTTTTATTCAGGTCTTCAATTTCATCCCGCCCATAGAAAAAATGCTCCCAAGCCATTGTACGGTACCCATAATACAAGCGTCGCTTAGTTTGGGACCGTACAGTTGGTGTGTTCGTCTGGCGATATTATTTATACATCTATACAAATAAATAAAATTGGAGTGTCTGTTTGTAATATTAAAATAACCGCTTTCTACTAAGTGCATTTGGATGTATACACGGTACATATACCAAAACAACATTTTTTACAATTTTTGTCCGTCTGTCTGTCTGCTTGTTTCAGCTAATCTCTGAAATGGCTGGAGCGATTTTGACGGGACTTTCACTGGCAGATAGCTGATGTAACAGGGTGTAACTTAGGATACTTTTATTTTAGAAAATCTTTTTTGTTAAATACCATGCGGACGAAGTCGCGGGTAACAGCTAGTTATTATATAAAGATAATAAATTTAAATGCGAATAATCTCTTGGCGCTAACTGGGCGGCGATGGCAACCGCAGATCCTGCGGTCAAACTAGCTATAAACACGATATGCAAGTGACTCTACTTCAGGATTCAGAATTATTGAAATAGGGTAATTCAAATAGGGTAATTCAATATGTGATACAGGATGATTGAGACAGGGTATACTAACTCATGAAGCTGCTTTCCTTTAGCGCATTTTCAATCAGTCAGAATTTCGATACCTCAATTTATTGAAATAAAACTAATTTTACGGATTTTATCGCGTTTATTTTATGTTTTGACGTTCCCAACGTTTCGGCTGCTTTACAGTAACCATGGTCACGGGAGACAATACAATCGCGTAAATATAAGAAATCAATACCTCAATTTATTTTTTTAAATTTTCACACAAAATCACTATCGTAGTTTTGCTGGAGAAAAAAATAATTATCGAAACTCTGAGTCACATAATAATTACAAATGCACTAAATTAAGCCCAGTTGCATGGGTTAGTATACCCTTTCTGAATCAACCTGTATAATGCCTTGGTAGACCACTGTGGACACTCGTGTCCGTAACCAACTCTGACCATTGTATCACGTTCAATGTTTAAAAAATAAAAATGTAAAACAGGTACCAACTTATATGCTCAGCTGCTGTCACGTTAAGATCCGTTATCATATACGTTTACGTACATAACATAAAACACAAAGATCATGTTCAAAATTTGTATGTAATAAAAACAAACCTGAAACAAAAATTAAGTAGAGCACCTATCCGATCGTTTCAACTGTGGGACCACACACGTCGTCGCACGCGCACCTTTAACCAGATATTTCGACCAATCCCACCACAGACTTAAATTCACAGGCAGCCGAACAAGAAACAACCTTAACTACTAAACATTAAGGTCCTCAACAACAGCAAAACGATGTTTGCATTTACACTAACCAATTTAAATTGAATAGCAATTTACTGGATATGTAACCTTAACGGTTCGGTAATAAAGCTTATATGGCTTGGGTTTTGGGTATGCATCACATTTTAGCGATATAAACTGTAGCCGGCTGATAACGAGGTGTTATGGGTTAGTTTATAGCAACACAGGATTATTTACAATAGCGCCAGACGAACACCCAACTGTACGGTCCCACACTAAGCAACGCTTATATCATGGGTACCGTATAATAGACTGGGGGCGACCTTAGTATATAACTAGCTGTTACCCGCGACTTAGTACGCGTGGTATTTAACAAAAAAGTATTTCTAAAATAAAAGTAGCCTAAGTTACTCCTTGTTACATCAGCTATCTGCCAGTGAAAGTACCGTGAAAATTGGTCCAGCCATTTCAGAGATTAGCCGAAACAAACAGACAGACAAAAATTGTAAAAAATGTTGGTTTTGTATATGTACAGTGTATACATCCAAATGCACTTATTAGTAAAAAGCGGTTATTTTAATATTACAAACAGACACTCCAATTTTATTTATTTGTATAGATTACTTATGTAGATAAGACACATCCATGACTCGGGTACAAACAATCGTACTCATCACACAAAGTTTGTCCTAACCAGGATTCGAACCCGGAGATGAGAAATGCTTGGAAATAAGGGCCCTGGTCTATTAATCAATGATCCGGTAGCCAACACCAGTTGTTTGTAATTTGTAAATGTGGGAACCATGTAGTCTTTAACTTGGTAATTATATACTTAGAGTTAGTACTTTTTTGACCAGCTGCTAAAGTCTGCCTAGACATTCCTACATTGTTCTCACACACCCATAACAATGTACTGCTCAAAAATGTAACGGATCTTTTTAATAAGAGCAACCATGGAGTTTCTCGCCCGTTCTTCTCCATAGGAACGGCATTCCGAACGGGTGGTGAAGTTGTAGCTTAGCATTTTGTAACTATTTTGACGATTCCTAAGTACGCGTATGTACTTAATGCTTTACATGAATAAAAAATATTCTGATTCTGAAGTTATAATACAGACAAAATTAATTAAATACAATTTTTATTGAAATAAAACTATTTTTAAGGATTTTATCGCGTTTATTTTTCGTTTTTACGTTCCCATTAAAGCAGCCGAAACGTCGGGAACGTAAAAACGAAAAATAAACGCGATAAAATCCTTAAAAATAGTTTTATTTCAATGTGTAGTATTCGCGTAAATATAAGAAATCAATATACAATTTTTATATTAATGTTTGGTATTTTTTGATTATTGCTACAGCAATTGCAGCATCGATCTTTGTTACCCGTTTCGGAGGTTTCATCTTTATGCGGTGTTGGTTGTTCGCCGAATTTTCCATATTCTTCTGAGTTGCCCGTATTTGTAATGACTTCTACACGCATTTTTGGATTGTCGGCAATTCCATCTACTTCTACCTGTACGTCTGGACTTATTTCATATTTTTCATTAATTTCTAAATTGCCGTTAGTTCCTATAGAATAACTTATGAATCTATCATCATAATGTGTTTCTGGGTTGCTAGAAGTTCCTCTGCCTTCATCGTATATTGCAGTATTGTCAGTAGTTGAGCTGTATTCATCGTATATTACAGTATTGCCAGTAGTTCCTCTGCCTTCATCATATATTGCAGTATTGTCAGTAGTTCCTCTGCCTTCATCATATATTGCAGTATTGTCAGTAGTTGAGCTGTATTCATCGTATATTGCAGTATTGCCAGTAGTTCCTCTGCCTTCATTATATATTGCAGTATTGTCAGTAGTTGAGCTGTATTCATCGTATATTGCAGTATTGCCAGTAGTTCCTCTGCCTTCATCATATATTGCAGTATTGTCAGTAGTTGAGCTGTATTCATCGTATATTGCAGTATTGCCAGTAGTTCCTCTGCCTTCATCATATATTGCAGTATTGTCAGTACTTGAGCTATCCCCATCATACATTTCTGGGTTGCTAGAACTACTTGCGACGTCATAATATGAACCGCTGCTTTCAGCCAATTCTGCAATAATCCTTTTTAATCCTAAAAGGTATGTTGCGCAGTATAAACCTTCTACTTTTCTCAAATACGACAATTTGTGTGGTTTTAATACGTTCCCGTTTGAGTTGAGAGAATATATTAGATTGTTGTGTTTGTCGAATCTGGGTGTGTTGATTGGTTCACCTACAACACCAACATCGATTAATTGGTTATCATAAACTTTGTTAACAGCAAGTGCCACCCGATCAATGAAAACGGCATTATCATCTTTGTCCGTGGTCATTTGATAAGATGTGTCGCAAAAATATGTAGAGCTCGACTCTCCTTGCGCCAGCTTTCTTACAACAATATCGCCTCCCGAACGATCTTCAAAATATAAATCTCCCTTTTTGTCGACAATAAAGTAGGTCACGTCGAATCCTTCAGTGCCAGGAATTCTATATGACTGTCCATCCGCGAGAATAAAGACACCGTCATGTCTCACTGAGTAGTAGAGTTGATCTTCGAACGTTATATACGAGATAAGTTTGTCTACAATTAATACCCTCTCCAAGGTCACAAGATCCACTTTATAGATGCCACGCCGCCATGATCCTGTGGCGTAAATATCGCCATTACTTTGGTCGACTGTGAAGTCCCAAAGGTCCCATGTGTTGATCGTTCTGGTGTGGTTTCCAGTGATCAAATTGTATTCGGTAATGGTGTTAAAATTTGTTGCGGAGATGAGAGTGTTCTTGTTAACGTCGATTCCCGGGTAGCCTGTAAACATCCCGGGGATGGGGTGTTTTGTGTAGCATTGCCCGTCGATACAAGCGTCGCAATCCCCGGACACGGCGATGAAGAGCGTCGCCGCGATGGACAGCAGGAGGAACGATTTCATAGTGCACCTGGAATACAAAAATCTGCTTTTTTAATTAAAAACAAAAAACAACCCTATTTAAATAGTGCAACAAATTCTACACGTTGTATGATGATATGATCATGTGAACTCATAAATGTTCCGTTTTTTTTTCTCAACCAAATGACAATGTTGCGATTATATTGATTTCTTATATTTACGCGAATACTATACACATTGAAATAAAACTAATTTTAAGGATTTTATCGCGTTTATATTATGTTTTTTATTTGCTCGACGTTTCGGCTGCTTTACAGCAACCATGGTCACGGGAGGACTGTAGTGCTAGACGTCCTAGTGTACCCTCATATTTAGTTGTTGCTTGCGGTCCGATCTACGCAGAAAGTGCTCAAAATGTCTTGAGGTCTTGCAATGGTGCGCTTGGTTTTGGATTTAATTATATTATTGATTTCTTATATTTACGCGAAGTGATGTGATTTTGGGGTCGAGTCACCTTCGTCCGTAGGAGAATTAAGTACCCTCGAGATACCCTACACGTGACCCTGGGTGGTGCCAACCAGGTGACAACTCTACTGGTGGTAGGCTTCGGCCGTGGCTAGTCACCACCCACTGAACAAAGCCATGTCGCCAAACGGCCTAGCCGTGTTCCGGCATGATGTTCGGTGTTGCCATTCGTGGATGGCGGGTCAGATCAGTTGCGCTGCATGTGCCTAGTGAATGTAGCGTCTCGATCTACTGCCACCTTCCTACCTAGGCAAGTATGCTCCAACGTAGATCTCATCGTCACTTACCATCAGGTGAGATCGAGATCAAATACTTGCCTATAATGTATAAAAAAAAAAAAAAAAAAAGTGATAGAGAAGACAAATTGAATAGTGCTATTTGGGCACGTAGCTCGCAGAACCGATGGCCGTTGGGGCAGAAAGGTTCTAGAATAGCGACCACGAATCGGAAGACGTAGTGTAGGACGGCCCCCCACAAGGTGGAGCGATGATATCACACGCGTAGCAGGAAGCCGGTGGATGCGAGTGGCGGAGGACCGGGATGTGTGGACGTCATTGGGGGAGACCTGTGTCCAGCAGTGGACGTCTTTCGGCTGATATATAGATAGATTTGGTATGAAATGCAATGAAGTTATAAAAGGAAGCTCACCTGTGTTGTGTGAGAGACGGCGCTACACGTGGGAACTCTATGACGGCTGGTAGAGACTAGTCTAAGCCGCTCCCCTGGGCTCGTTATTATACTCTATCCTTATCATGCAATAGTTTGCCTAATTACATATAAACCATTTACTTTTCGACTCTATTTATATCGCATAAAGTCCGAATTGATTTGATAAGCTCAGTATCCCTAAAAAATGTTTCCTCCAAGTCATAATTGGGTTGTTTTTAGGGCTGAGTGTGAGATAAAATATGACAAGGAAATTGTACGCAACTAAATAGAACCGATGTCCATAAACAATATTTTTTTTGTTTGCTTACCAAATGTAATAAGGTAATAAGGTGTGGGTTATAGAGAATGATCGGTGATCATTTACCATTATTATGAATTTGCAAAATGTCAAATTACCGCATTTTGTAAGTGCCCCCGTAGGCCTACGCGAAATGAATTAAACGAAGTCCAACGGATGCAATTTTGACATAATTTTCCTCATCATTAAAATAAAACAAACATAATTTTAAAAAAATAATACAAACAGGAAATACCAATTTCCTGTTTTTGTAGTATTTATATCTATACATATAAATAAAATTGGAGTGTCTGTTTGTAATATTAAAATAACCGCTTTTTACTAAGTGCATTTGGATGTATACACGGTACATATACCAAAACAATTTTTTTTACAATTTTTGTCTGTCTGTCTGTCTGTCCGTCTGTCTGTCTGTCTGTCTGTTTGTTCCGGCTAATCTCTGAAATGGCTGGACCGATTTTGACGGGACTTTCACTGGCAGATAGCTGATGTAACAAGGAGTAACTCAGGGTACTTTTATTTTAGAAAAAAAAATAGGATCTCACGAAAAAAAATTAAAACCAATGTTGCAGCGCAGTGCCTGATTAAGTTTGATAGCAACAACCTGCAATGCGTCCCGCGGGCTCAGAATGGGCGAGCAGGCTGTTGTCAACGGTTGTCTTTGTTGAATACCACGCGGACGAAGTCGCGGGCAACAGCTAGTTATTATATATTATTACTATAGTATTTTCAAGTTCAAAGATATATTATCGAACAGGATAAATTAGAATACATATTAATTAATTATTTAGTTATAGAGTCTCAATCATGCCCCTGGTTTCTATACCAAGGGTCCCGGGTTCGAATCCTAGTAAGAACAACATTGCGATGAGCACGAGTGTTTGCACCCGAGTCATGGATATTTAATAAGTATAAGATAAGTAATTATATATAATAGTAGTAAGATAAGTAATTATATACTCGGATCGCTTCCAGTCCATTGTACAGTACCTATAATACAAGCGTCGCTTGGTTTGGAACCGTACAGTTGGTGTATTCATGTAGAAATAAATATTTATTTATTAATCATTTTTATCGGGACAATCTCAGGCTGTTCGAAGTTATTTCGGAACGTTGCCATCGTAAAAGCTGTTTATTGGTTGTTGTCTAATAGTCATTTGTTTCATTCACAGATGGCGTAAAACCCGCGAAGAAAAATGGCAGCTGTGTCAGCGCAGATACAAGGCTCAAGAATCAAAATACAAGAACAAAGCGATGAGGAACCCTACTCTCCCAGCACACGGGACACCGCCAGCCCGGAATATCACGACGACGATAAAACAGACGAGCGACCACTACTGTCATCCTCTTTCTCCATACACAACGTGCTGAAGAAAGAACGAGACGGTCACAGCCCCGAGAATGTATTTTCAACTGACAAGCTACTCAAAAACACGCCAAATTACGAAGAGTTGCGAGAGATAAATGAGAATTCCAGGAATTCTGATAATATTGATGACGATGACGATGGAACCAATGAATCGAGAGCTGAAATCAGCGTCGACGATAACTCCTGCTGTAGCGATGACACAGTACTCTCTGTGGGCAATGAGGCACTTCCCAACTACGAGCACAAAGCCCCAGAAACGTCACAGAATCTCACGTCATTTAAGCATATCCAAACACATTTGAATGCAATATCACAGTTGAACCAGAACATAAACATGAATCAACCAATGCTACTGCGACCGAGCCCCATCACACCAAACCCACTTATGTTCCTAAACCAACCATTACTCTTCCAGAACCCACTCATGAGTCAGGTAGACCTAAAGTCGGGACTAACTATGCCGATCCCGCAATCGAATTTAAACGTTAACCCACAAGCATTCGGTCTGAATTTCGGATTGAGGAAAAGTCTAGAAAGGAGATCAGATGAAAATAGAAGGCTATACGGGACTCCTAAGTCTCCAGATAATGAGTCTGAGAGGGACTTTATCAATCAGAATTGCCTTAAGTTTAGTATAGATAATATTCTCAAAGCTGATTTCGGTAGGCGTATTACTGATCCGTTGAATAAGAGAAAGGTAAAAGGTAGAGTAGAGGCTAAAATGTCACCTGTGAAGGAGGCGTGTCCCAAGGCAGAAGAGGCTAGAGTACCTGACGTGAAGCCGGGAGAGAAAGGGGGAGCGATAGATTTGTCGAAAGGAGAAGATAGTGGCAGCAACCAGAGTTCTACTTCTGGTAAGTGAGTTTATTGTTTACCTAGCTTATAATAATAAGCATAGTAGCATTTATGAAATGTCCGTCTGCTGGGCACGGGCCTCCCTTCAATGCGAGGGGGATTAAGCCATAGTCCACCACCCTGGCCCAGGCTGGCGGACTTCACACGTCTTTCGAGGGGTTCTCTCATGCAGGTTTCCTCGCGACGTTTTCTTTCACCGTTGAGCAAGTGATAATCATGGTTGAAAATGAGATTCGCACATGAAATCCAGAAATATAAGAGGTGGGAGCCGGGGTTTGAACATGCGATCCTCGTTACCGAGGCAAGCGTTCTACCAACATGGCTATCACTGCTTAATAACGCCTACAAGTAATTGGATCGGCTCCAGTCCATTGTACGGTACCCATAATACAAAAGTTGCGTAGTTTGGGACCGTACAGTTGGTATGGTCGTCTGGCGATATTGATTCTAACGCAGTGTTGTGTGTCAGGTACGACGACGAGTGACGGCGCGATGGTGTGGCCAGCGTGGGTCTATTGTACGAGGTACAGCGATCGACCCAGTTCCGGTGAGTCCAGACATTATTACTCAACTTTGTTTCTGCCCACAGCTGGGCAAAAGCATTCCCACGACTCGACTTGTTCGATTGACGAAAATAAAAGATATTTCTTCAAAAAGCATTACAAGTCTAAAGCTATAGATAAATTATCTATATATATATATTACCCGTGGTAAGAATTAACTTGAGCTATTGAAAACAGCACGTCAAGTGCGAGATAAAAAAAAACTAAGTGCTTACTCCCGAATTTATAGACGTGTTATAACTTTAACGTCATATAGACACAGCGCACGACGGGTTTTTACGTTGCGCAGTACTATATGACGTTTGATAAAGTTATAGAACCGAGATTGAATCGAGTGTGTAGTACAGTACCTTTCTGAGATAGCGTACGATCAATTTCTTTAACACCACGAGGCAGGAATCAAAGTTAGGACCTAATCCAATCGCGCCTTCACCATCACACCAACAGGACAAACCGCCCCATGCTATAAAGGTTTATTAATCCCGACCACAAAGCATTCAATGTTGTGTAACGCAGCCAATAATTTTGTAACAACCCTCCGGGGTGTTACTGTTAGATAAGGGTGGACCAACCCTTGTTTGAGGGTCGCTCGGGTCGTGTTTATTAAATATAAGATGATGTAATTTATTTATTAAGTGTTTTATACCTCTGGAAATACAATAGCAGTTGAACGGTCGCATTGAAAACGTGACGACCTGATTAGCGCAGTTGGTGGTGACGCTGCTTTCTGTGCCGAGGGTTGTGAATTCGAATCCTGGTAGGGACAAGCTTTGTGTGATAAGTATGAATGTTTGTATCCGACTCATGAATGTTTAATGTCTATATAAGTAATATATACTAGGTTCGCCCTCAGTCCATTGTACGTTACGCGTAATACAAGCGTTGCTTAGTGTGGGACCGTATAGTTGGTGAGTTCGTCTGGCGATATTATTTTACTTGGCTTCCACAGGCAGGGTCGATCTGAAGAACTTTCTTGACTCTGATGGGCTGTGATGACGGATTTGTGACCCAGCTTCGATACCCGGGTCGGACAAAACATTATTGACAATCCTATTTAAAATTCAAATTCCTGTTTCGTACGTTGAAACAAACATACATACATACAGATTCACGAAGCAATCAAATTAGGGACCATTTAGGTTGGTGTTACCCGATAAATATTTATACCGAACCCTCGGTGTAGAGGGGCGGCGAAAAATTGTTTTATTAGTGTTGCGAATAAATACTCTTAAAAGTATCGATAAAAACATTGTTTTGATATCGATAAACTAAAATATATTCTTCCAGAGAATCGTAACTTATGTATAATAATAATACATCGGGTTGTAGTGGCTTCAATTTAGGACAAATATTTCAAAATAATAATTTATTAATTTTCCGTACGTATTCTGGGAGTCTTCCTCCCGTGACCATGGTTGCTGTAAAGCAGCCGAAATATCCAGAACGTAAAAACATAAAATAAACGCGACAAAATCTGTAAAATAAGTTTCATTTCAACGTGTAGTATTCGCGTAAATATTAAAAATCAAAATAACAACAAGTTTACAATCGGTTGAGTGAAAAAAATATTCTATAGCATAAAACGTCATAATGATAAAAACGAGTCAACCCGAGGTCCGTAAATCTCATAGTTCGGGAGATTTCGTGCAAGAATTGATTTGTTTACATTGTATTCAAACTAGGATAAACATTCTTATATATTAGGACAGGGACGGCGAACCAATGGCACGCGACACAATATTTTGGGCACGTCACCTATCACAAAAACTCATAATGCACTTATAAAAAAAAGTGTGAAGTAGGTACAGATATTCTATTTCACGAAGTCCGTTGGGCTATGTATGTCATAGTGAATGCATGTACACATTGTTTTAGCGTGCGTAAGCTCAGAAGCATAGTCAAAATTATAGTAGTAATCACAGTCAAAATGATGTGATGGCACGTCTATGACCTCATTTAACATTACTTTAGAAAAAATGGCACGTTGATACATAAAGGTTCGCCAACCCTGTATTAGGACATTAAATAACATAGTAACAACATTTACTGGAGGTACTTCGTTTGTGCCACGGTGTGGGTGTATAAGCCGACATAGTTTATGTTATTCGACCATCAAACTGGGCACACCAATATAAAGCCATAAAATTATGTTTTATGAAACTATTGTCCCTTTTAATAGAGCAGTTTTAAAACGGTATAAGCAGCAGTATATTATAGGTATAATCAGCAATAATAGCCAAGTTGGTAGAACGCTTGCCTCGGTAACGAGGATTGCAGGTTCAAACCCCGGCTCGCGCCTCTGGGATTTCTGGATTTCATGTGCGAATCTCATTTTCAACCACGATTATCACTTGCTAAACGGTGAAGGAAAACATCGTGAGGAAACCTGCACGTTTGAGAGAGGGCCCGAAAGATGTGTGAAGTCCGCCAACCCGCACTGGGCCAGCGTGGTGGACTATGGCCTAATCCCCCTCGCATTGAGGGGATGCCCGTGCCCAGTAGTGGGACATTAAAAAGGGCTGGAATTTTAAAAGCAATACTTGGACTAAATCAATTTCTATACAAGTGGGGGGAACGGATCCATCATTGATCCTCGGCTTGTCTACAACAAGTTGATCCAAAAATGAAGAAGCCAACAAACCCGAACAGCTCTCCTGTCTACCATCAGAGAGATGAGAAGAAGACTGATCCTCGATGACTACATTCTCTCCATTTATTTCTCTATCAAAGGATAGCAGTAGAGATAGAAGAAACAAACAATCCAGTAGAATCCTCTAATGACATCAGATCCCTCAAAGAAAGGATTTAGGAAATTTGAACTTTATTTATTAGAGCTTCGGGGGGAAATCGAATGATATCGAAAATCTATGTAAACGCTAAGACGCTTGGGATTCAAGACCAAATCAAAATGTCTCAATCACAAAATCCATAAATAAGTTACAAAAAACCACATAAGATTAGTTACGGTAATCGATCAAGTCGCACAATCGGAAATCGATTCAATCAGTCGATTATGCACACCAATCGAATCCGATACTAATAACCTATTAATGTCAGGCTTTTGAATGGAATGACGTAAGAGCTAGTGATTGACTTACGAAGAATTAATTCGACTAACAGAAATTGTCTATGACGTTTTCTATGGATTTTGTATTTCTTTTTTCCCAAAATGTGTGTTTCCATGATCAGCTATGTGTAATATTGATAGGATATTAACTATCCTGGGCTTATAAACGTGCAAGAGTGAAGGTAATTGGAATAAAAAAGCATATTTTTTTTATTACATTATAGGCAAGTATTTGATCTCGATCTCACCTGATGGTAAGTGACGATGAGATCTACGATGGAGCATACTTGCCTAGGTAGGAAGGCGGCAGTAGATAGAGACGCTAGATTCACTAGGCACATGCAGCGCAACTGATCTGACCCGCCATCCATGAATGGCAACACCGAACATCATGCCGGAACACGGCTAGGCCGCTTGGCGACATGGCTTTGTTCAGTGGGTGGTGACTAGCGACGGCCGAAGCCTACCACCAGTAAAACGACTTCAAAAAGGAGGAGGTTATCAATTCGGTTGTATTTTTTTTTATATTCGTTACCTCAGTACTCCGTCTTTTATTATAAGGCTGAGTTTCTTACTGGACTTTCTCAGTGCAACCATCGTTCCGAACCGGTGGAAACTTCTGATTATTCCTAAGTACTTTTTGACTTACGCGAAAAAAAAAAAGATTTTGAATATTGACAAATTTAAAATAATCAGTTACCAAATTGGCACATCTAATTAATCATATCAAAAACTAAAATTAGATACTAGAACGTGTACTTATTATGTAGTACATATTCGCCTAATTAGTGACTGCACGATATAATTGCAAGTTGGACGTAATTGCTCGACTAATTACCGACATTTTCAATCGATTAACTCGGCAAAGATCGGGCCGCGTCATCTGTATCGCACTCATATAAGATTGAGAATCGACTAAGTTTCTTGGTGGTAATGATGACAGCACCAATTTGAGTAGACAGGTTTAATTAGTTATAGTTATTGCACACGGAATGGCTTGCGTAAATACTTGAATTTTGTTTACAATTAAAACGGTGGCCATGTTTTGGTAACGGTTTAGTTGTTCGAAACAATATCAGTGATAGCCAAGATGGTAGAATGCTCGACTTAGGAATGGGAGTTGCAGGTTCAAACCTCAGGTTGTATCTTCGAGATGTCTGGATTTCATGTGCATTTCTCCGTCGGGGTCACCATTTTAGCGGAAAAGGGAAGATCTTCCAGCCAGGCGGGTGGTATGCCTGGCGGGGCGGCCGCTATGCCCCGACGGTTATTCTCGGGAGCTTGTATATATGTTACTTGCTCCGAAAACTCTTATAGCGCGATTCAGGATTGTGATGACAGTTGTCTTTTGTTCTGAATGCATCTGCAGCGCCATCTGTGTAGCTTGTGGTGCGCGGTTGAAGTTGTCACTACATGCGAATCTCATTTTCAACCATGATTATCACTCGCTCGTGTCTCGGAGAGCTCGTGAAGTCGTCGGTCCTGCGCCTGATCTCTCTCCGGTCGTGTCGGATGCCTCCCATCGGACTGTGAGAGTGAGAGGTGAGAGAGATTGTCGTGTAAATTACAACTATTCCTATTTAAATTTTCATAATGCCTTGTGAGCCTGTGAGAAATATGCGAAGCAATGCTTTAATTTTAAAGCTCATCTACAGACTTACAGAGTATTTTGAGTAGTCTTAGACCTAATAGGTAGATACAATGTATACGTCTTAAAGCTTAATATATGCGTGTGCGCAGCCCACTTCAACACATGAAAGAGTCCGCCATTATCGTTATCGCGCACATAATAATTATATTTACTATATTGATCCATTATTTTTCTAAGAGGGTTTACTATGTTGCTAATTGATTGATCAATATTACTTGCATGTTACTAACACAGTTGTTTCAGATTACCTTGTTGGTTCAGGGATCACAAGCGCAGCCTGTCAATCATAAGTGCCAAGCATTAATACCGGAATAATGAAAAAAATATCCTAAGTAAATGCTCACAGTCTAAAATATGCATATGGCAATTTTTTTGTCCCTCAAGGCTAGGAGAATATATATCTTTTTACCGAAGAATCAGAATCAGAATATTATTTAGTCACGTATACCATTAAGTACAGTACTTATGAATCGTCAAAAGTTACAAAATACTATGCTACTACTTTACCACACGTTCGGAATGTATTTGATCTCGATCTCACCTGATGGTAAGTGACGATGATATCTACGATGCAGCATACTTGCCTAGAAGGTGCCTGTTCACTCTCGACTTGAAAACACCCAGATTGAAATCAACGGGGAACAAAGACGCCAGCGTGTTCCATTCCTTGGCAGTTCGCACGATGAAAGTAGAAGCAAATCGCTTAGTGCGAACCATAGGAATGTCAACATTGTACGGATGACACTTGTCCGTGTTATGGAGAAGAACGAGCAAGAAACAACATGTTTGCTCTTTTTTAACCGACTTCAAAAAAAGGAGGAGGTTCTCAATTCGGTTGTATTTTTTTTTTTAAAGATCTTTACAATTTTGCATACTTTTATTAACACAAAACATTCAAAACCATTATTTTTTTCCAAAAAAAATTATACTTCTATTAAATTTGGTATCGATACTATTATATTGATCTCTTATATTAACGCGAATACTGCACATTGAAATGAAACAAGTTTTTCGAATTCTATCGCGTTTATATAATGATTTTACATCGATACTATTCTCAAACACACACATCACTAGCCCCTCCCCCAAACATATGTTTTCACGCCGTCAACATAAGATTGCTCTCAAGTTATTGCCCGCAGCATCCAGTGATCTTCACTTTATTAAATTAGATTATTTAAACAAGAGGGGATAGAAGACCATGGTGGTGTGTATTTATTTACATATACTATGTTTAATTTGCATAATGATTAGCATTTAGTTGGTAGCGAGATGCGTGGTAGGTTGTCAAACCATATTGATTTGTTATATTCACGCGAATACTACACATTGAAATAAAACTAATCTTACGGAATTTATCGCGTTTATTATTCGTTTTTAGTAAGTAATATTTAAGTAAGTAGTAATATTTTCGTATTAGTAAGCAGTGATAGCTAAGTTGGTAGAACGCTTGGAGGATTTCAGGTTCAAACCCCGGCTCGCACCTCTGGCATTTTATGTGCGAATCTCATTTTCAACCATGATTATCACTTGCTAAACGGTGAAGGAAAATATCGTGAGGAAACCTGCATGTCTGAGAGAACCCTTCGAATGACGTGGGAAGTCCGCCAACCCGCACTGGGCCGGCGTGGTGGACTATGGCCCAATCCCAATCCCATTGAGGGGAGGCCCGTGCCCAGCAGTGGGATATTAAAAAGGGCTGGAATTATTATTATATATTATTCGTTTTTTACGTTCCCGACGTTTCGGCTGCTTTACAGAAGTTGCTGTAAAGCAGCCAACCCTTTTGCTTCCTACGAAGCTTATCGACATCTAAGTTTCTCGACAAAACTAAGCCACTGCTTTAATCGTTTATCGATAACCGTTTAATTCGCATCACTACTGAATCGTTTTATTCCGAACCATTAGCCGTGGATGTCTGGTGATTTTTTCTCTCTTCAATTCCCGAGAAATGGCCGTGAAAATAGTTTAGCAAATTGTTTTTTTTACACTTCAAAACGTTGCAGTGATAATCTTTGCTAGCTGCTTTGATTTATTGCAGTGTGCGTAGTGGTTGTGCGGTTAAAAAGTGCCTAGGTACTCGATGGGTCGCGTGTTCGATCCCCACCATCGAATATTACAAAATCTCATGTAGATACAATACTTCTAATTAAAGAAGGAAACCTTGGTTTAGCCCCGACTCCATATATTCACAGATATGGCATAAGGCAATTGAAAACAAATAATCCAGTCCTTTTCGCAGAGAATTGCATATTAATTGGGGTCCCGAAACTCGTGACAGACAGTTTCTCGACTGACATCTTAGAGGAGTTCGGTGTTGCTGGCTTCTTTAATTATCGATCAACTTGTTATGTTTATAATTGGAAAAGTTGACAAGCCGAAGATCAGTGGTGGGTTTCTCTTCCCCCATTTGTTCGACATACTCAATGCGAACTAAATAGATATCCCATTAAAAAGTACCTTAAAAAAGAGCAACCATGAAGTTTCTCACCGTTCTTTTCCATAGGAACGGCATTCCGAACGGGTGGTAAAGTTGTAGCTTAGCATTTTGTAACTATTTTGAAGATTCATAAGTACTGTACTTAATGGTTTACATCAGCCTTTCCCAAAGTGAGCGATAACGCCCCCTTGTGGGCGCTGCAGGCCCAAAGGGGGGCGGTAAGAGACCTAGAAAAAAAATGGGGGCGTTGTGTAGAGGCTTACAATAATTAATTTAATTTGAAGTTTTTAAATTGGTTTTTAAGTAGGTGAAAAAATGGGGGCGGAAAAAAATAATTCATTCTCAAAGTGGGCAGTAGACAAAATAAGTTTGGGAGCCCCTGGTTTACATGAATAAAAATATATTCTGATTCTGAAGCTTAAAAAAATCGTGTTATATGGGACCTCTCGCTACTGAGGTGCTCTACATAGCGTTACCATGTAAAATTAACAGGTGAACCTATTCACACCTCGCTCGTGGTTACATAACAAACACATAATTAAGTATAGTTTCTTAGTAATCAGCAATTGGTTGCCGCTCGTCTGTTAATTAACCGCTCGTTCGTGTTAGTGCCGTGTAATTATCTTACGTTACATACGAGTAAGTATGTAATTATTAATTAAGAAGTCTGCTTTGGTATTTACTTGAGTTGTATGTATGTAATTAGGCGGCTGAGAAAATACACACGCTTTAAGCGACTGGCTAAGAACTACTATATGAAACCACAGCTTGATTGCACGTGGAAAAGTACTGTATCTCAAGCACAATTTTTTTAATTTTTTTTATTACATTACAGGCAAGTATTTGATCTCGATCTCACCTGATGGTAAGTGACGATGAGATCTACGATGGAGCATACTTGCCTAGGTAGGAAGGCGGCAGTAGATCGAGACGCTACATTCACTAGGCACATGCAGCGCTACTGATCTGACCCGCCATCCATGAGTGGCAACACCGAACATCATGCCGGAACACGGCTAGGCCGCTTGGCGACATGGCTTTGTTCAGTGGGTGGTGACTAGCCACGGCCGAAGCCTACCACCAGTAGAGTTGTCACCTAGTTGGCACCACCCAGGGTCACGTGTAGGGTATCTCGAGGGTATTTAATTCTCCTACGGACGAAGGTGACTCGATCCCTAAAGTAAATATTTTTTACGTACCGGTTCGGTTTCTCTCTCTCTTTCTATCTCTTTTACACCACAGATTTCATAAGTAAGTTTACGATTTTATTAGGAGTTTCTGCGTACCTTACTGTAGGGTATGCAACTCTTTATGTATTTGTAACGTCATCGAGAAAACATGCGTCAATTTTGTTTATTGTCCATAAATAAATATGTTTCTTTGATAAATAATATGTAACATTAGTGGGATGTTAACCATTGTGTGTTCATAAACGTGCACGAGTGAAGGAAATGAAAATCTTATTCCTTAAACCTTATCAGTAAAGTTGTGGATACTTTACTGATAAGGGTAGAGGATTCGTTTCATCATCATCATCGTCATCAACATCATTAGTATCATCAGGGAGTATTAACTTAAAACCACGATACAGACATTAAGACACTGGCATTATTAAATAGGTAATTCTATTTTGTTGCCGAATGCCAATGAAAAAATATCCCACTAATATTATAAATGTGAAAGTTTGGATGTTTGTTACTCAATCACGCCAGAACGGCTGAACGGATCTGGATGAATTTTGTCACAAAGATAGATTATAGTATGGAATAGCACATAGGCTATTTCTTATCCCTGTAAAATGTATGGTTCTATACTTTTTAATCGCGGGTAACAACGCGGGGCGCATCTAGTAATAAATAAATCTTAACATATCTATGCTATCAGACCCCGACGATTTTGAAAAGGTCGCTACACTACATTTTGTGATATTTATTTTTGTCCTCAAAACTAATTGCTGCATCTCTGTCACACCTATTTAAACCGACAGAGACGCGATCCATCCATTTTCATTACAGCCCCCAGATCATGCTCACCCCCGCCTCGAGCCGTGAAATTTCAATTGGTCCTAAGTTTCCTAATTAAAAGTCAGTCAAACGCCGCCCGCCGAACTTAATAAAGCAATGAAAATAATTGGAATTGTTATAGCCTGAGCAATATTACATGGAATTCGCTACGGAGCGATGGCGTCTGTAGAAAATAGATAGTTTGTCTGTTAATTTTTTCTTATGTAGCTTGTTCCCTGACGATTATAGCGTGATGATGTTTTTTGGGGATGGGGGGGGGGGGGGGGGCGTAATGTACGGATTTACTGATTTGATTCTAAAAATATTTCACTAATAGAAAGCTTCAGGTGCCGCGAGCGGAGTCGCAGGCAGAAGTAAGTTACTTATAAGTAGTATGGATTTTCTTCAACAAATCTTCCACTACCTACCCCATTAATAATCCTGACGAAAGGAACTGAACCCAATGTTATAATTAGGTTTGGTGAGTGACCTTCTTCCTTCTTGATGGGGTCGAGTCACCTTCGTCCGTAGGAGAATTAAATACCCTCGAGATACCCTACACGTGACCCTGGGTGGTGCCAACTAGGTGACAACTCTACTGGTGGTAGGCTTCGGCCGTGGTTAGTCACCACCCACTGAACAAAGCCATGTCGCCAAGCGGCCTAGCCGTGTTCCGGCATGATGTTCGGTGTTGCCATTCATGGATGGCGGGTCAGATCAGTTGCGCTGCATGTGCCTAGTGAATGTAGCGTCTCGATCTACTGCCGCCTTCCTACCTGTTCACACTCACACAATATGTCAATTCGAGAGTGAACAGGTACCTTCTAGGCAAGTATGCTACATCGTAGATCTATCGTCACTTACCATCAGGTGAAATAGAGACCAAATACTTGCCTATAATGTAATAAAAAAAAGGAATATGCAAAGATAATTGGGACTATGGATTGATTATTATTAATCTGACCTACCCAATGTTACCGTATTTATGTGCGCAAATTTTACGCCCTGCTATTTCCATTTCAGTAGTTTTTTCTTGGACGTTTTATTGCGTACCTCCAACTCGGTCGCGCTGAGTGCCGTTAGTTCGTAGAAATAGGGTTCCGCGGAATATAACTTTCTTCCGAGAAACGCGAAGGAAATGGGTCCAAAGTGGTTCCGTTTAAGTTGTAAGCTGTGAGCGGGTTATATATTATACACTAATATACATATAAGGTGTAACATGTGTGTATATACACTGATACGGAATGATTCAGAAAGGCTATATCTTAACATTGAATGAGGTACTTTAACGTATTTTTACTATTTTAAAGTTTTTTTTTTATTTTCCTATTTAGTTTAACTGTAACTGTACATTTTAACTCGGAATTGGCATATAATTTTTTTTTTAAATTGGACTCAAAAATGTTCGAAACAAAATTGACTTTTTAAAATCGACATATCAATATTCTAACTTCAAATAATGTTTCTCATATGCGCTAGAGAATCCCAGGTTTCAGGCTTAAAGTATCGGAATTTCGATATGGCATATTAAATAAAAAAATCGTTTCAAGGGTCTTTTTTTAAACCGCCATATCGAAATTTTGACGCCACTCCTAATAATCATAAATGCGATAAAATAGCGCAGGTTCAAAAAGTATAACATAGGCACTATTTCTGAATCACTCTGTATATACAAACCATCCATCCTCGGGAACAAACATTCGTGCTCATCACACCAAGTTTGCCCCTACCGAGATTCAAACCGTCCTGGGTTTCAGTGTCTCCAACCATGCCGTAATTACGGTAGATCTACCGTAATTTTTCTAGGTCTACCACCTACCGTAGACATGTCACATTCTACCGTAATTTCGTCCGTGTCCTTATTTCTTGATTTAGCCAAATATTACTAGTTTATAACGGCAACATTGCATTGGGATGCGTAACGTAAAAAAAAAGGTCATTCTGCTGCTTCAGTTTGGAAGAAGCAGCAGAATGACCTTTTTTTTTGCATGGGTATTTTTATTGTATCATTTTGGAGAAAAATAAGCAACACTGGTCTGCCGTAATTTTCCACCATCTAGCGTATTTTTAGACCAGGCAACACCGTAATTTTGACAAAGAGGGTTGGAGACAAATCGGATCGTCAAATTAGAAATCAATCACATCTACACTTGTATTGAAAGATAGTCATCTCGTCTATCTCGCTCTAGCGTTCCTTATGTTGGTATAGTCACCTATTCTCGGGAACGTCTTGTGCCGATAATTAAACCGAAATGGTTGCAACGTCCATTTACCTTTGCATTTTCAACTTTAAGAGGGCGCCACTCACAACGTAGCGTAATCTGTATACACTGATCGCTAAGCCATTGACGATGTTATCACTTTATAGGGGGCACTGTCACACACGGTTTAACAAAAATAGTGTAAAATGTTTTAGTATAAAATATATGTGTGTACAGTGTTTGATTTTTCTGTGAGATATAGAGACAGTACCGTTGAATCGCGCAATTAGTATGTAGTATTATTTTTTAAATTTGTTAATATTTGATATTAGATGCTGGTCCAGCTCCTCAGGAATATAAATGACCTTGTTCGAGCAGATTATTAAGATTTTGTTTATCTCGTCTTCCTTCTAATTTTCATTTACAAAAGTAATATGTAAATGTGGAAACAATGTGGTAGCCATTAACTTGTAATTATATACATAGAGTGAGTACTTGTTTTTTTTTTGACCAGCTGCTACAGTCTGCCTAGCCGTTTCTACATTGTTCTCACACACCCATAACAATATACTGCTCAAAAATGTCTAAGCCCTTTCTAAAAGAATCATGGAGTTTCCTGCCCTTTCTTCTCCATAGGAACGGCATTCCGAACGGGTGGTTAAGTTGTAGCTTAGCATTTTGTAACTATTTAAACCATTCATAAGTACTGTACTTAATGGTTTACATGAATAAAAAATATTCTGATTCTGAAAAGGAAAAAGCGAGCAGTAATAGTTAGCGAACTCCATCGTGGCGCTCGCTGGCGTTCGCCTTGTATCGTCATACCAATATCAATTGTTACGCTACATTGTAAATGAGGATCGACTTAAGACGCTTGACTAATCGCTCAAGTAATTATCCCGCGGGTTATTGGGGGCCCCACCCGCCAAGATGGCGACCTGTCACTTTTGACAGTTACAAGTTTCGCGCCAATAATAGGTACTTGGTGCGTTCGGTGAGACATAATAACTTAGGAGATTAGTGGAAGGGTTTTTGGGGTCAAGTCACCTTCGTCCGTAGGAGAATTAAATACCCTCGAGATACCCTACACGTGACCCTGGGTGGTGCCAACTAGGTGACAACTCTACTGGTGGTAGGCTTCGGCCGTGGTTAGTCACCACCCACTGAACAAAGCCATGTCGCCAAGCGGCCTAGCCGTGTTCCGGCATGATGTTCGGTGTTGCCATTCATGGATGGCGGGTCAGATCAGTTGCGCTGCATGTGCCTAGTGAATGTAGCGTCTCGATCTACTGCCGCCTTCCTACCTGTTCACACTCACACAATATGTCAATTCGAGAGTGAACAGGTACCTTCTAGGCAAGTATGCTCCATCGTAGATCTCATCGTCACTTACCATCAGGTGAGATCGAGATCAAATACTTGCCTATAATGTAATAAAAAAAAAAAAAAAAAAAAAAAGGGAACGCTGCTTAATCAATGTATGTTTTTTAAGGCATCATAGCTGAGTTGTCGTTTTATAACATCTGATGGGTGGGTGCCAATTCAAAAGCTGATTTAGGGATATTCAGATGGGCTGTATAATCCTTTTAACCGTTTGTTATAAGGGCGTCCATAAAAAAAATGGCAAAAAATATTGAATTCTTATATTTACGCGAATACTACACATTAAAATAAAACTATTTCTTTTCGGATTTTATTGAGTTTATTTTATGTTTTTACGTTCCCGACGTTTCGTCTGCTTTACAGCAACCATGTTCACGGGAGGACTATTAGTAAAAACATAAAATAAACGCGATATAATCCGAAAAAAGTAGTCTTATTTCAATGGCTAAAAATATTCATAACTAGCTGTTGCCCGCGACTTCGTCCGCGTGGTATTTAACAAAGACAACCGTTGACAACAGCCTGCTCGCCCATTCTGAGCCCGCGGGACGCATTGCAGGTTGTTGCTATCAAACTTAATTAGGCGCTGCGCTGCAACATTGGTTTTAATTTTTTTTCGTGAGATCCTATTTTTTTTTTCTAAAATAAAAGTAGCCTAAGTCACTCCTTGTTACATCAGCTATCTGCCAGTGAAAGTCCCGTCAAAATCGGTCCAGCCATTTCAGAGATTAGCCGGAACAAACAGACAGACAGACAGACAAAAATTGTAAAAAATGTTGTTTCGGTATAGGTAACGTGTATACATCTAAATGCACTTAGTAAAAAGCGGTTATTTTAATATTACAAACAGACACTCCAATTTTATTTATATGTATGTATAGATTTACATTTGGTTCGGAATAACATTTATTTATTTAAAATTGACATATTATACTAGACTACACATAATGATGCGCTAAAAGAAAAGCATGTTCAAGGCTTAGTATATCCTTTCTGAATCACGCTGTACCAGTACAAACAAATAGGCCGATACTTATAATTTCATACAATTATCGTTCATGAAACATGAGTATCTACTTTATTTAGTAATCTGTATTTCTTTAACCGTATATTCTTGCATAGCCGGTTATTAGGGCGCGATAAAAAACGAACAACTAATTACTAGTTACAGCCATCAGCACCTAGTAAACACGGGTTTTTAGTGTTTTTAATTAGTGGATAATACGTTTAATTATACTTACCGAGGTACATAAGATTGTTTGTTATACAATGCGCGTGTGAATGAACTGAAACACACATATTAGTTAATAATTAAGTGTACATTGAAATTTTAATATGTACAATAATTACAAAGAAAATAATTTAAATATTTACAAACTAATATAATTTAAAAAGAGTATAGAAAAGCTACAAAAAGTGCAAAAAATTGGCCCATGCGGTAGCGTGCCCAAGATGCTGGCCGCATTTCCTCGCTGAATATTCAGAATATTGAAATAAAACTTATTTAATAGATTTTATCGCGTTTATTATACTTTTTTTTACGTTTTTGACGTTTCGGCTGCTTTACAGCAACCGTGGTCACGGGAGTACTGAGGTGTTTGACGTCCTAGTGTCATAGTTTGAAACGGTGTACCCTAGTTAAAACGCGATAAAATCCGTAAGATAAGGTTTATTTCAATGTGTAGTATTCGCGTAAATATGAGAAATCAATAAATTATGTATAGAATAATAATTATAATATCGCCAGACTACCACAACAACTGTACGGTCCCAAACCAAGCAACGCTTGTATTATGGGTACCGTACAATGTACATGGACCGGGGTCGATCACAGAAACAAATACTTATATAGATATTAAACATCCATGACTCAGGTACAAACATTCGTGCTCAAAAAGTTTGTCCCAACCAGGTTCGAACCCGGAACCCTTGGTACAGAAAGCAGGGTCACCGTCAACTGAGCTAATCAGGTGTGCGAATCCAAGAATCATGATCTTAAAGTAACTTTGGACCCTCCGAACTAACCCCAAAAAAGTGTAAGGTATGAGAGAGGGGGTTTAAAAAAACATTTAATTCACCCTTCCCCCCCCCCCCCATCCCCCATCGCGATATGTTCACGCCAGCACACTTCGGTATTCAGCAGTGCGGGGCGCAGATAAAACGAATTTTATTCCGAGTCATTAGTCATGACTACGGTGACAATGGTGTGTGGATTTGATAGGATATTCTCGAATTTATATTTTTACTAACAATTATATTTTTTGTATTTTTTCAACTCTGCTTTCTGTACTGAGGGTTTTGGGTTCGAATTACGGTGGTGCAAGCATTGTGTGATGAGCACGAATGTTTGTACCCGACTCACGGATAATTATTATCTGTATAAGTAATTATATACTGTGATCACGCCCGTCCATTGTACGGTACCCACAATACAAGCGTTGCTTAGTGTGGGACCGTACAGTAGATGTGTCCGTCTGGCGATATTATTATATTATTACAACAATGAATTACTTAGTTACATTAAAGGTAAATATGGAGAGAAACTTGCTATTACATCGCATCGTATGAGTATGGTTTTTTTTTTATAATTGGCCAAAATAATATAGAAATATATATTATAACTACATTGCCCGAAGATTTACTGGGATGTCTGAGCATTGCCAATGCATCATCACTGTCTAACTTTAAATTTTGATTTACTGGCAACTTTTATTGAAATATTTTTTTATCCCAATAAAAAAAGAAATCGTGGCCGCCCTACTCCCCTATCGCCCCATAACATTGTGATAGCGAAGTGTAATTGAACTCGCTGTTTATTATTTACATCTTTAACGTTTCTCTTCGTAGTGGGGGGAGTAGCACGTCAAGTGCGAGATTATTCGTAAGCTAACCGTATACTGTGTAGTATTCATGTAGAATTGAAGAGCGCCTCTAGCGGACTGTCTCGCTATCTCACCGGAAAATGAACTCTGTATACACGTGTATTTTATACATAAACGTGATCGTTATTTATTTATTTATTAAGAGTTGCCAACAGAGTTTACAATGTACATGTTAGCCAGGTATGTAAGCCAGGATCTACAGTGGTGTCCAATGAAGACACCGAGGTTTGACCCGGGACTCGCCGAAGGTCAAACCTCGGTGTCATCATGGGACACCACTGTAGATCCTGGCTTACAGGAGTAGCAGTGGTGGGAGTGTGTGGCGGGCCTAGTCCCATTTAAAAAAATGTACATGTTATATAGTAAAAAAAAATGAGTGATATTAGATAATTGCGACTCTAATAACAGGCAACTTATCACCTACTCGTGATATTAATCCCACTAATATTATAAACTAGCAGCGCCCCGCGGTGTTACCGGCTATAAAAAGTGTACACTTTACCGGGATAAAAAGTAGCCTATGTGCTATTCCAGACTTTAATCTATCTCTGTGCCAAATTTCGTCTAGATCCGTTCAGCTGTTTTGGCGTGATTGAGTTACAAACATCCATCCATCCAAACATTCACATTTATAATATTAGTGGGATGTTTTATCCCGGTAAAAGGACATACTTTTTGAGTAACACCGCGGGGCGCAGCTAGTATATATATATACCCTGACAATATTTTACACTATTTCTGTGAAGCCTTATATGATTGCACAGTCACTGCGCGATTCCTTTTACAAATAAAAGCACATGCTCACTCGCTTCGCGCATGTTTGTATCGCTTTCAACGCTCGTTTGTATCGATACAAATGCTAGAAACTGCTTAACGGGCTATTCGAGTGGTGAAGTAGTCGTGTGGAATGGGCTCTAAGTGTCAAACACAGAAGGCCCCTTTATTGCGTCGGAGAATACATAGCGTCATTAAATCTATCCTTTATAATCAAAGCGAATAATTCACTTCGTTTGTTTTTTGAACTATAAAATTCGCTAATAGTTCATTAAAATACTATAACATCGTCACAGCGGATGTGCGAGGGGGACATCAATAGTGTGACGTCAGTGCGGTCGTCTCGCTCGCGCTCGCGGCAGTCGTTTTGCTTTTGTTTTGTGCTGCCAAGGCATCAGACGGCTGGGGCCACCCAGACACAGTGGTAGGGCTGCCACTGGTCTGATAAATAAACTGTGGAATATTCAAAATAAAAGGTTTTTTTTTATTATCTTGAAAAATCTTTACATTTTGACGGCATATAAAATAGAAATGGCGGTTTTATATACGCTTTCAATACAGTTGAATTTCTAAAATTTTATTTTTAGCTTCGATGTCTATAATAATCAAGTCAAAGTCAAATCATTTATTTCGTATAGGCCTACGGGGGCACTTACAAATTGTCATTACATTTTTTCCTTAACTCTACAACCGGATCGGAACGCGACTTCAACTGAGAAGATCCGGCAAGAAACTCAGCGGGCTTGTCTTTTTTTTTATCCATTATTTTTATAAAAAAAAAAAAAAAAGTAAGCTCCAGTGTGTTGCCATGCGAGGCGCACACACGCTACACTTTAACATTATAATGTGTCACATAATTACATAGAAATACCTTTATCTTTTATAGTTAATGTACTTTGATAAAGGGGATAGAATATCTGAATAGATAAAATGTATGGAGCTTACGGAATTTATGCTCCAAGATCGAATATCGTATGTCAAATATAATACATTATCAAATGAATATGAAGTCATATATCCATGTCAAAGATATACGATAGTGTGACATCATACCCTTGTTATTAATGTATACCTGAAATATAAATTTTGTGTAATTATTGACAATGTTCGGCACAAAAATAATCAAAATGTATACTTACCTACATTTGTTTTGACAATAAAATAATTAAAATATTAGATACAACCTAAAGTGATATATTAACAGAAAAATAATAATTTATGCTAACATTCAAATAAATCTTACGAGTGACAGCCCTATCGCAAAAATAATTATCGGTAAAGTCCGGCGCAGAAATGAATTTGTCAAAACATGTCTGAGCTCTGTACCTACCTACCTATTAATAAATATTTCTATAGCACGCACATACCAAATTTTATAGGTAAGTATTATAAGTAAGTACCTAGGTATTGACATCAATTCGAATTTTGGCGGCAAGTTGAACACTGAAGCTGACATTTCGTTTTCTCCATAAATTAGGATTCTTTCGTCTTCTTTTATGGTTGCCTATCGGCTACAAAATAGTACCATTTTTAGCCAGTGTCGAGTAATTCTTGATGATTGTGAAAAATAATAAGTACCTCTGATGATAATGATGGTGTCAATGACGATGATGATGATGAAATGAATCCCCTACCCCTATCAGTAAAGCTGTGGATACTTTACTGAAAATTTACCGAACCTCTTGGGAGAACTTGAAAAGTCAAGCTATACTATTTCATTTTAATTTCCTGCACTCGTGCACGTTTATGAACACACAATGGTTAATATCCCGCTAATATTCCACATTATTTATCAACGAAACACACATTTTTTTTATTAAAATTTAATGTAAATTTTCACAGTTCGACTTCCCGCCAAAAAGTCTGATTTTAATCATTATGTTAAGTTCGAATTCCGAAATTTCCATTTTTAAAAAATGTTCTCAAAGAATCACAGCTGTCATTTTGTTGGAATCATTTTTTTTTAATTTTCTGACTTGATTTTAATTGCGCTAAATAAAGTCAAGTGTTAAAAATCATGCTATATTTAGAAGATACTCTTAATTTTTTTTTATTACAATATAGGCAAGTATTTGATCTCGATCTCACCTGATGGTAAGTGACGATGACCTACGATGTAGCATACTTGCCTAGAAGGTACCTGTTCACTCTCGACTTGAAAACACCCAGACACTACACCCATTTAATATTACATATTATTGTATATTCAGCGGAAAAGGCGGAAAAGGGAAGATCTTCCAGCCAGGCGGAGCGGCCGCTTTGCCCCGACGGTTATTGTCAAGATCTTGTATATATGTTACGTGCTCCAAAAACTCTCATAGCGCGTTTCAGGATTGTATAGAGCGTTGTCATTTGTTCTGAATGTCGTCTACAACGCCATCTGTGTAGCTTGTGGCGCGGTTGAAGAGGTCGCTAAATACCTATTAGTCGCAATAAAGTAGTCAAGTTACCAAACTGGATTGACAGACAGACAACAGACATTATAATTACATTATGCGCAAGCTATTGTCTGAGGCGTGTAGGCAGTGGAGTACGTCCTCTCATTTTCGCAAACTAATATATAATTGGATTCGAAATTGAACCAAGGTCGATTGGTTGACACAAATATGTTCTGACGGAACTTTCTCGGCGTCAGATCAGCTGTGTTCAGACTGGACGCACCGACTCACGAAGCCAGCAGAGGCGCAGTCTGTTTAAACGTCCTAGAGTGAGATAGAATGATTAATTAATATCGCCAGACGAACGCACTAAATGTACGGTACCAAACTAAGCAACGTTTGTATTATGGGTACCGTACAATGGACTGAGAGCGAAATTAGTGTATAATTCTTATATAGATATTGAACATCCATGACTCAGGTACAAACATTCGTGCTCAAAAAGTTTGTCTCTACCAGGTCCAAACCCGGAGCCTTCGGCACATAAACCAGGGCTACTATCAACTGTAGCTAGGGTCGACATAATTGAAAACTGATTTTGGGTGTCGACGAGGTCTAAAAATCGACCCCTATTACTGAACACAAGTTCTTATTTGAAATTTTCAAGATACTGTATAAGTTGTGTTACGTACCAACTTGTTATAAGAATGACTAATATTTCAGTAGGAAGTATCATTGTTGTACTTTTATAAACTCATCGAGTCGACAAGCGTGCACAAGTTCGTAAAAGATGACATTATTATTAAGCATTTATTTTTTACTAGCTGTTGCCCGCGACTTCGTCCGCGTGGCATTTAACAAAGACAACCGTTGACAACAGCCTGCTCGCCCATTCTGAGCCCGCGGGACGCATTGCAGGTTGTTGCTATCAAACTTAATCAGGCGCTGCGCTGCAACATTGGTTTTATTTTTTTTTCGTGAGATCCTATTTTTTTTTTCTAAAATAAAAGTAGCCTAAGTTACTCCTTGTTACATCAGCTATCTGCCAGTGAAAGTCCCGTCGAAATCGGTCCAGCCATTTCAGAGATTAGCCGGAACAAACAGACAGACAGACAGACAGACAGACAGACAGACAAAAATTGTAAAAAATGTTGTTTCGGTATAGGTAACGTGTATACATCCAAATGCACTTAGTAAAAAGCGGTTATTTTAATATTACAAACAGACACTCCAATTTTATTTATATGTATAGATTAATAGCGAAAAAACAAATGATATGTTTAGGAAATTGTTTAGGAATCCCTGCTCTAGACGAACAGTTTCGGTACGGAACCGACAATGTCCGTGGTCCGGCTCGTACCGAGTCCGATCTTCTGTTAATACTTTTAAGCCGAAGACGAGCTTGATCAAAATCGAAAGTGCACACATCTCGGTGTGAGATACGGTCGTATCTTCACGGCGCGACGCGCGGGCGTGGGCAGAATGGCTTTATAGACCTCACACGTCGGCAATATAGATGTCAATCCGGTGGGAGGTACAGGGTGTTGGTAATCGTTAAGCTTCGAAACGCTCTTATCGTGATGGCTTTTGTTTTGTTTTACTGTTGCACGAATGGGGTGTTTATTTTTTTGTTATTGTGTATATAATGAAATAAAACAAATTGTATGGATTTTATTTTATGTTTTTTTACGTTGCCGACGTGTCGGCTGCTTTACAGCGAGCATGGTCACGGGAGGACTGAGGTGGTTGACGTCCTAGTGTCACAGTTTGAACTGGGGTACCCTCATATTTATTTGTTGTTTGCGGTCAGAAAAAGTGCTCAGAGTCTTGAGGTCTTGCAAATTCCTTAAAATTTGCACATAAAATCCAGTATACCCAGAGGTGCAAGCCGGGGTTTGAACCTGCGATCCTCGCTACATAGGCAAGCGTTCTACCAACTTGGCAATCACTGGCATTTTTTACATCTTTAGAGGTACCTAGTTTTAAAACTGTAACTTTATGTCACATAAGTGTTTACACTACACCTCTGTCCTCCCGTAACCATGGTCGCTGTAAAGCAGCCGAAACGTTGGCAACGCCAAAAAACATAAAATAAACGCGATAAAATCCATAAAATTAGTTTTATTTCTATAATATACATATTTATTATTAATCAAAACTTTGAACGCCTCGATTCGAACCAACCTGTATATTTAAAATCGTAAAAAGTATTGCCCACCGGCGCCTACGCACATTCCGTGTTTTGCAACAACAAAAACAAAACAACATAATGTAACAACAAAGAAACATTATTTATCACACTTTCACTCATAAGGCATAAGTGAGAATATAAAACGATCAACTTCACGCGTGTATTCCCGAGGGTAGGCAGGGGTGCAGGCTTATAATACCAGCCCTTTTTAATGTCCCACTGCTGGGCACGGGCCTCCCCTCAATGCGAGGGGGATTAGGCCATAGTCCACCACGCTGGCCCAGTGCGGGTTGGCGGACTTCACACGTCTTTCGAGGGGTTCTCTCAGACATGCAGGTTTCCTCGCAATGTTTTCCTTGAATTTGATAATCATGGTTGAAAATGAGATTCGCACATGAAAAATGCCAGAGGTGCGATGCCGGGGTTTGAACCTGCAATCCTCGTTACCGAGGCAAGTGCTCTACCAACTTGGCTATCACTGCTTTGGGTGCAGGCTTGTGCACCCATATTTGCAGATGGTATTAGCTGTCTTCTACGGGGCGAATTCGATTCTGTATACCCGGGAATTTATTGTCAGTAATATCCACTACGGCACTTTTTGGCGGGGAAATGAACCGTGAAGTTGTCAATTTTATTTATTTTCCAAAAAAGGTGTTTTTTCTGATAGATAATGTGTAATATTAGCGGTATATTACACACCTTGGTATGACGACCTGGTTAGCCCAGTGGGTAGTGACCCTGCTTTCTGTGCTGCGGGTCCCGGGCTCTAATCCCGGTAGGGACAAACTTTGTGTGATGAGCACGAAAGTCGGTACCTGAATTATACAGGTTGTGAAGGACATGGGAAAAAAACTTTTTCAATTATATAGATGTAATTTTCGTCCAAAGTGACAGATTACAATTGTTTTAATTTTTGAGCGCGCAATGTATCTTAAACAACGCGATCACAACACAACGTGGGTAAGGTAAATAACGAAATAATCGTTCAGAAAACACTTAGCTCGGGAATCAAACCAGTACTGTAAGCTAATCGGCATTCGCTCAACTACTGCAACAGTCATACAAACAAATTGTATTTATTTATTTTTCTTAGGAACATAATAATTAATGTGACCCATTATAAGCTATTAAGCATTTATATTCATTGATTAAAGAACAATACAATCATTTTGGATTCTAATGGAGCCCTAAAACGTCTCCCCCGTATATTTATCTCGAGATTAGTGATGTTCAAATATCGATATTTTTTGTGTGATCATCGTATAATTTCATCGATATATTTGTGTATTATGAAATTAATAGAATGTTTTCTGTCATGCAGAGTGATTCAGAAAGGGTATACTAAGTGTTGATTTTGTGCTTATTTAGTGCGATTTGATAATCATTACCTGAAGTGAGAATTTCGAAATGTCTATTTAAACGCAATATTTATTATTATTATTGTAGGTACATAACTATTTATAGAACTTTGAATTTATTATTGAAATTGTGATTTGTATATAGGACACATTGGCACAACTTAAAAAAAAATTCTTAATTATACTTAAATATCTTCACTAACATTATTGTAACCGATAAATACGATACATCGAATGCTAAACATCGATGTTTCCGATACATGCGCGAACATCCTTACCTACTCACGACTTTTATTAATTGTGCTATTAGACCTTAACCGTCTGCTTTTTTACAATATTATCTTTGACGAAACCGTGTTAAATTGATACGAGAAAATACTCACAATCTGTCAATGGTATCCAGAAAAAAAAATGCTCAATTTGTCAATGGTAGCTAAGTAGGCTGACTTTTTTTTGCCTCTGTGGCTCCCGAGCGAAAGTAATTAAAAAAGTTGATTGGTGGGAGATTCTTTTCTTTTTTAAATTCTTGATTATTAATGGTCGAGGCAGTGATGTTTAAAAGTAAAATCAATTTCAGATTATGGGAAAAGCAGTGATGGCCATGTTGGTCAAACGATTTGAAAACAAAGTGTGCAGGTTCAAAGCCCGGCTCCAATTTACATCAGCGCCCCAGCAATCGCATAGTAACTGTCACTTTTGGCAGATATTGTATGGCATATCTGTCAAAAGTGACAGTTACTATGCGGCTGCTGTTCGATTATGAATCGATTGTGTTAGCAGACTTTGGGCCCAGTATAAGTGTGTGTGGTTTTGCGTTCTTTAGATTACACGTTGTGGGATGTTTACATTATTTCTATTAGTGGGAATATAAAGACAAAGTAACACCAGAAATAGATCGCTTAGCTTCCAATTGTGACCAATTAAGAGTCATCTATAAATGGCGCCAGGATTATAATGGTTAATATTATTTTAAGACATCAATCGCGCTGTGTGTGGCCAGCCATATTAAATTTTATTAATATCAAATTTTATTTTTTATTTTGTCGGTCGGTCGGACGGTGCGCCAGTGAAAGCGGGAAGATGTAAAGATGAATATTGTTTTAAGTATATGCTTTACACACTGGTATCTGTTGGAGTATGTAAATCACATCCCAATAGGAAAATGGTTTTAGTATCAAAGAGAAAAAAGTTGCGTGTGTCAACTTTCTTGACACCTGTTTTTTGACATCGTATTTTTACACTCCTTATATTTTTATATCCAACTAGCTGTTGCCCGCGACTTCGTCCGCGTGATATTTAACAAAGACAACCGTTGACAACAGCCTGCTCGCCCATTCTGAGCCCGCGGGACGCATTGCAGGTTGTTGCTATCAAACTTAATCAGGCGCTGCGCTGCAACAATGGTTTTAATTTTTTTTTCGTGAGATCCTATGTTTTTTTCTAAAATAAAAGTAGCCTAAGTTACTCCTTGTTACATCAGCTATCTGCCAGTGAAAGTCCCGTCAAAATCGGTCCAGCCATTTCAGAGATTAGCCGGAACAAACAGACAGACAGACAGATAGACAGACGGACAGACAGACAAAAATCGTAAAAAATGTTGTTTCGGTATAGGTAACGTGTATACATCCAAATGCACTTAGTAAAAAGCGGTTATTTTAATATTGCAAACAGACACTCCAATTTTATTTATATGTATAGATGTATAGATTATATCTCATTTACTACCATCATTAACCTTCATATATGAAGTTTACTAATAATAGTGTAAAATATATTAACGGGTCCATCGGTAGGCTATAAAGGTCACATTTCCGAAAAATATAAACAAATTAGTTGTAATTTTAAAGATATTCTAAATGCGCCGTGGAAAAGTTACAGGACGCATTTTGATGAAACTTGGTATAATGACAGCGGAAATATTCCTATTAACCCGGAGAATGGATGGATTCTCGCGTGACCGCCGAAAAACCGGTATCACGTCATTCACAACGCAACACAAACACTTCTAGCAGCTTTTATAGAAACTTGCCATTGCGAGAAATTGTTTGGCAAATCAATATCTAGAAAAAACTCCTCTGGAAAATTAAAGCATTTTATCGGTACAGCAAAAAAAAAATGCATGCGTTAGAAATCTTTGGTTCGCATAGCATCCAGTGTGACTAAATCCTTATCGTATTATATTTATTTTTAATCCGTGTTCCCCTCACTAAATCATCTCGCGCGCGCGCGATGGCAACATGACAGCGAATTTGGCGCCAACCGATCCCAGCTGTCAAAGACCACGGAAGAAACGGTGTTGCCATGGTCTGTGTGAAATTAGTGTCATTGTTTATATCTTAAAAAAATTCGTATTACGACATTGCTTCACCAGCCCATGTGAAGCGAAATGCTTTTCAGCGCAGTTCACATAGAGCTCAATATCCTGTACCATTTCTTCTATATGCCTATCTATCTAATCTCTGTACCTTTGTCCGTCGATTAAATCTTTAATTTCATTTATTTGTATTCATGCTATATCTTTTTATTAACCAAGCTTATTGCAAATTGGAAGCCAAGCGGCACTCATGTCACTCTAACATATGATCAAACGTTCCACAAACGTTAATATCACATAAACTATACCATATAACGTTATCACAAAGAGAACGTATTCAGAAAAACGAGCTATTTACAAAAAAAATAAGTCGATTTTAGTAAAATTATTACACGCTGGCCACACTGAAACTGCGTTCCGAATCACGCATTTAAATTCGGATGCGTTCACATTTAATACGTAATTATAGTCGACTAATGGGTACGAAGACAAATTTATAGACGATTTGTCCGTCTGTAACGTACGTATATCTCAGGAACGGCTGTGTCGTTTTGTAACGTTAAACTGTGAATGAGTGGTAAGTGGTCCGTGCTTCGTCTAATTGGTGACAAATTAAAATAACTATCTGTCATTTACGAGTGTCTTTGGTAGTTAATGATGTGATGTTTAGGCATCGATAAAAAAGGCATTCTTATCGATAAAAATATAAGATTTTTTTTACGATTTGCGTCTGAGTTTTGTTTATAAAAATAACTACTAGTTAGTAGTGCAAGCCAAGTTGGAAGCACCCTCGCCTTGGAAACGGGGATCGCAGGTTCAAACCCCGGCTCGCACCTCTAGGATTTCTGGATTTCATGTGCGAATCTCATTTTCAACCATATTTATCACTCGCTCGTGTCTCGGGGAGCACGTAAAGTCGTCGGTCCTGAGCCTGATCTCTCTCCAGTCGTGTCGGATACCGTCCCATCGGACTGTGAGAGTTGAGACAGAGTGCATCTGCGCTTGCGCACACACTTGTGCACTTTAATAACTCCTGCGCAGTTGGCTAGTCTCCGTTGAGATTGGCCGCTGTGACCAAATTTCGGTCAGGCGGACCATTATTATTTAAAAAATAACCTGTGTTAGGTTAACATATAACTAGTTTTCCACATGATGTCTTCGAGAAAGCTAAATGTATGTGCCAGGTGTAGGCTAATATAATTGGGTACGTACAGACTGAGGGCATAGTTATGCGACACTGACAAAAAAACAAATAAGGTTCCTAGGGAAAGAAAAAAAAAGTTTATTTTAAAAGTTTCTTAATGTAGACAGGACCATATCTTTCAGGTCAGTTAGTTATTATTATAATGGGTTAATAGCCTCTAACTAAAAAAACCGTGAATCCCAGTAGCATTGTGAACCTCAAAACACATAATAAACCATTAAAATTCTCCTATCGCGTCCATCCATCATGGCGGACTAAATGCTATTTTGACAGCTGTCATATTAATGTCAGAGTGCGGCGCGCGCGTTTGAGCGTCACCATTTGGTGCGATCGCAATGGGAAATCTATGATTCTGTTTGTTTTTTTTTGTAAACGAGTAGTTAACTATTGTTGTTCTTGCAATCAACATAATTATAAACATGATATGTTATATTGCTTTTTTATATTCACGCGAATTTAAATAAAAGAAAATTTTATTTATGTTATCGCGTTTATTGCATGTTTTCGATCGATCGGACCGCAAACAACAACTAAATATGAGGGTGCCCCAGTTCAAACTTTGACACTAGGACGTCAACCACCTCAGTCCTCCCGTGACCATGGTTGCTGTAAAGCAGCCGAAACGTCGGGAACGTAGAAAACATAAAATAAACGCGATAAAATTGGTAAAATTATACAGGGAATCGTCAAAAATTACAAAAAAAATATACTATGATCACAGGCTTCTTCAATGAAGCCTAAATAACGCATGTCTAGCATGTTGCTTAAATGGGAGACCAGAGTTTTTTTAGGTTTCACTTTCAGCGAACACAGTGTTGTTTGATTATTCTAACAAGTCTGTGGCTATTATATTACCTCATTACTGGGCATAGATCAATTAAGTATCCTAAAAAAAACAAATAAGTATCCTTTAAAAAAATTAAGTATCCTTGAATAAATTATTAAGTATCCTAAAAAAAGGAAAGTATATAAGTACTTAAATAACGGCGGACGGCCTGATTATCGCAGTTGGTAGTGACCATGCTTTCTGTGCCCAAGGTCCCGGGTTGGAATCCTGGTAGCGACAAACGTTGTGTAATGAGCACGAATGTTTGTACCCAAGTCATGGATGTTTAATATATATATAAGTAATATATACTGGGTTCGCCCCCAGTCCATTGCACGGTACCCACAATACAAACGTTGCTTAGTGTGGGACCGTCTAGTTGGTGTGTTCGTCTGGCGATATTTATATTTATTTATTTATTTAATACTTTACGTGAATTACTCTCTGGTTATATCCTTATTTGGCCACACATTAAATAAACTTTTCTTTTAACTTAACAAGGCATCGATAAATGATGAGAAAGTGAATCCATTTATCACCGCGCTATTAATTACACGGGGTCGGCAGAGGGGTACAATCATCTTATTATAAAGTCAGTACGGTCCAATGTGGCCTAGAAAGTCCTCACGCATCGAGGAGTCAGCGGCGTACGGCTGCAGGAGAAACTGACTTGTACTTAATAATAATATCGTCATGGGACACTTAACAGTACGGTCCCAAGTTAAGCACCGACGGTACCATATGGATCGGTCCCAGTATATAATTACTTATATAGATATTAAACGTCCAATGCTCGGGTACAAATATTAGTGGATCTTACTTACAAGTTATTTGTAAATGTGTGAACCTGTAGCCATTAACTTATATTGATATACTTAGAGTTAGTACTATTTTTTGACCAGCTGCTAAAGTCTGCCTAGCCGTTTCTACATTGTTCTCACATACCCATAACAATGTACTGCTCAAAAATGTAACATATCTTTTTAAAAAGAGCAACCATGGAGTTTCTTGCCCGTTCTTCTCCATAGCAACGGCATTGCGAATGTGTGGTAAAGTTGTAGCTTAGCATTTGGTAACTATTTTGACGATTCATAAGTACTGTACTTAATGGTTAACATGAATAAAACATATTCTGATTCTGATTCTGAAGTTTGGGATTTAATTTGAGACAGATCTAGCTGACCTAGTGCAAGAAGTTTCTGTAAATATTAGGCTTCAGGTTTTTTTGCTGAAGTTAACATATTATAATTATTGATCAGTAACCTCGATCTAAAGAACTCAATAAAACTGTTTATTGTAATTAAATTAATAAATAAAATTTGAACCCGGGACCCTCAGTACAAATAGCAGGACCACTACCAACATATTATTTATTACCAATTATGCTAAAATTAATAAAACTGAATTACTAAAATAAATTAAAGTTGTCTGTCTATTAATGTGGCAAAAAGAAATCATACCTAGGCAAGTATGCTCCATCGTAGATCTCATCGTCACTTACCATCAGGTGAGATCGAGATCAAATACTTGCCTATAATGTAATAAAAAAAAAAACAAAAAAAAAACTTTTTTAAATGATTCTTTTTCGGTTTGCTTGTTATTTGAGTATCGTTGATGCGAAGTCTCGAGTGAGTTTGCCTTGTGCGCGTGCGCAGTGTCCGGTAACGTCGCGGAGGTTCCAAAAATTAAGTCATCACTCACAAAATGGACTTGCTGGTTGCTTTGTAAATGCCACTCAGGACGGTGTTATGCACGCACGCTGCACTCAAAGTTTAAACTGGAGAGGACATCGGGGTTATGACAGTTGTGTGAGCGAGGCACGTGCATAGACATATGCGTCAGAGTGAGTAGGATGCATAGATTTTTGTTTGGCACAGAATATATTTGTTGGCAACAAATCTATTCGGTTTTGGCTGATTATTTATAATCTGTGTATCGAGTTAGTTGACATTTATTGTTTTTTTTTATTACATTATAGGCAAGTATTTGATCTCGATCTCACGCGATGGTAAGTGACGATGAGATCTACGATGGAGCATACTTGCCTAGGTAGGAAGGCGGCAGTAGATCGAGACGCTACATTCACTAGGCACATGCAGCGCAACTGATCTGACCCGCCATCCATGAATGGCAGCACCGAACATCATGCCGGAACACGGCTAGGCCGCTTGGCGACATGGCTTTGTTCAGTGGGTGGTGACTAGCCACGGCCGAAGCCTACCACCAGTAAAAACTTGTGACTTGTTTTCACACTTGCGACAAAACTAGCGCAGTGTGTAGTGCTTTCTGTACCGAGGTGCCCGGGTTCAGATCCTGGTTGGGGTAAACTTTTTTTGTGATCTTAGATCTTTTTAATTTGTCTCCGTCCCGAATAGCAGAATAACTATTCAAAAATTTTAGAAAATCACATTGAAGTCTATAGCGGCAAGAAGTTCACAGGGACAACTAGTTTAATCCTAAAAATATAGTTTTTTTTAGTCAGTTGTAAAATTTTTAAAAAGTTAAGTAAAGTGAACTCTTGCAAGATATTTTATCCAGAATAACCCATAATGGAACACTATGGCATAAGATCATCCAAACTGTTTTATAATCCTTATTTTGACAGCAAACTCTTCAATGGAGGTATAAAAAAAGAGCGCGCGAGCGAGACGGCGTTATATACGCGACAGGAATGCAGCTATCCCGCTCGTTGGGTGGCACAGTGACTCACGCGCATCGGGCACGGATAGCGAAAGGCGATATCTCTGGATTATAAAGTTTTTTTTTTTGGTTTACCACGTGTCAAAATCGGTCAAGTTGGTTTGTTGATAGTAAACAAATACTACGTAAGTATTAAGTAGTATTTGAAAGGTAACAAGTTTTTTTTTAACTCTGTACGTCAAGTGCGAGATTATTCGTAAACTAACCGTATACTTGGAGTGCAAGAAAGAAGATCATTAATGGAAACCATACGGAATAGAGGGGGGAAGATGATAGGCCAACTCATACGACATGATACCTTCATAAAGAACATCATAGAGGGGAAGATCGAAGGAAAGCGTGGACGAGGAAGACCAAGAATAAGCTACATGAGTCAGATAAAAGAAAGGATGGGTGTCATGTCGTATAGGGAGGTGAAAGAAGCTGCTCTAGATAGAGACAGGTGGAAAGAGCTTCATCAGCTACACCGACAAGGGTCTAACCCTTAAATTAGAAGAAGAAGAAGAACCGTATACTTTATAGTCTATCGTATTTAGACATTTTGTATGGAGAATTGAAAGTTTTAAATACCGCCCGCTAGAGTCCCTTTCAACTCTCAATTTTTTTTTTTATTACATTATAGGCAAGTATTTGATCTCGATCTCACCTGATGGTAAGTGACGATGAGATCTACGATGGAGCGTACTTGCCTAGGTAGGAAGGCGGCAGTAGATAGAGACGCTACATTCACTAGGCACATGCAGCGCAACTGATCTGACCCGCCATCCATGAATGGCAACACCGAACAACTTCAATTCAATTCAACTCTCCATACAAGATGTCTAAATACGTTAGACTATAATGTATACGGTAAGCTCGCACTTGACGTGCTGATCCTACATAGTCCAGTGGATTTAACGTAGGCTGCTTAGCTCACAGTATCTCGGGGGCTGCCAGTTCGATACCCGGAGGGCTTATTGCGGAAATTGGTTCTTGTTTGTTGTGATGATCTGAGCAGTGATACTGCGTCTGCGTCTTTAAATTAACCTTTTTATTTATGTACTGATTGCAATAAAATTTAAGTGACGTTTATTAAAATACATCAGTGAAAACTGCACCGAAATCGGTTAAGCCGTTTCCGAGATTAGCGCGCACAAATGCACATATAAGTTCTGTAACAATCATTGGTTTAGGTTCTATTGCGTTGATAAAGGCCCCCAATAATAGTTATTCTCATATATTTGCGACGACCTGATAAGCGCAGTTGGTCGTAACTGTGTTTTCTGTACCGAAGGTCCCGGCTTCGAATCCTGGTAGTGACAAGCTTTGTGTGATGAGCATGAAAATTTGTACCCGAGTCATGAATGTTTAATATCTATATAAGTATTATATACTGAGTTCGCCCTAAGTATTATATATATCATAATTGAAATAAAACTAATTTAAGGATTTCACCGCGTTTATATTATGTTTTTACGTTCCCGACGTTTCGGCTGCTTTATAGCAACCATGGTCACGGGAGGACTGAGGTGGTTGACGTCCTAGTGTCATAGTTTCATACGTCGGGATCGTAAAAAACATAATATAAACGCGATGAAATCCTTAAAATTAATTTTATTTCAATGATGATATACATTTAATATAAATATAACTGATAAAATAATAATATAATATCGCCAGACGTGTATTGTATTTAAATGTGTAGTATTCGCGTAAATATAAGAAATCAATATGTATATCTTCACTATTTGCGCCTGGCGGTGTTACCCGCGATTAAAATTATTCAGCCTATGTCATTTTCTGACCCCTAAACTACCACTACCTATGCAAAAATCATGTCGATCCTTTGCTCTAAGAAAAAATAAAACAAATCTATCCCACGTGAACCATACATTTTACCGGGATAAATGTAGCCTATGTGCTATTCCAGACTATAATCTATCTCTGTGCCAAATTTCATCCAGATCCGTTCAGCCGTTCTGGCGTGATTGAGTAACAAACTTCCATCCATCCAAACTTTCACATTTATAATATTAGTGGGATTTTGGTAACATCGGTAGGTATACAGGCCCTCAGGCCGTCTTACTAAGCTGTCAGGAATTCGGGTCGCGGATCGACTAATTATGATTTGTTTCGGCTGCAGCAACAGCTACATTTGATGATTCAATCTTCGTTTTGGGATTCCGCGAATCAAATGCACGGGCCAAATAATAACAGTGAATTAAAATTAGTTTAACGCCATACAAGAGGAACATTTATACGTATACATAAACAAAATGTAACTGATCGCTGTCTGTACGTGAAAGATATATGAGAATAACTATTATCGTGGGCTATATCAATGCAATACAACCCAAAACAATTACAGTCAAACCTGGGTAAGTGAGAACTGGATAAGTGAGAAAACTCTATAAGTGAAAGTAATAGCCAGGACCCGTCATTTTAAGCTCCCAAAACCTCTATTAGCGAGAAACAGAAACCTTTGTAAGAGAGAGTCGTTTTTCCCTCATGGACCTCCGTAAGTGAGACTGCTACTTATCTATACCTCTATAAGCGACAGTCAAGCTTTATTTATTTACTACCTGTTGCCCGCGACTTCGTCCGCGTGGAATTAACAAAGACAACCGTTGACAACAGCCTTCGCCAATTCTGAGCCCGCGGGACGCATTGCAGGTTATTGCTATCAAACTTAATCAGGCGCTGCGCTGCAACATTGGTTTTAATTGTTTTTCGTGAGATCCTATTTTTTATTTTCTAAATAAAAGTAGCCTAAGTTACTCCTTGTTACATCAGCTATCTGCCAGTGAAAGTCCCGTCAAAATCAGTCCAGCCATTTCAGAGATTAGCCGGAACAAACAGACAGACAGACAGACAGACAGACAGACAGACAGACAGACAGACAGACGGACAGACAGACAGACAGACAAAAATTGTAAAAAATGTGGTTTCGGTATAGGTAACGTGTATACATCCAAATGCAATGAGTAAAAAGCTGTTATTTTAATATTACAAACAGACACTCCAATTTTATTTATATGTATAGATGTATGTATATTATTTTTATATTTATATTATTGTAATAGACAATCGGATCGAATACGTCCCCAAACCCAAACGAAACCCAAACGAAATTGACGATTTTTTTAAGTGTAAATAAATTCTAAATAAAATAAAATTACATAGTGCATGAATATATGTCTTGTTATTGCTGCGTACCTCTATAAGAGAGAAACGCTACCCATGTACCTTCATTAGCGAGAAACTCGGGTTAGTGAGAAACCTCTATAAGCGAGAATGAGATTGTGCTCCCTTGAACTCTCGCTTATCCAGGTTTGACTGTATTCTTAGAATTTTTGTCTGTATATCTGTGTCTGTGCGTTTGTGCGCGTTAATCTTACAAACGGCTGAACAGATCTATGTGCGGTTTCCACTAATGTATTGCGGTACAATTCACTTAAAATATGATGTTTGTTTTATAGCAATCGGTTCATAAATAAAAAAGTTATATTAATTTAAAGACGCGGCCGTAGTCGCGGGCAACAGCTATAATAATAAATAAATATTACCAGCTCAAATGCTAGGCTATTCGTAAGCTAACCGTATACTTTATAGTCTGCCGTATGTAGACACATTGTATGGACATTATAATGTTTTAAATATTGCCCGCTAGAGGCGCTTTTCAATTTGCCATAAAATGTCTCTAAATACGTAAACTATAAACTATATAGATAACTTATGGGTAATCTCGCACTTAACGAGATTTTCGCATCGAGTTCTCACACACCCATAACAATGTACTGCTCTAAAATGTAAGAGATCTCTTCAAAAAGAGCAACCATGGAGTTTCTCGCCCGTTCTACTCCATAGGAACGGCATTCCGAACGGGTGGTAAAGTTGTAGCTTAGTATTGTGTAACTATTTTGACGATTCACAAGTACTGTACTTAATGGTTTACATGAATAAAAAATATTCTGATTCTTCAGGAAAATCAGTAAAATGGTTATATCAAGATTAAAATAAGCGTTAGTAGCCTAGTAGTTAGTGGGGCCCTCTTCGTAACCGAGAGATATCGGGTTCGATCACTGGCAATTGATCTCAAGCCATGAAGTCACTCCGAGAGCCACATTTCCTACTAGTAATCTTATTTTAAAAAAAACCTACCAAATAGTTGTAACCTTAAATATTTACAAACTAAAGAAAATAACATTATTATACAAAATAAATATAAATTAATAAGAAAATAGAAAAGCTTACCTACTTAATATTTACAAAAAGTGTAAAAATGTTGGCCCATGCGGTAGCGTGCCCAAGATGCTGGCCGCATTTCCTCGCTGAATAACCAAAGCTACTCGCTGAGCGAGGAAATACCCAGCCCTTGGGATAGCACCATGTAACGCCTTAAAGAGGAACACACCACTGACCCTCGGATCGTCAACTTTCCAATTATAAACCAAACAAGTTGATCGATACTTAAAGAAGCCAGCAACACCGAACTCCTCTAAGATGTCAGTCGAGAAACTGTCTGTCACGAGTGTCGGGACCCCAAATAATATGCAATTCTCCCCGAAACGAAGTCACCTTTTAAGATATTCAAAGGGAAAAGGCCATTAAGGGGGAAAAAAATATATTCAAAGAAAGAATAACGCACAGAATTAACTGTATGCTACCTACATATACAAGTCTTTAAAACCTAGTCTGAATCTAGAGCATCTCTGCTTACCCTAAAGCCGTGTTAGCGCGAACATAGGAATACCTACAACGGAGATTGGGAGCGCGTCACCTAATTCGGCTGGCGGACAAACACACGCGGGTGGTCCGGCCACCCAGAGAGACGAGAAACCATAGAGTAGGTATATGCTCTACATGTTTAAGCAGTCATAGACAATATTGATTTCTTACATTCACGCGAATACTACACATGCAATTAAAAACTACTTTTTTTCGGATTTTATCGCGTGTATTTTATGTTTTTATGTTCCCGGCTGCTTTACAGCATCCATGGTCACGGAAGGACTGAGGTGTTTGACGTCCTAGTTGGACAATAATCTATGAAACATGTTCTATATAATGTTCTCTATGGTTTTCTCTCTCTTCTCTATGGCGCTTCCTTGGCATCGTTTGTTCTACAAAGTGTTCTGAGTATTTAAATAAAAATATGATTATATAACTATCAAGAAGTCTATAATTTCAACCCCAGGGCCCATGGTATATTTATCACTAGTGTCATAGTTAGAACCGGGGTACCCTCATATTTACTTGTTGCTTGTGGTCCGATCTACGCAGAATGGTGCTCCCGTGTCTTGAGGTCTTGCAATAGTGCGCTTGGTTTTGGATTTAATTATATTAATTACTGGATCCCAAGTTGGTGGTGGCACCCAGTGAGGCTGTTTAAAAAACATATATTCCAATAAGAATCCAACTCCATGCATTTCCTATTCCGACAACGTTCGTTCATGTCACCAAAACATTTCAAGCTTGACTGGCCCCGTACTTACATCCCCACTACCCGATAAACACTTTATATCTATGTAAATACGGTACAAATTTGCATAACACATGGTGCAGCCTTCTTTATTTATGCACGTACGAAGAAAAGTGTACTTTAACTACGCCTAAATAAAAGTTATTTCGCTTTGATAGTAACTTGAGTTGGATTGTAAAACGGAATTCTATAGATATGCAAATTTGTTAACATATTGGACTCTACACTGATGTTGTTAAGATACATTATTGTATGTTAAGTGGTTATCTATTTAAGGCTCACGAACTAATTGAGACGTCTTCCTCTGTTGTCTTTTTGTCTGTCTGTATGTCTGTGGAGAGGCGACTGTTATGAAATTGAATATAGAAAATGTTTTCTTGAAGTTATTTTTGTTTTAAACGCCACCACAAATTTAAAAAAGTTTAAATAAATTTTTAGTTGATTTACCTAAAAAGTATTTTTCGCTGGTAATTGTCAGGACTAGGTATCTATTCCGTTTGGTTTTCCCACATTTAATAATATATTGATTTAAATAAAACCTATTTTTCGGATTTTATCGCGTTTATTTTATGTTTTTACGTTCCCGACGTTTCGGTTGCTTTACAGGAACTGTGGTCACGGGAGGACTGAGGTGGTTGACGTCCTAGTAGTAGGGGAGCCCAAGCGGGGATTTCGGGATTTACTAAAGCGCGGCAGATTAATATACAGGGGGATACCTTGTACCCGGTTAAGTACCTCCACAAAACATGAGGCCCATATATAAGGCCGCCCGTGAAGGATACAGGATCAGATTAGTAAAAAAAAATTGACCATCAGAAATTCTCGAGCGCGTCAGATTAAGGTAGGGTGAGTTAATTACATCCTAAAAAGTGTATATTCCACTAATCTGACAATTTGAGAGTGACGTAAAAAAAGGGGAGGGCAACAAAGTTGTAAAAAAAAAACGTCATGTCGACATTCTCGAGCGTAGCTAAATTTTTTTTTATTTTGAAGGAAATAATTCAAGAATAATGAAAAATATATAATCTGACGATTTCCGCAAGCCGAAATAACAAAAATTCGTCGATAAAGTTAAATGCGTGCAGCTGCGTGATGCCTACATTTCCTTCTCCGCGTTTCTATTCCTCTCTCACTCTTTCTCTATCTATTACTCTCTCACTCCGTCCCCACTCTGGTTTCTGTTGCCATGACGCCATCACAGCTGACACATCACACATCACGGATGAAGATGATGATTAATTAATCATTAATCAATTAATTATAAAACATTAAATTGTTTTAAGCTTTTTTTTAAGTATTTTTTTTATAAATACATGTATTCTACTAAAAAAGCATACACTTATTTATTTGCATGCTATTTCCTGAGCTTGAAAGTGGTTTTTTTGGAATAACTTTTAACCGGCTTTATCGATCAACTTCAAAAACTAATCCGCCTTTGAGCTTGAAAAACCACGTCGATCGCCACCAAGCTGGTCAAAAGCGGTTGATTCGTTCGAGAGATATCGTGAACGATAGAAACCCGAAAAAGTGTTTTTTCGGGATTACTCCGAAATTTGTGGCTCGATCAATTAAAATTGCAAAATTACTTATGAGGATGATAAAACTGCGTCGAATTGCGCCAACCGCGTGAAAATTGGTTGATCCATTCAAAAGTTATTGCGCTTTGAAAATTCCAAAAATAGTGTTCTATGAAACTTCTCATTGAAATAAAACTATTTTTTTAAGGATTTTATCGCGTTTATTTTTCGTTTTTACGTTCCCGACGTTTCGGCTGCTTTACAGCAACCATGGTCACGGGAGGACTGAGGTGGTTGACGTCCTGGTGTCATAGTTAGAAACGGGCTACCCTCATATTTAATTGTTGATTGTGGTCCGATCAAAAAAATAGTTTTATTTCAATGTGTAGTATTCGCGTAAATATAAGAAATCAATATATGAAACTTCTATCAGACTTTCGAGCTGGGAGAGCTCAAATGCATAGACATATTATTTCTTTGAACTCAGCGAGCTCAAAATATCACATAAATTATATTTTGAGCTCAGAAATGTCATAAGTACAATTTTAAGCACCCAGGAATGGAATTAGCGGGAAGTTGCAGGGATGGCCTTTAAGGTGAACCGTTTTTCTAATTTTTTTTTGTCAGATCAGGCAAATCCCTCTAGATAATCGTCAGATTATGAGACAGTACGTTTAGAACATAAAGATGAACCATATATATCTTAATCTGACGCGCTTGAGTATTTCAAAATGGCGAATTTTTTTTGCACATTATGAAAATGGCCGCGAGTTTGCGTCCCATCGAAATCGTCAGATTAGTGAATGAGAGCTTTTTTTTGGTGCACTTAACACTCCCTTAGAAAATCTGACGCGCTCGATTAATTTTTTTTTTTTTCATTTTCAACCCTTAAATACAACCACCCCCATCATGCAAACGATCAGATTAACATACGTACATTATTAAAAATACGTAGGACATTGATGCTATCAATATCTGACGCGCTCGAAGATGTCCATGCAACAGTTTTTTTTTACATATTTAAAAATCTATAGCCGCTTCCCCCACCGATGTAAAGGTATATATCATATAACATTTTTTTCTTCTTATCATCTAAGCTTTGCATCCCAATAGGTCTCTACGACGCTCGAGTAAATCCCCATTTAGCCTCGTGGGCTCCCCTACTATAGTGTCATAGTTTGAACCGGGGTGGGTCATATTTAGTTGTTGTTTGCGGTCTGATCTACGCAGAAAGTGCTCACAGTGTCTTGAGGTCTTGCAATGGTGCGCTTGGTTTTGGATTTAATTATATTAATTACTGGATCCCAGGTCGGTGGAAGCACCCAGCCATCTTCCCTATTGAAATAAGAATGTTTCTTAATTTAAATGGCCTCACGTATAATCCTTGGTCGGAATCGGTGTTCGTCGGGAACGTAAAAACATAAAATATACACGATAAAATACGAAAAATTAGCTTTATTTTAACTGATTTTATCGCGTTAGAAGAAACAACTAAATATGAGTTCCAACTGTGATAAAATTAGTTTTATTTCAAATTAGTTTTATTCCAATGTGCAGTATTCGCATAAAAATAAGATATCAATTATGTTACTGGTTAATATTTGGCTAATATAATTCAAAGAAACCACAGACAAATTAGCCGGGACTTGACTTTCGTAGGCCCCTCAAGCATAGCCTTTTGGGAGTTTGCCATATGCCTTGTATAAAACTAGTGATTTTGTGTAGGTTTTCCTTAGTGTATATATGTAGATACATGAATTTATTTCGCGCGAGTGTGTGCGCTCACATAGTTGTGTGCCGTTCGTGTTCACCGCCCCATAAACATTTACATAAACGTTATTTAAACCAGAAATATGATAATTTATTGGTCACCCAATACATCAGATTTAAAAAAAAAATAACATGGCGGATGGCTTAAGTACTAATGAAGCTATTAATGCCCAGCAATTAAATTTATTAATGTTTCGGTCGATACAATTTGCATAAGCAAGTGTTGAAATGTGTGGGCACAGTAGTACAGTGACACACGGGCCTGGGGGACTGCGAGCATATTTGTTGGGTGTGAGGTTGGCCGAGCAACAACATCTTTGATTAGCGCTTTGATTAGTTGGCAGTGACCCTGCTATCTGTGCTGAGATTCCCGGATTCAAATCCTGGTAGGGACAAGCTTTGTGTGATGGGCATGAATGTTTGTATCCGAGTCATAGATGTTTAATATCTGTATAAGTATTATATACTGAGTTCACCCTCAGTCCATTATACGGTACCCATAATACAAGCGTTGCTTAGTGTGGGACCGTATAGTTAGTGTGTTCGTCTGGCAATATTATTATTATAGAATTGTAGAGATTAGACAACAACCTGTGGAAAACGCTATATATATAAGGATATCTGTGGTCTATCTTCTCTATGGCGTCTCCTCAACATTGTTCATTTTAAAAAGTGAGTATTTAATTAATTGTATAAATCAAAGAAGTTCATCATTTTACCCCCAGGGGACTCGGTGTATTTACCAGAGATCTAGCTAACTATACAAAATTCTTTCTATAAGAAAACCTATCCTGTTAATTATAGATAATAAATTGACGACGAACAAGTAATCCAACATGTTGGCCATTCTCCCATGCTCGTGTGTAACATAAAGTTACACAAATAATATGGTCGAATTACCATAATATCACAATTATGAGCGCACAATTAAAAGTTTTAAGACTTTTCAACGGGCATGCTATAAATTAAACCATGTATAAATGCTAAGTCGCTAACTTAGATGTTTGAAATTCTTTGATTAATTAATATGTACCTGAGAATTTATTTTAATGGCTTACCTCTATTTGCTCGAATTCCATTACGATGAGATAGGTAGATAATAATAATTGAAAATGAGATTCACACATGAAATTCTTAACTTACCGATATAGTTTATTAAAAAGAAATGTATAAGGAAGCGAGAATTAAATGAAAATACAACTGTTTATATTGAGGATTAATTTATGTCTATAATATATATTACTAGCTGCGCCGCGCGGTTACCCGCGATTAAAAAGTTAAGTTTAAGAAACACGGTTCATGTATGCTATCCCATAGGAACCGTGCATTTTTCTGGGATAAACATTAGCCTATGTAATTTTTTTTCCCTAAACTACCACTACCTATGCAAAAAATCATGTCGATCCTTTGCTCTGCAGAATTAAAACAAATCTATCCCTCGGGAACCATACATTTTACCGGGATAAAAAGTAGCCTATGTGCTATTCTAGACTATAATCTATCCCTGTGCCAAATTTTATCCAGATCCGTTCAGCCGTTCTGGCGTGATTGAGTAACAAACATCCATCCATCCAAACTTTCACATTTATAATATTAGTGGGATTCGTTCTCATCACACAAAGTTTTCCTAAGAAAGTCAAGCAACTCTACAATTTAAACGGATTATATAAAGGAAATATCAATCCAGCCCGCTCTCGATTTAAACCAATCGATCGACTAACTCGACTATAGTACAAAGCTGGACTATAAAAACAGAACGCCGAGACCGGATGTGCTTGCTAGCGATGACGTCACAGCCCACCCACGAGCGCAACTTAATTAAGACATTAAGTTGTATAATTATTATTATACGATCGTTATCGACTCCTTTTACGACTCTTATTTGGATACTAATAAAGCGACATTTTGTGATTTAAAAAAAAACATATGGCAGTGGTAGAACGGTGGCCTCGGTAACGAGGTTCGCAGGTTCAAGCCCTGGCTCGCACCTCTGGGATTTCTGGAATTCATGTGCGAATCTCATTTTCAACCACGATTATCACTTGCTAAACGGTGAAGGAAAACATCGTGAGGACACCTGCATGTCTGAGAGAACCTCTCGAAAGACGTGTGAAGTCCGCCAACCCGTACCGGGCCGGCGTGGTGGACTATGGCCTAATCCCCCTCGCATTGAAGGGAGGCCCGCACCCAACAAAGAGCTAGTTTTTTTTATAACTGATAATGTGGAAGAAATTATAAAATTATGTGAACTTATCGTAGATTTTGTGATAATGTATAACCCATATCAATGGTACCTACTTAATTATTATAACCAATGAATACTTAATAGAATAATGTTTTATCTTAAAGGTAAGGTAAGGCAGGCGGTTATGCTGGCGGGGCGGCCGCTATGCCCCGACGGTTATAGTCGGGATCTTGTATATATGTTACGTGCTCCGTAAACTCTCATAGCGCGTTTCAGGATTGTATGTAGAGTTGTCATTTGTTCTGAATGTCGGTCGGCAGCGCCATCTGTGAATCTTAACTCTTAAGCCATAAGACTATATTCCTGTGAACATTAGAATGATATTTTACCTACCAAAAGATACGTGAACACACCAACTATACGGTCCCACACTAAGCAACGCTTGTATTATGGGTACCGTACAATTGAGGGCGATCCTAGTATAAAATACTTTTATGCATTTTCTTTGTTCCCCGTTGACTACAATCTGGGTGTTTTCAAGTGGAGAGTGAACAGGTACCTTCTAGGCAAGTATGCTAACTCGTAGATCTCATCGTCACTTACCATCAGGTGAGATCGAGATCAAATACTTGCCTATAATGTAATAAAAAAAATACATCCATCATCTCAGTTGTTACTTATATAATGTACTTACTTACTGGTGTGTATCATGTATTAATTCTTATTTTCTCCTTGTTTCAGGACGAAGTAAGTACGGGACGTGCTCACGACATTCACGTGAGAAAATTCCATTTATTTATATCAGGGTTTCCCAACCTTTTTTGCATGATGCCCCCCCGGATTTAAAAAAAAAATTCATGCCCCCCCCTCTTATATTTCTCTTCATTGCTTCAATAGAACACACAAATTACTTTTACGATATTTATTTCACACAATGTATTATTTATTAATGGGATATTTGCGCCTGCATTTTTTGAACCAGTTGGTCGATATTAGGTTCTGTTTTTGACAGAGCTATCGCATCAAATCATACACTTCATGCCCCCCCCTAAGATCTCTCTACCCCCCCCCCCCCCCCCCCCCACTGGTTGGGAAGTCCTGATTTATGTTATTATATTTATGTTTGGTGTGCTCTTTCGACGGTGGCCAAGACTACGTCGCGATCAATGTTGCCATTAATTGACATTTTCATGTACAAGGTATAACAAAATTAAGTGTAAAATATTTCAACCGACGAATCAGTAAGTTATATGGATCACTTTGATGTATAAAATAATTGTGTAAATTATGTTTGATTTGTTTTTAAACAAGGCGAAGCAGCGGCGTGTGGCCGAGCGGCTCAGTACAGGGTGTATTTTTTTAAATGTTTAATAAATTGAAATATTTGTTTGGGAATGTTATCTTTATAACCTACTGTTGAGCCTGGTAAAATATTTTACACTATTATTGTTACACCTTGTATATAAATAGATTTAACATTTCTCATTTGTTGAAAGTGGCCGATGACGTAGTCTTGAGCCACACGGCCTGTACCCGGATTTTTGGAAGGCTTGCGCGGGGACATGGGTCCAGCACGCAGAGGCCCTTTTGAGAATTTTAATGTTATGTTAGCCACCTGCTGGGGTCAACTGCTGAAGATGATAGCATAAACAGCTAATTGACCTCAGCAGGCGGAGGAACTATTATAGGAATATGGAAAGATAATTGGGACTATGGATTGAGGATTGGATGGGAATATTGGAAGGGCTCTGTACACCTGCCATAATCAGCTTTTATCTAATTACTATTGGCAATTACACTTTATATATTATTAGTTTTTTATAACAGTTCTAATTGTTGTCTCCTAGTGGCATTAAAAACAGCTTAACTCAATTTTGTTAAAATGATCATCACTTTTTTGTCATCTCCAAACCGATGTAAAAAATATCAAATTGAACGAATAATAGACTGACAACTATATAACAAAAAACTGTCAACGGTTAAACTTTCTATGACCGCCAGCGGCCAGGAGTGAGCTTGAACTTAATCTTGACAAATTTTATTAAAAAAGAAATGTCTTATTCACTACACACAGACAATTATTGAGCACAGCACGCAAGTAGCAAGTCGACAATAAAATATTTTTTTTTTTTATAACATTGTAGGCAAGTATTTGATCTCGATCTCACCTGATGGTAAGTGACGATGAGATCTACGATGGAGCATACTTGCCTAGGTAGGAAGGCGGCAGTAGATCGAGACGCTACATTCACTAGGCACATGCAGCGCAACTGATCTGACCCGCCATCCATGAATGGCAACACCGAACATCATGCCGGAACACGGCTAGGCCGCTTGGCGACATGGCTTTGTTCAGTGGGTGGTGACTAGCCACGGCCGAAGCCTACCACCAGTGAAATATTTAAATCTTTTCCGGACACTTGTCACTTCGTTCTTCGAGGAGGCTGGCTGCTTGTTATTTGTGGACTGTCCTCGTGTAAACCAAGCTTTAGACTGGAGCAAGGCACAGATTTAAAATAATAGAAGATTCTACGATAAAAAAAAACAAAACGAAATTTACGTTAACAAATCACAACTTAAAATTTAAGTAAGATAATCAAAGTTTCGTCAAAGTTAAAAGCTAAGGAACCCTAAAATGCCCATAAACTCAATTTGGTGTTTCATAAAAAAAAAGGTTACAGCTACTGACCCGCCATTAGTCATAATATGATTAAATTGTCACAAAAAACAGATTGACAAAAACTAAAATCGTGATTTTGGTTAATGATAAAAAAGTAACAGTTATGTTAGTATATTGTTGTGTAATACATTTAATTCGTACTCCTGTTGCTAGCATGGGGTCAGTGAACCAACCACGGATTTCGGATTTAATCGCGTTTATTTTAATTTTTTTACGCTCCCTACGTTAAAAACCCGGGTACCCCAGTTCAAACTGTGACACTAGGACGTCAACCACCTAAGTCCTCCCGTGACCATGGTTGCTGTAAAGCAGCCGAAACGTCGGGAACGTAAAAACGAAAAATAAACGCGATAAAATCCTTAAAAATAGTTTTATTTCAATTTCTTAATGACTTGTAATTAGATTTATTTCTTTGGGAATATTATCGTTATAACCTTCTGTTGGCCCTGTTAAAATATTTTACACTATTATTGTTACACCTTATAAATATGATCGCGACACTCCCGGCCGGAAAGCCTAGAGCATTGTTAGTAAGTTGCGCGTCCACTGCGTAATTTTCTTTAGGGCTCTCATGGCTGCGCCTCGCCTTTGCTTTGTCTCTATTCCATGTTCGTGTAATTCGTCTTGATTCTCACTTTCCTCTCCTAACTCTGACCTTAACTTGAAATGAAGAGCGTTGTCGGATGTAATCAACGTTGATACTCCTCTACTAGATACCATTCTTCGTAAGGCTATATTTAACACTATTATTGAGCCACCTTATATGTATATATTTTTTTAATATCTTGTTCATGATTTTATTCGGCTTTTGTATTCTTATATTTCTTGTATTTAATTGGCTTGTTACACTGAATTGACTTTATTATTATATTCTATAGGATCATTACATTCGACCTTAGCTTTCATGTTTCAGTACAATCACCAAATTAATGTGGTACCTAATTTAAAAAAATCTTTCAATGCAATTAATATTTAATTAAGCACATATCCAATTTTGTTTTATACAGAATGATTCAGAAAGACTATAAGGCCATGAACCTGAGCTTTCGTTAGCGCGTTTGTAATTATTATGGAAAGTCCAAAGTAACAAAGACGATAAGTCAATATAAAAAAATATATTCCCGACTGTTATTTTTTTTTTATTTTTTTGTGCGCATTTTTTTTAAATGTATACATTGAAAGTATGACTTCATATAATGATATCAAATTTTGTAGAGAAGCGCAGGTTCAATGCTAAGTATACCATTTCTGAATCATTCTGTATAATTTTTGCTTTATTCTCAGCTCAGTATTGACCAGGAGATAAATTGATTTGAAAAAACTACAAATATTTTTTTTTTCTACAATCGTGTAATACGTGTAGTACAATCGAATTTATCATCAAAAAATATAATACCAGCCCATTTAATGTCCCACCCATGAGTGACATATGTGACAGAAGAGACTACCTCGCGTAGCATATTATCGTACCATGATTATTATCAACTATTCAATACATAGAACAATTTTTTACTTTGTGTCAACCCAAAAATATGTTTTTTTTTGGAAATCGCAATCAAAGATCTTTCGAACTGAACGGGGAGGACGAAAAGTACCGGTGTAAAAGAGACGGAAATATAATTATACTTTTTCTATCATAAAAACGCCTTTTTTGTTTTAATATTCATCGGATAGAACATACATTTCTTACATCTTAACTCGCAAATTTTGAGTTGAGCCCGTATCGTTCTGAGGGTGCGATTTGTGTATTTGTGTTTTGTGCTTTTCGTTGCCATTTTGACAGGGATCGTCCGCCGCCGCCGCCCCGCCAGGCGGTCGGTGAAATATTTTGACCAATTTTATAAACTCATCACTCTCATTTTCGTTTTGAGACCTGAATTGGTTAAGATATTGCATCGTCCGCTTGGTCCGGGAATATCGTCGAGGGAGCTGCCTGTATGTGCCTGTTGTTTTTAATTGTCAGTGTTACCAACGTTTTTGCAATTGCTACTAAGTTGTAATATCAAGAGCTCCGGTTAATCTTTCAGTAAAGTATCCTCCACTTTACTTGTAGGGTTAGGGAGGGGGGGGATCCATCCCCCCTCTCCTACTTAACCTTTAATTAGGCCTAGTCTACAGATCAGCATGTCAAGTGCGTGCTAACTGTATACTTTATAGTCTACCGTATTTAGACATTTTGTATGGAGAATTGAAAACCGCTTCTAGCGGACGGTATTTGAAACTTTCAATTCTCCATACAAAATGTCTAAATACGGTAGACTATAAAGTATACGGTTAGCTTATGAATAATCTCGCACTTGACGTGCAGGCGTTTATACATTTAAAAGTTCCTAACTTGCTAACTTGACGTTGGGTTGAGGATCTTAGGAAAAAACATATTGAATGTCCTAAGTAAATGATGAATTTCGACAAGTATGCTACGAGACCTATTTCATAATACTACAATATCTTGTGAATTAATGTCAGAAAGGCCCGCCACACACTCCCACCACTGCTACTCTTGTAAGCCAGGATCTACAGTGGTGTCCCATGATGACACCGAGGTTTGACCCTCGGCGAGTCCCGGGATAAAGTTAATTGTCTCGGAACCCGCACGAAATTAATCGAAAGATAAAAATCGGAGGAGTTGGAAGAAAACTATCCACTTCCCTCCATTGCAAAGCGGGAGAGAAAAGAGAATTAATGTCAGATAGCGAATAGTCGTGGAATGTTATTGAATCAAATTTTATTGACCAATATTTGTCAGGCTATTTGTAGTATTATGAAATAGAACTCTTACCGGTATCGCCCTTTTTAACCGACTTCAAAAAGGAGGAGGGTCTCAATTCGGTTGTTTTTTTTTTCTTTTTGCTATTTGTTGTATTTGTGTGTTTGTTTAAGCATGTTGAATGTGACTGATACTATGTTATACATTATCATTATTTTAACTGTTGTGTTGCGACGTATTATGTTTTCTCCGAGCGACAAATATTATATTAAATTATCAATATAAACAATAAAATTAATATCTTGTATTTACGCGAATACTACACATTGAAATAAAACTAATTTTGAGGATTTTATCGCGTTTGGTTTATGTGTTTACGTTCCCGACGTTTCGGCTGCTTTACAGCAACCAATGAACGCGATAAAATCCTTAAAATTAGTATTATTTCAATATAATTAATTTCACTCGTGGAGTTAGCTAATGAGTTACCTATGCATATACATTTTTAGATGCCAAACTGAATGCGTCAAAAACTAAACCAAACAACAAACAGCTAGATGTCTCCTTTCTCCATATAGCTGTATATTAGTTTCCGTCCCTGTCGTCAAACTTAGAACAATAAATTTGTATTACAAGAACGCGTTTCCTTAGGGCGCTCGTAAATAGTCTAGCTTTGTGGCAATATCTATCTGCTACTGTATAAAAAATTTAGTTACGGTCTATATTACGCGGCACTTAACGAATTATACGCTTGATGTGTTGACAATAAGATTTAAGTAAGAGTATCGCTTGCAGTATTCCCACGCTATACCGCTCAGTACGATGCAATTTTTGCCCGTTACAGGCCGTCCGTTTACAGGCCCTTTTAGTTAAGAAAGTCCTATCCTGTACGGCTTTGTAAGACTGTATTATGTCTCCTCAGGTCCACGCACCCGGAGGCCCAAGAAACCTCCCGGAGACGCGCCGTCGGATGAAAAGAGACCTCGCACCGCCTTCTCAGGACCTCAACTTGCTCGATTAAAGGTAGGTTTTAAGATGTAAATACCTCCCGACGATCACGCCAACTGGGCCCCAAGTGTGCAAATACAATCGATTCATAATCGAACAGCAACCGCATAGTAACTGTCACTGTTGACAGATATTGTATGGGGTATCTATCAAAAGAGACAGTTACTATGCGGTTGCTGTTCGATTATGAATCGATTGTGTTAGTAGACTTGGGGCCCTGTAGGTCACAAACTAAGCATTAGTTGTATTGTGAATATACCGTACAATGGACTGGGTCGATCCCAGTATATAGTTACTTATATAGATATTAAGCATCCATAACTGGGGTACAAACATTTGTGCACGTCATCTGATCTGATCCGATGTGATTTCTGAGTGTATTTTTTTTCTATTGTCATACCCAAATTGTCACTGACCACATACTAATTACATATGCGCTATAGCAGCGCAAATTCAAATGGTATTATAGTCTTTCTGAATCATGCTGTATAGTAGCAGCCAACACTCCGTTTAACATTCGTTCAGTCCCGAGGAAACCTACATCTATACATACAAATAAATAAAATTGGAGTGTTTGTAATATTAAAATAACCGCTTTTTACTGAGTGCATTTGGATGTATACACGGTACATATAACAAAACAACATTTTTTTCACAATTTGTCTGTCTGTTTGATTCGGCTAATCTCTGAAATGGCTGAACCGATTTCACGGAACTTTCACTGGCAAATAGCTGATGTAACAAGGAGTAACTTAGGCTACTTTTATTTTAGACTAGCTGTTACCCGCGACATCGTCCGCGTGGTATTTAACCAAAAGCGGTCGAAGTCGCGGGTAACAGCTAGTTCTAAATATAAGGGATAATGGCTACAAGTCCTGCTTTCATTCACAGCACGAGTTTGCTGAAAATCGTTACCTGACCGAGCGCCGGCGGCAGAGCCTTGCAGCTGAGCTAGGCCTGGCCGAAGCCCAGATCAAGATCTGGTTCCAGAACAAACGCGCGAAGATCAAGAAGGCCTCAGGCCAAAGGAATCCCCTGGCCTTGCAGCTGATGGCTCAGGGCCTGTATAATCATAGCACGGTGCCATTGACGAAGGAGGAAGAGGAGCTGGAGATGAAAGCAAGAGAACGGGAGCAGCAGCTGAATAGGTGTTAGATGGGGGGGGGGGGGGATTGAGTTAAGATACTTCAGTGATAGCCAAGTTCGTAGAAGGCTTGCCTCGGTAACGAGGATCGCATGTTCAAACCCCGACTCGCACCTCTGGTATGTCTGGATTTCATGTGCGAATCTCATTTTCAACCACGATTATCACTTGCTAAACGGTGAAGGAAAACATCGCGAGGAAACCTACATGTCTGAGAGAGCCCCTCGGAAGACGTGTGAAGTCCGCCAACCCGCACTGGGCTAGCGTGGTGGACTATGGCCTAATCCCCTCGTATTGTGGGGAGGCCCGTGCCCAACAGTGGGACATTTAAAGGGCTGGTATTATTATTCTTACGTCGCTTCTGTCAGCAATACCGAGCCGTCATGTAAAGCCGTCGTGGTCCTGCGCCTGATCTTCCTCCGGCCGTGACGGATTGCCGTCCTATGAGACTATGAGAGTGAGGGAGGAGAGAGTATACCTGCATCCTTTTTTACTATAATATCTCTTGCGTAGTTGGGTATTCTCCGTTGATTTTGGCCACCGTGACCAAAATTCGGTCAGGTAGAGTATTATTTATTCTGTTAGGAATATGATACCCATGTCGCTCCGAGTCGGTCTCTCGCATTCTTAATTTATACAAGAGAATGAGACAAAATACATATACCTGCCTTTTCACATCTTGTTTCGTCACACCTGACTGTGCTACATCGGAGACAATTCGTCAGTCAAATTTGTGTAATATTGTATCTTTACAAACGAAAAAATATGATAAACAAAGATGGATTATTATGAAAAAAATTAACTGAAACTTAATTTCAGAAAACATCTCTGGCCATTTTTCATTAATAATATACAGTATTAAAACTAAAGCGAGCGATGTATTTTTAAAAAAATAATATTTAAAAAATGAGGATCGGAGTCGAGCATCCATTCGTGAGATATAAATTGGTCACATCATTCAAAGCGCAGATTTGACAAATACCTTATAACATTACTGGCTTGTTGTATTCTTTTTAAATACTGCATAATTAGACAAATTGGCTTTCGCCGTTTTGGCGTTGATTACTACTGATGATGGTACCATATTATTAATTATACTTATGCTCGGCTTACACGAGGACAGAATGCAAGTAACTAGTAGCAAGATACCTCAAATGAACAGTATGGCAAGCACGACAGAATAGTGCCTGGAATCTATGTCTATACATTGCCAAGCTGTTTACTTGCTACTTGTGCCCTCTCTTCGTATAAACTGAGGGTACGTTTATGTGAATGACACTAGCAAGCATCAACGGAAAAATGTCTGGTTTTGATTATTCTAGTTGACAAGTAGCAAGTCAACTTGGCATGCCTCGTGTCGAGTTGACTCACTACTTATCCACTTGCCCAACATGAATCGTGTATATATGGCACAATTAGCTTGATAAATTCGCAAAATGACAAGTCACGCAACTCCGTCGATTTTCAACGTGACAACTTGCCAAATTTTAATAATGCAAACGAATACGCACAAGTGGTCCATTTTTGTTTGGTTATAATTATTATTATTAACCGACTTCAAAAAGGAGGAGGTTCTCAAATCGGTGGTATTTTTTTTTGTATAAAAGTTTTTTCATCTGACATCTATAATTACCATAGCTGTTTTCGAGATTGTAATAATAATTTTAACAATTCTGCATTTTTGTTTGTGGTTGAATCTAATAATAAAATAATTAATTATAACAAAAATAATTCATGTCACTAAAATATTTGTGAAAAAAATTAATAGTCGAATATTGTCCCACTCGAGTTGTGTAAAATAAAATGAAAATGTAAATAATAATATAATTAATTAATAACAAATAAGATTTAATAACAAATTTTACTTTTTAAGTTATTTATTGTGCAATTTAGCAGTATTAGTCGTTATTTATATTTGGACAGCACTTTGAGAAAATATACCTACGAAATTGACATTTTCTTTTCTTGTAAGTATTTTTTTTCTTTTATGTCATTTTCAGAGTGTTGTTAAAAATGTAAATGTGAACGGTAGCGATTTATAGGAGAGGAATCTCATTAAAAGAAGTTAAAAATAAAATGTGTGGTTTGTTTCATTTTCTTAACCCCTAATGTAGTCTTCTTCTTCTTCTTTCTTTACGAAATGAGATGCGTTGAAATAAAATGGATATGAATATGGCCTTACCTACAACTTAGCGGGTATTTTTCCAATGTCAAGTAATTAATAGTGATAACACATTCTTCTTCTTTCTTTAACGAAATGAGATGCGATGAAATAAAATGGATATGAATATGGCCTTACCTACAACTTAGCGGGTATTTTGCCAATGTCAAGTAATTAACAGCGATAACACATTAAATAAATACACATTATGAATAAAATAATGGATGTGATATGATGATATGACAATGTCGTGTTCCCCCTAATGTAGTCGTGGCGTCATCGAGAAAGCATGCTGTCACTGTCATACTTATTTATGAAATCAGCGGTGTGAGTGGGATGGAAAGCGTCACGTTACCGAAACGGTGAGTAAAAAGGATTGTGTTCGACGTACAATACGTCAAGTGTGAGAATGGAGTGGAGAATTGAACAGCGCCTCTAGCGGACGGTATTTAAAACATTCAATTAACCATACAAAGTGTCTAAATACGTAGACTATAAAGTGTACGGTTGGCTCACGAATAATCTCGCACTTGAAGTACAGATAGTTAGTATTAGATTAGTTAAAAAATACCGATCAATGGTAGATTTTTCCATACAATATCAGTAAAACTTTTAGCTAGGTGTGATATTATTAAGTTATGGAAAGATTCAATGACTCGACTGGTCCTCTTTGAAGCTGTAAAAACTCAAACAAAGCCTAAGGCTTCTACTTTTATCGTGCGAACTGCCAAGGAATGGAACACGCTACCGGCGTCTTTGTTCCCCGTTGACTACAATCTGGGTGTTTTCAAGTCGAGAGTGAACAGGTACCTTCTAGGCAAGTATGCTCCATCGTAGATCTCATCGTCACTTACCATCAGGTGAGATCGAGATCAAGTACTTGCCTATAATGCAATAAAAAAGGCGATAAAACTTGGAAGTGTAGGCCATTCTATTATATTTCGTATTCTATGGTTCCGACCCTAAGACTTAACGGTATCAAACAAATAGCAATTTCGTCAATGGAATGAACTTAAAAAATGCAATAAAAACGACTTCAAAATTAACGCTGCCTGGCCGGGAATCGAACCAGGAATTCCCGATTCGAGACGCCACAAGTATTTCAATATCAAGCCCCGTTCACCCTCTATCTGTCAGTTCATTTCTACTAAATTAAAGGGGTGAACTTAAGGGCGGGGGTTGAAAAATGTTTTCCGCTTTTTATTGGCAAAATACTGTTAATGTTTTAGCCGAGTAAGTTTTGACAATTTTTTTTTACTAGGAAAGAAGTCGACGAATAATCAAACTACATAGCCTCCACTTTTAAACTCGACACTGGCAAAATGCACAAGCGTGTTATGCCGAAAAAAAAACATCTACTCTATGATGTATTTTATAGTTAGATACATACACGTGATCAGTATGGCCTGCACTCGTAATTTTTTTTTATTATTTTTTTTACGCTATTCATTTAAATACCAACATCGCTAATATAATTATTATTTGTAGCCGTAAACTGTTGCTAGCGACCTTTTGATCTAAGTAAGTACCTACCTAAGTACGTTTTTTTTAGCTTAATCGCTGGTTCTCTTGTTCTTTGATTATTCCCTCTCTCTATTTTCTCTCTAGTTTAGAGGTCGAGTCACCTTCGTCCGTAGGAGAATTAAGTACCCTCGAGATACCCTACACGTGACCCTGGGTGGTGCCAACCAGGTGACAACTCTACTGGTGGTAGGCTTCGGCCGTGGCTAGTCACCACCCACTGAACAAAGCCATGTCGCCAAGCGGCCTAGCCGTGTTCCGGCATGATGTTCGGTGTTGCCATTCATGGATGGCGGGTCAGATCAGCTGCGCTGCATGTGCCTAGTGAATGTAGCGTCTCGATCTACTGCCGCCTTCCTACCTAGGCAAGTATGCTCCATCGTAGATCTCATCGTCACTTACCATCAGGTGAGATCGAGATCAAATACTTGCCTATAATGTAATAAAAAAAAAAGAAAAAAAAGTTAGCTAGGACCTTCAATGATTATGGTGAGTACCTACCATTAATGCCCTAATTTTCCACCCATACCAGATTTACAATCTACAATTAAAACACCGTGCCCATACTAACAAAAAACAATCTATTAAGTAAGTATTAAATTAATCAAATAAAATAAAAGTTGTCAAATAAAAGTTGAATTGAAAAAAAATCGCCCAAGCACAGGTGTTAAAATTAATCGGACCGGGGTGAACGACCTTTTGACGTCAGGATAAAAATTACCGACCACCCACGTCGAACGCATTGCATTCACAACACAGGTAAACTATCAACACAACACACAATTAACTCAGAATTAAATATACCACAAACATGTACCTTAGTCGACGGGTTTAGAGTCAAAATTTAAGTGTACATTCTTACAATGTTGATACATTATTGAAAACATCTCTTAAACGGAGAGCGATATATATCGCTGTCCCCGTCCGCCGCGGAACATTCCGCGAATGTTAATACAACGAGTGAAAGAGTTGACGCTAATATCAGCGTTCTATTTCGAGATTCGAATTCATTTGAATAATAAGTTTAGCTTGAGCTTTGATTGGGAAGAATTTACTGGAAATGAGAGATCTTTTAATTAAATAATTTATTGAGTAAATAATTCCATTGCAAGCTGACCTATTAATGCTCAAATATACTTAAGAAAAGGAGGTCTTTTAATTTTGGATAACTTTTAAATCACTATTTAAGCTTGAGCTTTGTAATACAGCTTTTGCCTTACGGAACTAGGTCAAGATTATTTGGATAGGTGGTAATTTAGAGTTAAGTCTTGCAGCTGCCACCCATAAGCGCTTGATTGAGCACTAAAGACCTTTTATAGCGCTTTTAGCGATATAAAGCAGTATAAATGTTTGATGTGAATTTGAAGCTTATTCGCACATGCGCTAGGACCTCCGTGTTCGCAATTTTTATCTGTCAAACAAAATGAGTGGAAAGCATTTAATTAATCTTGTCATACTGAGTCTATTTATAACATGCAACAAAAATAATATAATTATTTTTTTCTGAAAAGTAAACCAGTAAACAAGAGTTTGATTTTTTTATGAGAAAGCAGGCCGGTAACGTTACTACGAGCACTTAGCACGTGGTTTGTTAGTATTATTAAAAAAAAAACAATAATTGAATTACGTTTTGGGAGAATGTGATCTTATCTATGGAAGATAAGACAGACATCAGAAAATATTACAATTACGCTATTATTGCTACAACTTGTTATAGAGTAACTACTTCACACACACACTCACATATATCACCACGCCTGTAATCCCCAAAGGGGTAGGCAGAGGTGCATTGCAGTGCACCCATATTTCGCCGATGGTTTGTCCCAGTGTTATAGGGGGCGAGCCTATTGAAAACTCTTATAGCGCGATTCAGGATTGTGATGACAATTGTCTATTGTTCTGAATGCGTCTGCAGCGCCATATGTGTAGCTTGTTGTGCGGTTGAAGTGGTCGCTACACCATTATACCGGGCACACTCCCCCTCAATATGAGGAGGATTTAGGCCGTAGTCCACCACGCTGGCCCAGTGCGGTTTGGTGAACTTCACACGACTTTCGACAGCCGTGTATGTTTCCTCACGATGTTTTCCTTTACCGTACAGCAAGTGATAATCATAATTGAATGTGAGATTCGCACTTGAGAATCTAAAAATCTCAGAGGTGCGAGTCGGGGTTTGGACTTGCACGACATGTTTCTATGGCGAGCGTTCTACCAACTTGGCTATAACTGCTTTACATCGAAGTCAAATGAAAAGTTCCCGCGTTCGGTCTATAAAAATACAAAGTGAACGTGAATCAAAAATGCTAAATAATTAATATTATTGAAATAAAACTATTTTTAAGGATTTTATCGCGTTTATTTTTCGTTTTTACGTTCCCGACGTTTCGGCTGAATTAAAATTAAATATGAGGGTAGCCCGTTTCTAACTATGACACCTGGACGTCCACCACCTCAGTCCTCCCGTGACCATGGTTGCTGTAAAGCAGCCGAAACGTCGGGAACGTAAAAACGAAAAATAAACGCGATAAAATCCTTAAAAATAGTTTTATTTCAATGTGTAGTATTCGCGTAAATATAAGAAATCAATAATTAATATTAGTTTACGTTAATGAATAGGCCAAATAAAAAATGGAGGGTATTTTTTTTTTAAATAGAATGAGCGAGGCGCCATCCAATCGCAATATAGGGATGTCACCATCATAAAAGGATACTGTTTGTCAGAATCAGAATCAGAATATTTTTTGTTCACGTAGACCATTAAGTACAGTACTTATGAATCGTCAAAAGTTACAAAATGCTAAGCTACTACTTTACCACCCGTTCGGAATGCCGTTCCTATGGAGAAGAACGGGCAAGAAACTCCATGGTTGCTCCTTTTTTAAAAAGATCTGTTAACATTGTCAAAATCAGTACTATCACAATTATTACAAAGATCATATATGACAGGTTAGTCATATCAAAGCCTCACCGGCTAAGGATTGAGGCCATAGACAACACTTAGTGAGGTGGACTAAGGCTTAAATCCTCCTCATATTCAAGAAGAGTGTGTCCTTTTTAATGGCAATAAGCTCACCCCATATTACACTGGGACCAAAATACCGTCAGCAAAATAGGGCTGCACTGTAGGACATCCAGGGCAGATACAGGGGAGGGAAGAGCAATGGTTACAATTGCACACGCTGACCTATATTTTGTTCCACCCCCTTTAACGAAATCCTGGATCTACCCCTGAGTGCATCTCTGCCTACGGCTTTAGGGATAAAAACTTGAGAAGTGTCAAGGGAAACCCGGATGGAACGAAGTTCCTTTATTATTTTTATTATTTATTATGTACAAAAAACTTGTATACACTCAACAAAAATAAGCGTCGCGATACCAATAGAAAGACGAAACGAAAATATCTGGCTTGCTTTCTATAAGAGAGAGAGACAGACAGAGAAACATGCGCACGCCGCACGGCTTACAAAAAAGTGTCGTTACAACTTTTCGTCTTATTTTTTTCCGTCTAGCCCCTTTCCGCAACGCGCGATAAGGATCTTCGTTCCAACAGGTTTGATGTTGTAAGTTGTCTATATAACTATGTGAATTATCATGTTAATTGACTGAATGTACAAATAAAAATAGCTCACCACGAATCCAAACATTGTTATACACTGTTGAATACTTAAACGAACCTTCAATTTGAGGGTAACTTAATTTTAATACAGTTTCTGCACCCTGACCTAGTATTTGAATCTGCAGAAATCCACGATCCAGCTCCTATTAAAGCACGAATGTCCAAACACTACACCATTATAGTTTTCAAGCATAACATTACTTTAACAATAACTTGAGCTCAACAACCCTAATTTTTCGACCAATCAGCGCGCTGTGCGTACACCGATCTATCACTGGGCTCGCGCGCATGCGCACACAAATAAAAATAAACATCCAGCCGCGAGCTGGGTGGCCTCAAGTTTATATATCAATTTACAATTTTCACTTTTAATCAATTTAATGTCGAGATGAACCGAGATGACTAATAATGTCGTTGATGTGCGGCCGGGTGCGTTTTTTGGTCTCTTTCTAGCTTTATAAGACCTTATAGTGCTACAGTCTGATCATCCATAGCGTATCAGTGCTACTAAATAAAAGAATTCAATTTATAAATAAAAATCGCGGAGGATTGCATATTTATTAGAGTCCCGTCACTCGTGACAGATAGTTTCTCGACTAACATCTCAGAGGAGTTCGGTGTTGCTGGCTTCTTTAATTATCGATCAACTTGTTTGGTTTATAATTGGAAAAGTTGACAAGCCGAGGGTCAGTGGCGGGTCCCTCTTCCCACATCTGTTTAACAATGGATTTCCGTCAAGTATCGCCTATATATAGTATAAGTTCTATCAACTTTATAAATAAGCATTAATGGATAGTATATATTAATGTGCCACAATTCGCGGTTTACGTTCGCAGGTGTTCACCTGTGACGAGAACCTTTGTTTACTGGTCTACCATTTAAACAACATGCTAGACCAGAGTTTTAAGGCTCCACTTCTAGAGTACGCCGTGTGTTTTCTGCATATTCTAATAAGTCTTTGCTGATTATGAAGTACACGTAACTTTTTAATCTCGCCCTTCTTAGCACGGAGCTTCACCCCGCGCGAAGGGGATTGAAGTCATATTCAAGCATACGGACCCAGTGGGAATTGGCTGTATGTAAACTGGCTAGAAACCCTCTAGAATGGCGAAGGTTCTAGAATGGCGACCACGAATCGGAAGACGTAGTGTAGGGCGGCCCCCCATAAGGTGGAGCGATGATATCACACGTGTCGCGGGAAGCCGGTGGATGCGAGTGACGGAGGACCGGGATGTGTGGAAGTCATTGGGGGAGGCCTGTGTCCAGCAGTGGACGTCTTTCGACTAATAGATTAGATTAGATTAGAACTGGCTAGATTCTCCCATCCATAAGGATTCCTCACAATGTTAGCCTCCACTTTTGGCAAGGGCAAAGCAAGCCAATCTGGCTTATGAAGTGCGAAAAACTAAGGGGTATGGTTGGGACTTGAACTTGAGCCTCTCAGTCCCAAGGGGAGCGTATGAACAATTGTACCATCATATCTACAAGTATATCACAGAGGCATCACATTGTTCATAATGTACTGAAATATTGTTTTTATTCTAAAATTATCGTGCATACCAAATTTGACCTTTGCAATTATAGTGCGACTTCAAATCATATAAAAGATAGAGCTACACTGTTAGCTATATAACAGCTATAATAATGTAGTAATTTGCACTTTTAACGCCCTCTGGTTCAGAAACTAGTCAATCACACTGGTCAAGAGCATGTTGACTGACTTTCTGTGACTTTAGGAATCTGATTAGGCAGTTATATTACAGCTATATATCTATTATATTACAGCTGTATTAAGGCTATATTAGATTTATATAAAAGCCGCATGATAGTTGTATATTTCTTTCTTTTTGCCATCGCTCCATTGCAAAACAGGAGATAAAAAATGAACGCTTAGCTAGTTATAAGATACAATCCCACATATAAAGATTTTATCTCGCATCAGATCAATTAGATGGATACCGGCCACATTGACGACCGACCATCTGACAGCTATGACAACTTTGACAGCTTTGACAGGTGTCATGACAGGCGAGCGCGAGCGTGTAAGCAATTATGATACATGCAATGCTTTTTATTCGTAGGAGGTAAGTACATCTTATTGGATGTTTTTGTTTGATTCCCGGGCGGCGAAAATGTTTTTTTTTTTCAAATTTATTCGATGTTCCCGGGAGGCAACGGTTTTGATTTTTCATTTCCTTTCCGCTTTAATATATAAGGTTTAACATAAATAGTGTAAAATATTTTAAGGGGTTAACAAGTAGGTGATAACGATCCCGTTTATGTATAAAATATATGTGTATACTTTGTTTGATTTTTCTTTGACCAATCAAGCCAGTGCCGTTTCTCTGCGCACTTAGAATGTAGTGTTATATTTTAAATTTTAAATAATTAGATTTTTTTTCGGGAATATGACCTTTATAGCTTACTGATCGACCCCTTAAAATATTTTACACTATTATTGTTTTTACTTTCCGCAAAGACTTCAACCAAGTCATGGGGTTGGATAGGTGCAGATTTTAACCCAAAATATCGACATAATTTGATCGCGGTCAAATCTACCGACAATAACAAACATAAAAAAATACAACCGAATTGATAACCTCCCCCTTTTTGAAGTCGGTTAAAAATGGCATAATTCAAAGTTTAAACTTTAATTAATATACAATAAAATACAGATTAAAAAGAGTCAGAATAACACATTATTGCAAAAAATTCTCTGGATGTCAAAGTAAACATCCTACATTCAAATTGGAACACTGCGACACACCAAGTAGAGTACAAACTCGTATACATATGTATAAAGCAAATTATTTCATGTTACTCTGGAACGGCGAATTACCGAGCAAAGGTGATAGAAATAAAGTTTCTTCGAGATTAAAAAGAGATAGAGCACGCGTAGAGGTCATAGGTGCACGCGTTGGATGGATATTAACGAGTGCGACAGAGACGGATATATCGCAAAATTAATATCATTATAATACCAGCCCTTTTTAATGTAATAAAATAATAAATAAAAATAAAATAAAAATTGGTTTATTGGTGAAACAGCTACGCAGGCAACATAATTGAAAATATACATGAGAACTTAATGTAGATATTAAATGATATTAAATGTAATGTCCCACTGTTGGGCACGGGCCTTCCTTCAATGCGAGGGGATTATGCCACCAGGCTGGCCCAATGCGGGTTGGCGGACTTCACACGTCTTGCGAGGGGCTCTCTCAGACATGCAGGTTTCCTCGCGATGTTTTCCTTCACCGTTTAGCAAGTGTTAATCGTGGTTGAAAATGAGATTTTTTTATATTTCATAATCTATATATAGATATTATATTAATAATATATATATAATATTAATATAATTATTAATAATTATATTAATAAAATAAAATAAAATAAAATTATATTTATTTACCAAGGTAAATAAATATAATTTTATTAAACTATGACCATTGGAAGCTTTAGAGCAATTTATGTTGACGGGTGGAGCCACGGGTAGCAGTTAAGTTGTAACCTATAAAACGACCTGTAAACGTATAGTTAATTTAACTAATCCACAAACCATTGTATAGGTTAACCATCCATATTTAAATTCGAAAGAAAAAAGCTTAAGCAAATATTGCGCAAATTATGTGCAATCCAAACAATTTTAACTTTATACTCTTTGACAGACGAACTTCGTGGTAGAAGGGGAGAGGTATATAACAGAATGCGGTGGTAAGAGCGAGAAAGAACACCGGCCGAGACCACCCAAGTTGACGCATGGCATCTACGGAGCTATTTGATGAGGGATTTAAAGTCTTGGTACGCTTTTTTAAATTTATTTTTTAATATGACCACGCATTAGTGTAATTGGCAAATTTTTAACTTATAATTCAAGTATAATGTTTTAATGGGACATTTAAAATTTGTACGCATGTAATTATTGTGGTTTTAATCCCACTTCTCGCTAATATTATAAATGTGAAAGTTTGGATGGATGGATGGATGGGTGGATGTTACTCAATCACGCCAGAACGGCTGAACGGATCTGAAATTTGGCACAGAGATAGATTATAGTCTGGAATAGCACATAGGCTACTTTTCATTCCGGTAAAATGTATGGTTCCCGTGTGATAGATGTGTTTAAACTTTTCATTGAGCAAAGGATCGGAAGTCTACGCGCTATTCCAGACTATAATCTATCTCTGTGCCAAATTGCAATTAGATCCGATCAGCCGTTCTGGCGTGATTGAGTAACAAACATCCATCCATCCAAACTTTCACATTTATAATATTAGTGGGATTTCTTGATATTATTGACAAGTATCAATGTAGTCAGATGCTGTATAGCATCTCGTAATAGTCTTGAGAGGTTTGCGCCAATACATTTTTTGATCTCGACCAATGATTGTACTTGCTGCTAGCTGAACGATTTAGCGCGGAAACACACGGGAGAACATTGTGTACCTGACAACCTGATTAAAGCACTTGGTAGTGACCCAGGGCCCCAAGTCTGCTAACACAATCGATTCATAATCGAACAGCAACCGCATAATAACTGTCGCTTTTGACGGATATTGTATGGGATATCTGTCAAAAGTGACAGTTACTATGCGGTTGATGTTTGATAAGAATCGATTGTGTTAGCAGACTTGGGGCCCAGGACGTCAACCACCTCAGTCCTCCCGTGACCATCGTCGCTGTAAAGCAGCCGAAACGTCGGGCATGAAAAAAACCATAAAATAAACGCGAAAAATTGCATAAAATTAGTTTTATTTCAATACCAAAGCTGTTCTCGGCAGTACACGCGAATTTGTGTGGACTACTCAGATCGTCTTGACTTTTTAGCCGACTTCAAAAAGGAGGAGGTTCTCAATTCGGTTGTTTATTTTTTATTAGTGCTCCATTGTGTTGTTCGCGACACCCGCGTTGTGTTGTCTATGTTTTAGAAAAGCAAAGTTTAGTGTTTAAATTTCCTTCGATGTGTATTTTATTTTTCTCGGTTTATCGGGCGTGCGCGCCCACAACCACATCCCGTGTGCTCCCAAACCCCCAAATGTTAGTTTAGCGCCTCTTCAGCCGAGTGGTCCAATCGTAATCGTATCGATAATTACTGATTGATGTGGTGCGCGTACGCAGGGAACGAGGCCTCCGACTTGTTTAGCCGACATCCGTTCAGCTACTTAGACTTTTCTAAACAACATTTTGGAAGTCGTTTGGCTTTTTTCTTAAGTACAGTTTTGAGATGAAACGGAAGTTTTATTAGATAACTATAGCATTTACCCGCGAGTCTACTCGTTTACACTTTGAGGATAAAACTGGTTTGTGTAATATTAACTATAACCTCTACAGTGTGATTCAGAAAGGGTGTACTAACCCTTGAACTAGTTATTCTTTAACGCACTTGTAATCATTATGCGAATTAGAATAAAATAAGTAAATTAAAAAAAACAGTCATTTTCTAACAGTCATCTTGTTGGTCAATTAAATAATAATAATTATCGCCAGACGAACACACCAACTATACGGTCCCACACTAAGCGACGCTTGCATTATGGGTACCGTACAACGGACTGAGGGCGAACTCGGTATATAATTCTTATATAGATAATAAATATCCATGACTCAGGTACAAACATTGGTGCTAATCACACAAAGTTTGTCCCTACCAGGAATCGAAACCGGGACCAGCCGCACAGAAAGCACCCCTACCCACTGAGTTCAGGTCGTATTGCGTTGATAATGGCCCCCAATAATAGTTTTTCTCATATATTATATTCCATGTATATTAACCGACTTCAAAATGGAGGACGTTCTCAATTCGGTTGTATTTTTTTTTATGTTTGTTACCTCAGATCTCCGTCATTTATGAACCCATTTGGAAAATAATTTTTTATTGTATGTATAGATTTATTGAATGGATGCCTCCATACTAACTAAAATAGACTTGGCTTTACATGAGATCTTACAACCTATTTACGGTGGAAGGATTAGATTGCGTTGCGTGACATTGTATATTTTTAACGGACTTCAACAAGAAGGAGGTTCTCAATTTGAATGTATTTTTTTTTATGGTATATATTCTTTTGCCGTTGGTATTTTTTCTATTTATCCAATTACTTATTTAATCGCCATAATGCATGTTTTTTTTTTTTTTGAAAATGGTAATCATTTTAATCTGGATTTTCCATATCTATGGTAAAGCTATTGCGATTACAAACTCTCTCCCTCCCAATTCTTGTTCCTCTGTTCTCCCCCGAGTCCTCTTCCTCTTCCTCGTCCGATCCGCGGCGATCAGTCCTCGACTGTGTCGGTACATAAAGTTTATTATTGTTATTAATGCCAGTCGTTTATTGCTTCTGGTCGATTATAGTGGAGTGATGACGTTGGCATTTATATGGATATGCCAGGATTGATTTAATATTTTTTTTTCATGGATGACAAAATTTTATATTTAAAATCTCATTAATTATTTACAAACAGAAAAATAAAAAAAACTTAAAAATAATATGAAAATAAACTATGTATCAAAAAGACCTTGTCCGCGTGGAATGGCGGCAAGAATGCTGGCTGAATTTCCTCGCTGTATAATCATACTAATTTTTTGAGCGAGGAAAGAGCCAGCCCTCCTGTCACCTGTAGAGGCAATCAACCTTGGAGATATTTTGTCTTTAGATATTTAAATTCATTTACGTAGTAGAGAGCTCGCAGACGCCATTTTCATATCATCATGTCACATCCATTATTTTATTTATAATGTGTATTTATTGAATGTGTTATTGCTATTAATTACTCGACATTGGCAAAATAACCGCTAAGTTGTGTGTGGGCGAGGCCATTTGCATATCCATTTTATTTCATCGCATCTCATTTCGTAAAGAAAGAAAGAAGAGAGCTCGTGAAGTCGTCGGTCCTGCGCCTGATCTCTCTCCGGTCGTGTCGGACGCCTCCCATCGGAGTGTGAGAGTGAGGGAGAGAGAGTGCACCTGCGCTTGCGCACACACTTGTGCACTATACCTCCGTTGAGATTGGCCGCCGTGGCCGAAATTCGGTCAGACGGATATTAAATAATGTGTTACAAAAATAGTGTAAAATATTTTGACAGATGAATCCGTGAGTTATATGGATCACGTTAATGTAAAAAAATATTATGTTTGATTTGTTTAAATATGGGAATAGGGTATTAGGAATGTCCATGTTATGTGGTACGCTGCGCGGGCGCACGGGGCGGCCGCGTCGTGTGTGGTCCGCGGTACGCTCGGCAACGTGCTCCACTTAGCTCACTTTTCCCAGAAATTATTGTGTGTTCGTTTGTTAGTGAAAAGCTATGCACGCTTATTGGAATCTTGTTCGAAAACTGTATTTCAACGAGTGGATTGGCATAGTTGGTTGTGACCCGGCTTTCAGTACCGAGGGTCCCGGGTTCGAATAATGGTAGAGGCAAATTTTGTGTGATAACTACGAATGTTTGTACCCGAGTCACGAATGCTTAATATCTGTATAAGTAATGATATACTGGCATCTCCTCCAGTCCGTTGTACGGTACCGATAATACAAGTGTGGCTTAGCTTGGGACCGTACAGTCCGTGTGGTGATATTATTATTATTAAATATAGCGCAGCCTTCAGACTGAGATGACAGATGAAATAACCGGAAAACAGTAAAAAGTCAAAATCAAATCATTTATTTCGTACAGGCCTACGGGGGCACTTACATTTTGTTATTTACCTTTTTTTTCTTAACTCTACAACCGGATTCGAACGCGACCTCAACTGAGAAGATCCGGCGACAAACTCAGCGGGCTTGTCTTTTTATAATAAGCAAGTTTTTTGAAAAAAAAAAACTACGGTGTGTTGCCATGCGAGGCGCACTAACTAATTTTATACAACGAAGAAAACAACAAATACAAGAAAGTGTCGAATTGCGATCTGTCTCCCTTTTTCTCGTCGGTTAAAAAAGTGAAATCAATTTAGTTATCAATGGTTGCTGTGTTACATATACATTCCCCAACTAATTTCAAATGGTAAATGATGCTCATTGAATGAATGCAGCACTGGGAAATCTATAGCCGTTCCTACATTGTTCTCACATACCTATAACAATGTATTGCTCAAAAATGTAAAAGATCTATTTTAAAAAAAGAGCAACCATGGAGTTTCTTGCCCGTTCTTCTCCATAGGAACGGCATTCCGAACGGGTGGTAAAGCAGTAGCATAATATTTTTGTAACTTGACGATTCATAAGTACTGTACAATAATGGTCTACGTGAATAAAAAATATTCTGATTCTGATTCTATAACATTTCAGCATCCACCGGCTTCCTAACACGCAAGATATCTCAGACAAATTACCCTGGACTTGACTTCTGAAGGTGTAGTACTCTGCCAAGGACTCTCGAGGACTGGCTGTAAGCGTCAAAAAAACACGAGCCATTGTGTGTATAGGTTTTTCCTTTGGATGTGTGTATAGACATGAATTTTATTTGGCGCGTGTTCGTGCATATGTAGTTGTGTTGTATTTACCGCCTCTCCCTCAAGAAATGGTAGGAAAATACAGTAAAAAAAATGTAATTTAAACATTTAATGAATAGAGACATATAACCAACATTGGTAAGATAGGTACAAGTAGGTAGAGAAGAACTCGTGGAGCGATGTTGACCTCAACCGGACCTGTACCCAAAGGCGTTTGGGTCGACGAGGTCTAAAAATCGACCCCTATTAATTTATAACACAAGTTCTTATTTGAAACTTTCAAGATACTGTATAAGTTGTGTTACGTTTAACAACTTGTTATAAGAATGACTAATATTTTAGTAGGAAGTATCATTGTTGTACTTTTAAAAAACTCAATAAGTCGATAAGCGTGCACAAGCTCGTACAAGATGAAATTAATATTTTGTAATTATTTTGTATCAATAGGAAAAAAACTAGAGATAGGATTTTTGAAGTAATTTTCTATGGGGGTCCGAGGTATCAGTTCATTTTGGATAAAGGGGTCTCTTGCCCAAAATAGTATAGGAATGTATTTTAGTTTGTGAGTTGGCGGGGCTAATGTCGGGGTTAATCTCCGGATTTACTGATCCGATTCCGAAAATTCTTTCACCGATAAAAAGCTAAATTATCCCTGAGCCTATAGGCTATGTACTACGAAGTAACGCGGGAAGCGGCGCAAGCAGAAGCTAGTAGTAAACAAGTTGGTATCTCCTTGAAGTTTAATAGGCCATTACAAGACATTCGTCATAGCTGGAACTCGTGAACTACATATTATAAGCTAATTCACTTCTTAACTGTTACAATAACCAACACAATGCTTCGTCATAACTAAACCCAATATTAACTATACCCCTGAACTGAAAACCAACTTATGTTTTGCGTTTAACTTAAATAACATTCTAAACAAAACTTACGTAAGTTCAATTTTGTTTAACTGCAGAAGTAACTGCAATTGTTTGGTTAAACTATTACATGAATATTGTAAATATTGGTTAAGTTTCTTAAGTCGATCATGATCGGTAAACATCGGCAGGGCTCGGCAAACATCGGGCGCCGTCGACAAACATCGGCAACTACCGGTAAATCGTAATAAATTGGTGATAATTTGGAAACTGTAGCATTTTGGGAGTTTGATTTTCGAATTATAACTTTTAGAAAGCATGGCGCGGGTTCTATGCCAAGCACGCACTTTTAAAGCCACCTCTGGAGCATGGAGACGCGTGCGCATATTACGGTAATATGCTCTATATCTCCATTGCATTAAGGTCGTAATAAAGTTCAAGGTCGCTTATCGCGAAATGCAGCTCTATGTATTGATTAGAATTGCATGGATATTTTTTTTTATTCTCTTCCACTTAGCGCACCAACTATCATAATGGCATACAGGGATTTTCATTCGGTTATACTCCTTTATTATATACATCATCCCTATTGGTGCGCTAAGTGGATTACTTTTTTTGTTTTCAATTAGCGCACCCGTCATGTGCTCTAAGTGAACTGCTATTATTATATTTGTAGAGACTTCTTCAATCTCGCCAGATACACAGATGGCGCTGCAGACGAACATTCAGAATACAATCCTGAAACGCGCTATGAGAGTTTTCGGAGCACGTAACATATATAAATGTGTCTGTAAGATCTTCCCTTTTCTACTAGCTAGCCAGACGTGACCCTGGGTGGTGCCAACCAGGTGACAACTCTACTGGTGGCAGGCTTCGGCCGTGGCTAGTCACCACCCACTGAACAAAGCCATGTCGCCAAGCGCCTAGCCGTGTTCCGGCATGATGTTCGGTGTTGCCATTCATGGATGGCGGGTCAGATCAGTTGCGCTGCATGTGCCTAGTGAATGTAGCGTCTCTATCTACTGCCGCCTTCCTACCTAGGCAAGTATGCTCCATCGTAGATCTCATCGTCACTTACCATCAGGTGAGATCGAGATCAAATACTTGCCTATAATGTAATAAAAAAAAAACCGTATAATTGGTATTTTCGGTGGCGATATTGTTATTATAGATAGATAGAGATACACACTCTATTACATTATTATTATTTAACAAGTACTAGAAGGGAACCTCAAACATCCAGTAGATTTATAAATATCTGCGCGTGCGCTGCAGCTAAGTATAATATGACAAATGTACTCCACTGACAGATTTACTTACACTAACTCATCGGAGTTAATTATTTATAACACTAGCCGTTGCTCCCGGCTTCGATCACAATAATTCGGGATCGAGGTATCGCAGGTTCTGTTCCGTGCAGGATTTTTTTTAACATACTAGGTACAACATTTGGTAATTTGCTCGGCACGTCAAGTGCGAGCTAACTGTATACTTTATAGTCTACCGTATGTAGACATTTTGTATGGAGAATTGAACAGCGCCTCTAGCGGACGGTATTTAAAACTTTCAATTCTCCATACAAATTGTCTAAATACGGTAGACTATAAAGTATACGGTTAGCTTACGAATAATCTCGCACTTGACGTACAGTAGGGTAAGTGCAAACGTTGAATTGACTTCACACCCCATGCAAAACGCAGAGTGTACCCAAACATAGAGACGATCCCATTATTTTTTTTATTTATTAATAAAAAAAAACCAATGTCATAATTATAATAAGACTAACTATAACAATAAAGATAGAAAAAGCAAAATCCAAAACAAGTATTTAAAAAAAAATCGCGTCTATGTGTCCGTCTGTTCCAACATTACGTAAAAACGACTGTCTCTATTCAACAGTTCTTTCACCATTGGATACTCTATGGTTACATTTGAAAGATAGATTAGATAGAGAACCATATGGGATTGAATTGGAAAGTAAAATCGCGGGTGAAGCCGCGCTCTAAAGTAAATATATATACTTATTAATAAACAATAATTTTATCCCGCTTACTGACAGGAGCTGTCAGCGGCAACCATAAAGTATGAATGATTCATGGCGCGTTTTTAACAAAATTATTTATAAACAGGGTTGTTTTAAGAAATATTTCGACAAGTTCAATTATTAAGCTCAGAAGAAGTAATAATATAGACGCAGTGTTGCCAACAACATAATAGAGCACAAAAACTAAACCGATTCGTGTAGAACACGCGTATATGCGTGTACGTAAGGTCGATATTCGCGTGTACTAATCAAATCGGCTTAGTTTTTGCGCTTCAATATGTTGTTCGCACCACTGCGTCTAGGTCTGTATTATATCTTCAGAATCAGATGATTTTTTATTCATGTAAACCATTGAGTACAGTACTTGTGAATCGTCAAAATAGTTACAAAATGCTAAGCTACAACTTCACCGCCCGTTCGGAATGCCGTTCCTATGGAGAAGAACGGGCGAGAAACTCCATGGTTGCTCTTTTTAAAAATATCTTTAACATTGTTGAGCAGTACATTGTTATGGGTGTGTGAGAACAATGTAGGAACGGCTAGGCAGACTTTAGCAGCTAGTCAAAAAAACCAGCAGGTTGGCGGGAAGTTGAACCGTGAAGTTGTCAATTTTGTTTTATTTAAAAAAAAAAAGTGTTTCTTTGCTAAATGATGGTGTAATATTAGTGGGATATTAACCATTGTGTGTTCATAAACGTGCACGAGTGAAGGAAATTTGAAAAAAATAGTATAGCTTGACTTTTCAAGTTCTCCCAAGATGTCCGGTAAATTTTCAGTAAAGTATCCACAGCTTTACTGATAGGGGTAGGGGATTCATTTCATCATCGTCATCGTCATCAACATTATCATTATCATCAGGGGTACATATCATTCAATAACAGTTATCAAGAATTACTCGACACTGGCAAAAATGGCACTATTTTGTAGCCAATTGCCAACCCAAAAAATAAATAAAGACGAAGTGCTTCATAGTAAAATAAAATACCTAAACTTAATATTTCAACCGCCCTAATTAAGAGTAAATACGTAGATAATTGCCCCACACTAAATAAAATCAAATGTACCGTCATAAAGCCCGTTTACACGGGCCACGGGACATTCCATCTAATAACGGGTGATGTATCGTCGGTCGCGGCACTAATTGGCGTTTGATTTCGTCTGTCGCGGGCGCATGAGTTATATGAGTTTGTGTTTAATGTTTTATTTTGTGTTGTACTGCTTATATTTAAACGGGTCGCTATAGAGTTGCCGTTATAGTTGTTTAGCTATATAACAGTGGTAGCCAAGTTGGTAGAACGCTTGCCTCGGTAACGAGGTTGAACCCAGGTTGAAACCCCCGGCTCGCGCCTCTGGGATTTCATGTGCGAATCTCATTTACAACCATGATTATCACTTGCTAAACGGTGAAGGAAAACATCGTGAGGAAAACAGCATGTCTGAGAGAACCCCTCAAAAGATGTGGGAAGTCCGCCAACCCGCACTGGGCCAGCGTGGTGGACTATGGCCTAATCCCCCTCGCATTGAGGGGAGGCCCGTGCCCAGCAGGGGGACATTAAAAAGGGCTGGTATTATTATATATTATTATTATAGCTATATAACGTCGGCTTCTACAGCTCGCCAACTCACACTGAACCAGCGTACTGCTGCTTTACAGCAACCGTGGTCCTCCCGTGACCATGGTTGCTGTAAAGCAGCCGAAACGTCGGGAACGTAAAAATATAAATACACGATAAAATCTGTAAAATTCGTTTTATCTCAATGTGTAGTATTCGCGTAAATATAAGAAATTAATTACATATGGTTACTATTTTGTCTGACGTTACTAGCAGGAACTGCTTTCATATATGACTACTAGCTGCGCCCGCGGTTTTACCCGCGATTAAAAAGTATATTCCAGACTATAATCTATCTCTGTGCCAAATTTCATCTAGATCCTTTCAGCCGTTCTGGCGTGATTGAGTAACAAACATCCATCCATCCATCCATCCAAACATTCCCATTTACAGTATTAGTGTGATGTGATGTACAGTTATACGACCTTATTCCATTATAAGTGCCATTGAAAATACTAAGAAAATTGGTGCAATATTACCTACCTACCTACCCTCAGTCCAACGATCGGCCAACTGTCATTCAAACATGAATCCGTTAAATACTACTTACTGCTTAAATAGATCAAAGTAAATACTTTACAGTTAAATGGCCGACAATTAGCGACGCGTCCCGGGTTCGGTTCCCGGTATAGGACGTTTAAATCATGCGTGGAGACGTCGTGTCGGTATGATTTATGTTATTTGATTTATTATGTTTATAACGGTTTCATCTTGGTTCGTAAGCCTAGTTGGTTAAAATGCCTGATACTCGACCATCTCCCCCACCTCCTCCACCTCCTTCTCCTCCTCCTCCATCTCCTTCTCCTCCTCCTCCATCTCCTTCTCCTCCTACTCCATCTCCCCTCCTCCTCCGCCGGCTCCTCCTCCTCCTCCATCTCCTTTTCCCCCGCCTCCATCTCCCCTCCTCCTCCACCGGATCCTCCTCCTCCTCCATCTCCCCTCCTTCTCCGCCGGCTCCTCCGCCTCCTCCTCCACTACCTCCTCCTCCGTCTCCTCCTCTTCCATCTCCTCCACCTCCACCTCCACCTCCTCCCCCACCTCCTCCTTCTCCTCCTTCTCCTCCTCCTCCTGCTCTTCTCGTCTCCCCTTGTGGCGTAAGTATTGGTAAATAAAATTCCTATACATAAATGGCTGTTTGATTCGGGCCACGCTGTATTGCCTTGCAGAGCTTGTGAAGCCCTCGGTCCTGCGCCTGATCTCTCTCCGGTCGTGACGTATTGCCAACCTTGTTTAAAAAAAAACCGTACGTCATTCACTCAATTATTCTTTACAATAAGTGGAAATTATTTATTAACAACATAAAATAAAATAAAATTAAGATAAAGAATAAAATAAAATTCTTTACATCAACGTGATTCATATTGTTACGTGCGGGGGTAATTAAATGCCGATTCTCGTGAAAATGAATATATTCGCTCTCCACACACAAGGCAATAAAGTACACACCAGTACACTAACTAGTTAACACTCAAACAACAATACACCAAATCACTTGAATCACAGTAGTCCACAGTATTCGCTAGAGTCGCCGGTATAGTCTTCTTAGATCGCTTCCGAGAGATGTGTTCACTATCGCTTTCGAAAAGAAACTGTGTCTGTCGCTGGTCGTGCACACTATTTATAATCCGAAAATAGCGAGGGTGGATCTTTCCAGAAAGGTGTCGATAAAAACCCACTAAACAGAAATGTTCCATAAGGAAAATGAACCTTATGTACACGGTAATAAGGAGGCGCTAGAATGTTCTAGTGTACGTAGCTGTATTCGTCTAATCGGTATTATTCCGAGAACTCGCAGTTCCAGGAATTGCATTGTCCTCGCCTTTTGTTTACTAATAATAATTTTAATAAAAATAATATGAGGTATATTCCGGAAGCCGGTTGCAACATTGTTGACGATTCTAGATCTTTCTTCACAGATCGATAGGGGACCTTGGACCCAACAATGCGTTTTTGTTTCTAGAAGCTTCGATGACTATTTCTCGAGTTATCGATACCTCTTTTATACGCATCGTAACATTACCCCCCTCTTAGTCATGCTCGTCCCGAGCATTATTCGAGCCATGATATCGCGCTAACCGGTCCACATGGACTACCTTTGGTTTTCCTCTAAGTCCCTTCTTGATGCGGAAGGTTACATCATTGATCCTTGTAATGACGGTGTAAGGTCCTTCCCAGCGAGCTTGAAGTTTTGGAGACTTTCCCTTTTTACGAAGCGGATTGTGAAGCCACACTAGTGTTCCTTCTTCAAACCCATTGGTGTTCGCATTCCGATCGTATCGGGTCTTCATCCTTGTACTGGTCTTGAAATTATTCTCCCGTACTCTTCTGTGCACTTCATCCAGCTGGTTTTGAAGGTCACTCACATAGTCCGTAACAGGCTTTGGACTATCCGGTGGCGTGCCTGTTATTGCATCAACTGGGAGCCTTATTTCTCGACCGAAATTTACCTTGGCCGGAGTATGTCCCGAACTATCATGTACCGCAGATCGATAGGACATCAGGAACAGCGGAATGTATTGGTCCCAATCTCTCTGATGATCGTCCACGACTTTAGCCAAGTGGTTCTCTAAGGTCTGGTTGAACCTCTCGACCATTCCGTCTGACTGCGGATGCGCTGGAGTCGTACGAGTCTTATTGATACCCAGCAGTTTGCACATTTCCTGAAATAAGGCAGACTCAAAATTCCGCCCTTGATCTGAGTGAAGCTCCATAGGTACGCCATATCGACAGACCACTTCCTGGACCAGTTTCTTCGCCACAGTTATAGCTTCTTGATTGGGTGTCGCAAAGACTTCGGGCCACTTAGTGAAGTAATCTTGCACTACTATGATGTATTTGTTCCCATCATCCGTCATTGGAAAAGGTCCAGCAACATCAATGGCGATGCGCTCCCATGGCGCTCCAACATTGTACGACTTTAATTTTCCCCTGCTTCTTGTCTGCGGGCCTTTCACTGAAGCACAAGCAGTGCACTTACGGCACCAATCCTCGACATCTTCCCGACAACGGACCCAGTAGAACCGTTGTCGCACTTTAACCAGGGTCTTCTTGACTCCAAGATGCCCACCAGAAACACCATCGTGAATGTGCCGCAGAAGAGGGGCCACCTTACTCCGAGGTACTACGACTTGCATGGTTACTTCTTTCCCGTCGTTGGACTCCCATTTTCTACATAGCACACTGTCTTCCAGAGTCAAGCTGTCCCACTGAGCCCAATAGCTTTTGGTGGTCGAACTATGAGCAGACACATCACTCCATTGGGGTTTGTTTCCAAGTCGTTTCCAGTCCAGTATAGCTCGAAGGTCATCGTCCTCTTCTTGGGCCTTCTTCATGTTAGTTCCAGTCCATTCGACATCAAGTCCGTGTGTCCTGATGACTTTAACCTCTTCTCGTACTTCATTCTTCTGACAGTGCTTGCAGTCTTCGGCACACGGTCTTCGTGACAAAGCATCGGCGTTGCTATGTCCTTTTCCACTTCGGTGTTCTATTACAAAATGAAATTCCTGTAGTTGTTCGAGCCATCTAGCTACTTGACCTTCTGGGTTCTTGAATTGTAACAGCCATTTTAAAGCAGCATGATCTGTTCTTATAGTAAACTCCCTTCCTATAAGATACTTCTGAAAATGTTGTAGGGTCTTCACCACAGCAAGTAGTTCACGGCGAGTAACACAGTAATTTCTTTCTGGTTTGGAAAGTGACTTACTGAAATATGCTATTACAACTTGACGATCTCCCTGTATCTGAGATAGAACACCACCTATTCCTGTGTTACTGGCGTCTGTATCCACGATAAATCTTCCGTCTCTATTTGGGTAACCCAAAATAGGGGCTTCACATAACCGTTGCTTGAGCTCACTGAAGGCTTCCTCACAAGTTAGGTCCCAAACAAAATCGCGTTTTTCTTCTGTAAGTCGATGCAACGGTTTTGCAATGTCCGAGAAGCTCTTAATGAATCGTCTGTAATATGCGCATAATCCCAGAAAGGCGCGCACATCTGTTTTATTTCTTGGGACAGGCCATTCTTGGACAGCTTTTATCTTCTCAGAGTCGGTTTGGACTCCTTCCGTTGAGATGACGTGTCCAAGATAACTGACTTCCTTTTTAAATAAAGCGCACTTCTTTGGACTAAGTTTTAGATTAGCCTCACGGATCCGGGTGAACACTCGTTCTAAATTCTTCAGGTTCTCCTTGAAGCTACGACCCATAACGATTACGTCGTCAAGGTAGACCAGGCATACGTCTCCGAGTAACCCACCATCACTCTTTCCATAAGGCGCTCAAATGTGGCTGGAGCATTACATAACCCAAAAGGCATAACATTAAACTGCCACAATCCGTTTCCAATTCCAGTGCTGAAGGCCGTCTTCTCTTTGTCTTCTGGGCTTAGTTCAACCTGCCAATAGCCACTTTTTAAGTCGATAGTTGAAAACCATTTCATACCACTGAGCATGTCCAGTGTGTCGTCAATCCGAGGTAAGGGATAGCTGTCTTTCTTTGTGACGTTATTCAACATCCGGTAATCCACACAAAACCTTGTACTGCCATCCTTCTTCTTCACCAGCACCACGGGTGATGACCATGGACTCGTAGAAGGTTCAATTATTCTGTTATCAGCCATATCCTTAATCATATCTGTCACCTCCTTTTCTCTTGCCCATGGTATGCGTCGTGGTCTTTGTTTTATAGGCCTGGCGTCGCCTGTGTCGATCCGATGTTTTACGAGCCCCGTCCTTCCACAGTCATTTCCAGTAGCAAAGATGTCGTTGAATTTCAGCAAGAGTTCTTTGGCTTGCTGCAGTTCTGTTGCCGATAAATTCTCCTTAGAAGATTCCAGTAGTTGCTGGATGTGATCCTCCTTCACGTGGGTACCACTCTGTTTAACCGTTTCACTATTCAATCGTCTCAGGTACTTTACTTCCTCACATCTTCCAACCACACTATTCTTCTTGAGGTGAACTTCTTCATTACCAAGGTTAAGGATTCTCACCTTAGCAATTCCGTCCGACATTAGTAAGGTCCTTGCTGTAATTAAATGTGGGTAATTTCCAGCGTCTTCGACGATGAGACATCTTCTTTGTTTAATATTACGAGGAAATTTCACTACTACCAAGTTTTCTGATCTCGGAGCCAGTGTAGTGTCCTTCAAGCAATAAATATTGCACGGGCGTGATCCTTGCAAACAAACTTCTTGGTCAGGAAACCTTAACACTCCTTTAGAAACATCCAAAACACAATGCTGATTCTTCAAGAAATCCAGACCCAAAATACAATCGTCGGTAATATTAGCAATCAGCACTGCCTGTAGATACACTCGGTCACCAATTCTAAACTTAACGTCTGTTTCGCCGAGGACGGAAACTGGCTGGCCCGTGGCTGTCTGTAGATGACATTTTGGAGATCGTCTATTCCACATTATGGTGCGTCTCAGTAGCTCTGGTCTCACAATGGTACGTGATGCTCCGGTGTCCACTGTTAAACTACATGATTTATTATCTACGGTGCCCTCGAGGATCAGACTATTCCCATTAAAGACTTGAGTTATGGTCACTGTAGGGGCTTTATGATGACCAGCCAGCGCCCGCCCCGCGGCCCTGGCGACTTTTAGTTTAACGGCGTATCTTGAACGACCTGGGTCTCCGAGTCCTTGACCCTTCTCTTTTTCTTAGGGCATTCGAGCCGAATGTGCCCTTTTTCTCCACACTCATAGCACGTGGGGACAAACCGAGACTTTTTCTCTTCTGGTATCATCGCTCTAACTTTATGCAGCCTCGTGTCTTGATGCACAGCTTCCACCTCAAGAGCATGAGCAAGTGCGTTCTTCAAGGACTGGTGATGTCCCAATTTCACAGCCCCTCGAACCTCTGAGTTTCTTATGCCATCGACAAACGCCTGCAGCAGGGTGACTTCGATTACTTCTGGTGCCGATGAGTAAGCTCGACGAACCAGCCTTTCAATTTCCTGGGCCCACTGCTGGAGGCTTTCACCAGCCTTTTGTGATCGCTCACGGAGTTGCACTCGGTAGACATGTTCGAGGTGCTTATCACTGTAGCGCGTGTCTAACGCTTCCATTAGTGTCTCCAGCGTTCTTCTTTCAGGCGGCAGGTTTTCCAGAATTGTTAAGGCGTCCCCTCGTAGAGCAAGCGTAAGAGCCATAAAAGACTGTTCGTTGCTCCAGCCATTACCACTTGCAAGTACCTGGAACTGGTACTTGAACGCTGACCACGACGAAGTCCCATCGAAGCGTGGTAGGTCAAGTTTTGCAGATGATGGTGAAGCCACTGCAATAGATCCATGTGTTTTTAGCTTCATCACCTCCTTATTAAGTGTTTCCCAGCGGTCTTCCAAAGTCTCATTCTTTAGAATAACCTCCTTATTCAGGGCTTTCAAGCGGTCATCAAGGTTGCCAGTCTTTTGAATTACTTCCTTGTCTAAGACATCCACGCGGTCTTCAAGAGACTTCACCTTTTCTCCAAGAGCTATTATGCCGGCATCGATTTTCCCTACTACAGCTTCCTGGTTAGTCTGGAACATTTTTTGATTGGCCTCTTGACTAGCCTGGATCATTCTCTGATTGGCCTCTTGACTAGCCTGGATCATTTTCTGCATGGAAGCCAGTAGTGCTGACATGTTCATGTCTGGCGAGCTAACCCCTGGTGCTGCCACAGGTTCCGCTGGAATCTCAGCACTAGCCCGAGGCTCCTCCTCTTCACGGCTACGTTGACGTGCAGCATCCATTTCCACTTGCCGTCTGGTTCGTGGAGTACGCCCTTCGTCTTCACGTGGTAGTAACGGCATCCCACTTCTGACACCAATTGTTACGTGCGGGGGTAATTAAATGCCGATTCTCGTGAAAATGAATATATTCGCTCTCCACACACAAGGCAATAAAGTACACACCAGTACACTAACTAGTTAACACTCAAACAACAATACACCAAATCACTTGAATCACAGTAGTCCACAGTATTCGCTAGAGTCGCCGGTATAGTCTTCTTAGATCGCTTCCGAGAGATGTGTTCACTATCGCTTTCGAAAAGAAACTGTGTCTGTCGCTGGTCGTGCACACTATTTATAATCCGAAAATAGCGAGGGTGGATCTTTCCAGAAAGGTGTCGATAAAAACCCACTAAACAGAAATGTTCCATAAGGAAAATGAACCTTATGTACACGGTAATAAGGAGGCGCTAGAATGTTCTAGTGTACGTAGCTGTATTCGTCTAATCGGTATTATTCCGAGAACTCGCAGTTCCAGGAATTGCATTGTCCTCGCCTTTTGTTTACTAATAATAATTTTAATAAAAATAATATGAGGTATATTCCGGAAGCCGGTTGCAACATTGTTGACGATTCTAGATCTTTCTTCACAGATCGATAGGGGACCTTGGACCCAACAATGCGTTTTTGTTTCTAGAAGCTTCGATGACTATTTCTCGAGTTATCGATACCTCTTTTATACGCATCGTAACAATATAGCTTACTGATACAGCTGTTATAAAATAGTTTACACAACGAATTTATTTCGTGTAAATTTTGCGACACAAAACGTGCAGTAGGCACTTTGCCGTGGGAGTGACGAGGACAACGCTTGTGTTGAATACACTTATAATGTGTATATATATACATGTTTCAGAAACATGGGAATGAGGACAGATATACACTGTGGTGTTCTTCTTTAAAAATAATGAATTTCAAAAAAAAAAGACAAGTCCGCTGAGTTTCTTGCGGGATCTTCTCAGTTGAGGTCGCGTTCCGACCCGGTTGTAGAGTTAAGAAAAAAAAATGTAATGACGTAGGCCTATACGAAATAAATTATTTGACTTTGACTTTAAGACCACATGCCATCCCAGAAGAGGTAGGCAGCGGTGTACTTACCATGCATCCACATTTCACCGATGGCATTTCGTCCCAATGTAGGGGGCGAGCCTATTGCCATTATACCGGGCACACTCCCCCTCAATGTGAAGGGGATTCAGGCTATAGTCTACTTCGCTGTCCTAGTGCGGTTTGGTGAACTTCACATCTTTGAAAGAAGTTATTATTATTCTGTTTCTACTCAAATTAAATATATTTCCAACCTGCCACTATATGGCTGGGCATATAAGCAGTGATAGCCAAGTTGGTAGAACGCTTGCCTCGGTAACGAGGATCGCAGGCTCAAACCCCGGCTCGCACCTCTGGGATTTCTGGATTTCATGTGCGAATCTCATTTTCAACCACGATTATCACTTGCTGAACGGTGAAGGAAAACATCGCGAGGAAACCTGCATGTCTGAGAGAACCCCTCGAAAGACGTGTGAAGTCCGCCAACCCGCACTGGGCCAGCGTGGTGGACTATGGCCTAATCCCCCTCGCCTTGAGGGGAGGCCTGTGCCCAACAGTGGGACATTAAAAGGGCTGGTATTATTATTATTACTAGCATGGACGTTATCCATGAGCAAGAAGTTTGAGGAATAACATTTGGGAGCATTGCGGGGCACCTCTGCCTACCCCGTTGGGAATAACAGTCGTGAAGATGACAGCGACATTGATCACACTAATATTATAAATGTGCAAGTTTGGATGGACGGATGTTTGTTACTCAATCACGCCAGAACGGCTGAACTGATCTGGATGAAATTTTGCACAGATATAGATTATAGTCTGGAATAGCACATAGGCACATAGGCTCGCGGGCAACACCGTGGGGCGCAGCTAGTATTTAAATAAAACAACAAAAACATATTTTTATAAACCATAATAATATAATTTATTCAATCTTAATATATATAAATCTCGTGTCACAATGTTTGTCCTCAATGGACTCCTAAACCACTTAACCGATTATAATAAAATTCGCACACCATGTGCAGTTCGATCCAACTTGAGAGATAGGATAGTTTATATATCGATTTATTTTTTATGGCAAAACAACGTTTGCCGAGTCAGCTAGTTATTTTATAAAATAATACTTAATTTAAAACTAGTACAGTCACAAACGGCTACCCGAAATAATTATAATGAACAATTAATTAATTAATTCATTAAATATTTACACAAATGGAAGAAATAAAATGACTAAACCACAGCTGTTACTAAAAATAAATACACATATTATTTACAATGCTTTAAATAATTATTAATTACTAGCTGTTACCTGCGACTTCGTCCGCGTGGTATTTAACAAAAAAGTTTTTCTAAAATAAAACTAGCCTAAGTTACTCCTTGTTCCATCAGCTATCTGCCAGTGAAAGTCTCGTCAAAATCGGTCCACCCATTTCAGAGATTAGCCGGAACAAACAGACAGACAGACAAAAATTTTTAAAAATGTTGTTTTGGTATATGTACCCTGTATACATCCAAATGCACTTAGTAAAAAGCGGTTATTTTAATATTACAAACGGACACTCCAATTTTATTGTGGTAAAGCAGTAGCATAATATTTTTGTTACTTGACGATTCATAAGTACTGTACAATAATGGTCTACGTGAATAAAAAATATTCTGATTCTGATTCTGATTCTATTTATTTGTATGTATAGATAATATTTTTGTTACTGTGTCTGCAAGGTATAACGAAATGAGCTTATGTATATTACCTACTTATATAAATAAAACTATGGTGGTAAATGACGACCTGATGAGCGCAGTTGGTAGTGACCCTGCCTTCTGTGCCGAGGGTCCCGGGTACTAATCCTGGTATGGACAAACTTTGTGTGATAAGCACGAATATCTTTACCCAAGTCATAGATGTTCAATATCTATATAAGTATTATGTACTAAGCTCGCCCTCAGTCCATTGTACGGTACCCATAATACAAGCGTTGCTTAGTGTGGGACCGTATAGATAGATAGTTCGTCTGGCGATATTATTATTACTTGCGAAATAACAGTTTTTTCTCATAGATTTTTAATTTAACTCATTAATTTTACTCATTAATTTCTTTATAATTTTGTCATAATTATTATGATGTTTATAATATATATATACGTATTTATTAAAATTTCACAAAAATATTACAATAGTTTACTTTAAACCAAAAAATTAATCGCTAAGTATTTACATTACTTATTAACTAGTTGGTTATAATATCGCATCTTTATGTGAAACAGAATTACACTTTTTTTAATAATTAAACATACAACCAAAACGCATATAAAATGGAATCTCACGTCCGAGTAAAAAAAAAACATAATTTTATTTTAAAATGTTGAAATTATTGTTTTATTGTAAAATTTTAAAAAAACTTCTCTTGTGATGCATTTTTTTTTATTTGTTTGCCTAAATAAAGTAGATACCTCATTGTTACTTAGATATAATAAATTACATTACAAACTATTTCTTATTTACAAACTTCAGGAACATTTTTGTTTACGATACTTAAGTATTCTTTTACTAAGTATATTTAATATTTATATTGATTTCTTATATTTACGCGAATACTACACATTGAAATAAAACAAATGTTAAGGATTTTATCACTTTTATTTTATGTTTTTTTTTACGTTCCCGACTGCTTAACAACAACCATGGTCACGGGAGGACTATCCACCGTGGTCCTCCCGTGACCATGGTACGTAAATCAACGCGATAAAATCCTTAAAATTAATTTTATTTAAATTAATATTTTAGTCTCAAAATGGCAAATACTATGTTTTATTAAAACGATCTTTGATAGAGGCTATTATTTATATTAAAATTTCATATTTTATCCAAGCGGTAAATTACTGTAATTAATTTGTAATTGTCCAAATTACAGGGTAAAGAATGTTTTCCTCATAACATGTACCTTCTGTACGTAATGTACCTTCAACTGGACTATTAATAAAAGTAGGTATTAACAGAGATCGAAAGTGGTACGGTCCGGACTACAGACATGGTCCGCTCCGTACCGAATCTGTTCGTCAAGAGAGTTGTCTACGATCAATACGGTACGGTCGGCTAGTACGAAGCGGACCAACGTCGTGGTCCGTCCCGTACCGATCGTGTATCAGTACTACAGGTGATTTAGAAAAGGTAAGTATACTAAACTTTGAACCTGCGCTTAATAATTATAATGTTATATAATAATTCCGATATGCCAATAAAAATAACCCAACAATATGTCAATTGTGATGTTTTGTAAGCTATTTATTTCACATTTGTAATAGATATATTATGTGCTAAAGAAGCGCAGGTTCAGAGGTTAGTATACTCTTTCTGAATCATCCTGTATATTTTAGCCCTCAATCACACCTCATGAGCTATATCCACCCCCCCCCCCCCCCCATCAGTACCATATCAATTACGTCACATTAATTTCTTCTTCTTCGTCGCTCTCCGTCACCGTGGTATGATTGTAGAGGCCCTGAGCCATCAGCTGCAAGGCCAGGGGATTCCTCTGGCCTGTGGCCTTCTTGAGCTTCGCGCGTTTGTTCTGGAACCAGATCTTGATCTGGGCTTCGGCCAGACCTAGCTCGGCCGCAAGGCTCTGCCGCCGGCGCTCGGTCAGATAACGATTTTCAGCAAACTCATGCTGTGGAAGAAAAATTTAGAGTTAGTTTCAAAGCTTACAATGTAATTAAGCCTATTAATTGGTGTCTGGTTTTAGGATGGGTTTCGGATGTTTACTAGTCCGGTTTGGATTTGGATGGGTTTACAAGCGCTTAGGCAGTCCCAATAGTTGCATCTCGGAACGGAGATGGCAGACGCTCTAAGTAAATATCGATGATTAGACCAATGATGGGAGGCTGGGAGCCGACCACAACATAATACACGCTTGACGCTATGAATAAATTCTATGATCTTTTGTAAGTATTGTTGCGGACGCCGACCCTGCAGTAAACCTACACTGGGAGAAACCCCTACGAGTTGTGACCCCGTGCAGCGAACGCCGAGCCTGCACTGGGTAGAACCCCTACGAAGTGTGACCCTTTGTAATTAGATATAAGAACTGTGTTTTTGTTGAATAAATTACTTGGATCCACGAACAAGAACACCGATCTTTTACTACGGTCCAATTGGAGAGAGAACCTGAACTAGGATAGATCTATCCACTACCGGTATATTTTAATGTATTCACCTTCAATCTTGTCAATTGAGCTGCACTGAAAGCTGTTCTGGGTCTCTTCTCTTCTTGAGCTCGTGTGGTCTTCTTCATTCTTCTGCTTCTCGGACCTGATGACAAGAAGGAAAACATTCATTAACTTTTGGACATATCAGTCTTTAATGAGTCCTATAAGGTAACGAGGAACTAAACGATTTCAGCATCCATCATCTTATAGGAGCATGTTTACTGCGATGGGTGAACCTACTCCTCCAGTCCTGAAAAAATATGTACCGTATAATCAACAGTCTCTGTTTATCTTATAACTCTGTCTTTCTCTGTGTATTCGGTCCGATGGAACGCTTGTATTATGGGTACCGCACAATGGACTGAGGGCGAACTCAGTATATATTACTTATATAGATTTAGCGGAAAAGGGAAGATCTTCCAGCCAGGCGGGTGGTACGCCTGGCGGGGCGGCCACTATGCCCCGACGGTTATTGTCGGGATCTTGTATATATGGTACTTGCTCCGAAAACTCTAATAGCGCGATTCAGGATTGTGACGTCAATTGTCTATTGTTCTGAATGCGTCTGTAGTGCCATCTACGTAGCTTGTGGTGCGGTTGAAGTGGTCGCTACATAGATATTAAACATCCATGTCTCGGGTACAAACATTCGTGGTCATCACACAAAGTTTGTCGCTACCAGGATTCGAAACCGGACAGAAAGCAGGGTCGCTACCAATAACCATCTATGTTTAACTAATTAAATTATATACGCCCAGCACGCCGCCAATACAATAACATCTGCTATCCTCGCTCTATGTTATTCGGGTTCATTAAATCATTATTAAAGTCTATTAAGAACCCTTCCCGGGGCCCGGAGTCTCGCCCACTTTTATGTGTTTATACATTTTAATTGACGTTTTGCGTTTTTAAAATGGCGGTAATTACGTTTAGTTATTGCTTTTCAGGCTTTGCTCGCGTACAAATTGAATCTAGAAATGTGTATAAACATAATGGAATATAATGTTTATTAGTTTGGTTATACGAGGGAATATAGACGAGGTTTTGAAAGAGCCATGGTATAAATGTATGCTATGCCCGATCCGTTCTGTACCTATCGTACTGTACCGCATTATCAGCAGAATACTCTCTAGACCCTAGACCAGGGATTACCAAACTAGTTTGGGCAAGAGACCCCTTTTCCAATATGAACTGATACCTCAGACCCCCATAGCTGAATTACTTTAAAAATCCTATCTCTAGTTTTTTTTCCTATTATATTATTATTTTGTATCAAATAATAATTTCATCTTGTACGAACATGTGCACGCTTATTGACTTGTAGAGTTTTTAAAAGTACAACAATGATACTTCCTACTAAAATATTAGTCATTCTTATAACAAGTTGGTACACGTAACACAACTTATACAGTATCTTGAATGTTTCAAATAAGAACTTAGGGTTCGATTTTTAGACCTCGTCGACCCCCAAAATCATTTTTCGTTTATGTCGACCCCTGGCAAACGGATATCGACCCCAAGAGGTCGATATCGACCACTTTGGGAATCCCTGGTCTAGACGAACAGATTTGGTACGGAACGGACCAAGTCCCTGGTCCGGCCCGTACTAAGTTCGATCGTCTATTAATACTATAATACTTTTAAATAGTAAATTAAAAATGTTTTACGTAAAAACATGGCTACCAGTACAATCGCGCGCGAAGGTGCTAACTAACAGAACTTCTAATAGAAAACACAGCGCGTGTTGGAAAATAATTTATAAGTTTAAATGAAATCACGCTTCCACCGCTCAAACTTTGAGCCCCGTTTAGACTGCGGCGGTATTCACTCTAAGTGCTTTCATAACGAATCAGGTTGCCTGATAACAGAAATAGTCCTATTATATAAACGTCCACGCAGGAAACGGATTGATAGTTACAACCTTAATTTGTGACAATTTTCTTATTACGCTTAGTAAGTACATGTTGCATGTATGGTGCCATTGCGATTCGATTTTGAGTCGATATAGTTACAGTATCGTGAGAAGCGTCTGTCCCACAGATATATGAGAGGAGATATGTTATGAAAGCGGTGGGCTTGCGCTCACATTTGGTCAAAATTAGGCTAACATAGAGTTTTCGCCGTCAGTCGACTGCAACTGCACGTCGGTATCGGAGCTCTAACTTTTTTTTAAAATGCCGTGTTTTTCCGTGGTTGTCTGCAAAAATACTAGCAGCAAAGTGAACTACGCGAAAGATGGAATCTCATTTCACCAGCCAGTATTAAGTATTTTATTTATTCGTCTTTAAAATCAGTAAAAACAACAAATCAAAAAATATTTAATGCCTTTATTATGTTATTTTAGTTTTCATGTAGCACAACGACTTTTTTATTTTTGTACAAAATACATGGCTATTTAAGTACCACCTATGTTCGCTACTGAGTGAATGTACGAGGCAATGGACAGATCGTCTAACGATACTTTGAATAAACTGGTGCGTCGCGTGGTACGGCCGCTGTATACGGCGACAACGCAGCACGCACCAAAGAGACTTCGTATTGGTTGGTTTGCGGCGAGTGGTGGGGAACAAAACGGAGACAGCGAGTTCCCATGCATTTTGAACCGCACGGCATATCTATCATGATCTGTGGTCTGTCCTGTAGGTACGTCAAGTGTGAGCTAACTGTATACTTTATAGTCTACCATATTTAGACATTTTGTATGGAGAATTGAAAAGCGACTCTAGCGGACGGTATTTAAAACTTTCAATTCTACATAAAAAATGTCTAAATACGGTAGACTATAAAGTATACGGTTAGCTTACGAATAATCTCGCACTTGACGTACTGCACACACAACAGATTATATATACATAAGTATGACAGAGACAGCATACTTTTTCGATGACGCTACGGTTAGGTATATACATAAGCAGTTCTTGCTTACCCTACTGATATGATTTACAGTATAAAGCGACAGCTATGCAAAGACGTGTGACACTACAAAAACGCGATAAAATCCTTAAAATTAGTTTCATTTCAATGTGTAGTATTCGCGTAAATATAAGAAAACAATATGTGACACTATTATTTTTCACACTATCCAGTGAGGAGCGCAGAACGATTATATCTAAACGGACCTATAATTGGACGTAATGAAATAGTGGGTGTTGGTCGAAATTAATAGGTTTTTTTTGATGTGAAAATATTATAGTAAAATATGTTTCTCATGAAAATGGCGGTGATGTAAATTATGAGCTTGTTAGAAAATGTTTTTTTGTTTTGTAAATGAGTTTGAAATTGGAATGTTTTGAATAAATCTAGTTGTTTTTATGCGATTATAGTGTTAATTATTGGAGACAACATTTATGTATTTGATTTAATTGCCGCCTATTATACATGTGATTTCAATTCCCATGAGATCGAGACTTTATTAAAAGACAAACGATAAAGACTTCTTAAGATAAGATTCTAGTATCGTGAAAATGGTGTTTCAAGCTCCGTGCTTACAAAGCGTTGTCTCTGAAAATGAATGATAATCAAAATAAAAAAAAACAAATATTATCACATAGATTAAAATGATCCCTATGATGTTTTTTTTTGCAAATGGAACGCCAAAAGTGAGGTTATATAGCTAGCTGGCACAGTTTCAAATGTGGGCTATAAAGCACTAGGACTACATAGCGACTCAACAGCCCATCTGTTACCCCCCCCCCCCCCCCCCCCATAGGCGCCCACAACGTTGTTTAAATCAAGCCACAATCTGTGGAATAAGATCTAACAAGCTGGCCCATAAATTGTTCGCGCTAAACTAGCGTCAGGTAGAGTATAAACACTTCTGTGCTATCCTGTACTCAGTTTGAATTTATTTTTAAGAATTTTACTTCGACGACAAAAAGCAGCAATTGTTTTTGCATTTTTTTTTATTTCGTTCCCGGTCTTTTTCTTCTTCTTTTTTTTAGGTTAGCAATCAGCTACAAAATAGTGCCTTTTTGCCAGTATCGAGTAATTCTTGATAATTGTTGAAATGAATCCCCTACCCCTATCAGTAAAGCTGTGGATACTTTACTGAAAATTACCCGGACATCTTGGCAGAAGTTGAAAAGTCAAGTTATACTATTTTATTTCAATCTCCTTCACTCGTGCACGTGTATGAACACACAATGGTTAATATCCCACTAATATTACAGATTATTTATCAAAGAAACACATTTTTTTGGAAAATAAATCAAAATTGTCAACTTCACGGTTCAACTTCCCGCCAAAAATTCCCTTGAATTCATCAAAGGCGGCAATTATTTATGGCATTTTAAATTCTGGTGGCGATGGGCCATAGAGCTTATATAGTTTATTTCGTTTCGTCAAAGCCAACAGGTCACTGACCTCTATGGTATACATCGCTGGACTAATCATAAGCCCGGTTATCGTGTGCCTATTTGATTTTCGCCATTTTGGCGCTGATAGCGGCAGTGAGGGGGAATGGAACTAATAATAGAGATGGGACAGTGATATGATACATCGATAAAAATGTTTATGCTTAAACCTACCCATGCAGTAAAATGAAAATAATTATGATCCATTCCTTTAACAATGGCTAATGTCCAAAATAGTCGAGTGGTTAATACTAAGATGAAGCAAATAATGATAATGATTAGCCGAATCGCTCATGGGTAGGGTAGGTAATCTTAGGATAAGCCGAAACCGGACTAAAGAGTGGTGTGTGACTAGCTAGATCCTACTTAAATAAGGATCGTTTTTTAATTAGAAATGAGGTAATGTAATGTTGTTTGGGAAGCAATGGAGTAGGTAAGGTATTAATAGAAAATAAAAATCATCAAAGTAGTACATGAGTTATGTTTAATAAAACAATCATCAGAGAAGTGTTTTGAACAGATGTAATCATATTTTTTCGGACGCCAACTAGGCTTTTCAATGTTTTTGAGCCATAATTCTAGTCTTCTATTGTCAGTCGGAAACCTGTGAATTAGTAAACATTGTTTTAAAATAATATGTATTTGATAATACAAATCTGTCTTCGGCGATTTTTACGTTCTTGAACGTTCTATCTATTTAAGATATTGATAGAAAAAATATCGATAAATTTTATCGACAAGGAACTTTTACAGCACTATTGAATTTTATTGTTTATAAAAAACCGATAATACAAATACAAATGCGTTGTAATCACGTATAAATAAGATTAGTAACATATTTTTAAGTGCCTATAATATCAATAGAAGTTTTAATTTCTTGAATATTAGCCGTAAATTCACTTACTTGTAGAATGTAACCCCACTTCCCTTCTGGTAAAGAGTTTTGCATAACACGCACTCTTTCATGGTTTACCTATTAACTAACACCACTTATTTATGTATTAACTATATTAATACGACACAACAAACAAGTTTAATCGCGTTAAACCTTCAAAATCACTTTATAAACACGGAGACAATGTAAACAAAACAACGGCCATTTGCATTTTACGTCAGATTTAGTTCCTTTCCCCCACGCTGGGGGCGCTTCAAATAGGCACAATAGATAGCTGTCATTTTAAAGGATATCATTAGTCTAGCGTACTTGTATCATGGACGTCAGTGCAACAGGTTCACTATAGCTGTCAAGTCCTGATTTTAACTTTTTTTTTTATTTGGCTGGCCAGTGTGCAGTAAAATATATGGGTTTTAATGCGTCCTTATTGTTATAATTAGTTCTAGGGCTTTTGAGCGAGCAATTGAAAAATTAAGTTGTCAATTTTCTCTTTTCAATTATTTCCTTTGTCTAATTGCTAACTGCCTTCGTGTATGCCGGGTTTAGAATTTCTATGCTTTTTAAACTTACTGTGCTAGGTGTCACGTGCTGTTATTTGTTTTTAAATGATTCATGTATTTTCCAATATATTAGAAGTTTAGGTATTACCCATCACAATACTAGCCAATCGAAACAATAGCTGCAACAATCGAAAATGAATTTTATTGCTTCAGGAATAGAACAGGAAATCATTAACCACGATTCTTTTGATACCGAATTCCCACACAGATACCATATCTAATTCACACACAATAAAGTTTATTTTCCCGTAAAGCTTTCAAACAGTTGTGGCCATTTATCAAGCAGATAACGACCAGTAAATTTTTTTATTCGTGTTTTTAATTAAACAAGGGAAAATGCTGTATTTTGTGTAACGAGGTGCGATGTTGGCTAAACGGGGAAATGCCTTCGCCATAGCTCTGTTGCCTGCGTTTAAAAAGCCGACGGCCATTTCAAACGCCGCCATCTTTTCTGGCAAATGGTTCGCGCGGAATTTGGCGCCCGGTTACTTTTTAAATTGTTTTTTTTTCGGGTGAACGTAGACAATAGTTTTTGTGCCGTGTGACTCGTGTGTTATGTTAAATGCGTATAATTGTTTGTTAACTGAATTCTATTCTACACTACGTGATATATGACAGACAATGTACTTTAGCACGCACCGCAGGACAGTACTTATACGACAATACAGGGCCCCAAGTCTGCTAACACAATCGATTCATAATCGAACAGCAACCGCATAGTAACTGTCACTTTTGCAGGTATTGTGTGTGATATCTGTCAATGATGGCCCGTCATTTATAACCTCATACATTATCTGAACGAATAGTACTCACTTTGATTTACCTCCTCCCATCCCCATTTCGGCCCATACATCAACCCTTAACTACCCACAATGAACTAAACAAATTAAACGCAAACATCACCCACTTAAAAGACATAACACCGGCGGTGACACCCCTAACTTGAGCCATTAGCATTCCGGACAACCCTGGCGGACATTGCGATGGGTCGGTGATAAATTCATACGAATTCTGGAGATAAATTCTAATGAGTCCATTATAATGATACCAGCCCTTTTTCATGTCCCACTGCTGGGCACGGGCCTCACCTCATTGCGAGGGGGATTAGGCCATAGTCCACCACGCTGGCCCAGTGCGGGTTGGCGGACTTCACACATCTTTCGACAGGTTCTCTCAGACGAGCAGGTTTCCTCGCGATGTTTTCCTTCACCGTTTAGCAAGTGATAATCATGGTTAAAAACGAGATTCGCACATGAAATCCAGAAATCTCAGAGGTGCGAGCCGGGGTTTGAACCTGCGTTCCTCGTTACCGAGGCAAGCGTTCTACCAACCTGGCTATCACTGCCACTGAGTCCAGTAAAAATATATATAAACTAGCTTCTACCCGTGGATCCGCCCGCGGTACCTCGATGTCACATAGCCTATAGTACTCAGAGATAATATAGCTGACTAACAGTGAAGGAATTTTCAAAATCGGGTCAGTAATTCCGGAGACCACCCCCTACATCCAAAGTAACAAACCCATAATCATTGAAATAAAACAAATTTTACGGATTCTATCGCGTTTGTCTTATGTTTTTACGTTCCCGACGTTTCAGCTGCTTTACAGCAACTTACCACCGACTTGGGATCCAGTAATCAATATGATTAAATCCAAAACCAAGCGCACCATTGCAAGACCTCAAGACACTGTGAGCACTTTCTGCGTAGACCGCAAGCAACAACTAAATATGAGGGTACCCCGGTTAAACTATGACACTAGGACGTCATCCACCTCAGTCCTCCCGTGACCATGGTCGCTGTAAATCAGCCGAAACGTCGGGAACGTAAAACATAAAATACATTACGAATACGAAACATTTGTTTTATTTCAGTTCTTGTACAGTTTGTAACTGTACATAAAAAACTGTACAAATTACTGAAACATGATTTCAGAATAGTTATATAAGTAGGTAATTGAAAATCTATAAATTCAATAATAGGATAGGTATTACTTGGGTAACTACTCAATCAAAGTTAGTTGCTAAACATTAATACAAGAATCTTTCACAAAATCAAGGAGGTAGGTCCATCTATTTATTTCTTCCGTAACGATCATCGATGTCTATTAAGAAAGACGTAGATTTTTTTTTTTTATTACATTATAGGCAAGTATTTGATCTCAATCTCACCTGATGGTAAGTGACGATGAGATCTACGATGGAGCATACTTGCCTAGGTAGGAAGGCGGCAGTAGATCGAGACGCTACATTCACTAGGCACATGCAGCGCAACTGATCTGACCCGCCATCCATGAATGGCAACACCGAACATCATGCCGGAACACGGCTAGGCCGCTTGGCGACATGGCTTTGTTCACTGGGTGGTGACTAGCCACGGCCGAAGCCTACCACCAGTAGAGTTGTCACCTGGTTGGCACCACCCAGGGTGACGTGTAGGGTATCTCGAGGGTACTTAATTCTCCTACGGACGAAGGTGACTCGACCCCAAAAGGTAGATAGGTTTCTTGTGCTCTAAAAACCACTACAGGTGGGTTATTTTAAATCATTGGGAATCGATATCGGAAACGAATTTGAAAGTTAACGCAGTCGGTTTCGCTCCCAACGAGCTTTCCATGGAAACTTTTTGGAAAAACAAATAGGTATTTCGATCGAGTAAAAATTATCAAATCTAAAACTGTTACTAGCTATTATAGAAATATACTTAGAACGTTTTCAATTCCGTTTCCCATATGGATGTCAAATGATTCAAAATAACCCGCGGAACTGGGCTACGCAGCGCACTTGCTGCTCAGTCTAATTAGTTCAGCTCTAGCTACATCGAAACGACGCAGCGCTAAATATATCTGTCTTACTTTTGCTCTTGCTAATTGTTATGCTATCTCGTTTACCCTGCCATTGTAGCGTTTAGTGTGACACAATTATGACATCGCGATCGTACCTACCAGCAGCACATATTTACGTGATTGTACATCAATGATAACGATAGTAAAAAAGTCGTTTTTACATGTAACGAGTTTCTATCGGTTTGAAATCTTATTTTATAAAGAACTCAGCGTTAAATTGAAGACAGATTGAACTCTCAAATTGATGTAAGTTTACGTTTTTGTGTATTTACCAATGGCATCGCAATGTAGGTTTCTCCATAATGCTTTGTGATACTATTTTAAATTACCGGTGTGAAGTTGGCGGCCAAAAGTTGGCGGCGCATTATAACCCGACTAAATTAAAATGCTCACGAAAATTAATGAAAAATCTGTACAGAATGGCATGTAACGCGGAAAATAATGAAAACTAGGAAATTTTCAGTACATATTCTACGTGGAAATTAAAAAAAAACAATAAATTTTCGTTATTTTTCCAATAAAGCAAGACCACTGTGTATATCACATTTTGACCTAGACAGCACCCAAGGACTGCATGGGAGTACATTTTTGATAGCTCAAAAGGTAGGTCTAGCTACAGGCATCCCGCCACATAAGGCCTAGAGTGGTACTTCGCTCGGTTTAGCTTTTATGAGTCCAGACATAACTGGCGGCCGAACTTTTTTGGCAGATTTTGACTTAGATAACACCCAAGGACGGCATGGGAGTACATGTTTGATAACTCAAAAGGTAGGTATTGATACAGGCATCCCGCCACATAAAGCCTAGAGTGGTACCTCGCCTGGTTTAGCTTTTATGAGTCCAGACATAACTGGCGGCCGAACTTTTTGGCAGATTTTGACTTAGATAACACCCAAGGACGGCATGGGAGTACATGTTTGATAGCTCAAAAGGTAGGTCTAGCTACAGGCATCCCGCCACATAAGGCCTAGAGTGGTACTTCGCTCGGTTTAGCTTTTATGAGTCCAGACATAACTGGCGGCCGAACTTTTTTGGCAGATTTTGACTTAGATAACACCCAAGGACGGCATGGGAGTACATGTTTGATAGCTCAAAAGGTAGGTCTAGATACAGGCATCCCGCCACATAAAGCCTAGAGTGGTACCTCGCCTGGTTTAGCTTTTATGAGTCCAGACATAACTGGCGGCCGAACTTTTTGGCAGATTTTGACTTAGATAACACCCAAGGACGGCATGGGAGTACATGTTTGATAGCTCAAAAGGTAGGTCTAGATACAGGCATCCCGCCACATAAAGCCTAGAGTGGTACCTCGCCTGGTTTAGCTTTTATGAGTCCAGACATAACTGGCGGCCGAACTTTTTGGCAGATTTTGACTTAGATAACACCCAAGGACGGCATGGGAGTACATGTTTGATAACTCAAAAGGTAGGTATTGATACAGGCATCCCGCCACATAAAGCCTAGAGTGGTACCTCGCCTGGTTTAGCTTTTATGAGTCCAGACATAACTGGCGGCCGAACTTTTTGGCAGATTTTGACTTAGATAACACCCAAGGACGGCATGGGAGTACATGTTTGATAGCTCAAAAGGTAGGTATTGATACAGGCATCCCGCCACATAAAGCCTAGAGTGGTACCTCGCCTGGTTTAGCTTTTATGAGTCCAGACATAACTGGCGGCCGAACTTTTGGCAGATTTTGACTTAGATAACACCCAAGGACGGCATGGGAGTACATGTTTGATAGCTCAAAAGGTAGGTCTAGATACAGGCATCCCGCCACATAAAGCCTAGAGTGGTACTTCACTCGGTTTAGCTTTTATGAGTCCAGACATAACTGGCGGCCGAACTTTTTTTTGGCAGATTTTGACTTAGATAACACCCAAGGACGGCATGGGAGTACATGTTTGATAACTCAAAAGGTAGGTATTGATACAGGCATCCCGCCACATAAAGCCTAGAGTGGTACCTCGCCTGGTTTAGCTTTTATGAGTCCAGACATAACTGGCGGCCGAACTTTTTGGCAGATTTTGACTTAGATAACACCCAAGGACGGCATGGGAGTACATGTTTGATAGCTCAAAAGGTAGGTCTAGATACAGGCATCCCGCTACATAAAGCCTAGAGTGGTACTTCACTCGGTTTAGCTTTTATGAGTCCAGACATAACTGGCGGCCGAACTTTTTTTGGCAGATTTTGACTTAGATAACACCCAAGGACGGCATGGGAGTACATGTTTGATAGCTCAAAAGGTAGGTATTGATACAGGCATCCCGCCACATAAAGCCTAGAGTGGTACCTCGCCTGGTTTAGCTTTTATGAGTCCAGACATAACTGGCGGCCGAACTTTTTGGCAGATTTTGACTTAGATAACACCCAAGGACGGCATGGGAGTACATGTTTGATAGCTCAAAAGGTAGGTCTAGATACAGGCATCCCGCCACATAAAGCCTAGAGTGGTACCTCGCCTGGTTTAGCTTTTATGAGTCCAGACATAACTGGCGGCCGAACTTTTTTTGGCAGATTTTGACTTAGATAACACCCAAGGACGGCATGGGAGTACATGTTTGATAGCTCAAAAGGTAGGTATTGATACAGGCATCCCGCCACATAAAGCCTAGAGTGGTACCTCGCCTGGTTTAGCTTTTATGAGTCCAGACATAACTGGCGGCCGAACTTTTTGGCAGATTTTGACTTAGATAACACCCAAGGACGGCATGGGAGTACATGTTTGATAGCTCAAAAGGTAGGTCTAGATACAGACATCCCGCCACATAAAGCCTAGAGTGGTACTTCACTCGGTTTAGCTTTTATGAGTCCAGACATAACTGGCGGCCGAACTTTTTTTGGCAAATTTTGACTTAGATAACACCCAAGGACGGCATGGGAGTACATGTTTGATAGCTCAAAAGGTAGGTATTGATACAGGCATCCCGCCACATAAAGCCTAGAGTGGTACCTCGCCTGGTTTAGCTTTTATGAGTCCAGACATAACTGGCGGCCGAACTTTTTGGCAGATTTTGACTTAGATAACACCCAAGGACGGCATGGGAGTACATGTTTGATAGCTCAAAAGTTAGGTCTAGATACAGGCATCCCGCCACATAAAGCCTAGAGTGGTACCTCGCCTGGTTTAGCTTTTATGAGTCCAGACATAACTGGCGGCCGAACTTTTTGGCAGATTTTGACTTAGATAACACCCAAGGACGGCATGGGAGTACATGTTTGATAGCTCAAAAGGTAGGTCTAGATACAGGCATCCCGCCACATAAAGACTAGAGTGGTTCACCGCTCGGTTTAGGTTTAATGAGTCCAGACATAACCAGCGGCCGGCGGAAAAACTATGGGTTTCAGGAAATCGTGTGTCAGAATTGCTTGTTTATAAATATAATTAAAGAGATTAACGTTTATGTATATCTAGTTTTTTCAACTGCGCTTTATGTTATAAGGCACGCGTAGTTATGATTTAATGATTACTTTCTTACATGACAGATTAAGTAAGACAGATCAAGTAAAAGGTAAATAGTTGATAATAGATTATTCGTGAGCTAACTGTATAGTTTACCTATATTTGAACACATTGTATGGAAAATTTAATAGTGCCTCTAGCGGACAGAATTTAAGACTTTCAATGTGTCTAAATACTTACCCCCGAATTTATAGACGTTTAATTACATTATAAAACGTAATTTAGTCCTGCGCAGAGCAAAACTTTTGTGCGCAGTACTATATGACGTTTGTTATAGTAATAAAACGTCTATAAATGTGGGGGTTAGTGTATTAACTTTACAGTTTGCATATGAATAATCTCGTATATTGATATCTTATTTTTACGCGAATACTATACATTGAAATAAAACTAATTTTACGTCGGGAACGTAAAATCAAAATATTAACGCGATAAAATCCTTAAAATTAGTTTTATTTAAATAATCTCGAACTTGATAACCAGGTTATAATAAAATACACTGATTGTAGAAAGCTATTTCTGTGCTTTATATACTTGGCATAAGTCACATACTCCTTGAAGATTTTGAATTTTTTGCATTAAGGTAATACCTTTTTTAATTTCTGTACAACTTAATAAACAATTTTTGTGCAGCTGTCTATTGCACATCTATACTAATCTATACTAATATTATAAATGTGAAAGTTTGGATGGATGTTTGTTACTCTTTCACGCCCAAACGGCTGAACAGATTTGGATGAAATTTGCCACAGAGATAGATTATAGTCTGGAATAACACATAGGCTACTTTTTATCCCGGTAAAATGTATGGTTCCCGTTTAATTTAAATTTATCCCGATTTTGTTAATAAGGCGATCTCCTTGGAAGCTGTTTTATATTTTAAACCGACTTCAAAAAAAGGAGGAGGTTCTCAATTCGGTTGTGTTTTTTTTTTATTTTTTTTTTTATGTTTGTTACCTCATTTCTCCGTCATTTATGAACCGATTTGGAAAATTATTTTTTTATATGAAAGGATATGCTTACAGATTGGTCCCATTTTTTTCAAAAAATTGTTCTGATCATGGGATCCATGAGGAATTGAGAGGACTCCTCAAATTTTATAGGCAAACCTATAGCAATTTTGGTATTTTCATCAAGAAGTCAAGCATTTGCATTCAGAAAGTATCATTTGCTGAAGTGAAAGTGATGAAGAAGACCACAAATGTTCACCGGAACTTTTCAACGATACGTATTTCACGGGTTGCGGCGAATTAATCTCGATTATGATCGTTAAGCGACTATGACAAAGCAAATTTAAAGAAATGGTTCTGATGAATATGGTACCATCGAACTGGTCTGATGATAAACCCAGGAGGAACCGGAACATTGTAATAAAACAATGTATCCAAGCCGTGTTTGGGCTTATTGAAATTGTTATGGGATGCACTTTGGCTATAAATAAAACTTTTTCGTGGATGTTCCGATCCGGATTATTTCTTTTTTTACAGAATAAGGTATACCCTTTTAAAATTCAGCGAGATTCATTCAATGGTTTTTGTTTTATCTTGATTTCTTTGAATCTATATTTATCTCGCGATGATGTTGTATTTGGTATACCTATTATCCAGTAAAATTATTGATATAAAAATCTTTTTAGTGACAAAGAATAGTAAATATATGCACTAAAAAGTGTAAAATAAAAAACTTTTTAACAAAATAAAAACCGCCTTCAAAAAGCCAAAAATAATCTAATCTTGAAATCTACCTTGTTCAACTAAATCATTTCCTGAAACCCATAGTTTTTCCGCCGGCCGCTGGTTATGTCTGGACTCATTAAACCTAAACCGAGCGGTGAACCACTCTAGTCTTTATGTGGCGGGATGCCTGTATCTAGACCTACCTTTTGAGCTATCAAACATGTACTCCCATGCCGTCCTTGGGTGTTATCTAAGTCAAAATCTGCCAAAAAGTTCGGCCGCCAGTTATGTCTGGACTCATAAAAGCTAAACCAGGCGAGGTACCACTCTAGGCTTTATGTGGCGGGATGCCTGTATCTAGACCTACCTTTTGAGCTATCAAACATGTACTCCCATGCCGTCCTTGGGTGTTATCTAAGTCAAAATCTGCCAAAAAGTTCGGCCGCCAGTTATGTCTGGACTCATAAAAGCTAAACCAGGCGAGGTACCACTCTAGGCTTTATGTGGCGGGATGCCTGTATCAATACCTACCTTTTGAGTTATCAAACATGTACTCCCATGCCGTCCTTGGGTGTTATCTAAGTCAAAATCTGCCAAAAAAAGTTCGGCCGCCAGTTATGTCTGGACTCATAAAAGCTAAACCAGGCGAGGTACCACTCTAGGCTTTATGTGGCGGGATGCCTGTATCAATACCTACCTTTTGAGCTATCAAACATGTACTCCCATGCCGTCCTTGGGTGTTATCTAAGTCAAAATCTGCCAAAAAAAGTTCGGCCGCCAGTTATGTCTGGACTCATAAAAGCTAAACCAGGCGAGGTACCACTCTAGGCTTTATGTGGCGGGATGCCTGTATCTAGACCTACCTTTTGAGCTATCAAACATGTACTCCCATGCCGTCCTTGGGTGTTATCTAAGTCAAAATCTGCCAAAAAGTTCGGCCGCCAGTTATGTCTGGACTCATAAAAGCTAAACCGAGTGAAGTACCACTCTAGGCTTTATGTGGCGGGATGCCTGTATCAATACCTACCTTTTGAGTTATCAAACATGTACTCCCATGCCGTCCTTGGGTGTTATCTAAGTCAAAATCTGCCAAAAAAAGTTCGGCCGCCAGTTATGTCTGGACTCATAAAAGCTAAACCGAGTGAAGTACCACTCTAGGCTTTATGTGGCGGGATGCCTGTATCTAGACCTACCTTTTGAGCTATCAAACATGTACTCCCATGCCGTCCTTGGGTGTTATCTAAGTCAAAATCTGCCAAAAAGTTCGGCCGCCAGTTATGTCTGGACTCATAAAAGCTAAACCAGGCGAGGTACCACTCTAGGCTTTATGTGGCGGGATGCCTGTATCAATACCTACCTTTTGAGCTATCAAACATGTACTCCCATGCCGTCCTTGGGTGTTATCTAAGTCAAAATCTGCCAAAAAAAGTTCGGCCGCCAGTTATGTCTGGACTCATAAAAGCTAAACCGAGTGAAGTACCACTCTAGGCTTTATGTGGCGGGATGTCTGTATCTAGACCTACCTTTTGAGCTATCAAACATGTACTCCCATGCCGTCCTTGGGTGTTATCTAAGTCAAAATCTGCCAAAAAGTTCGGCCGCCAGTTATGTCTGGACTCATAAAAGCTAAACCAGGCGAGGTACCACTCTAGGCTTTATGTGGCGGGATGCCTGTATCAATACCTACCTTTTGAGCTATCAAACATGTACTCCCATGCCGTCCTTGGGTGTTATCTAAGTCAAAATCTGCCAAAAAAAGTTCGGCCGCCAGTTATGTCTGGACTCATAAAAGCTAAACCACGCGAGGTACCACTCTAGGCTTTATGTGGCGGGATGCCTGTATCTAGACCTACCTTTTGAGCTATCAAACATGTACTCCCATGCCGTCCTTGGGTGTTATCTAAGTCAAAATCTGCCAAAAAGTTCGGCCGCCAGTTATGTCTGGACTCATAAAAGCTAAACCGAGTGAAGTACCACTCTAGGCTTTATGTGGCGGGATGCCTGTATCTAGACCTACCTTTTGAGCTATCAAACATGTACTCCCATGCCGTCCTTGGGTGTTATCTAAGTCAAAATCTGCCAAAAAGTTCGGCCGCCAGTTATGTCTGGACTCATAAAAGCTAAACCAGGCGAGGTACCACTCTAGGCTTTATGTGGCGGGATGCCTGTATCAATACCTACCTTTTGAGCTATCAAACATGTACTCCCATGCCGTCCTTGGGTGTTATCTATGTCAAAATCTGCCAAAAAAAAGTTCGGCCGCCAGTTATGTCTGGACTCATAAAAGCTAAACCGAGTGAAGTACCACTCTAGGCTTTATGTGGCGGGATGCCTGTATCTAGACCTACCTTTTGAGCTATCAAACATGTACTCCCATGCCGTCCTTGGGTGTTATCTAAGTCAAAATCTGCCAAAAAGTTCGGCCGCCAGTTATGTCTGGACTCATAAAAGCTAAACCAGGCGAGGTACCACTCTAGGCTTTATGTGGCGGGATGCCTGTATCAATACCTACCTTTTGAGCTATCAAACATGTACTCCCATGCCGTCCTTGGGTGTTATCTAAGTCAAAATCTGCCAAAAAAAGTTCGGCCGCCAGTTATGTCTGGACTCATAAAAGCTAAACCAGGCGAGGTACCACTCTAGGCTTTATGTGGCGGGATGCCTGTATCTAGACCTACCTTTTGAGCTATCAAACATGTACTCCCATGCCGTCCTTGGGTGTTATCTAAGTCAAAATCTGCCAAAAAGTTCGGCCGCCAGTTATGTCTGGACTCATAAAAGCTAAACCGAGTGAAGTACCACTCTAGGCTTTATGTGGCGGGATGCCTGTATCAATACCTACCTTTTGAGTTATCAAACATGTACTCCCATGCCGTCCTTGGGTGTTATCTAAGTCAAAATCTGCCAAAAAAAGTTCGGCCGCCAGTTATGTCTGGACTCATAAAAGCTAAACCGAGTGAAGTACCACTCTAGGCTTTATGTGGCGGGATGCCTGTATCTAGACCTACCTTTTGAGCTATCAAACATGTACTCCCATGCCGTCCTTGGGTGTTATCTAAGTCAAAATCTGCCAAAAAGTTCGGCCGCCAGTTATGTCTGGACTCATAAAAGCTAAACCAGGCGAGGTACCACTCTAGGCTTTATGTGGCGGGATGCCTGTATCAATACCTACCTTTTGAGCTATCAAACATGTACTCCCATGCCGTCCTTGGGTGTTATCTAAGTCAAAATCTGCCAAAAAAAGTTCGGCCGCCAGTTATGTCTGGACTCATAAAAGCTAAACCGAGTGAAGTACCACTCTAGGCTTTATGTGGCGGGATGTCTGTATCTAGACCTACCTTTTGAGCTATCAAACATGTACTCCCATGCCGTCCTTGGGTGTTATCTAAGTCAAAATCTGCCAAAAAGTTCGGCCGCCAGTTATGTCTGGACTCATAAAAGCTAAACCAGGCGAGGTACCACTCTAGGCTTTATGTGGCGGGATGCCTGTATCAATACCTACCTTTTGAGCTATCAAACATGTACTCCCATGCCGTCCTTGGGTGTTATCTAAGTCAAAATCTGCCAAAAAAAGTTCGGCCGCCAGTTATGTCTGGACTCATAAAAGCTAAACCAGGCGAGGTACCACTCTAGGCTTTATGTGGCGGGATGCCTGTATCTAGACCTACCTTTTGAGCTATCAAACATGTACTCCCATGCCGTCCTTGGGTGTTATCTAAGTCAAAATCTGCCAAAAAGTTCGGCCGCCAGTTATGTCTGGACTCATAAAAGCTAAACCGAGTGAAGTACCACTCTAGGCTTTATGTGGCGGGATGCCTGTATCAAAACCTACCTTTTGAGTTATCAAACATGTACTCCCATGCCGTCCTTGGGTGTTATCTAAGTCAAAATCTGCCAAAAAAAGTTCGGCCGCCAGTTATGTCTGGACTCATAAAAGCTAAACCGAGTGAAGTACCACTCTAGGCTTTATGTGGCGGGATGCCTGTATCTAGACCTACCTTTTGAGCTATCAAACATGTACTCCCATGCCGTCCTTGGGTGTTATCTAAGTCAAAATCTGCCAAAAAAAGTTCGGCCGCCAGTTATGTCTGGACTCATAAAAGCTAAACCGAGTGAAGTACCACTCTAGGCTTTATGTGGCGGGATGTCTGTATCTAGACCTACCTTTTGAGCTATCAAACATGTACTCCCATGCCGTCCTTGGGTGTTATCTAAGTCAAAATCTGCCAAAAAGTTCGGCCGCCAGTTATGTCTGGACTCATAAAAGCTAAACCAGGCGAGGTACCACTCTAGGCTTTATGTGGCGGGATGCCTGTATCAATACCTACCTTTTGAGCTATCAAACATGTACTCCCATGCCGTCCTTGGGTGTTATCTAAGTCAAAATCTGCCAAAAAAAGTTCGGCCGCCAGTTATGTCTGGACTCATAAAAGCTAAACCAGGCGAGGTACCACTCTAGGCTTTATGTGGCGGGATGCCTGTATCTAGACCTACCTTTTGAGCTATCAAACATGTACTCCCATGCCGTCCTTGGGTGTTATCTAAGTCAAAATCTGCCAAAAAGTTCGGCCGCCAGTTATGTCTGGACTCATAAAAGCTAAACCAGGCGAGGTACCACTCTAGGCTTTATGTGGCGGGATGCCTGTATCAATACCTACCTTTTGAGCTATCAAACATGTACTCCCATGCCGTCCTTGGGTGTTATCTAAGTCAAAATCTGCCAAAAAAAGTTCGGCCGCCAGTTATGTCTGGACTCATAAAAGCTAAACCGAGTGAAGTACCACTCTAGGCTTTATGTGGCGGGATGCCTGTATCTAGACCTACCTTTTGAGCTATCAAACATGTACTCCCATGCCGTCCTTGGGTGTTATCTAAGTCAAAATCTGCCAAAAAGTTCGGCCGCCAGTTATGTCTGGACTCATAAAAGCTAAACCAGGCGAGGTACCACTCTAGGCTTTATGTGGCGGGATGCCTGTATCTAGACCTACCTTTTGAGCTATCAAACATGTACTCCCATGCCGTCCTTGGGTGTTATCTAAGTCAAAATCTGCCAAAAAGTTCGGCCGCCAGTTATGTCTGGACTCATAAAAGCTAAACCGAGTGAAGTACCACTCTAGGCTTTATGTGGCGGGATGCCTGTATCAATACCTACCTTTTGAGTTATCAAACATGTACTCCCATGCCGTCCTTGGGTGTTATCTAAGTCAAAATCTGCCAAAAAAAGTTCGGCCGCCAGTTATGTCTGGACTCATAAAAGCTAAACCGAGTGAAGTACCACTCTAGGCTTTATGTGGCGGGATGCCTGTATCTAGACCTACCTTTTGAGCTATCAAACATGTACTCCCATGCCGTCCTTGGGTGTTATCTAAGTCAAAATCTGCCAAAAAGTTCGGCCGCCAGTTATGTCTGGACTCATAAAAGCTAAACCAGGCGAGGTACCACTCTAGGCTTTATGTGGCGGGATGCCTGTATCAATACCTACCTTTTGAGCTATCAAACATGTACTCCCATGCCGTCCTTGGGTGTTATCTAAGTCAAAATCTGCCAAAAAAAGTTCGGCCGCCAGTTATGTCTGGACTCATAAAAGCTAAACCGAGTGAAGTACCACTCTAGGCTTTATGTGGCGGGATGTCTGTATCTAGACCTACCTTTTGAGCTATCAAACATGTACTCCCATGCCGTCCTTGGGTGTTATCTAAGTCAAAATCTGCCAAAAAGTTCGGCCGCCAGTTATGTCTGGACTCATAAAAGCTAAACCAGGCGAGGTACCACTCTAGGCTTTATGTGGCGGGATGCCTGTATCAATACCTACCTTTTGAGCTATCAAACATGTACTCCCATGCCGTCCTTGGGTGTTATCTAAGTCAAAATCTGCCAAAAAAAGTTCGGCCGCCAGTTATGTCTGGACTCATAAAAGCTAAACCAGGCGAGGTACCACTCTAGGCTTTATGTGGCGGGATGCCTGTATCTAGACCTACCTTTTGAGCTATCAAACATGTACTCCCATGCCGTCCTTGGGTGTTATCTAAGTCAAAATCTGCCAAAAAGTTCGGCCGCCAGTTATGTCTGGACTCATAAAAGCTAAACCGAGTGAAGTACCACTCTAGGCTTTATGTGGCGGGATGCCTGTATCAATACCTACCTTTTGAGTTATCAAACATGTACTCCCATGCCGTCCTTGGGTGTTATCTAAGTCAAAATCTGCCAAAAAAAGTTCGGCCGCCAGTTATGTCTGGACTCATAAAAGCTAAACCGAGTGAAGTACCACTCTAGGCTTTATGTGGCGGGATGCCTGTATCTAGACCTACCTTTTGAGCTATCAAACATGTACTCCCATGCCGTCCTTGGGTGTTATCTAAGTCAAAATCTGCCAAAAAAAGTTCGGCCGCCAGTTATGTCTGGACTCATAAAAGCTAAACCGAGTGAAGTACCACTCTAGGCTTTATGTGGCGGGATGTCTGTATCTAGACCTACCTTTTGAGCTATCAAACATGTACTCCCATGCCGTCCTTGGGTGTTATCTAAGTCAAAATCTGCCAAAAAGTTCGGCCGCCAGTTATGTCTGGACTCATAAAAGCTAAACCAGGCGAGGTACCACTCTAGGCTTTATGTGGCGGGATGCCTGTATCAATACCTACCTTTTGAGCTATCAAACATGTACTCCCATGCCGTCCTTGGGTGTTATCTAAGTCAAAATCTGCCAAAAAGTTCGGCCGCCAGTTATGTCTGGACTCATAAAAGCTAAACCAGGCGAGGTACCACTCTAGGCTTTATGTGGCGGGATGCCTGTATCAATACCTACCTTTTGAGCTATCAAACATGTACTCCCATGCCGTCCTTGGGTGTTATCTAAGTCAAAATCTGCCAAAAAGTTCGGCCGCCAGTTATGTCTGGACTCATAAAAGCTAAACCAGGCGAGGTACCACTCTAGGCTTTATGTGGCGGGATGCCTGTATCTATACCTACCTTTTGAGCTATCAAACATGTACTCCCATGCCGTCCTTGGGTGTTATCTAAGTCAAAATCTGCCAAAAAAGTTCGGCCGCCAGTTATGTCTGGACTCATAAAAGCTAAACCGAGCGAAGTACCACTCTAGGCCTTATGTGGCGGGATGCCTGTAGCTAGACCTACCTTTTGAGCTATCAAAAATGTACTCCCATGCAGTCCTTGGGTGCTGTCTAGGTCAAAATGTGATATACACAGTGGTCTTGCTTTATTGGAAAAATAACGAAAATTTATTGTTTTTTTTTAATTTCCACGTAGAATATGTACTGAAAATTTCCTAGTTTTCATTATTTTCCGCGTTACATGCCATTCTGTACAGATTTTTCATTAATTTTCGTGAGCATTTTAATTTAGTCGGGTTATAATGCGCCGCCAACTTTTGGCCGTCAACTTCACACCGGTTTTAAATTGACTTTATATGTTTGCCTTTTCAGTAATAAACCACAAACTAACGAACGACTATTCAAAGAAATAATAAGACTTTTTGGTAGTAAGTTGAACCGTGGTTTTGTCAGATTTGTTTTATTTACCAAAAAATGTGTTTCTTTGATAACAAATGAGTCATATTAGTGGTATATCAACCACTAGCTGCGCCCCGGGATGTTACCCGCGATTAAAAAGCATGTCCTTTTTACCGGGATTAAAATTAGCCTATTTTCTATTCCAGACTATAATCTATCTCTGTGCCAAATTTCATCCAGATCCGTTCAGCCGTTCTGGCGTGATTGAGTAACAAACATCCATCCATCCAAACATTCACATTTATAATATTAGTGGGATTTAATTTTGGTGGATAGGTATTGTACTAAATCAGGTCAACTGTTCAAAATGCCCCTGAACAACCCCTCTAGCATAACCGTCGTGATGTTATGTAATGCGATCTTTAAACCTTTCCAATAACATCGCAAAGAAAATACTATCCGCACTCCCCTTTGTAAAACTACCCTTAAAAAATCAAAGCGACGAACAAATCTTTACTCCATATCTTAAACATAGGAAATGTGACTCTGTTGCTCTCTAGATAGCTCACATAATACATTTTGGTGTTTTGTTGAACTCAATGCGAGTGTTACAGATAGATTTAGACTTTATATTGGGTGAGATACGGTTGTATTTTGTTCGTGAATGTTAGTATTGATTGTTAAGTACTGGTGCACTGAATATGTAATGGATACATTTATGTTATATAAATTGAGACCCTCCCAAGAATACTTCCATTCCAGAATAGCTAAACATAAAGTATCGTAATCAATAGTGTGCAGTGATAGCTAAGTTGGTAGAACGCTTGCCTCGGTACCTAGGTTCGCAGGATCAAACCCCGGCTCGCACCTCTGGGATTTCTGGATTTCATGTGCGAATCTTATTTTCAACGATTATCACTTGCTAAACGGTGAAGGAAAACATCGCGAGGAAGCCTGCATGTCTGAGAGAACCCCTCGAAAGATGTGTGAAGTCCGCCAACCCGCACTGGGCCAGCGTGGTGGACTATGGCCTAATCCCCCTCGCATTGAGGGGAGGCCCGTGCCCAGCAGTGGGACATTAAAAAGGGCTGGTATTATTATTATGATACGTATTGTGATACGGGTGTTGGGTACAAACCTGGGACCTCGTAAGCTACTGATGACTGAGTCACTGGGACAATTATTCTCTGAATGTAATTGTTATTTTAAGCATGGGTACCATGCAATGTTAAATGGTCGAAATCAAGTTATTATCGGATTCCATGGTTGACAAAAACCCATGCCACGGTGGGCCGTTCTTAGTAGCGAGCTAGTGTTGTGATTGGCGCTATCGATAGTAATGTTTGGTGGTGATGGGGCTTGCTTATCGATATTTTCGATGCCTATCGACTATTTGACTTAGTGCAACTAGCGTAGACTTGTAATTTTGTAAGTACTTACTATTAGTAAGAGTAAGAGTACCTACTTATTAAAAATCAATAATTAACTAAGTATATAATTTATAAAAGTATTATAAGTTAAATTAAATATCATTAGATATGGTCACAAACTAAACAACGCTTGTATTATGGGTAAGATAAGATGGGCAATATCATTTGTGAAATTTGCCCAGGATAGAATCGAACCCGCATCTACCCCTGGGCACCCAAAAGACATATTAGAAACTGTTGAGTTTTTTTTCAATAATATTATTCAAATTTTATTCGATTTTTTTGTCATATCGCCAGACGAACACAAACTATACGGTCCCACACTAAGCAACGCTTGTATTATGGGTACCGTACAATGGACTGAGGGCGAACTCAGTATATAATACTTATATAGATATTAAACTCGGGTACAAACATTCGTTTGCTAATAACACAAAGTTTGTCCTCACCAGGATTCGAACCCGGTACTCTCGGCACAGATAGCAGAGACACTACCTACTGAGCTAATCATATCGTCATCAGTTTTACTAAGTATATAAAAAAAAATATCCCATTCCCATGGTATCCCGGTATTCGTAATAGCTCTTTATCTGCAACCATAAAAGCCCACCATTAAAAATAAAGATGTATTGTTTGTTAGTGATGCGTTTGGATTATCGATCGATGGACATCGATATCGATAAATATCTGTCACATCTAGGTATATTTCCCGCAGTAATACGCTGAAGGGACATTTATCAAAAGAATTAAAAAATAAAATATTACCATGTCTGTATTCTCTGTAGGCAGAGGTGCATTGCAGTAAGCCCACATTTCGCCTTTGGTACTTACTAGTAAGATAGCAGTGACAGCCAAGTTGGTAGAACGCTTGCCTCGGTAACGAGGACCGCAGGTTCAAACACAGGCTCGCATCTCAGACATTTCTGGATTTCATGTGCGAAAAGAACGAAATAGATTATGTCATAATATAGATTATGCAATATAAAAACATCTTGTGCAATTCTATATTTCAACCATGATTATCACTTGCTAAACGGCGAAGGAAAACATCGTGAGGAAACCTGCATGTCTGAGAGAACCCCTCGAAAGACGTGTGAAGTCCGCCAACCGCACTGGGTCAGCGTGGTGGAAAGACATTAAAAAAGGGGCTGGTATTATTATTATATATTACTATACTTACTAGGCTATTAAGGCTTGAAAAATATCGGGCCGTAGTCTGTCCTTATCGCTTACACAATATTTATGACAATGACGTCATTGTACACGAGCTCAGTACTCTTTTCTTCATTCTTTGTTCGTCTTTACACAATATCGATACTTATATTTGTATCGACAAAACAAAAATATCCTAAAACGCATCACTAAGTTCCGTGTAACGCCAATTGTCAGTAGCGAGAAGCGCAGCGCTAATTAAGGGACACTGAATGTGCGCCCGCGCCGGTACACTCGAGTGCAACAATGTTGCTGATAATATTATTAAGATAAAACCTTTTAATAGTAAATACTAGCTGTTACGCGCGACTACGTCCGCGTGGTATTCAACAAAAGTTTTCCTAAAATAAAAGTAGTCTAAGTTACTTCTTGTTACATCAGCTATCTGCCAGTGAAAGTCCCGCCAAAATCGGTCCAGCCATTACAGAGATTAGCCGAAACAAACAGACAGACGGACAGACAGACAGACAAAAATTTTTAAAAATGTTGTCGACAGACAGATAGACAAAAATTGTAAAAAATGTTGTTTTGGTATATATACCGAGTTGCGAAATGCACTTAGTGAAAAGCGGTTATTTTAATATTACAAACTGACACTCCAATTTTATTTATTTGTATAGATGATGTATAGATTATAGATTTGTTTAGAAGTTCAGACGTAACGTTGTCACTAGCAAAGTGTAGCCACTTTTTAATGCATTTGTAGTGGTCAGTGTTAAATGTGGTAAAATATCTTAATACTTAGTACTTTTTTGACCAGCTGCTAAAGTCTGCCTAGCCGTTCCTACATTGTTCTCACAAAAATGTAACGGATCTTTTTCAAAAGAGCAACCATGGAGTTTGTTGCCCGTTCTTCTCCATAGGAACGGCATCCGGACGGGTGTTACGATAAATATTTCGAAACACTCTTGATCGTATATGTACCTAACATTTTTGGCATGCTCGTACAAAATCTGAGTTTTAGTGGAGCGTTTGTTATTTCCCTTTTTATAAAACTACTTCGTTTTGGTACCGACCAGGTGGGTACCTGGGTACACATTGATAGCTTACTTTCAATAATCAATGAATAAATAAAATATCGTCAGACGAAAACACCGACTATACGGTCTCACACTAAGCAACGCTTGTATTGTGGGTACCGCACAATGTACTGAGGGCGAACTTAGTGTATAATACTCAATGATTACAGGGATTTTTTTTTATTTTTTATTACATTATAGGCAAGTATTTGATCTCGATCTCACCTGATGGTAAGTGATGATGAGATCTACGATGGAGCATACTTGCCTAGGTAGGAAGGCGGCAGTAGATCGAGACGCTACATTCACTAGGCACATGCAGCGCAACTGATCTGACCCGCCATCCATGAATGGTAACACCACAGATCACGAGAGATATGCCGTGCGATTCAAAATGTATGGGAACTCGCTGTCTCCGTTTTGTTTCCCACCACTCGCTAAAACCAACCAATACGAAGTCTCTTCGGTGCGTGCTGCGTCGTCGCCGTATACAGCGGCCGTACCACGCGACGCACCAGTTTATTCAAAGTATCGTTAGACGATCTATCCATTGCCTCGTACATTCACTCAGTAGCGAACATAGGTGGTACTTAAAGAGCCATGTATTTTGTACAAAAATAAAAAAGTCGTTGTGCTACATGAAAACTAAAATAACATAATAAAGGCATTAAATATTTTTTGATTTGTTGTTTTTAATGATTTTAAAGACGAATAAATAAAATACTTAATACTGGCTGGTGAAATGAGATTCCATCTTTCGCGTAGTTCACTTTGCTGCTAGTATTTTAGCACACAACCACGGAATAACACGGCATTTAAAAAAAAAGTTAGAGCTCCGATACCGACGTGCAGTTGCAGTCGACTGACGGCGAAAACTCTATGTTAGCGTAATTTTGGCATAAGGTGAGCGCAAGCCCACCGCTTTCATAACATATCTCCTCTAATATATCTGTGGGTAACACCGAACATCATACCGGAACACGGCTAGGCCGCTTGGCGACATGGCTTTGTTCAGTGGGTGGTGACTAGCCACGGCCGAAGCCTACCACCAGTAGAGTTGTCACCTGGTTGGCACCACCCAGGGTCACGTGTAGGGTATCTCGAGGGTATTTAATTCTCCTACGGACGAAGGTGACTCGACCCCAAAAATGATCCGTAGTATATTGGGACCAAATGTGAGTGCACCGAGGTGTACCTCTGCCTACCCCTTCGGGTTATACAGGCGTGTATATATCGGTGTTGTGCGAGTCATTAAAAATGAAGGAATACATAACTAAAAGCTTGTTTCACGATTATTATGAACAAAAAAAAACAACTAAAGCAACTTGTACGTAATAATGTGATTTCCATTTTTGGTAGTAGCTGCGTGGTCGCGGTTCAGTGGCAATCGAATGGCTCCACAATGTACAGGGTGTAACAAAAATATGAAATAATATTTCAGGGGATGAATGTACTCATAAAAGCGAAGAACTTTCCCCAAGGAACATAAATCGAAATATTAAAAAAAAATATTCCATATAAACTTTAAAAAAACATTTTGTCTGGAAATGTTACGCGTAACAATGATGCCTAGTGTAAAATATTTTAACAGGGCCAACAGTAGGTTATAAAGATAACATTACCAAAGATATAAATCAAATTATTGGACATTTAAAAAATTACATCCTGTACTGAGCTATTATCCAAACGCCTGGTTCACCTAGTTTTAAAAAAGATCAAACAATTTACACACACAAATAATTTACACAATTATTTTATACATCAACGTGATCAATATAACTTACTGATTCATCTGTTAAAATATTTTACACTATTTTTGTTAAATGTGTAACTTTACAGTCGTCACAGAGACAGTGTTGCCAACATAGAAAAAAAAATGCCAAAGATTAAGAAAATAAAATAAGACTTGTGTACATTAGGTAGGTACAGATAAGTACCTATACCCTTTCTGATAACAAGTAGTATACCCTTTATGATTCACGCTGTATACAATAATTGTGTACGGAATCATTTTAATAATTGTTTTGAACACGCACCGCTGCCTCGCTCCCGTTTGCATCGGCGCAATGATACCGATTAACCGACGATAGACTTGTTTAACTGCGTTCCAAGAAACGACAGTTAATTGAAAAACTAACGTTTGTTTGTTAATAGTATAATCGTTGTTAAGGTGTGTTCATACTGTGCGAGTATCTAACTATTTTTAACCGACTTCAAAAAGGAGGAGGTTCTCAATTCGGTTGTTTTTTTTTTATTTTTTTTTAAGGTATACTAAGCTTTGACCCTGTGTTTCTCTGACGCATTTTTAATCTGAATGTGAAGTCTTCTTTCTTCTTCTTTCTTAACGAAATGAAATGCGATGAAATATAATGGATATGAATATGGCCTCACCCACAACTTAGCGGGTATTTTGCCAATGTCAAGTAATTAATAGCAATAACACATTCAATAAATACACATTATAAATAAAATAATGGATGTGACATGATGATATGAAAATGGCGTGTCGTATGTGAAGTCAGAATTTCTTCTTCTTTTTTTAACTTGGCAATCGGCTACAAAATAGAGTATTTTATGCGAGTGTCGAGTAATTCTTGATAATTGTTATGGAATTAAATGTACCCCTGATGATAATGATAATGTTAATGACTATAAAATGTATACCCCCCCCCCCCCTATCAGTAAAGCTGTGGACACTTTACTGAAAATTTACCGGACATGTTGGGAGAACTTGAAATGTCAAGTTATACTATTTAATTTCAATTTCCTTCACTCGTGCAAGTTTATGAACACACCATGGTTAATATCCCACTAATATTACACATTATTTATCAAAAAAATCTATTTGTTTGGATATTTAAACAAAATTGACAACTTCCCGCCAAAAACCCCCATTCACACATTATTTTTTTTTTTTTTTTTTTATTATTATGATATGAAAATATGTATATTTTTTCGCCATAGACATATCTTTACCCGCCACTGGGCGTGCCGCCATTAAGTTTTACAAAATGGCGGCCGAGCGCGAAATAAAAAGATAATCGCACGAAATAATTGAAGCTAAATTGTTTCATTATCCACCTGTTAATGCGTTAAATTAAATTAATATATACACATTATAAATAACACATCAATCGATTCTCGATCTTATGATAAGCAAGATAAGCTCCTATTAAAGTTTCGCAGGTGCAAATAAATTATCACCTAGGTATGGAATATAAAATAAAAGTGTCAGTGTGACAGCACGGTTTTTGGAGAATTCTAGGGATTCTATACTTTAAAACTTAGGTGTTTAAGTGCAGTTTGCCTAGTACCTAAGTTGCCAACTAAATTTAATAATCGACTATCTCCGATAATTCGTTGATGTTTGAAACATGTCAACCAAGAGCATGTTCTTGTGCAATTTATACCTTAAATATAAGGCTCTTAAGTTTAAATTCAAGTGGACACGTTAATTCATCTGGATAACTATGTTGTCAACGACTTTTTTTTTCAAACAATGAATAAGGAATAAGTAACTTTTTAGGCGCGCATTTATTTATGAAGTGTGAATGAAATAGCGATACCGGTTCTATATTTAAATTACCGTACTTGTGATATCCTTACTTGCTTATTTCCGTTTGTTTTAAATTATAATCAGTATTTTGGTAAGTAAGTTGGTACTCATTTACTTTTTTTTTGTAAATATTATTAGATTAAAAGAAATTAAAACCGTTGGTAAGTTATCACCTTGTTTTAATTTTCTTGGTTAGTTAATTATAATTACAAAAAAAAGTAATTTAAGTTAAAACGTAGGTAATACCTACTTATACTAGGGTTCATGAAGTAAACCATGATTTATTTAATACTCCTAAGTATTATACTCAATCGATAATCGTTTAAGTACTCAACAGTGACATAAAATAAAAATAACAGCCAACACAAAAAAAAACTTTTTGAAATTAATAGAATAAACTTTCAGTCGATGATTTTACCAACAACACAGTTTGAAAAATACTCTTGGCCGGTAGAATATAATAAAAAAAAACAAAAGCAAAAAATATTTTTAATTGCATTGTACGCTTAAATGGCGAGATAAAAACAGAACGGACGACACTTGACTGTCGTGCAATTCCCACCCGCGGTACGTCAGCGTGACAGCTGTCATCCAGGCAGACGCCATCTTGTCGTAGTGACAGGTAATGTTAGCGATCTATTGTGCAGCATTTGCATACTGCAGTTTGAAATGCAGATTCACTTCTGACACATAAAATAGCTATGACAAAGAACCATTATAGCGACATCTCACACGAGGTACCTATACGGTGATAATTACATCAGTGATGGCCAATTTGGTAGAATGCTCGCCTTGGAAAAGAGATTCGCAGGTTACAAATCCCGGCTAGCGACTTTTTGGCGGGAAGTTAAACCGTGAAGTTGGCAATTTAGTTTTATTTCCAAAAAAATGTGTTCCTCTGATAAACAATGTGTAATATTAGTGGGATATTAACCATTGTGTGTTCATAAACGTGCACGAGTGAAGGAAATTGAAATAAAATAGTATACAACGGGTAACGCGACAACGGGTAACGCGACAACTGGTAACGCGACAACGGGTAACGCGACAACGGATAACGCGACAACGGGTAACGCTATAACGGGTAACGCGACAACGGCTGACGCGACAACGAGTGACGCGACGACTCGAATTCTTACAAGGGATCACACATTCGACCCTAAATTAAAATATCCACCTAAGTACAAACAATACACAAAATGGCGTGTTGAATATATAAATATATTATTTACATGTGTCGCGATGTGTCAACACTCATTTTAATACCAAAACACTGGTTAGTTCACGGCTCATAAGTTTTTAATGATATTCTAATGAATACAATATGGGAGCGGCCATTGTCATAATATTTATGTATATTTAGTATGTTATGGCGCTTAAATTTTATCGTTGGAGCGAATCGGAACTGTTTAAATATATTTGAAACTAGCTGTTACCCGCGACTTCGTCCGCGTGGTATTTAACAAAGACACAACCGTTGGCAACAGCCTGCTCGCGCGTTCTGAGCCCGCGGGACGCATTGCAAGTTGTTGCTATCAAACTTAATCAGGCGCAGCGCTGCAACACTGGCTTTATTTTTTTTTTCTAAAATAAAAGTAGCCTAAGTTACTCCTTGTTACATCAGCTATCTGCTAGTGAAAGTCCCGTCAAAATAGGTCCAGCCATTTCAGAGATTAGCCGGAACAAACAGACAGACAGACAGACAGACGGACAGACAAAAATAAAAAAAAAAATATTTTGGTATAGGTACCGTATATACATCCAAATGCACTTGGTAAAAAGCGGTTATTTTAATATTACAAACGGACACTCCAATTTTATTTATATGTATAGATGTATAGATAACGTTGTACTACCATCACGCCTGTAATAGTAATGGGGCAAGCAGGGGCTACTATAGTATTGTATTGACTTTAGTCCCCACCAGCTTAAGTCATGTTTGGCTTGAATGGTACGGACACAAGGCAATAGCATTCCGTCGCGCTAGAACTGAATATTGCCATGTAAAAATGACCTCAATGGTCTGGAAAGTAAAGACCCATGTATGGGATGGGTACATTTGTAGACTTTGGGGTCTTAGTTACTCAGAAATATCATTTCATATAAGTATCTCTTCCCACGACTTGAGATACAAACTCGGTACCATATGAGTCATTGCGAATATGACCTAATTCGTGAGGCCAAAAGAGTACTTACAAACAATCGGAATTTACCACTGATTTGGCATGTCGGTTCCACCGAGAAGAATCGGCAAGAAGCTCAATGTCAACACTTAAGTAACATACATGTCGATATGAGAAACTCGGCTTTTTTTTCTCCGGTTTCAAAAGAGGTTGGTAGGTATACATGCCCAAGAACATGAATACAAGTGAGCGGGCAACACCATGCTCACAAAACCAAGTAATAATTACTCAAGCGATAGGTACTGAACTCATTAAAATCTCGCACAGATTCATTTAAACTAGCAAACGTACACCTGGACTTAGTCCAGCTGTAAGAGTCTTGCTTCTGTGGAAATTTATCTACCAGATCTTTTTGTCTCCCACTTTGCAATGGAGGGAAGTGGATAATTTTCTTCCAACTCCTCCTATTTCCTATTCGATTAAATTCGTGCGGGTTCCAAGACAATGAACTTTATCCCGGGCCTCGCCGAGGGTCAAACCTCGGTGTCATCATGGGACACCACTGTAGATTCTGACTTACAGGAATAGCGGTGGTGGGTGTGGCGGGCCTAGTCCCATTTAAAAAAAAATAGCAAACGTACAGCCATTACATCTAGATGTTACAAGGAACATGATAGATTTGAAAAATAATTCCTTTGGTATGATGCCTAAGATTGGTTCCATCTCTGTTGCACTAGTCCTCTTAGCACTGTATACATTGCCTTATACAGTTATTCGAAAGAGAACGCAATAAAAAAGAAAAACAATTGCGGTCATCCCAAGTTCCACCCGCAGCAATAACTGACAAGCAAATGCCATGTTTACCATAAGTTATTAGAATCAATAGTGGGTACGATAAAAGTATTCAACACACAATAAACTTTAACACCGTACCATAAAACCAATGTGCTTTTAGTATCCTATATTTTTTTAATTAATTATTAATAGCCTCCACTGCCGTTGGCAGAAAACACAAAAAGGTTATCGCGATTTAATATCGCAAAAAAATAAAACTAGTGATGTCAGATGTGTTAATGGAAACATCGATCGTTTCAACGCTGACAGGGATGCAATTATAAAATCGATTTACGTAACGATTAGCAATCGATATTAAATCGATAACTTGAATTGTTACTCACCAGAGCTGGGCCTATCGCTGTATCTGGTGCAGTAGACCCACGCAGGCCATAGTGACGCGTTGCCCGATGTTTGACTATTCGTATCAGTGCTTCCGCACGTAGAGGGTGCCCCACTTGAGGTCGAGGAGACCACGGAACTAGCTGAATCTGGTCTCTTTTGCGCCTCAACCACCTTGGGCAACTCCTTTTCCTTCTGAATCTGCTCCCCAATCTGTGAAACTGTCTGCTTCAGACCACCAAGAGGCGGCAACGAGCCAAATTCAGATTCTTTCGTCTTCAGATAATCAAAGCTGTATTTCTGATAGCCGTTCTGCTTCGATAAATCATAAGGTTTGTATAGAATACTATGGTTGGGACCTGCGGGCTTGGGTCCTTCGATTTTGTTAGTCTTCCTGATAGCGTTTAAACCGAACTCTGGGTGCAATATATTGCTTATAGAGAAAGGTATCGGTGCCGACGGTTGGGCGCGCTGATTTCTCATCTTCTCCAAATCAAATCTCTGTTCTTCGGGATTTATTTGCGGTTTCACATCAGGTGTGTCTGGTCGGTAGTAGTTTTGGAAATTCTCCATTCCGTTCTGGTTCGGACTCGGCGGTGGGGAGTTCGGTTGGACTTTCACAATGGACATGTTTGGAGAGCTTCTGTCAAACCTTGAGTCAATTGTAGTACAAGTGTATTGGCTCTGATGGCAGTAGTTTATAGGGTTTTCGGCGTGAGGAGCCGGCACTCTTCCCGTTACCGGTCCAGGGCTATGAGCCTGGTTAGGACTGCAGCGATCTTCGAAGGCCATTTTCACGAATCGATCACACAGTTCACGGTCTAAGAGTCACAATCGATTAAGTTCTGGATGCACTATTGTTCTTTTTTTTTGTTAGGCAAAGGGACGCGTGGGAGACAGCTACAACTGTCAGATTGAACCGTCAGTCGCGTACGACGCGAGCACTGCTCCCGGCGGCGGATGCCGTGCGACTGCGCGTCTCGCGTCGACAAGTGGACACGCCCCTGAACATACAAGCCTTTTACCCTACCCAGTCCGATTTGTAGGCGTTGACCGACCGCTTTTCATTGCTCGGCAACATCCGCTGTCTTCTTCTAACCTACGACGTGTGTTCACGTTAGACAGAGACACGTGTATATCAATTGATTTAACCTGTCTGTGTGTTTAGCGGGCCCCGATTCAGATTTGTAATTCAGTTGTAAATTGCGTCTATGGCTCTTTTGCGAGTCGTAATGTATCAATAATATCGCGGTGCTCTTTTGTACTGAATTTCAATTAAAGTTTGACAGAATTATTATATTGATAGACGTGCCGCCATGTTTGATGAATTATTGAACGGATAATGCTGAGCGGTTTGTCTTTTTATATATAGCTCTACAATGTAACAGTTATTAATTAAGCCGTAAAGTATTGGATGGTGCGTGAAATAAAAATCTGCAATTATTGTTTTATTTTTATTGCGGAATAGTAATTAGCGTTTGGGGTTCCGTGGGTTTTATAATTAAAATGAAGAGACCACCGTCTTGTGGTTCCGTAAAATTTTACAATGATCTATAAAGCATACAACCGGGAGCAACAATACCTAATTACAGTCGGTTTATATTTGTCGGTCGAACCGACAATTTTTCAGTCGCAATTTTTTGTGTTAATCGAAATACTCAAATAAGCAGAGTAGGTAGGTATTTAGTACTATTTTTAAGTAAACGTTAGTCGATCAAAAACTAACGCAAAACTATGACAATTATTTGTTAGGTTATTTAAAAAAAAAATGCGAAGAGTCCAGAAAAAATTCCTTATTAATAATTCACATATTCTTCCAAACCTCAATCCATAGTCCCAATTATCTTTCCATATTCCTGCAACAGTTCCTCCGCCTGCTGAGGTCAATTCGCTGTTTATGCTATCATTTGGCGGGTCAGATCAGTTGCGCTGCATGTGCCTAGTGAATGTAGCGTCTCTATCTACTGCCGCCTTCCTACCTAGGCAAGTATGCTCCATCGTAGATCTCATCGTCACTTACCATCAGGTGAGATCGAGATCAAATACTTGCCTATAATGTAATAAAAAAAAAAAAAAAAATTTCAGCAGTCGACCGCAGCAGGTGGCTAACATAACATTAAAATTCTCAAAAAGGGCCTCTATGTTGGACCCACGTCCCCGCGCAAACCTTCTAAAGATCCGGGTATAGCCCGTGTGGAGAGAGACATAATTACAGTCCTTTTAATGCCCCACTGCTGGGCACGGACCTCCCATCAATGCGAGGGGGATTAGGCCATAGTCCACCACGCTGGCCCAGTGCGGGTTAGCGGACTTCACACGTCTTTCGAGGTGTTCTCTCAGACATGCAGGTTTCCTCGCGATGTTTTCCTTCACCGTTCAGCAAGTGATAATCATGGTGAAAAATTTGATTCACACATAAAATCCAGAAATCCCAGAGGTGTGTGGCGGGGTTTGAACCTGCGACACTTGTTAACGAGGCGACTGCTCCACCAACTTGGCTATCATTGCTTTTTTTATTACTTTCAATTAATTAAATTTTTAATTAAAGTATTATTGAGTTTAATGCTTCATAGAAAATTATTTTTACTTTTTAATACCTAGGTAGGTACTATCGGTAATTGTAATGTAATATACCTATAGCAGTAATAGCCAAGTTGGAAGAACTCTCGCCTTGCAAACAATGTATGCAGGTTCAAACCCCGGCTCGCGCCCCCGAGATTTCCGGATTATCATGTGCGAATCTCATTTTCTGTAAAGATTATCACTTGCTTTACGGTGAAGGCAAACATCGTGGGGAAACTTGCATGTCTGTCAAGTCGTGTGAAGTTCACCAACACGCACTGAGCCAGCGTGGTGGACTACGGCCTGAATCCTTCTCATATTGAGGGGGAGTATAGCCGGTATAATAGCAGTGATAGCCAAGTTGGTAGAACGCTTGCCCGGTAACGAGGATTGCAGGTTAAAACCCCGGCTCGCACCTCTGGGATTTCATGTGCGAATCTCATTTTTCAACCATGATTATCACTTGCTTAACGGTGAAGGAAAACATCGCGAGGAAACCTGCATGTCTGAGAGAACCCCTCGAAAGATGTGTGAATTCCGCCAACCCGCACTGGGCCAGCGTGGTGGACTATGGCCTAATCCCCCTCGCATTGAGGGGAGGCCCGTGCCCAGCAGTGGGACATAAAAAAAGGGGTGACTATAAACTGTACAGCTAGCTTCCGAATAATCTCGCACTTGACGAGCCGGGCGTCATCGTATAGTTACTTTTTTTTTTCAAAACAAAAATGATCTTTGACATTTGCCCTATTGTTGGTTTTTCATATTGATCTCACCGGCGCCGGCGCAGCGTCGGAGCGGCGCCTTCATGAATGTATGCAATACACTAGGTTGCAACCATGGTATAAATCTTTTTTTTAAGCAAGCGATAATCATGGTTGAAAACGAGATTCGCACATGAAATCCAGAATACCCAGAGGTGCGATCCAGAGTTTGAGCCTGCGATCATAGTTACCGAGGCAAGCGTTCTACCGACTTGCCTATCACTGCTTATAAAACGAATTTGTTTTTTATAAGACTAGGCTCGCCACACACTCCTAATACTGTTACTCCTGTAAGCCGGGGTCCACGGCGGTGACCAACGAAGACGCTAAGGTCTGACCCTCAATGAGTCCCGGGGAAAACTTAATTGTCTTGGAACAAAATTGATAACCTTTATCTCTGAATCCTTGCCCCGGAACAGCCCTGGCTAGATCTTACAACTGTGACATCTAGGTTGTTGACATCCTTGATCTCTAATCTAATCTAATCTATCAGCCGATAGACGTCCACTGCTGGACACAGGCCTCCCCCAATGACTTCCACACATCGCGGTCCTCCGCCACTCGCATCCACCGGCTTCCTGCGACGCGTGTGATATCATCGGTCCACCTTGTGGTGGGCCGTCCTACACTACGTCTTACGCTTCGTGGTCGCCATTCTAGAACCTTTCTGCCCCAACGGCCATCGGTTCTGCGAGCTATGTGCCGCCCACTGCCACTTCAACTTTGAAATTCTTTGAGCTATGTCGGTTACTTTAGTTCGTCTACGGATCTCCTCATTTCTGATTCTCCTTAACCTATTCAAATAAATGTATTGTTGTCTCACCGTTGTTTCAACTGTTTGAATTATCTGACGTGACATTTGACTCTTATACTGAGTATTTACATCAATACGAAACCAAAGATCGTATAAGAAGTTGTGCTATTTGAATAATTTGTTATGCTACGGTCACACATGTGGCTTAGTGTAGTAATTGGTGCCTCAATAACGTCACTAAGCTTATGTGGCCAACAGCTTAACACATTTTGGCGGACATGGGAAGATCTTCCAGCCAGGCGGGTGGTATGCCTGGCGGGGCGGCCGCTATGCCCCGACGGTTATTGTCGGGATCTTGTATACTATATGTTACGTGCTCCGAAAACTGTCATAGCGCGATTCAAGATTGTATTGCGAATTGTCTATTGGTCTCAATGCGTCTGCAGCACTATCTGTGTAGCTTGTGGCGAGGTTGAAGAGGTCGCTACAAGATTATATTAAATAATTGAATATGAAATAATTGTGTAAATAAAGTTAATTTTTTTTATACCAGGCAAACCGGTAGGTAGGCCGTGCGCTCAGTACATGATGTATTTTTTTAATGTCTAACAATTTGATTTATTTGCGAATGTTATCTTTATAACCTACTGTTGGCCCTGTTAAAATATTTTACACTATTATAGGTACACTTTATATTTGTATTCAACTTGGTGATCTAACAAACCATACCTACTGCCGTTGCCTAGACATAGTTTTAAAACAAAAGAATAAAAACATGGCGTCTAACGAGTCGACGCGCGCTGTCACTTTGCTTCCCGCCTAAATAGCTGTCAAATGTCAGATGAGGGTGGGGTGCAACTGATAGCTCTAGTCGTTGAAGATGAACACCATTCATTGGAATACCCTAAAATTTTATTAACCCATCAAACGACTGACTTAATAACTTAAGTCTCTATTTTGACGGGATTTCCCATGGGTTTCCTGGGTTATGAATCGTTTTTTTTTATACGAGCATTGTCTATGACATTGTATTATATGGGAAAGCCTTTCGAGAGTGATTGGATTTTGCGTTTAAGTCAAAGAAAATATTAAGGAGCTTTTCTATACTCTTTGTAATTTATATTAGTTTTGTATACTGTAATTCTCTCTATGTCTTTAGTTTGTTAATATTTAAGTTTGTTACTTTGTAATTAACAAATACTTAATGTACCCAAGTAAATGTATAGTACAAGTTATTAGCGTACTCAATTTGCATCTGAAGAGAATTAGTATTATCTCTAACATCGATATTAAATAAGACAGGAATGTCGTTATTGCGCAAGTCTTTACCGAGTAGTGTAGATCTCCAGAACAGAACAATTTTAGTCTCACTTAAGAAACTATGGAACAGTACCTCAAGCACAATCCGTTTACATACCGTTTCGGTATCGTAACATCACCCATCCTTCTCACAACACAGATTTCGTATATTAGTATGACAGTGACAACATGCTTTCTTGATGACGTTACATTACTCTACTGGCAATTAATTAGGTTATATTATATGAACTGAAATAAAAAATCCATTAACTGTGTTTGTCCAGAAAAACCTAACTTCTGCCTACAAGCAACACATGTTTTTTTTAAATGAATAAGCCAAACATATTGGAAGAATATAATGAACAATTGCACAATAAACAGACCAACTCGGTCTTAAACTAATAAACATTTGGATTATGGGTACCGTACAATACACCGGGTCGACCTCAGTTTATAATTTTATCGATATTAAACTTCTAAGATTCGAGCACAAACTTAAACGCTCATCAAGCTAAGTTTGCTCGTACAAGGATTATAACCCAGGACCCTCGGTACAGAAAGCGGGATCACCGCTCATCCCGCTAAGTCTGCTCGTACCAGGATTACAACCCAGGACCCTCGGTACTGAAAGCAGGGGCTCTATACTAACTCTACCAATCGGAACGTCGTAGAACTTTATAGTCATGTTAGTCGTTGTTTAAGTGCATCACAACTAAATAATTACACTGTAACGGATATCGCTGTGACACTTGCCCCGAAGATAAAGCGCAATGGAACACATATACTATTACACACACACACTACACATAGCTAGGGGTTAGGGAAAATGGCATTCTGAACTCTGACATTAAGAACGGATGTCTCATAGAGATTTTGTGAAACTAAATCGCGTTCCAAAATAACTATGAACACATACTAATTCAAGAAGTATGTTTTATAAAGTAGGTTTTATATTTCTTCACTCCTTTTTTTTCAAAATAATAAAAAGGTTATGCAAATTCCTTATCCCATCGCTGCTGACACTGTGACCCCACCCTCCACAGATGTCAAAATGTCAATACCACAGACAATGAGCGCGGTGTCGACGCATTGTTTATTGTTAATCGATTATTTGTTTATTCGATACCGTTTGTTCACGATTTTCGATTTATACGTTACATCATTGATTAATGTATTTTATTGTTTGTGGGGCTGGCTTGTTAGAAAAGTAAGTGCTCCTTCCATAAGACCGAGAATCTTTTGTGTTGTGTAGCTATGACGACGAGATCGGCGCGGGGCGCGGTTGTTAATTACATTATATATATTAAGGAACTCTTGAAATAAAACTAATTTTACGGATTTTTTCGCATTTACTTTATGTTTTTACGTTCCCGACGTTTCGGCTGCTTTACAGCAACCATGGTCACGGGAGGACTGAGGTGGTTGACGTCCTAGTGTCATAGTTCGAAACGGGTACCCTCATATTTAGTTGTTGCTTGCAGTGCGATCTACGCAGAAAGTGCTCACAGTGTGTTGAGGTCTTGCAATGGTGCGCTTGGTTTTGGATTTAATAATATTAATTACTGGATCCCAAGTCGGTGGTAGCACCCAGCCATCTTCCCTATTGAAATGAGGATGTTTTTTTAATTTCAATGGCCTCGCGTATCATCCTTGGTCGGGATCGGTGTTCTTTTGCGAGGATCTGTGGCTAATCAAATCTGATATAATAGCGGGTGCGATCTTGTACCTACATGTTCACAGATTGCAGACTTCGCGCGCGATTTGAACGCGAAAAAATCTTTAATTTCAATGTGTAGTATTCGCGTAAATATAAGAAATCAATACATTATGGAACTTTTCTAAAATATTATTTTTATTTATAGTCGGTGCGTGGTTCAACAGACAGTCAGTATTACACTTCGATTGACTAACTCCAAACACTGAAACAATAATATCTAGTAAAATATGTTAACAGGGATAACAGTAGGTTATACAGATAACATTCCCAAAGAAATTAATCAAATTATCAGACACTAGCTGCGCCCCGCGGTGTTACCCGCGATTAAAAAGTATGTCCTTTTTACCGGGATAAAAAGTAGCCTATGTGTAATTCCAGACTATAATCTATCTCTGTGCCAAATTTCATCCAGATCCGTTCAGCCGTTCTGGCGTGATTGAGGAACAAACATCCATCCACCAAACTTTCATATTTATAATATCAGTGGGATTTAAAAATGACACCCTGTACTGAGCGCATTGCCAAACGCTACTGGTTCGCCTTGTTTAAAAAATCAAACATCATTTTCATAATCGCACTAATATTATAAATGTGAAAGTTTGGATGGATGGATGTTTGTTACTCAATCACGCCAGAACGGCTGAACGGATCTGGATGAAATTTGGCACAGAGATAGATTATAGTCTGGAATAGCACATAGGCATTTTTATCCCGGTAAAGGGACATACTTTTTAATCGCGGGTAACACCGCGGGGCGCAGCTAGTTATTTTATACATCAAAGTGATCCATATAACTTACTGATTCATCTGTTAAAATATTTTACACTATCTTTGTTATACTGTGAAAGGCACACTTGTTCCCTCACTCTCACAGTCCGATGGGAGGCATCCGACACGACCGGAGAGAGATCAGGCGCAGGACCGACGGCTTCACGAGCACAACGAGACACGAGCGAGTGATGATCATGGTTGAAAATGAGGTTCGCACATAAAATCTGGAGATTCCAGAATTGAACCGACGGCCTTCGTTTCCAAAGCGAACGTTCTAACAACTTGGCTACCTAGTATACTATGAATGAAGAGTACAAACTGTGTCCGTACGTTCGGTCTGTTCCGGCGGTCCTATTTACGATTCGATGTGTGTGGTCTCGGCGCCGACGGCGCGTGGTGCGCCAGCGCATGTGGTAGTTAAGGCTACAGCACTTTTATAGTTTACAGTAGCGATGCAGGAATATTTGTTCGAGGGACGCCGGAATATAAACCTTACGTGTCAGTGCACAGAAAAAGTGAAATCCTTTCGTACTCAATGTGGATTTCCCATTAAAAATATATTATTTTAGTCTTTAGAAAACATATGATAGTCTAGTCGTTTTCAAGCAAGTATAGTAAGTATTGAAATTTGATTTTGTCAAGAAAAGCTGACAGGAATATACTAAGCCTTGCGCCTGCGCTTTTTTACCGCATTTGTATTAATTTTGTGAAGTGAATTTGTGAAGTCAGAACTCAGAATTGTGATTTGACGATTTTAATTTTGATTGTTTTGATGACCTGATTGGCGCAGTTGGTAGTGCTTTCTGTGGTAGGGACAAACTTTATGTGATCAGCACCAATGTTTATACCCGAGTCATGGATGTTTAATATCTGTATAAGTATTATGTATGTAAGTACTGAGTTCGCCCTCAGTCCATTGTACGGTACCCATAATACGAGCGTTGTTTAGTGTGGGACCGTATAGTCAGTGTGTTCGTCTGGCGATATTATTATTAGTAAAAAAACAAAATTAGTCATTTTGTTGGGAACGAAATTTATTTTAAAAAAATCGACATATCGCAATTCCGACTTCACCGCGCTGATCAAATTAGAGTAAAATGGAAGCCAACATCTAGAATTAATTGCGGTAAACCTTTTTTTTTTTTTTTTTTTTGTTGACGGGGGGGAAATCTTCGATAGATACCCGGCCTCTGTGTGGGAGAGGGCCGGGTTATGTGGGATTCTTACCCACTAAAACCCCCCCGGTGGCCGCCTTCGACACATGTTGGAGGGGCTCCGGGATCTCCAAACGGAACGCACCGGTGCCCCTCTTGTGCCTCGCCCCCTTATGGGGGCCCGTCTCGGGGGAGCAGATGTTTGCTCCCCCTGCGCCCTCGCTGCGCACGGCGGCGGGGAGCCACGCCCGCCGCCGTCCTCCTCAGGAGTCGTCATCGTCACCGGACGTCCGGGGCCCACACCCCAGTCGTCCTCGACCCCGAAATTGCGGTAAACCTAAGCTGAGATAAGACCTTCGCTTTAACAAAGTGTGTGCAAGCGCTCGCGATCATGCACAAATATTTAGTATCCCGCTCAGCTGCTGTCGTGAGCGATAACAAGGTGTATGATCCGATTTATTATTTAGTATCCCGCTCAGCTGCTGTCGTGAGCGATAACAAGGTGTATGATCCGATTTATTATTTAGTATCCCGCTCAGCTGCTGTCGTGAGCGATAACAAGGTGTATGATCCGATTTATTATTTAGTATCCCGCTCAGCTGCTGTCGTGAGCGATAACAAGGTGTATGATCCGATTTATTATTTAGTATCCCGCTCAGCTGCTGTCGTGAGCGATAACAAGGTGTATGATCCGATTTATTATTTAGTATCCCGCTCAGCTGCTGTCGTGAGCGATAACAAGGTGTATGATCCGATTTATAAGTAGCTAAGATGAAGGTGCATACAAGACCCTGGGATGAACATAAAATAAATAAATAAATATAAATTTCACCACACGAACACACCAACTATACGGTCCCACTTTAAGCTTAACGCTGGTGTTATGGGCACCGTACAATGGACTGAGGGCGAACTCAGTATATAATACTTATATACATATTAAACATCCATGACTCGGGTACAAACATTCGTGCTCATCACTTGTTCTCTACCAGGATTCGAACCCGGGACACTCGGCGCAGAAAGCAGAGTCACTACCAGTGCGCTAATCAGGCCGGCACACATGGAGTTATTACTGGGTCTGAAGGATGGTGATAGCCAAGTTGGTAGAACGCTTGCCTCGGTAACGAGGATCGCTGGTTCAAACCTCGGCTCGCATCTCTGGGATTTCATGTGCGAATCTCATTTTCAACCACGATTATCACTTGCTAAACTGTGAAGGAAAACATCGTGAGGAAACCTACATGTCTGAGAAAACCCCTCAAAAGATGTGTGTGTGTGAAGTCCGCCAACCCGCACTGGGCCAGCGTGGTGGACTATGGCCTAATCCCCCTCGCATTGAGGGGAGGCCCGTGCCCAGCAGTGGGACTTTAAAAAAAGGGCTGATATTTTTATATTATTATATATTACTGAAGGATGGCATAAATAAATATTGTAGGTTTATGTAAGCATAAGCGGATTGGATCAATAAGAAATTTTTATGGAGTGGTCAATCATCTTTCAGAGCCACTCTGTATATTCTACAAGTAAAAGTAGCACTATATATAAATAATTATCCCACAATTGATATTGAATGATGTTGCGGACAGTAGCTAGTGTTTATTGATTGTCTTTAATCGAATATGCATCGCAAACACTAGCTGCATGTCTCTTTATAGACACAATAATACCGCTGATAATAGAAAATAACAGACTAAGCTAAACGCTAACTGTCAGCATGTTAAGTGCATATGCACTTATTAGTATAATTATTAAGTGCGACGTGACTTCAAAGTACGAAGTTTATTCGAAATTCAAATTGGTTTTTTTTTAGTTTGGAAGAGCTAGTCGCTAACAATGATTAGGTTTATTTAGTGTTATGGACGTAATGGGGTTTTATTTAGGAGCATATTGCGGTGCAGCGTATCGGTGATAATGATCTCTATTACATCACCAATAGATATCAACATCGAAGATCCAACTTGAGAACGTGTGGACCGATATGGCATTATTTTTTATTGCGTCCGTAATAGGTCGAATAAGGTAATGAAAAATATAAAATGTTATCCGTAAAATTGGAAAGTTGGAGCAGGACAACGTCTGCCGGGGACTTTTTTTACTACATTATAGGCAAGTATTTGATCTCGATCTCACCTGATGGTAAGGGATGATGAGATCTACGATGGAGCATACTTGCCTAGGTAGGAAGGCGGCAGTAGATCGAGACGCTACATTCACTAGGCACATGCAGCGCAACTGATCTGACCCGCCATCCATGAATGGCAACACCGAACATCATGCCGGAACACGGCCAGGCCGCTTGGCGACATGGCTTTGTTCAGTGGGTGGTGACTAACCACGGCCGAAGCCTACCACCAGTAGAGTTGTCACCTGGTTGGCACCACCCAGGGTCACGTGTAGGGTATCTTGAGGGTACTTAATACTCCTACGGACGAAGGTGACTCGACCCCAAAACTGACTTTTTAGCGGGAATGTGAAAATTCTTGGCGTCAGTTATGATTTAATTTCTAAAACTAGTGTTCCTGCGAGTTACAGTGAGTGCACGAGTGTAGGTAATTGAAACAGAGTAACGAAACTTGGCTTTTCAGTTTTCCACAAAAAATCCATAAAAAATATTACAGTAAAGTATCCATCACTTTACTGATTGAGGGCTGGGGGGGTATTTTCTTGGGCCTATCCTTTGAGCCTGTGCATATGCTCGAAAACTGAAATAATTTATATTACTTGACACTGGCAAAATACCTATGGTGATACCAAATTAAAAAAATAAAACAAACGTCTGCCGGGTCAGTTAGTAGTTACAAAATAAACATTGCTCTGAGTTCGACAGCCCTACGCTGATGACAGCTGTCAGTTTTCCCGCGCCGGCGTGCCGCCATTTTACAATTTTCCGATGTACTCAATTGAGTTTACTGTAAATAGAATTAATTGGGTAAGTGTTGCCATATTCTTACAATTTGTCGCGAGACATTGAGGGGGAGTTTGTCCGGTATAATGGCAACAGGCTCGCCCCCTATTACATTGGGATAATACCGTCGGCGAAATGTGGGTGCACCACAGTACACCTCTGCCTACCCCTGCTGTGATTACAGGCGTTAGTATCTATTATATTTATATATTTAAATGTCATATCTACGGAACGGAATCTCGCCATTACACGCCTACTTCTTTTGTGCCGGTAACTGATATCAACCGAACGTAAACACTGTGAAACGGAACGTTACACCCAGAAATGTCAATCGAAAATCAGCTCTATAGCCACGAAATTAACATTGATTCTAGTCCAACGAACATTGAACCACCGAACTTTGGATTGGTTTTTAACACAAGGTCTTAACTTAAATATTTTACGTAACGATTTCAGACTGTAACCATGTTATATTAAAGAGTATTTTAGCGTGCTACCTACTGCTATTTTAACGTTTCGTTTTGTTGTAAATAGTATAGTTTTGCGTGCGGTTTTCATTGTGTACCTACTTACCTCAGAATGTATTTTGGGCTTGTTAGGGGCGCACAGGGACGGATTATGAATTAAAACGATATAAATTTGACGACCTGCTTAGCTCAGCGGGTGTGACCCTGCCTGCTGCGCTGCGGGTCCGGGGTTCCAATCCTGGTATGGACAAACTATGTGTGATGAGCACGAATGTTTGTGCCCGAGTCATGTATGTTTAATATCTATATAAGTATTATATACTGGGTTCGCCCTCAGACCATTGTACGGTACCCATAATACAATCGTTGCTTAGTGTGGGACCGTATAGTTTAACTACCAAATTTATAGACGTTTTATAACTTTATCAAACGTCACATAGTACTGCGCACAAGAGTTTTGGTTTGCGCAGTACTATATGACATTTGATAAAGTTATAAAGCATTTATAAATTTGGGGGTATGTGTTCATCTGGCGATATTGATTTATAAATATATTAAGTTTTTTTTTTTATTCTGGTCACTTTTACACACACTTCGATGACGCCCCCAAACTAGGATTACCTGTACCTTGGGCACTAGACAACGCTATAATAAATGTCCGTGACTTGGGTTCAATAATTCGTGCTCATCACACAAGGTTTTGCGCCGACCAGGATTCGGGATTTTATTTTTTTATGGAGTGTTTATCACAAAGAATAATGCCCAGGGATCTGTAGTAGGTAACTATTGGTACCCTAAACGGGATTGAATTTTATAGGTATAATTTAAAATGAAATTATAAATATTTATATTAAATTAATATTTTAAAACAATATACATACTCAAAAGTGTATGAAAGACAGCTGACATTAATGAAAAGTTTGCAAAATAAATTATTAATGATCAAAGAATTATTTTTTAAAATATTTTCTCTCTAAATAATCGTAGATCATAATTTACTCAATAAATATATTAAAATATGATTTATTCAACAGCCAATCCGTGCCTGTTTCGCATTCAATTCGTTGATAGGTCGGCCGCGGCTCTGTTGGGCTGCTTGCGTCAATTATATTTGTAAATATATACGGCGCGAGCGCACAACAGACACATTTGTACTACAGGGGGCAAGCGGGGACGGACGCTATCGGATTCTAAGCTCTACATCGTTCATTTTAAGAGAGTCCGCTCGTGCTTATATCTTTCAATATTCTTTTATGTGTGCTCATGACGACCCATTTATTTTTTATTTTTTTATACATTTATAGGCAAGTATTTGATCTCGATCTCATCTGATGGTAAGTGACGATGAGATCTACGATGGAGCATACTTGCCTAGGTAGGAAGGCGGCAGTAGATCGAGACGCTACATTCACTAGGCACATGCAGCGCAACTGATCTGACCCGCCATCCATGAATGGCAACACCGAACATCATGCCGGAACACGGCTAGGCCGCTTGGCGACATGGCTTTGTTCAGTGGGTGGTGACTAGCCACGGCCGAAGCCTACCACCAGTAGAGTTGTCACCTGGTGGGCACCACCCAGGGTCACGTGTAGGGTATCTCGAGGGTACTTAATTCTCCTACGGACGAAGGTGACTCGACCCCAATTGTAGTAGTGACCCTGTGAATTTTCTTCTGACGGTCCCGGGTTCGAATGCCGGCAGGGAAACTTTGTGCGACAAGCACGAACGTTTGTGTTTATCTATTATATACTAGCAGCGCCCCGCGGTGTTACCCGCGATTAAAAAGTATGTCCTTTTTACCGGGATAAAAAGTAGCCTATGTGCTATTCCAGACTATAATCTATCTCTGTGCCAAATTTCATCCAGATCCGTTCAGCCGTTCTGGCGTGATTGAGTAACAAACATCCATCCATCCATCCAAACTTTCACATTTATAATATTAGCGGGATTATTTTAGACACAGAACGAGATTAATTACTAGGTCTTGTAGTATATAACCTTACTGCCTTACTATTAGTTATTTTAATAAAAGGTCCATCTTACCTTCATCTTAAATGTTTATTGCTGAATCATAACTTATAAGGGGGCAGGTATATAAGCATGGCTGTAGGGGGGTGCGGGGGTAGGGGGAGGAGACGCATTAGCCCCCTATTGTAGACACACCTGGTCTGTCCCATGCGGTGATAGGGTGAGCATATTATAGGTATAAGCGAGGATAAAGTTCATTTCTGTAGTTTGACGCTTGACTGTGTGTGTGTTTGTGTGTGCTCATGTGTGGGTGTGTGTGTGCTCGTGTGTAGGTGTGAGTGTGACTTCAGGGTGAGGCAAAGACGAAGAAACTTCACTACCATTTATGCCAAAGCCTTTCCGTTCCTATGGAGAAGAGTGGGCAAGAAACTCCATGGTTGCTCTTTTTAAAAGGATCTTTTACATTTATGAGCAGTACATTGTTATGGGTGTGTGAGAACAATGTAGGAACGGCTAGCCAGACTTTAGCAGCTGGTCAAAAAAGAGTACTAACTCTAATCGATATTATATTTTCACATAATGATCAAATACACGCCAATGAAGCGCAAGTTCAATGCTTAGTATACCCTTTCTGAATCCCTCGGTATTACGTGTCACTCCTTACGTGCGCGGACAGCGTGGTCACCCTACACTGCACCCCAAATCGTCGGCATGATATTCTGTAATCTGTTATACATTTTTCTTAATCTATTTTCGTCGGGTTTCGGGGCGCGGCCGTGTTTGTAATAACCACCATTAACTGTGTGCCAGTGTTGCCATGTTTCTTGACAATAATCACGTTTAATAGGAGATGCACAATGCCCCAATGCCCCCCCCCCCCCCATGTGTCCACGCCTGTAGGATATCAAATGGAACCTGGCCAAAAATCTGTATCACCAAATCATCTGAGTAGGTTTCTTTACATATCAACATCTAGAAAAAGCTTCCCTGAGATAGTTAATAATCTTAAGTACGTTTTTTTGGCGGGAAACTGAAAAGTCATGGCGTCAGTTATGATTTAATTTCTAAAACTAGTGTTCCTGCGAGTTATAGTGAGTGATATAAGTGGAATATTAACCATTATGGGTTCGGTAAAGTGCACGAGTGTAGGTAATTGAAACAGAGTGACGAAACATGGCTTTTCAGTTTCTCACAAAACATCCATAAAAATCTTGCAGTAAAGCATCCATCACTGTACTGATTGAGAGATGGCACTGGCAAAATACTATTTATAGAAATCGAACAGATTTCTCGGTAAATAATAACCATTGAAATACCAACATTCTGTAAATCAAATCACAATAACTAAATGACACTATACAGTCTATAATAATTATTATTCCACAAAATAAAACAATAATTGTTTTGAGAAAAAACAATCCAACATGGCTGCCATACCTACGTCCTTCGATAAAAAAGAATATAAAATTCAAATCCGTCGCGGCGGGAGAGAAAAAGCGGTACTAATTTCGTGTGGCGTTCCATTTTCAAAATGACCTCAGAGAGAAACGGCGTTATGCGTTTGAGCGGGATGGACATATTAATAATGTATTAATCGCGTCGTAATTTTCCTGAATATGTTGTTTATGCGCGCGCTTTTATGTAAGTAGATATTTTTGTTTTTTAAACGGTTTGGTAGTTACCGAGTAATATGTTCGTTTCCAATAATAAGAATTGTGCATTTACGAGATATCGAAAATTAAATTATAATATTACAAATATTATAATTTAAGTTTTGTTGCCTTTCATTTTGGATCCAATGTAATATTATTAATGACGGGCATAGTTTGTAATGACCCTGCTCTCTGTACTCAAGGTCCCAGGTCCGAATCCCGGTAAGGGCAATCTGTGTACCCACGAATATTTGTGCAACCCGAGTCATGGACATAATATAATATCTATACAAGATGATTCGGAAAAGTAAGGCCTTGAACCTGCGCTTCTGAAGCATTTTTTTATCATTATGTCAAGTCAGATGTTGGATATTATGTCAAATTAAAAAAAAAAATCTCGTTAGCCAAAAATCCCTGTTGTAGTTTTGTTAGGAACATTTTTTTTTTTAAATCGACTTATCGATATTCCGACTTCTCATAGTGTTCGCAAATGCGCTTTTAGCGGAAAAGAGAAGATCTTCCAGCCAGGCGGGTGGTATGCCTGGCGGGGCGGCCGCTATGCCACGACGGTTATTGTCGGGATCTTGTATATATGTTACTTGCTCCGAAAACTCTTATAGCGCGATTCAGGATTGTGACGTCAATTGTCATTGTTCTGAATGCGTCTGCAGTGCCATCTGCGTAGCTTGTAGTGCAGTTGAAGTGGTCGCTACACGCTAAAGAATCCCAGGTTCCAGGCTTAGTATACCCTTTCTGAATCACTCTGTAGAAGTATATATAAACTGGGATCGCCCCCAGTGTATTGTACGGTACCCATATCACAAGCGGTACTCAGTTTGGGACCAATTTATATATCCATCTGGCCTACCTTTAGAAGAGAAAAGACTCTACTTACGAGCCATAGATAAACTTCATTCTTTCATGCAACATCTTGTATCTTTAATAGTGCCACAAATCAAAATGTCAAAATTCTGTTATTAAGTTTTTTCTCTGCGTCGACAGATGTCGGGTGGATGCTAGGTTTTTTTAAACTCTCCAGCACAGGAATTAATTGCTCCAACATTTCCGACCAAGATTGAAATCTTTGCTTTTATAGATTTTATATTTAATTTTAATGTTTATTTTTAACCGAAATGTATTTTAGATAGATAAGATGATGCACTAAGATATGCATTTTTAAATTATACATGAAAATGTTTGTAAGTTTGACTGAAGATCACGATAAAGCATAAAACTACTGAAAATATTCAATCAGAAAATCTACTTAAGATCTATTGTATACTCTGTAATAACAAAAGCATTTTTTACCGTAGAAATCTATCAATAAAAATATCGCCAGACGAACGCAGAAATATTATGGTCCCAAACGAAAATACGCCTGTATCATGAATAGTTTATACCTATCTAAGATAATATTTATTAATGACTGGCGCTTTCCCAGTAAAAGCCAGACCACGTGAAACACGATAATAACAAGCGCAAAATTAGCACTACTAGAAACATATTTACTGGTAAACATTTTTTGCTGACATACCTAGGTAATATTTTTTTATACTGCTCCCTCGAGCATTATCCAAATTACATAAACATTACAACACCACAGCCCCTCACTATAAGTTATACGGATATTTAAAAAAAAGCAAGCCCCAGCACTAACGACCGACGAAATTAAGTTTTTAAACGTAAGTCGGTGCTTTTGAACGCACAATCACGTTTCAACCAAGATGGCGGCGAATGAAATAGTGTTTTTTTTTTCGTTGGCGCTATAATTATAGTAGGGCCACGGAAAGGCGGGATTTGTGTAGGTCAGGTGTTTGGACTTTCGAAGGTAATTCAGGTAGGCAACTAAGTGACTAGGTATATCGACCCCAAATCCACGAAGAATTGACTCATAACAAGGAATGGGGATTGGAAGAGTAGATATAGAATAGGCTCTCAATGTTGACAGGATTGTATAATGTATAAATTTATCTGTCAAAAGACACGATTATGTTGACATTGCCTTCGATTATAAGTCGATTGTTAGTTGACTTGAGCCCTGAATTTGATATCGATTGTAAGGTCGATGTTGATGCACTATCTCTATATTAATATTTTTTAATTTAAGCAGAGTAATTTGCAAACTGGTATGAACCCTGAATGAGGACAGAGGACTCACCGACTGTTAATGCAACTGAAATCAGGACCTCATTGATAATTTACTTTTGGCTTTTTAATGACCAAAAAATTACTTAATTAAATTAAGGCGTGAATTACTGTTAAAAATATACTTTTACTAGTGGTAGGCATCGGCCGTGGCTAGTCACCACCCACCCTAGCCGTGTTCCGGCATGATGTTCGGTGTTGCCATTCATGGATGGCGGGTCAGATCAGTTGCGCTGCATGTGCCTAGTGAATGTAGCGTCTCTTATCTACTGCCGCCTTCCTACCTAGGCAAGTATGCTCCATCGTAGATCTCATCGTCACTTACCATCAGGTGAGAGCGAGATCAAATACTTGCCTATAATGTAATAAAAAAAAATAAAAAAAATTTTTTTTTTGTTGTATTTATTTTGGTATTTTTATTAGAATAATAGATTTTCTACCTGAATCGTAACACGGGACTTGAATGTTCGTCATGTATACGAATTCCTATGTAGATACAAAACGTTCGTCTAACGATCAGTATATTTAAATTATATACAGTAGATCAATTATTGAGGTCATTATTTTGGTCGCATAAATAGTTTATAGCAAGGGGGGTGTACACCAAGCGGACAAAGCAACTGTCTTCGTGTAAGCTCGCCAACTTTGCAGTAGGCCAGTGTCCGGAATATAATATTTCCTTATAAGTATTCCCGTTATTCTAGCTACTTGGATAGTTGTTTACTTGCTTACTGTCCTTGGGTTGACAAGACCTAATGCCCGGTATACACGTAGTACTTTGGCAAGTAACTTACCTAGCGAGGCAACTTGGATTATCATCGCAATCTTTTCTAAAGAAAAACAACTGTGTAATGCCACCATATTAAGGGATACACACACAGGGGGAGGGGGAGGGTACATTATATTTTAAAGGTTTGTCTGAAATATGTCGGTATACCTATAGTATTTTCACAGATTACAAAACACTGTTCAAAGTTCAAAGCTCAAAAGGAACGATATAAAATATATACGGCCGTGCCTGAAAACCCTATGTGACACGTGCTATTTGAAATATAGATTAAATTACTAATACCTGGGTAAGCAATCTTTTAAATAAATTATTTATCAATTTCCCGCGGACCCCTAAAGTACCTCATGATAATTCGTTACCACGAACGCGGCCGTCTCAAAACCTATATAATCAAAGCTCGCGATAAAAAAATAAATCCCGGCTCTATACCGCGCATAAATTAATAATGTCATCCCGAGCAATATTCATTAGCTTTAAAAATAGAACGCTCGATCCTGTAACGAGCCACGAACGAGCCTTACCGATAATTGCGCAAGTAAGAGTGAGATAACTATAGTTATTAACGTTACGTTGAAGTAGAACGGGCCGCGCGCGATTGGCTGATAATTCCCGCGCACAGGGCGTCGCCTCCGTGTTCCCGCCATAAATTGAGTTGTTGACACATTAATAATGTGAGGTTATGTTTTAATATTGTTTTTTTTTAGTGTTCGCTCGCTCCGCGCGAAATTATAAGCTCTGGAAATATAATTATTGTTATGATTCGTGTTTTAATGAGCTACGTGTGTGGTCCGCCGTCGGGTTGCTAGTAATGAAACTGTTTCGGCTTAGCTGGCCGTTTTCTGTTTTCCGCGGTCATATTTTAATTTAGTTTATAACGCGAGGCTCTAGTTGCCGATAACGTGGTTGCGGGTACGCACTAGCATTTTCTAACGCGCGTGACTCGCGTCTCTTATGGCTGGCTTGCAAGATATTTTATTTATATCGTTTTGAGTGTTGTGGCCTAAAAGTGAGACCGAACGGGAGTGATTTTGTGTTTTACTGATTGATCATCCCTTCCATTATTCTTTAGTCGGTAGATTTATAACAATTTGTGACAAGCATTCGAAAACTAATTTAATATTACCTAACCCAGTATTTCTGTAGCTATCGTAAATGGAAATAACACTATTACCTTACCTATAGGCAATGCATAATTGCGCGGCGATAGATTCTCCTTTATATCTTATCCTGGTAAAAAAGAAAATGGTATTTTTTTAGCTGCTTACGAAAGCAGAAACATTATAGTATGACTTACATTACGGAGGCTACAACGGTATGCTGGGTACGTAAGGAAAACGCCGCGTTTAAAACCCGCCAGCGGTCAACCGCCGCGTTTTTCTGTCACACGTAATAAAATCCAGCGCTCATTTCCCGATGTGCGCGGGTCGGCGATAAAATTTATTACAATTTTACTTTACATCAGTTTATTATTGTGTTTTTACAGCCGCTTGTGTTGTTTCTACGATTGGAATTATATGCATTTAGAATTATAGGCTTAAATATTGTTCGACAACTGAAAGTTTCAGTGTCTCGGTCGGCTCAAAGCATCGGGTGGAATAAACAAAAAAATATTCCTGTGTGGACAAATTCTTTTACAATTTTCTCTTGTATGAGTATTACTAGGGTATCGCCCTCAGTCCACATTAACCATACTACACTCGTTGTTTCGTTGAGGTGTACGGTCTGTGTTTATCTGGCGATGTGAATTTTATTTAGGTAGGTATATTACAAGCTCTCTCCTGCGGCTCCAATATTCCAACAACATTATACTTCTTAACAGAATTGCCAATACCATCCTTGGTTAAAGAAATATCGTACCAAAAAGCCGGTGTAATACTCATGAGAATTCCAATCCCTACGGCGCAGATCGTACCTACCACAAAGATGGACACTTCTAAATAAAATTTAGCACGCGTAACGCTGAATTCGGTAGTGGGTACATAAACAATACGTAACAATAAGAACAAAGATTGTGTCTCCCTCAAAACACAACAAAAGAAGTGTTTATTCAATGAAAACAAATTCGCGGCGGTGTATACACGCCATTGTCTATACCCAGGTGACGTCCGTTGACAATGCCGTATTTTTTTTAACCACCTGTCAAAGTTAACGTCAATATTTTGGCGCGATTCGAAACGCGGTTGGTGCTATTAGAAAATTTGGTATCATGTGGATCGGTGCAGTGTGGTATTGGAAATTGAATTGAATAAGTCTGATAATCAATTCAGGTAACATTATAGAAAAAATATAGATTGCAGATGCCTGCATTCTTGATAACATATTTTTTTTAGTTTGACAATTTGCTACAAAATATTTCTTGTAGAGTATTTCTTGATAATTGTTATAAAATTATAAGAACCCTTGTTGATAATGATGATGATGAAATGAATCCGCTACGCTTATCATTACTGAAAATTGACCGGACATCTTGGGTGTACTTGAAAAGTCAAGCTATACTATTTCATTTTAATTTGCTTTACTTATGCACATATATCAAGAAACAATGGTAATTATTCCACTGACACGTTATTTATCAAAAAAACACATTTGTTGGATAATAAAATTGAGAACTTCACGCCAATGAGCATATTTAATTACCATAGAAATATCTATGCCACGGGTACTAAGTAGATATAGGTATGCCACAGACAAAAAAATATCTAAGAAAGGAATTAAACTTATTACACCCGTTTTAATGTTGCGTTGGAGCTGTATATTTTTTTTTCTGCATTACCTATTACCGTTCATTTAAAAAAATAAAATAAAAAAAAGCAGTCTGCACAACTAGGAACCTAATTTACAGCTATCATGTCCAATCGTACGAAAGTGTACAAATACACCCAAATTACAGTCCCAAACACGGAAATATGGCGTTTTCTGTCCGTCACGGTTCGTATTGTCAATTTCGTAACGCATTCGGACGCCTAATAAGTTACGCTTGTTGCTAATGAATTGGATTTAAAACTGACTGTGGGTTTTCTAAGAAGCCTTTGTCGTGCAAGCACAAACTTAGAAATGCCGTTCGGAAATTGAAAATATCACTATTCGCCGTTCATTATTTACTTTTGTGCAGTTAAATAATAAATTTGTCACTTGTTTAAGAGTACAAATTTAAAAATGCCGTTTACAAAGTTGAAAATTACAATATTCTTCATACAATTTTAGAGTTTTTGGGCAGTGAATAGCGAAATTGTAACTCTACGATGACAAATTTAAAAACGAAGTTTCGAATTTAAAATAAATTACCTCTCTCTGTACAATTTTACTGTTTTTGGTCGCAAATAATATATTTGTTTCGAGATTTTGACGTAAATTTTCGCGGTAAAATTGATTATCAGGTGTTTTGACGTGTCGCCATGGTGAACTTATTTTTTCACGTTCCGTTTTACAATCGTCGTGGTGACATTGTTGTTGTTGTTATTGTTGTTTTTTTTTTTTTGCAATGCGGTCGCCGTGCAATAAGTAAATCGGTTTGCAGCGTAAACATTGTCACGGTATTCGAGCGAAATTTTATTTTAACACTTTATTTGACGTTTCGAGTAATGGATGAATGAGAGAGACCACAAGTAATTTGCAATGTTGCCTTGCATTTTTTAGTTTCATAGGTACTTTATATACATGTCTGTACAAGGTAATTCAGAAAGGGTATACTAAGCCGAACCTGCGCTTCTTATGCGTATTTTTAATCATTATGTGACATCAGAATTTCGATATGTTGATTTAAAAAAAAAAACATTTTATTCCGAACAAAATGGCAATTGTGATATATTGTGTATTTTTTTTTTTGATTTGACACAAGCATCGTAATACCAGATTCATATACCTAAGATTAATCGTTACTTACTTGTACCAAACTACTTGGTCAAAATCATTCCAAGCATTTGGAGAGAAAACCTGAATGTGTTCCATATACCTAGTAGTAATATCTTGATTCTTGAGTCGCATTCTACAACATTCACAGGATCATTGGAAGCAGTCATATTCATTTCTTACTTAGAAAATAAAACATTATTCAAATACATAATTAGAATAACCAATATTACTGCTGCGCGTGTAATCCTGCAGAACTAACTACAAAACGGGACATTGAGAAGGTTTGCCATAAAAGAACGTACCGTTCCAAATTCAAAACGCTTTAAGAAATACCGCGAAATTGATTTTCGTACGAAGCCAAAAATAAAGACAACAAATCGAGTTAAGTATTTTTTTTTAATGGAGTTTACGATCAAACGTACTTCGCATCGACGTCGCCGTTTTCAACAACCAACCGCTTTTAATGATAATACTTGAATGATCCTAAGCCTTAATCCCGCATTGTCTCCTGATTATTCTTTATTCAAATAACCCTTAGCCCTGTAAATATATACAGTAATTATTTCACAGCAGACAAAAAAATAAGAAACCTGACCACGTCAAGTGCGAGATTATTCGTAAGCTAACCGTATACTTCATAGTCTTCATAGTATATGCATAGGTATCTACCCAAAATTCAATTTACAAACAAACACCGAAGCGTCAAAGCATTATTAATACGTTCTTATCTGAAATCTGTTGAGAAAAAAAAACACAAACATTTTTTCAAAAAAAGAACGCATAATTTTTTTAATCCCATTTTCGCCGGCACTCCGGCGTTTTGGCTGGCGGGTCCGTGTAAAGAATTGGAAAAAAGAGAAATATTTTGACAGGTAACACAATGCCGGGGTATAAGGAACGGCCTCATGTGGTGTAGACGATTCTCTAATCGGTTTAAGGCACGGTCTACGGTAATTTTGGAATTCTTTTTTCCAAGACTTACACGAGAATTTTGTAGTTTTAATAGTCATGTTGAAACTATGACACTAGGACGTCTAACACCTCAGTCCTCCCGTGACCATGGTTGCTGTAAAGCAGCCAAAACATCGGGAATATAAAATAAACGCGATAAAATCCGAATAATTAGATTTATTTCAATGTGTAGTGTTCGCGTAAATATATAAGAAATCAATAAATCAAGTTGAAATAACGCTAGACTTAAAAACCAGTGATGCTGGGTCCAAACTATGTGTTGCATCTCTAAGATTTCCACATTTCTCGATTCTAATTTTCAATCGCCACCATTTAAGACAAATTATTTACAATTTTTATGTTTGTGTAGGCAGTGTTAAGGTGTTTTTTTTTATTAACGCTATCCTCCCCGCTAGCTCTTATGACCACAGCCTCTACCCATCTCAGAGCGATTTTGGAAACACCTTTGGGTCCTCGCTTTCACATTTTCTCCGTTAGATAATTAGTTCGCTGCAGGGTGTAGGAATACTTTTTATTACATCCTTCATAGCCGTATATATTTTAAATATGTAGGCACGGTTTTCTACTGTCTAAATATATTATACAATATATATTTTTTTTTATACATTATAGGCATATCGCCAGACGAACACACCAGCTGTACGGTGCCCTCAATACTCCATACAAAATGTCTAAATACGGTAGACTATCACACTAAATATTATAAATATGAAAGTTTGGATGGAAGCATGTTTGTTACTCAATCACGCCAGAACGCCTGAACGGATCTGGATGAAATTTGGCACAGAGATAGATTATAGTCTGGAATAGCACATAGGCTACTTTTTATTCCGGTAAAAAGGACATACTTTTCAATCGCAGGTAACACCGCGGGGTGCAGTTAGTAAAGTTACACAGTTAGCTTACGAATAATCTCGCACTCGACGTACTGAGGCCTTTTGTCAGCCTAGCCGTTTTGTTAAAAAGCAGATTCTACAATCCAGCTGCGACATATAGACAGCCATTGACAAAATGGCAACGCAATTAGCACTTCTGCCAACTCCTTCGTGGAAAATTCCATGACTATAATATGTATTTAACATCCTATTCGTATAATGTCAAAACAAAAAGCGCCCATTAAACAGATAGCTCAAATAATATATGACTTCTTTACGGTTATTAGCGATGCGTAGGCGCACTTCTCTGTTAATAGGCTAATTACGGTGTTGCCAGCTTCGAGCGAGGATAATTGCAATTGCGCCGGTAATTGGTCAAGATGGCGTACGATAGAGTTGCGTACTTTGAGTGTATACCTAGCAATGGAGTTCTTAAGTGCTATAGTTTCTTTGCCTACAGATTTTTTTTTACCAATTCTTGAGTGACTAAACACGCACGTACAGTGCCATTGATGTACAATTATGTAGATACTTGAGGACCTGATTAGCGCAGTTGGTAGTGACCCGGCTTTCTGTGCCGTGGGTCCCGGGTTCGAATCCTGGTAGGGAACAGTCTTTGTGTGATGAGCACGAGTGTTTTACCCGAGTCATGTTTGTGTAATATCTACATAAGTAATACATACTGGGTTCGCCCTCAGTCCATTGTACGGTACCCATAATACAAGCGTTGCTTAGTGTGGGACCGTACAGTTCGTGTGTTTGTAGAGCGGTATATTATTTACATAGCCAAATCAAAATGCTTGCTCAACAAAACATATTATTTACTCGGCCAAATCAAAATGGTTGCCTTACAAAATTAATTCTAAAATCCTAACCTATAAACAACTTACCTGGGTCCCTTACGCAGACGTTAAAAAACAAAAAAAAAAACATAAGCCCCCAGTTCCACGATCCCGAAAATCGATTACCAAAAATAAGCTATACCCGCACCTACTTTATTACATACAGATAACAAACTAATCTCAAAGGCCGGACCACATACTTAAGAGGTATATTTAAAAAACTATAAAATCCGAATGCTGCTGATGTCGGCGCCTCAGAAGCGGTCCGTGTTATAAAACAATCTTATTTATGTGTCGGTTTCCGAACGAAATGGTAATATGGGACTGGTTTTATATATTTTCAAGGTGTGACGGTTGGGTAGAAATATTGTGTGGCTTTTGGAACGATTCAAATTTTATTTTATTCGGCATAGACGCTTCTTTTTTTGAATGTCCGCGTTTTTTGTATTAAAAGATAATTATTTTATGTTTCATTGTAAAGTAAAAATTGTCTTTTGAGGTTGTTAAATTTTTTTTCTGTGGATTTTACGGCGGTAGCGTTGCGCGGGAAAATTTAAAATTGTTCTTGCCTATGACATTTGTGTTTTTTTTAAATAAATGTTATCTAATCTATTTAAATAATAGATAAATAGGAAATTGATATTGTTGTATAGCCCTGTGTTTAGAATGTAAAGAAATATATAAGTAAATATGAACGCTGGTGAAATAACTAATGATCCGACGGGGTTGTAGTTTCCAGTTAATATTTTTTTTATACAAAAAAAAAAAGTTAGTATAAGTTACACTTAAATTTCCATTCAAAATAATTGAGTTTGAGACAAAAAGCCTTCTTCTTCTTTTTTAGATTGGCAAGCGGCTACAAAATAGAGCCATTTTTGCCAGTGTCGAGTGATTCCTGATAATTGTTATAAAATGCAAGGTTATAAAAAGGCTATAATAATGGTGATGTCGATGGCGGTGAGGATGATGAAATGAATACCTACCCCTATCTGTAAAGCTGTGGATACTTAACTGAAAATTTACTAGACATCTTGGATGAACTTAAAAAGTCAAGATTTACTGCACGTTTATGAACACACAATGGTTAATATCCCACTAATATTACACATTATATATCAAAGAAACACATTTTTTTTTAACAAAATTGAGAACTTCCCTATTCAACTTCCCGCCAAAAAATCTGACAAATAATTAATTATTGCGACATATTCATGACTGCGTTTTTTTGTCAATTTATCAATCAAATTAAACTAATAGGTATACCTAGTTACATTCAATGTATATCCGCACGTAATAATTATGAATATGTACCCACATTATTTATATATAAAAGACAGTTTTACGATAATTGTTAATGTTGAACAGAACATAATAGTCAAACCCTGGTTGCTATAAATAATAATTAACCTACACGCAAATGTTGCCCGTCGCTCGACACAATACGCAACCAAGTACCAACCTATTCGCTATGATGTCTTTAAAAATAACTTTCTTTTATTCTTTCTTATAACAATAGACGTTCGTTTGAAATTCATTGATCGACTTTTTTTTCCTTTTGTTTTTAATTTGGCATCACCGTAGCTATTTTGCCAGTGTCAAGTAATATACATTAGTTCAGTTTTCGAGCATATGCATAGGCCCAAAGGCTACGCCTAAGTAAAATACCCCCCCCCCCCCCCCATCCCTCAATCAGTAATGTGATGGATACTTTACTGAAAGATTTTTTATGGATTCTTTGTGAGAAACTGAAAAGCCAAGTTTCGTCACTCTGTTTCAATTACCTACACTCGTGCACTTTTCCGAACCCATAATGGTTAATATTCCACTTATATCACTCACTGTAACTCGCAGGAACACTAGTTTTAGAAAATAAATCATAACTGACGCCGTGACTTGTCAGTTTCCCGCCAAAAAGACATTCTTCGTTTGAAATTCTTGATCGACTTCCATAATGTAGTAAACTTATTTTTTCCTCAGAAGAAGAAATAGAATAGACGGAGTGTCGCGAAAATATATATGGAAGCATAACAAACTAAGCGATTTGTGAAGTAGGCACACGCGATTAAGCACTCATTAGCATACATACTACGAATCAAATTCATTTATTCATTCGTCTTGGTTGTTTGTGGTTTTTTTTTTTAACAAATTCATTAAATGACAAAGTCGCCATTATAGCTGCCCAGTAGTAATAAATAAATAAAATACTATTTTTTAATTTGAACGTTAAAGAGAATAGTACACGGCAATTAAATACAAACACCACCGTTTGTATTATATTAAGTCATACCGCACGCAATTAATACAATATTACTACCAACATAACACACACAAAACAAAAATTACATACAATTTTCTACCAATTAAGTTCTTCAAACGTTTTCAATATTAATATATACTATAGGAAAACATTCCTGTAACGATTACATTCAAAAATCTACCTTAAACATCGAGTTTTAAAGTCCAATTTTATTTGTTTTTTCATACATCGGACCACACACGTTGCAGGTTTTTAAAAAAGGAACGCGCCAACCGCGCCTCGTTCGTTACCTCATCGTCGGGTGCTTTTTTTTAATTTTCTTTTTTCAAATCCCGCGGCTTCGGCTAGGCTACACACGCCTCTCGGTCTCGTATAGAGGGGGCCTTTTTGGCGGCAAATTATTCACTCACTGTATTGACTTTATAAAACATTCTTATGAAACCAGACGGGCTATTTTCATTGACCATGATATTCTATGGTCAACATGATTATATTGTTTTTTCTGTTCATATGTACCTACTTATAGGGGTTTGACCCTCGGCGAGTCCCGAAACAAGGAATGGTTTTCGATGCCTCCCAAAACTAGTACTGAGCCCCTGCTCTTATTATGCCATATAGTTAACGAAGCCGGAATCGATCGCTACCATTAAATGAATCCATTCCCAAACTCCCACGCATAGTACAAATAAATCACTCACACTACAAACCATTAAAACGATCCAACAATAGTTATATAACTTCGTTTCGAGGCAATTAACGAGTGGATGTTCCAAATAAGGCTAAATTACCCTCATCTCGTCCCGAGGGAGGCTGGGGATTATTGGTACAATGTGTAAGGGGGCGTGATGGTGCATTTATATCCTGATCTACTCAATATTAGATATATAATAGTTGTTGTACAGTCACGCTTGTTCCTAGAAGGCGGTGGATGGAGTGCTTAAACAAAGATTGGGACGAAATAATAAATATTAAAAAAAGTGTTTTTTTTAATTAGTTAGTTTTAGTATTGATTTCATATATTCGCGCGAATTGAAACGATTGAAATAAAACTTATTTTACCAATTTTATCGCGTTTATTTTATGTTTTTACGTCCCCACGTTTCGGCTGATTAACAGCAACCACGCGGTCACGGGAGACGTCGGGAACGTAAAAACATAAAATAAACGCGATAAAATCGGTAAAATTAGTTTTATTTCAATCGTTATTTAATTTTCTAGTATCGTGGCTCATATGTTCTTAAAGTATTCTCAAACTTTAATGCATCTATACCATTTTGTATCTATCTACCTATGTATATTCTTAGACTATGAAAAAAATATAACACTAAGGTCAATGTCTTTAGTGAAATTTTGAAGACCAAAAAGCACATCTATCACACTGCAGCCAATGTCCCTTTAATATCCCTCTGTTGGGCACGGGTCTCCCCTCAAAGGGAGAAGGATTCCGGGCATAGTCCACCGCACTGGCCCAGTGTGGGTTGGCGGACTTCACACTTCCTTCGAGAACTGATCAGATTCTCTCAAGAGATGAAATGAGACAAGCAGGTTTCCTCAGGATCTTCTGCTTCACCTTTTAGGCTTTTAACTATTGATAGTCATGGCTGAAAGTGTATATGAAATCTAGAAAAACCTAGAGATGCGATCCGGGATTTCAATCTGCGATTGTTATTTTCAAGCCGAGCGTTCTACTCACTTAATGGCTACAGCGAGATTATTATGTACCCTATCCTTTGAGTCTGACTATAGACAATCCAATAGTGAAATCTCTATTGAATTGGTCCACCAGCTTTTCCAAAAAATAGATACACAAAAAAAACTCTGGTAATTGCCTATTGCCAATAACTATTGTATAACCTCTGAATACAGACAAAGTCTACTTACAGTTTTATAATAATATAGATATATATATATATATATATAATATAAGGTATTTACCTGTAATCTGAGTACCACCTAAAACCTCTATATATAACTTGTACATTATAATTTTGCGTCGGGCGGCCGTGCCTTATCGCTATAAGAGGACCGCGGTTGACAAATACCAATTTATATGTTAATAACTCGCTTTTACGAGCTTCTGCGGTATAGTAGTTACAAGAGCAGCAACAGTGTTATAGAAGGTATCTATATATAGATAAAAATTAAATGCTTGAGAACGGCTGGATCAATTTGTTGATTCAACGCATTACATTTCGTAAAGAAAGAAGACTTCGAACTATGTGTCGCCAGTAACAAAACACGGACTTGCTATTTGCAAATCTTCTAAATAGTATTCTTCTAGTATACATAGACTTTTTAGTTAGGTACTGGTTTAAAATAGTAGGCATACATTCATTGCTAGATTTAAACTAAGCCAGGCTTAGGAGAGGACTGTCGTATTTATACCATTTTCACTATTTTTTAAATATAATTCTGTTGAAATAAAACTAATTTTATGAATTTTATCGCGTTTTTATTGTTTTCTGTACGTTGCCGACGTCAATTAACATCATTAAATCCAAAACCAAGCGCACCATTGCAAGACCTCAAGACACTGTGAGCACTTTCTGCGTAGATCGGACCGTAAGCAACAACTAAATATGAGGGTACCCCGTCAAACTATGACACTAGGACGTCAACTACCTTCCTCACGTGGCCATGGTTGCTGTAAAGCAGCCGAAACGTCGAGAACGTAAAGAACATAATAAAAACACGATATAATTCAAAAAAATAGTTTTATTTCAATGTGTATTATTCGCGTAAATATAAAAAATCAATATATAATTCTGTCTTGAGCGGCGCGCGCTTTGCTCCAAAGTGTGCACCGCGCAGTCCTGTAAAATAGTACCTCTACAAAAAAAAATATCAACCACAAAAAAATAAATAATAACCACCCTTACCACGTCCCCACAGACTACAGAACACCCAATAACGCGCGATAACGACGGCCGAAACCTCGCAGCTGTCGTAGCTATGAAAAAAGTTAGCCGCGCTGTCATTGGTCGACGCGTTACGGCGGCAACATTAGCTACATCTGTCAGCGTCTATATTGTCTGTGTAGACGCCATATTTTGAGTTTTCGTATTTATTCGCGTTGTATAATAAAATGTTATGTTTATGTTCACGAGTTTTTGTTGTTATTGCGGTGATTGGGAAATACGTGAGTTACATACCTACTAGTTATTTACTTTGGATGTAACCGTCTCATAGATTTAAATATATATACTTACGTAAATGCCTTAACAATTATTTGTGCAATACCTACTTATACCATCACGCCAGTATACCCCAAAGGTAGGGGAGCACCCAGATATTGCCAATTATATGTTCCCTATATGTTTAATAAGTTGTGCAGTTAATTCTCAGATTAACTTGTATAGGATAACAGATGCCTCTCGGATTAAGTACCTTTAACAAAATTTATTTATTACTGTTTAAAGTAAGTAAATGTAGTCAAAATACATTTTTCACAATTCCGTAGATGTTTGACGGTGGCACACTACCAATTTGAGCTCTTATTTAGACTGGCTAATTAACTATATGGCGATGCAATATTTTTTTAAAGAAGTAATCTGTCAAGTGAAAGTATCCTAAGTATTAAGCTGAGGTCGTGCCTATGGAGGTGCCCTTGAGCTAGTTGCCCCCTTACCCTTCTGGCTGGAGCGTATTTAGCTCTCTCCCTCTCGCCCGGTAAAGGTCATCTGCGACCAACAGCACAGATAATTTAAAAAAAAAACCCTAACCAAAGAGTTAACTTCCACGCGGATTGAGCCGCCTTCCAAAAACTATAGAAACTTTATCAAGAAAAAAAATCAAAATGAGTTTTTTTATTTATATAGGTACCCATTTAAACCGTTACATTCAAGCTACCGGTTTATATATAATTATCATAAAATAATAAACGAATTAAATTTAAAAAACTCATTTAAAACAAAATTATATTTTCCCACGAACATTTTAAATAAAAAAGCGGCCCAATTTTTATTAAGTAAGTACCTATAAATAAGTACTAAACCTACGTAACTAAAGTTCAAATTATATTACTCTGTACTAAATAACTTGTGTTTACGAGCAATAAAATGGCCGACTCAAGATCTGTATCAGAAATGCTGTGAAAATATTATGAATTATTCATGCGATACGACAATAAACTGTATTTACTTGTAAATAGATAAGTAGGTTTGCTGCTGTTTGATAGGGAAAATAAAGTTTGGTTCCTTGGGTTGGTAGTTGTACCCACAGTTTTATCGTTGACAACATTTAAAAACATAACTTTAAAAAATTACGTTCAACCATAAACAACACGCTTTATTGATATCAATTAACCAATTATCGTCGAGAGCCAGTCTTGGGTAAAGAAAAAAGTATAAGATATATTTAAAAAAGGAATATTCGTTCGGTATTAAGATTAACCAATCAGGCACTGCATCGCTCAGATCTGTTTAGACTGTAGCAGATATCATCAAAGCAAAGAGGACAGAGGGTTTTGTTGGCGGGAAACTGAAAAGTCATGGCGTCAGTTATGATTTCATTCCTAAAACTAGTGTTCCTGCGAGTTATAGTGAGTGATATAAGTGGATTATTAACCATTATGGGTTCGGTAAAGTGCACGAGTGTAGGTAATTGAAACAAAGTGACGAAACTTGGCTTTTCAGTTTCTCACAAAAAATCCATAAAAAATCTTTCAGTAAAGTATCCATCACTTTACTGATTGAGGGATGGGGGGTATTTTACTTGGGCCCAGCCTTTGGGCCTGTGCATATGCTCGAAAACTCAAAATAATGTATATTAATTGACACTGGCAAGATACCTAAAGTGATGCGATGATTTGAGTTGCATTTAAGTATTAAGCGACAATAATCTAACTGTAGAGAAGCTGTTTTCGTATCCGAGAGGTTCTGGATTCGATCCTACCCTGGCCATAAACTATTGATGTGGTCTCTCGCCCAGCACAGCTTCGGCCTTGTTGAAGGCTAACTAACAGATACTAAGCCGACTAACTATTAATGGGTTTATCGCACATTCCTAATAATCTTCCAAGTGTTCGGTGAACTCGGTGACTCTGCTTTCTGCGCCGAGGGTCCCGGGTTCGAATCCTGGTAGGGAAAGGCTTTGTGTGATCAGCACGAATGTTTGTACCCGAGTCATGGATGTTTAATATGTATATAAGTATTATATACTGAGTTCGCCCTCAGTCCATTGTACGGTACCCATAACACAAGCGTCGCTTAATGTGGGACCGTATAGTTGGTGTGTTCGTATGGCGATATTTATTTATTTATACTTATTATTAGCATAAGCATATATATATATTAGCATAATTTCGTCGTATACTGAGCTATTTTGGTCACATCGCCAGACGTGGAGAGAGCAGCTTAGAAAAGCTCATTGTGGTGGGAAACGTGGAAGGGAAACGTCCACGAGGCCGGTCCCCGACCAGGTGGTCTGACCAACTTAAAGAAACACCAACGTCCCGCTTCTACGCCGCGGTGAAGATGGCCACAGACAACCGGAGCCGATGGAGACAGTTCGTCCGATCCAAAGAACTGCCGTGATGATCACGATCCTCAGTCATGAGGGAACGACCGAAGAGAGATTATTAGCATACACATACATAAACGCATCCCGGCCATGTCTGAATAGAGCTGCCAGCAGTAAGGGCAGTGCAGTAAAATTCAAACTTTGTGTTTTTAAATGAACAGTCGCGTTTTATGACGATTTTTTTTTTATAAAAAAAATGAGATAGGTACGTAATGGTATAAGTTGATGCTGGATTTAAAGGGAGATAATGTGGCGCTTAGCGAAGGCGAGCACGAACTTGGACGAATACGCACGAGTAGCTTATACGATAAGTGAGTATCATGACAAAATGATACTCACATCTTAAATCGTTTAACTGCAAGTTGCTCTCTAATACCAGCCGTTTTTCATGTCGCACTGTTAGGCACAGGGCTCCCCTCAATGTGAGGGGGATTAGGCCATAGTCCACCACGCCGGCCCAGTGCGGGTTGGCGGACTTCACACATCTTTTGAAGGGCTCTCTCAGACATGCAGGTTTCCTCGCGATGTTTTCCTTCACCGTATAGCAAGTGATAATCGTGGTTGAAAATGAGATTAGCACATGAAATCCAGAAATCTCAGCGGTGCGAGCCGGGGTTTGACCCTGCGATCCTTGATACCAAGGCAAGCGTTCTACCAACATGGCTATGACTGGTTTAGCTAATAATTGTAGCGCAATAATTATGTCTGGACATCTTTTTTAAATACCCACATTCAAATCATTGATGAGAAAGACGTAGATCAGTTTCTTTGCGTTCGGAAATAGCACCAAAAACCTGGGCTGTGCAGCCCACCTGCTACTCAAGTCTAATTAATATAGCTACATCGAAACGACGCAGTGCAACATATATCTGTCTCGCTTATGATCTTGCTTATGGTCATCACGTTATCTCGTTTTCACTGCCATTGTATCGCTTGTGTCAGCTGGTACATTAATGACAACGTGTTAGTATCACATATCTATGAAAAATGCTCTATACATAATGTTCTCTATGGTTTTCTCTCTCTTATCTTTGGCGTCTCCTCGACATCGTTTGTCTTGAAAAGTGTTCGTAAATAATGCCACTAATATTATAAATGTGAAAGTTTGGATGGATTGATGGATGTTTGTAACTCAAACACGCCAGAACGGCTGAACTGATCTGGATGAAATTTGGCACAGAGATAGATTATAGTCTGGAATAGCACATAGGCTACTTTTTATCCCGATTAAATGTATGGTTCCCGTGGGATAGATTTGTTTTAATTTTTCATAGAGAAAAGGATTGACATGATTTTTTGCATAGGTAGTGGTAGTTTAGGGGTCAGAAAATGACATAGGCAAATTTTTTATCCCAGAAAAATGCACGGGTCCTATGGGATAGCATACAGCAACCGTGCATTTGCAAAAGGACATAGAGGAAAAGGACATACTTTTTAATCGCGGATAACACCGCAGGGCGCAGCTAGTAATTATAAAAATCTCTAGAAGTCTATAATTTTCACCCCAGGGCCCTTAGTATATTTACTAGTACGATTCATAAATTATTCAAATTGTGAAACAATGGATGGATACCTTGAAGCAAACTTTTTCGCTTGCCGTCTGCGAAAGTCCTAATGCAATAATTGAACGCGACGACGCTGCGACAAAAAGACGCGAGTCAACAACAAAGGCGCGACAATCGCAACACAAATTGCAACGACAACGACAATTTACATAGAAAAAGTGACAACAAAACGATCGTACATTTGTTACGGATTCGCCATTGTGTTGTAAGTGTATTCTTGATTGTAGGGGTCTGTGGTGAGCGGTGGAAAACGGTTGTGAGATTTGTATATTTGACATTTTAAATGTTAATATCTAGGGTCTGCTTTCAACAGATTTTAAGTTTAGTTAGGTCACAGCTTCGATGTTTGTTACACGACGCACTTTTGACAGATATTGCATGGGATATCTGTCAAAAGTGACAGTTACTTTGCGGTTGCTGTTCGATTATGAATCGATTGTGTTAGCAGAATTTAATATTGCTATTAATTACTCGACACTGGCAAAATACCCGTTAAGTTGCGGGTGAGGCCATATTCATATCCATTTTATTTCATCGCATTTCATTTCTTAAAGAAAGAAGAAGATTGTGTTAGCAGACTTGGGGCCCTGGTTTAGTGGATTGAGCGTAAAAGCTCGTCTCATCTGATGGTTGGTTCCATTCCAGTCTTGGTAAATTTCAGAAATTGTCTCTTTGTAGTTTTTTCAGATCTGGATGTTACCGAGATGTGTAAAGTACATAGTGTAACTCAACTAGGCATCATAGAGTTTTGTGTATTTTTCAGTCGATATTTGTTATAATTTATTTACTTACGGTAGTCAAAAAGAGATCAAGAAAAATAAAAAGCGTCCGGCCAATATTAATAGCGTCTATATTATTCTGAATGTAAAATAAAACATTTATCTTTGCAGTAAGAGTGCTTGGGATTTAATATATGATACGGAACCACTGACCACAAATACAGACTCGGTACTAACCATCTTTTTTACACCTTATTTATATTTATAAAACTACGTATTTGGTGATACTAACAAGATGTTCGCGTCAAAGATCTCCCGCCATAATGGATGGTACACTTTTTTCAATAGACGATTTGACTTTCGGCAACGGCGTTTGGTTATTCAGCCATGCGGTAGGTACCGCATGTAGCCTATTCAATTTAATCTTTTTTTTCATGTTATAAGATTTTTTTTATTCAAATTGGATATTGGTCTTTTGGGTTTTCGAATAGTTGTTACAATCATCCGCTCGAGTGAGCGATTGAAGTAATCCGTGATGTAATTTTATGGCATTTTGTTGAGCTGTTACTGTTTTTTTAAAACAACTTTTTTAATAACTAGCATTTTTTTCTCGTGGATATATATGGTATCGACTTAAGACCACTTTTGATATTGAAAAACTGTATTGTAGGTAATGAAGAAATCAGCTAATGAAATTAAATTTATTAAGTCTACTTTTCGTACTATTTAAAAAAATACCTGTTTGGTAGAATCTATGGCCAATATTCCAAACCGTTGCTTTATTTAAAACCATATCCAAACTTACCCAATAAATCCGAACAAACTTACTCAGCGGATAAATCCAATAAGTGCCGTTGCCTGAATATGTAATGAAAAAAAAGTTATGTCATAGACAAAACTGCGGGTTGGCGGGAACGTTGCGAACACGTGACGGCGCAATATGGCGACTAGCATGCGGTTAGTTCTATGTTTTATTGCCTTCGGAGAATATTGGCAAATGTTTGTTATATACATGATTTATGTAAGAGATAAATGTACGGTGAAGCCTTTTTTGCAGAGTTGAAATTGCTTCAGCTATAGTATTTGTGGAATAAGTAGCCGACAATTTTATATTGGCGAACGAATCTATGGTACCAACCTTTTTTTATTATTTTCATATGTGTATAGACTATTTGTAAGGCACAGCTGTCATTCTAACATAATCTAGGCCGGTGGCTATGTTCGGCTTACACGAGGACATGCGTACTGTCCTCGTATAAACCGTGCGTGGTTGGCACTCAGAATCCTAAATTATTATGACTGCTTCGTCCATGCCAGGATAAGAGTAGTCCCCCTACTTGTATCTCATACCACAGCTTCGGCTACATATCCATAACTAGCCAAATCGGGCACACAGGAGAAAAATAACATAAGTGCAATTTATCGAAAAAAAAATCTTAAAACAAAATCATGTAAGTATCTTTATTTGTATAAAAACAAAAAAACGGGTGTGAAATTGTTTTTAAAAGTATTAGCATTCAATGCACGGGCGGTGTCTGGGGGCAGAGCCCTGCGCCCCCCGGTTATATCTATACAATCACAACAAGGGCACACCTTAGAACCGATGGTACAATTTATATACGTAAGCGATAATTTTGATTAAAATGGCGGCCTTATATAATGTTTGACGACGATTCGATTAGCGCAGTTGGTAGTGACCTTGATTTCTGTACTGATGGTCCTGGGCTCAAGTCCTGGTAGCTACAAACTTATCACTATTTTACCCGGGTCAAGGATGTTTAATTTTCTTAGTAATTTATATACCTACTGGGATCGCTCCCAGTTCATTGTAAGGTACCCAGAATACAATACAAGCGTTTCTTAGATTGGCATCGAAAATTTGATGTGCACGTCTGGCGATATTATTGTATAATTATTTAGTTGTATATGCATAATCTATCGTGTGCTTTAAGACCTCCGTGTGCATCGCGGTACGAGCGAATTAAAAAATGAATGAATGGATGACTTTTGCGTGTGATAAAGAGAGACGGAGAGAGTAATTGTACGCTTAGAATGAAGCAGAGAATCAAATAAATGTTATTTAAAAAGAACATCACAATGTATACAGAATAATTCAAAAAGAGCTGTGCTTCTTTAGGGCTTTTTGTAATCTACTTCTTCTTTCTTTACGAAATGAGATGCGATGAAATAAAATGGATATGAATATGGCCTCACCCACAACTTAGCGGGTATGTTGCCAATGTCAAGTAATTAATAGCAATAACACATTCAATAAATACACATTTATACATATAAATAAAATTGGAGTGTCTGTTTGTAATATTAAAATAACCGCTTTTTACTAAGTGCATTTGGATGTATACACGTTACCTATACCGAAACAACATTTTTTAAATTTTTTGTCTGTCTGTCTGTCTGTCCGTCTGTCTGTCTGTCTGTCTGTTTGTTTGTTCCGGCTAATCTCTGAAATGGCTGGACCGATTTGACGGGACTTTCACTGGCAGATAGCTGATGTAACAAGGAGTAACTTAGGCTACTTTTATTTTAGAAAAAAAAATAGGATCTCACGAAAAAAAATTAAAACCAATGTTGCAGCGCAGCGCCTGATTAATTTTGATAGCAACAACCTGCAATGCGTGCCGCGGGCTCAGAATGGGCGAGCAGGCTGTTGTCAACGGTTGTCTTTGTTAAATACCACGCAGACGAAGTCGCGGGCAACAGCTAGTTATAAATAAAATAATGGATGTGACGCTTTAATCATTATGTGACGTCAGAATTACGATACGTCAATTTAAAAATGACATTTTGCACACAAAAAACCACAATTGTCATTTTGTTGGGAACATTTTCTTTTTCCAATTTACAATTCAATGAAATTCTGAGATCACATACCAAATCATTACTAATGCGTTAATGTAACGCAGCCTCAAGGGTTAGTATACCCTTTCTGAATCACCCAGTATAAGTATATATAAAACAATAAATATCTACATAATTCAGAATTTATCGTTAACTATTATCCGAGTCATGGATGTTTAATAAGATAAGTATTATATACCGAGTTCGCCCTCAGTCCATTGTACAGTACCCATAGCACAAGCGTTAAGCTTAAAGTGGGACCGTATAGTTGGTGTGTTCGTATGGCGATATTTATTAATTTTATTAATAATCGCTATCTCTCATCCCTTATACCATAACCATAGGAAAATCCATTAGCGGGAGCGCGTAGAGGGTGAAAATTCTTAAACAGCCAGTTACAGCCCCCAGGGGTGGCGAACGCGGGCTACTGTTTTATTTGAGCACCTACACTGATTGTAAACTTGGGGTGGGCTTTTTACAAAGGTGTAAAATCTTTGCCTAGCAGTATAACAAACCAGGATTATCAGAATTTCAGTCATTTCGTCATAGCAATGAGAGCCGAGTTGGTAGAACGCTTGCCTCGGTAACGAGGATCGCAGTTCAAATCCCGGCTCGCACCTCTGGGATTTCTGGATTTCATGTGCGAATCTCATTTTCAACCATGATTATCACTTGTTAAACGGTGAAGGAAAACATCGTGAGGGAATCTGCATGTCTGAGAGAGCCCCTCGAAAGTCGTGTGAAGTCCGCCAACCCGCACTGGGCCAGCGTGGTGGACTATGGCCTAATCCCACACGTATTAAGGGGAGGCCCGTGCCCAACAGTGGGACATTAAAAGGGCTGGTATTTATAAGTCATTTCGTCATAAATATACAACCTCATTGGCCCAATTGTTGGTGTGTGTCCCTGCTTTCTATGTACTCTCGGGTTCAAATCTCAGTAGCTCCAGAATTGTATGATGAACGCGAATGTTAGTACTAAATTATATACTGTGATCGCCCTCAGTCCATTGTACGGTACCCATAATACAAGCGTTGCTTAGTGTGGGACCGTACAGTTAGCGTGTTCGTCTGACGATATAATTATTATAAGGCCGATCAAGGACCGTTTGTTTTTAATTGTGATGCACAAAAAAGTTTTATCCATCTATCTGTACGCGTCTCATCCCCCCAGTCTCAGGGGGAGGCCATTAAAACCCGACTAAATAATGAACCAACAAACCTATGACACAGTAGATAAGTGACGTACTATTGTGCATGATCCACATTTCACACAAGGGGTGGTGCCCCGCAGGGAAAACATGATAAGTAACAAAATAACAATAATCCAGTGCGAGAGTGCGGGCGCGCCCTCCCTCGGCTTGTGTTAGGGCTGCGACTTATATCATGTTGTTGGTTAAGTAATATAGATTAATGTCGGAGATGCCATTTTGATTCTGTGTTATTTTTTGTTATATATATGTTGTAACAATAATAGTGTAAAATATTTTACGAGGTCCATCAGTAAGCTATGGTGGTGGTGGAAGGGTCTCATTCCCGAAAAAAAAATTCAAAATGTTTATTCTAAAAATAACACTAAGTACTGATTTAGGGTTGTTTTTAAAATTTCAATTAATTTGGTTTTTTTTTTCGAGTATAACGTGACTCTTTAAAATATTTTACGCTATTATTGTTAAGCCTTATATAAGATTGTAAAATATTTTAAGGGCTTCACGAGTAGGTGATAACGATCTCGTTTATGTATAAAATATATGTGTATACACGCGAGACAGTACAATTGCACTGCGCAATTAGTACGTAGAGTTTAAAATTCGACAATGTGACCTTTATAGGACCTCTTAAAATATTTCACACTCTTATTGTAAATCCTTACATAGACTTTGCGCCCCATTTAACCCTATATCAATATCAAAACCACATAGAACCCATCCTCTTATTATTTCGAGCCCACAATTGCGACCAACCCTGCAAGGGGGTGTGAACAGCCCCATAAACAGATTATTCGCGGGGTCTGGGGATCATCTGTTCATACAATATTAAGGGTTGATTGTTTTACGGCCGACGGAGATGTTTAGTTAGTATAAATCTCTTTAAGTGTGGTTAGATTTGTAACGTTTAGTTGTTGAATTGATTGTTGGATTCAGTTGGGTGGGTTTTTGTAGTGAAGGGGCTGGAGACTGAATTATTTTATATACATCTGTGGTTGTTTTTATTGATTTTTTTTAAACCATTCAATTGTTCTACACCGCCATAGCGCCTAAATGGCGCTTATTTTAATGACGTACTGAGTTTGTATAATGTGTATATTTCATTATATTAAATATATAACATATCTGAGTTACGATTTTATTGCAATTCTTCTCATAAGTGCTGCCTATACCTATAAGTAACTGTATTAAAACTCACAGCTACAACCCAGAAATCGATCTCAGAACTTTGTGATTGGCAGCGTACGCACGACGCTACATAAAATGTTTAATTAAAAAAAAAACATTAAAAAAAATAAGTGCGAGTTACATATCAAGCTTACGAGACAGGTAGGTTACAAGTAACAGCGGTAGTGAGCTTTTATTTATTCAAAACAATCAGTCAAAATGCTTTACACAGCCGGCCATTGTTGGCACACCAAACAATTGGATTCGAAAAAAAAATACACAAAAGCACTTACCCGCCTTTAGCGGCACGCGACATCTTCCAAACAACGCTACCAAATTACGATGACCCAAGCGTACTTCTTCTTTCTTTACGAAATGAAATGCGACGAAATAAAATGGATATGAATATGGCCTCACCCACAACTTAGCGGGTATTTTGCCAATGTCAAGTAATTAATAGCAATAACACATTCAATAAATACACATCTATACATATAAATAAAATTGGAGTGTCTGTTTGTAATATTAAAATAACCGCTTTTTACTAAGTGCATTTGGATGTATACACGTTACCTATACCGAAACAACATTTTTTACAATTTTTGTCTGTCTGTCTGTCCGTCTGTCTGTCTGTCTGTTTGTTCCGGCTAATCTCTGAAATGGCTGGACCGATTTTGACGGGACTTTCACTGGCAGATAGCTGATGTAACAAGGAGTAACTTAGGCTACTTTTATTTTAGAAAAAAAAATTGGATCTCACGAAAAAAAATTAAAACCAATGTTGCAGCGCAGCGCCTGATTAAGTTTGATAGCAACAACCTGCAATGCGTCCCGCGGGCTCAGAATGGGCGAGCAGGCTGTTGTCAACGGTTGTCTTTGTTAAATACCACGCGGACGAAGTCGCGGGCAACATCTAGTTATAAATTAAATAATGGGTGTGACATGATGATATGAAAATGGCGTCCTCAAGCTTACTTCAAGTACGCGGGCATGAGACCAATTTTAGGTCTGCTAAAATTGGTCATTGAAGTTTGCTTGTATGTAGCAACCAGTATATATTGAACCCAGCTTTCGGACTTTTAATTCTATTATATCTGATCGTTTAGAATTTGGTTGTGTTTTCGTTTAACAAGAACCAGTATACGTTGACCAGAGCTTCTTTCTCATAACGATTACTCCCTCTTAAATTGGTTGCATTAAACTGCCGGTGTAAACAGGCCTAGGTTTATTATTGTTCGCTATTAAAACTAGTGTCAATTTAAAATGGTACGCATAACCATTTCAATGAGACCCATTTTTTCTTGTTTGCGTATAGTCGAGGAAGGTCATTTTGAACTGGTTGTTTATTGTTTCTGAACAATACTTAAATTATATTTGTTTGCATTGCGTAACGGTCAGTGATGCGGTTGACAGCTGATGTTACTTTTGTAAGACATTTTTTTTATGTAAAACAAATTGCTCAAGTGTTCTTAGGGATGCGTATCAGTCGATCGATTGTAAGTAAAAATAGTTGAATATATTTAGGTACTCACCGTGTGTTGATATCTAATTGAAATTGATGTTTTTTATGAGTATATTTTACTGTTATAGGTGCGATCTTAGAAAAATAATAGACAAACGGGCGGTTCCTTTACCAAATCACAAACTTGAGTTGAGTTCATAGCTTCGTATCTACCAAATAATATAAATAATCTCATTGGTTAGTGTGTGAAAGCTTTATTTAATCCATAAAAATCCTGATCTCAGATTAAATATATAATATTTTATTGATACGATTTATTCTTTTAAATTTCGAACTTACATTACTTCGCCCATAACCATGTGAAAAGCGCGGCCTCTCCCGACATTTCCGCCGTTCCGTGAGCGCGCGGGAAAAATGACAGCTGTCATGTCAGACCATAAATTATGTTTTTTTTTCGCAAGCCGCGGCATCGCAAAGGCATCGCGGTGGTCAGCCGCTTCCTGGCGGGGTGTGATCTTGTTTGTATTGTGGATTGCTATTTGGACACGTGTTATGAGGTAAACAAAATGGCAAATATAATGGTGGCAAAGGTAACATGATAACGCATTTTTGTATTGTGTAAGATTTGTAAATGGTTTTTCGGTTGGGGTGTATTCTTTCTTTGTGCCTGTGGGGTGTTGAGGTCCGACTGTGAACACAGGTGGTCTGTAAAAGTTAAAATTTGCAAATGTGAAATTATACTGGCTTCGTGCGAGTTTATTTCCAAACCGAATACTTTATAATCTACGTATTTGGACACTTTGTATTGCGATCGACGCTTTGAATAGAGAATTGAAAGTTTTAAATACCGTGCGCTAGACTCGCTGTTCAATTCGCCATACAAAATGACAAATCCGTAGACGATTAAGTATAAGGTATAAACCTTTCTTTACTGGACCAACATGGATATTAACCGTTCAGTGTTCATAAACGTGCACGAGTGAAGGAAATTGAAATAAAATAGTATAACCCGACTTTTCAAGCTCTCCCAAGATGTCCAATGAATTTTCAGTAATGTATCCACAGCTTTACTGATAGGGGTAGGGGATTCATTTCATCAACATTATCATCAGCGTCAGAGGTACTTAAAATTCTATAACAATTATCGAGAATTTCTCGACACTGGCAAAAATGCCACTATTTTGTAGCTGATTGCCAACCTAAGAAAAAAGAAGAAGAAGACTATAAACTATACCTACCTATTTTAAATCTCATACATTGCCAACGGTGCGGTTGGCATTTATTTAGTATTTAAGTACTAAGGCTTCGACGTGCGCCTTTATGTACTACTTGCAGAGAAATACTATATTGAACAGTCATTATTAATGGCGTAAATTTATAACAATACACCTCATAGTTAAGTAAAATAAAACGGTTACAGAATACTTCTCATTTTGCCAACCTAAAAAAACCGGCATAAACATCAATACCTTCGCCGATTTGTATCGTCGAAAAAAAAAAGTGCAACGCAACAATACGTCAATGCGCACGTCAAACGGCCGCCATTAACGTCAAAATATTTTGAAAAAGGTACGCCCTCACGCCGCGGGGGCGACGCTTTGCGGACGCCGCTAAAAGTGGAACCTCTGTCATTACTTTTTGTACACTCTCTGCAGATTTCGCAATAATAGTTAAAGTTGCCGAACACAATCATACCGCACAATATTTCATCTGCTATCCTCGCAGAGTTACAATGAGACAGTCCCTCCCAACAGTTGAACTAATTTAGAAAATAAAACTTATTTTAAGGATTTTATCGCGATTATTTTCTCTTTTTACGTTCTCGACGTTTCGACTGCTTTACAGCAACTATGGTCACGGGAGGACTGAGGTGTTTAGAGCCTAGAGCTATTGAAATAAAATGTATAATAAATATAGGTGCATAAAACCTTAGGTATAGTATGAGGCACTTCAGAAGACGAACATACAATAAGGCAACACACCAGCCGTTTTGTCTATTTCCACTCGCTTGAATCAGATTGATGGGTCTTATTATATCCCTGTAAAAATAGACCTCAATCATTTTGGGCCGTAAAAGGGTCTAATATACACATTGTCACCCTAAATTTGGGGCCAAAAGACCTAAGAGACCCTAATCCTGATCTATGCAGTCTATGCTAACCTGATACTACATAAGGAAAAACATGTACCTAAGATAATATTTTATGTATTCACAATATACGAGCACCGTTACATCCCCCCTTCACGGTTCATAGCCATTGATACACGAAGCTCTAGTCAAAGGAAACAACAACCATAAAACCTAGTAAGTATTTATGTATAAATAAAAAAAACAAACTCAATTTAAATAATAGAAACATTTGGTTGAACATCACAAATGGCGGACAACAAAACGCCTGGGAGCAATTTAAATAATTCGAATAGAGAATCGTTTGTTTGAATTAAATATAATCGCTTATTTGTAGGCAGAAAAAGTAACAGTTGTCTATGATTAAAAAAAATGTTTGTTTCCGCTAAGTAAGAAGCGTTGCCATCTCAATAATTTAAATTTAGAATAATAAATTTGTTTTATAGGTAGTTCAATTTTTTTTAGGTTTTAAATGTCTTTAGAATAATTAATAAAAATACGCGTGTTTTGACCTACATGAGTCACCAATGCGTTTGGTTTCACGTGGCCAAGGTCTGATGATGAAGACTAAAAGCGGTAATGATAGACTAGTGAGAGCATGGTCTAGAGTTTGTCTGACTGGTTTCGTAACATACGAAGAAAATTGGCATAGTTAGAGTGTAGAGGCAATTCTGTCTCAAACAAATTTAATCACGCAAAACCCATCTTCAACTGAACCAAAAACCATTTTCTATTATTAATACTGATCCGGATGTAGTAAACCATCGTTATGAGCCCATTACACACAAAAAACTGACTTCCGCTTTCAAACTGTGACACGAATAGAAATTGGGGAATTAAAAATATTTGAATCGTTTGGATTACAACCCCGCGATCGATGTTTAATCTGTTGTGTGGTTAAATAAAAAATAAACCCTTTATCTCTGCGCGCAGATTCATGTCAAATGGAACGTCAGCGTGACGTTTGAGCAAAATGGCGATTATGGTGGGAAAATAGTTTTATAATTGTTGAATCTACATGCACAGTGTAGGTACTTTACATTTAAGAGAATGCAAGATAGGGTGGATGGCTAATTTTTATTTCCTTCTTGTTTATATTGGCTACAAAATCGTGCAATGCCATTTTTTCCAGTGTTAAGTAAAATATTTCTTGAGTTATTGTCAATAATATAAGTATCCCAGATGATAATAATGATGTTAATGTATCAGTAAAGCTGTGGATACTTTTTACTGAACATTTAGCGGACACCTTGGGAGAACGCGAAATGTCAAGCTATATTGTTTTATTTTTAAATTTCCTTCACTCGTACACGTTTATGAACACTTCCCACTAATTTTACATAAGATATATGAAAATATAACCCAAAAAGTTCCTGTTTTAAGTTATGTTGTCTATGTTTTTCGATTTGAAATAATTTAGGTTTTGTTTTTTTATCTTGGACAACAAGGTTTTTCCTCTTCATTATTAAGGTAAATCATGCACACAATTCAATGATTCGTGGTATATAACGCTTATGGCCTAAGCTTATGGCTTATGGCTTATCGCCCGTAAGATTTTGTTAGAGGGCTACTCTTTGGGAAGTCAAGTCCAAATTACAAGTTAGTAAGACTAGGCAGAGCCCACGGTCGTAGCCAGATTTCGTTTCAGGATGGAGAAAAGCTAGGAAACTGGAATGGAACCTCCACCATCAATAGAAAGTTGCCCTTTCCCTGATATATCACTGATCTCGTCTGCCTGGATACTATAAAGACACTTTTTTTAAATCAGTAGTGATATGGTGTTTATTTTTCTTGACTTCGTGCCCCACTCTGCCCCACTTTAGCCACGCTAATGATGGCACCAGATTGTTGTTATAATTATTATCTAATTTAAATATTGCATGTGTCTTAGAAACGGTAATGCTACGTCTTCCCTTCCTTAAAAAAAAACAGATAAATTAAAATAATTGAAATCAGTTTCCCTTTTTGGAGAAAGAAATCCGTCACTATTTTGCGGTCAAACTTATAACCCTTTCAAATTGCGTCGAGGATTTAAAAAAGAAATAAAAAAAAATATATTCAAAAATGGAACGTAAATTGGCATTATCGCGCATTTCGTGCAGCGGTCCGCGCTAGGACCGCACACGTCGCTCGCAAATATGCGCGCGCGCCGATCAAGCACGTACCGCCACTCACGCGCCGCGGAATTAATACGTCCATAATAAACTAGTTTGTTTTTATGTTAGAGCTTTGTGGTGATTTATTTTTAGCTGTCCATTTAAAAAGAGGGGTGTTTTGATATTTATCGCCTTTGTCTGCGTTAGTTAGAGAACGGATGGACACGTTTCAATGCGGTTTTCATTGTTTGATAGCTCGTACCGATAGAATGGTGCCAATTACGAGGTTCTAGTACAAGGAGATTTGACAGCTATGAAAATGATGACCGATTTAAATTATTTCCATGCAAAAGCAGCATTCCGATCCGACGATGCATGTTGCTGACGTAAGGCAAACCTTTCGAAAGACGTGTGAAGTTCGCAAGCCCGCGCTAGTGCAGCGTGATGGACTATAGACCACATCCCCCTCGCATTGAGGGGAGTGTGCCCAGCTAATTTGACACACTATTTATAAGAAGGCACCAATGATCACTAGTTGTAATGTTGTTAATTAAATATCTCTTTATTTAAATTAATCTTGGCTGTCAAAATTCGGAACCTCGGTTCTTAAAAAAAAAATAGTCAAAAATAATATTTTTTTATTCTATTATCGCTGGAAAGGAAGCGAACATTTTAAAATTGGAAATTCAAAAAAGCGCGTACAATTGGCCGGTCTCGATGCTTATCTACGGATCCTAATGGGCCATTGTCCACACGGAATTCCAACTTTTTTATCGACACGGATTTAATTATGGCAATTTTTACGAACGTCACCTTTGAGAGATTTTAAAAGGGCCATTATAGTTGGAGGGGTTTTGGGATATTTCATTTGTTTTGGATTAAATCGCGAATAGACTAGATACTCAATGGAAAATTCGAGGCACCAGGCTGCCAACTACCAATATAGTTCAAGAGTGCCTACAATTACCGTAATATGGTCGTACCTACACAAAGACGAAGTCAAATCATTGGTGGCCTACGGGGGCATTTTCAAATTGTATTTTTTCCTTTAGTCTTTAATGATATTAAGAAAATATATTTTCAAACAAATATAAAACCTACCTAATAATAATATATAATGTTAATTATCGTAAAAAAAACAAGAAAATACTTAAAGAAAACAAAAAAAAATATTTTTGCCTAAATTAACTAAATTATCTCGACCCTACTTAATCAGGTACCATCGACAAATAAGCCAGCAAGCTGTTTATCGCTCGCTGTCACATTTAAAACAAGAACGTCGTCGCGTCGCGCGCGGGAGATTTGAGTTTCGAACGCGATTGTTCTTGTTTTGAAATGTTCGGTGGCAATAATATACCGAGTTCTAAAATGGCGTAGAGATTCTTACTAACTATTAAAATGTCATAATTATTAGTTGTTTTGTTACGATTAAGCGGGCACAGCCAAATGGAGTAAATCGAAGGCCGTAACCAGTAATTCACTTGTGGGGGGGGGGGGGGGGGTTAGTTTAATTTGGTCGAGCTCTGGTCCAGAATGATTTGTAAGTAGCTACGTGTAAAATGGGTTGAAGTTATGTGTTAGCGTTAACGTGGTGAAGAAAAACATCGTCAGGAAACCTGCATGTCTGAGAGAACCCCTCGAAAGACGTGTGAAGTCCGCCAACCCGCACTGGGCCAGCGTGGTGGACTATAGCCTCAACCCCTTCGCGTTAATGGGAGGTCCGTACCCAACAGTGGTACGATAAAAGGGCTGGTATTATTATTATTAAGTAATGTGTTGAACATATTGTACCTCGTATTTTATTTTTCGATACTTCTATTTAAAAGATACATTTCTAAGGAAATCTCCACGCATATTTCTGTTCTAAATCGTCTCCAATTTCAAAATTCGGTAGGGCATACGCGTATCGACGGCGATTTCTCATTGGCCCGTTTCAAAAAAAGAACGTAGGTGCCTAACTTTTATTTTTCGAACGCAGTCACATTAACATACGACGAGCAACGGATTCTTTATTTTATATCTGTGACGGTATTCTTTTTTTTTATGAAAGAAGTTCCTTTTTCAAACATATATATATAAGGTACCTTATAAATACTCAATACAAGTCTTAGCAGACTTTAATATTAATTGGCGACTTAAAAAAAACGAGGCCGCTGAGTTTCTAGCCGGATCTACTCAGTTGAGGTCGCGTTCCGATTCTAATGTAGAGGTAAGAAAAATATAAAATGACAATTTGTAAGTACCCCCGTAGGCCTATACGAAATAAATGCTTGACTTTGAATAAGTGTTTGTAACTAACAAGAAATTAAGAAGGGTTTTTGTATTATAAAAAATGCCATGCGGGCCCCTAATAATATTTTATAAGCGTGCAATAAATAAAATCATTACTGTCCGTTCGTACTTATGTGCGCGTGATCTCGGAAACTAAATTATCACGTCTGATGCAACAGATTCAGTATACAGGCTGTTATAATATTGCCAGACGAACACACCAACGGTACGGTACCAAACTGAGCAACGCTTGTATTGTGGGTACCGTACCGTACAATGGGCTCTGGGCGATCTTAGTTCCGCCGTAACCGTGGTAACAAATGGTTCATTACCTAAATTTGGCCTGATAGGAATCGAACCCAGCACCGTAACCACCTGGGGCAGTGGAGCTCACTTATGAAAAAAATAATATAATCTTCATGATATAAATTGACGATCTGGTTAACACAGGTGGTAGTCAAACTGCTTTCTGTACTTACGGTCCCGAGTTCGAGTCCCGGTAGGGTCAAACTTTGTGTGATGATCCCGAATGTTTGTACCCGAGTCATGGATGTTTAATATCTATATTAGTATTATATACTGAGTACCCGTAATACAAGCGTTGCTTATTATGGGACCGTACGGTTGGTGTGTTAGTCTGGCGAAAGTTTTTTTTTTCAAGAGTTGTGTATTTATACAGGGACCTCCTAAATCCAAACACCATGTACCTACCAAAAAAAAAAAACAATATAACCCAAAGAACACCGCCCATGCACTTCAACATTAGTCTTCCATCTCTCTCTAACGCACACTAATAGCACTACTCGTCTCGCTCACACCCAAACTGGTGAAGAAATTAATAAGTTCCAACATCCATTATAGCTTGGCCTCTAATCTTCAGGAAACTTTATAGGGAACGAGGGTCAAGTTATGTTTGACGGTGTGCCAGTCTATTTTCTATGGGATCCATATAATTTACTCGGCTCCGTAAAATAATAATTATCTGTGGGTTCAGTTTGTGGTTTTTTTTTTTTAATTTTCTCTCGGTATACCTAATGTAGGGTGACATTATTTTCCTTCAAATATGGGATTAAACCAAGCACGTACTTAAGTACACGGCACGGCGCGCGCGAATACTTCAATACAATTACAAATTTCGAAAAAAATCTTTATCAGTAAAAATTAAAAAAAAACAGTGTCAGCCAATTTGATAGAAGCCTTAATGCCTCGGTAACGAGGATCGCACCTCTTAGATTTCTGGATTTCATGTGCGAACCTCATTTTAAACCATGATTATCACTTGCTAAACGGTGAAGGAAAAGATCGTGAGGAAATCAGTTAACATAGTTTGTGTTTACCAGGATTCGAGCCCGGGACTATCCGCACAGGCAGCAGGTTCACTAGCAACTGTGCCACTCTCCGCACACACGAGCTGATTTGATTTCCGATAAAAAGGAACGTACATCGTCAAAACAACGATACAGAAATTGACTTCAACACTAGCAGTACTGACAGCAAGCTCTATCTTGTCCCTGGCCTTATAAAAAGATGAAGTAGGTATAGATTAAAAAATGAAATCATTTATGGTCACAATACTATCAAATCTGTCCGCCATACTGTATTTTTTCCCTCCAAATAATAATGGCGTCGGCAGCCCGTAGCCGCGGGATGACTTCATATAATCTATGGTCCGCCCGATGACTCTATATTATCTATGGGTTCTTATTTTTTTTTTAAACACGAAATTATGAGGCAATAGATCATATGACGCCTTGATTATGTTTGGTTCATGGGAATGATAGAAAATGGATGGGTACCTAATGACGTTGCCCACTTGGTCCAATGGTCGTGTTTATTATGAGGGTCTGTGTTCAATTCCCAGGTTGTTCAAAGTATTGATTGAGTTTTACGCTCAGGGGGCATATAATATGAACTCGTTTCGAGTCAGTCAGACAGTCAAGTCCACTGGCTTCCTGCGACGCGTGTGCTATCATCGCTCGACCTGATTAGCTTAGTGGGTAGTGACTCTGCTTTCTGCGTCGAGAGTCCCGGTTTCGAAACCCGGTAGGGACAAACTTTGTGTGATGAGCACGGATGTTTATACCCGAGTCTTTCTATATAAGTATTATAAACTGAGTTCGCCCTCAGTCCATTGTACGGTACCCATAATACAAGCGTTGCTTAGTGGAGGACTGTATGGTTGGTGTGTTCGTCTGGCGATATTATTATTCTTCTAGAACCTTCCTGCCCCAACGGCCATCGGTTCTTCAAGCCATGTGCCCATTGCCACTTCAACTTTGAAATACTCTGAGCTTTGTCGGATACTCTAGCTCGTCTGAGTATCTACGCATTTCCGCTCAGAGTTTTCCACGGCTCTATAATAAGTATTATACTATTTGAACACATACTGAGTTCGAGAATCGTTAAAGAAATCCGCTCACCAACCTAACTCTCACTCACAATCGAAATATTGTGACATACTAACGTTTAACAAAAGGTACAATTTATAGGTTAGCGGTTACTTTGTGACGCGGCGACTTCAATAGTCTCTACCTGCTTGACTATATATCACTTGAGAGAGATCTTACGCGGTACTTTGCGTACCTGGGTGGTCGCTGAGTGACAAAATATATACGTAGGTACCCACACAGTTCAAAAGGCAAGGCCTTTTTTGTTATTGGCCTAATATTTATGGTCCTATTCTGTGTGTTGATGCTTTTAGAATAGTGGTTGGTGCGTTCTTTTGACAAATTAATCGTTAACTCGATTGATGTTTGATTTTTTATTATAATAATAATATTATTGCCCCACGATCACACTAACTGTACGGTCCCACATTAAGCAACGCTTGTATTATGGGTACCGTACAATGGACTGAGGGCGAACTCAGTATAAAATACTTATATAGATACTAAACATCCATGACTCGGGTACAAACATTCGTGATCATCACACAAAGTTAATCCTTACCAGGATTCGAGCCTGGGACCCTCGGCGCAGAAAGCAGGCCCACTAGCTAATCTTAAGGTGTGTGTGTCAGACTAAGAAAATAAAATATACCAAATTTAGATAACGGTGAAGGAAAACATCGCGAGGAAACCTGCATGTCTGAGAGAACCCCTTGAAAGATGTGTGAAGTCCGCCAACCTGCACTGGGCCAGCGTGGTGGACTATGGCCTAAACCCTCCTCATATTGAGGGGGAGTGTGCCAGGTATAGTGGCAATAGGCTCGCCCCCTATTACATTGAGACCAAAATACCGTCGACGAAATGTGGGTGCACTGCCCTGCACCTCTGCCTACCCCTGAGGAGTTACTGGCGTGATAGTAGCGAGTAGGATGTTCGTCCATATCTTCTTCTTTCTTTACGAAATGAGATGCGACGAAATAAAATGGATATGAATATGGCCTCACCCACAACTTCGCGAGTATTTTGCCAATGTCAAGTAATTAATAGCAATAACACATTCAATAAATACACACTATGAATAAAATAATGGATGTGACATGATGATATTATGAAAAACGATACCTGCGTCCATATGATTAGTGTCCTTTCACAAAACATGACAGGTTGACCGGATAACATCTGCGGATGACCACCGCAAGATTGCAGCCCGAGTTGTATTTACGCGGCCATTTGGACAAATTCTACGTTATTACGGTAGTACAAACGCTAAACAGGTACCCGCGTGTCTGTTTGTAATGATTTTTAGGGTTCCGGCAGTCTAAAAGAAAAAATAACTTTATGTGGAATGTCTGTCACACAGTCCTACGCTGTTAGTCTTGTGAGCCAGGATCCAGCACAGTGACCAACGAAGAAGATAAGGTGTGACCCTCAACGAGACCCGGGAACAAGGTAATTGTCTTGGAACAGCCAACGAAATTGATCAAAACAAAAATAGGATGTGTTAGAAAGAACGTTATCCACTTCCCTCCATTTGACAGCGGGAGACAAAAATATTACAGAGTAGAATAAGACACTTAGGATACAACTGGATAAAACACAGGGCCTAATCCCCCTCACATTGAGCGGAGGTCCGTGCCCAGCAGTGGAACATTAAAAAAGGGCTGGAATTATTATTATATTATTTATTAAAACACAGGGACTTCTGTCTGCTGACACAATTGTCTCGTAATTGAATTAATATTGCATCGTTATTGTTACTGATGACTGATTTCCGATTCAAGAAACATAATTTTAGATTCTTACAAACCCATGGATCGTGGTCTGTGATCAATAAATAAATAAAAATAAATAATATTATTTTTTTTAACATTTTATTTTCATAATTTTTTTCGTATATATTTTTTACGTAAGTACCTAAAGAAGGATTGTAAAATGTTTTCCGGAAAATTGGAGAGAGCAACGTCTGGCGGGTCAGATAGTTAATGAGAAATAAATAAATACTATATACAGAACATTTAACAAATGAAACATTAATTAAATGTTTATTTTTAATCATGAAAAGATTTAGAAATTGAAATTGCGAGAAAATCTGCATTAGGAGAGAATCTTAAACCAGTTTTAAAAGGCATGTGAAGTTCGACAACAGTATTGTCCGAATCCCCCTCGTACTGAGGGGAGGCCACTTTAGCTTATGGTTTATTTATTATTAATTATTTTGTAAGACCCCTAATATATTTTCGGCAGCATTCGCTTGACCGAAATGAGAATTGTACTCAAGTTATTATTATGAATTTGTAGAAGTGACCTAATTTATTATGTCCATCTGTTGACCGCAGCCATTTCACCAGTTATTATACTGACTTACGCAATTGTAGTGCTGGTTAAATAAATATTCGGTTAAGATAATTTCCGTAACGTTTATTTTAATAAGTAGCTAGTTGCCGTAGCGTACACGGAGACAGAAACTTGTATTTAACATTATATTCCCCATTCGTTTAGAATAATATACTCATAAAACTTAAACATGTGTATATGTGAATAATAACACCTAATAATTAATGGAAACCCCTACAAAATACATTAAAATGTATGATCGCCATCTAGTGTCAAGTAGCAGTATTAACAAACATAACAAAATTAGCACCATCTAGCGTGCAGTAGTAGTACTCCTAACATATTTAAGTTAGTAAGCCTTATTCTCGTTTGAGAATTAAAATATAGATGGCGTACAACTAAATTTCTGATTTTAGTTCCTATTACAATATATAGATGTCGCTACCAGTAAAAACCATCCACAGTACAGAAATAGTCAGTAGCGAATCTCAACTGTTATCAAATTAATTTTATTATTGCCACTGCAGCGAAGCTAACATTCCTAAACCAAGAATGAATCGTGACCCTTGGGCTCCGACCGAGCACAGTATCGCAGCATGATAGAAAAATAAAATGATAATTTGTAAGAGCCTTATAGGCATGTACGAAATAAATGATTTGACTTTAAAGACTGCTAGTAGAAACAGCTCGTTTCGCTACGCTACTGCTTCTTTCTGTACTTTGACTTAACTTTTTTGTTTCTTTATTATTGTCTTATACTTGCGCAAGTTATTCGTTGCGCTTGTGCCATTATATTACAGCTTGTTTTAGCTAACTTTTACTAATCTCTTAGGTGTAACTAAAATAAAACGAACGACGTTGTAACATAAAATATATATTGCTTATCGCCTAGATACATAATTACACATATTTAAAAGCTATAGGTAATTAAACTAATTCCACGTCACATCGCCATCTTCAACAACAATAACATAATTTATATTATAATAATTCATACAAATTATAACTTACTCAAAAAAGACCTTCAAAAGTATTTGAGACTGCTTTACATATGACACGTTAAAATTAAATAAATTTCTAACCCAGCCATAGCTCACAAACAAACTCAATGGGGAAAAAACCCAAAATACATTTTTGATACGATTTATAGCAGAATGGTTCTAGAATGGCGACCACGAGCCAGCTGACGTAGTGTGGGACGGCCCCCACAAGGTGGACCGATGATATCACACGCGTCGCAGGAAGCCGGGGGATGCGAGTGACGGAGGACCGGGATCTGGAAGTCATTGGGGGAGGCCTGTGTCCAGCAGTGGACGTCTTTCAGCTGATAGATAGTCGCGTACCTAGTTGAATTAAATACTTGGTTTTCCATAGTTCAGTGAGCATTGTCCTGTAGCGACCTCTTCAACCGCGCCACAAGCTACACAGATGGCGCTGCAGACGACATTCAGAACAAATGACGAGGCTCCACAGAATCCTGAAACGCGCTATGAGAGTTTTCGGAGCACGTAACATATAATACAAGATCCCGACAATAACCGTCGGGACATACCACCCACCTGGCTGGAAGATCTTCCCTTTTCCACCAACGTCCTTTGCTGATATTAATATTTTTTTTTTGCCATAATTGCGTTGACATTTTGAGATTTATCCAATTGAAGCTGTCACCCAAAACGCTATCAGTTAATTTTAACGGGTCCCTGAAATCCATTTTCAGCCGTTCATACAATAATGAACAAGCAAACTTTTGTATCATTTTAACCGACTTCAAAAAGGAGGTGGTTCTTGATTCGGTTGTATTTTTTTTTATGTTTGTTACCTCAGATCTCCGTCATTTATGAACCGATTTGGAAAATTATTTTTTTAAGTTTTCAAAATAAATTAGACCCACAGATTGAATATGAGACAGCATTATCTAACACTCACACTGTTTTCTAGCTTTCTTCTTTTTCTTCCGCTTCCTGATCTCATTGAGGCCGTGCTCAACAGTGCTGCCGCTCAAGTCCTGGTAGCCTTCCGTACTGTGAGTCTCGTAGTTCGGAAAGTTCACACCGCCAGTCTGTTGGTAGTTCTCCGAGAACGTCTCGGAGAACTTCGCGCTCAGCGTCTCGGAGCCGAAGAACTTGTTGGTGAAGTTCTCCGTGGGGTTGAGGTGTTGATATTTCTCGTTGGGCGGGTAGATGGTGTGGAGGATGTTGGTGGCGATGGCGACGGGCGTGGCCGGGGCGGCCGGCGGCAGCGGTCAGAACTTCAGGTCCTGAAAAAAAATATTCAGACTACGTATACGGAGTGATTCAGTAAGGGTATACTGAGCCTCAAACCTACGCTTCTTTAACACATTTGAAATCATTATGCAATGTCAGTATTTCGATACAAAATGACAGTTGTAGTATAATCCGAGATTTGAAAAAAAAAAACTTTTTGAAGACTGACTTCACTAAATAATCACTGTATAATGAATATTACCACTGTACCCGATAGATGTCGCTAACATCAAATTAGCGCGCGGTATTTCATAATAAACTCTGTAAAATTCATTCTTATTAGCAACAATATAGGGTAAGTACAGGTACCCCACATACCCTGGGCCCCAAGTCTGCTGACACAATCGATTCATAATCGAACAGTAACGGCATAGTAAGTGTCACTTTGGACAGATATCCCATACAATATCTGTCAAAAGTGACAGTTACTATGCGGTTGCTGTTGGATTATGAATTGATTGTGTTAGCAGACTTGGGGCCCAGTGTGCTATAATAATACCAGCCCTTTTTAATGTCCCACTGCAGAGCACGGGCCTCCCCTCAGTGCTAGGGGGATTAGGCCATAGTCTACCACGCCGGCCCAGTGCGGGTTGGCGGACTTCACACATCTTTCGCGGGGTTCTCTCAGACATGCAGGTTTCCTCGCGATGTTTTCCTTCACTGTTTAGCAAGTGATAATCGTGGTTTGAACCTGCGATCCTCGTTACCTAGGCAAGCGTTCTACCAACTTGGCTATCACTGCCTATGTCCCTGTGTGCTATACATATTGCCCCTATGACACTGACCTTGATGGCTTGCGGGAGGTCGGGCAGCTTCATGTCGCGCAGCTGTTGGGGCAGGTTCATGCTCTTCACGGCGGAGACGGCGCGCGCGGGCGCGGCAGAGATACCCGCCTGGGGACGAGGGGGGGGGGGGGGGAATTAGTTACATCCATTGAAATAACACTAATTTTACGTATTTTATCGCGTTTATTTTATGTTTTTTACGTTCCCGACGTTTCGGCTGCTTTACAGCAACCATGGTCACGGGAGGACTCCTCCCGTGACAAACAAACGTAAAAAACATAAAATAAACGCAATAAAATCCGTAAAATTAGTTTTATTTAAATGTGTAGTATTCGCGTAAATATAACTAATCAACAGTATCATCCATATATACAGGTTGTAACATCGACAGAGGTCAGTATAGGGGAGCTCCTAAACAGAGAGTTAACAACCATGGCGAGGATTTTAGAGATCAGCAATTGCGATATTGATTGTGTAGATTGTAAGGTAATATTGCAATGAAGCCTTGTGATCAAAATGAAAAGCGTCACAGGCGACGCGACGCCCACTATAATTATAGAGCACAATAATGTGCGCAAGCGCAGGTGCACATCTCCCTCACTCTCACAGTCCGATGGGAGGCATCCGACACGATCGGAGAGAGATCAGGCGCAGGACCGACGGCTAAAAAAAGTAGGTTGATGTTTTTAAGTATTTTTTATTATTATTCGCTCACCTCAGCCTTCTGCATCTTGTTCTGCTCCTGCAGCCGGGCGAGGATGTCCGCCATGTTGGTCTGCAGCACCATGCCACCCATCACCAGCTCATCGAGGACCTGGTGCGCCGCGTCCGCGTGGAAGATCAGGTCCAGCTCGCACACGTTCTCAAAACACTTGTCTAGTGTCTCGACGAACACCTAGAACGACAACGGTCCTACCATAACTATCCATTTATAATTATAATATTGCCGGGCGAACACACTAACTAGTATTAAAAACTTAGCAACGCTTGGTGTTATGGGTACCGTACATTGGACTGAGGGCGAACTCAGTATATCTTCTTAATATATATAAATTACGTGTCTCACGGTGTTTGTCCGCTATGGACTCCTAAACTACTAAACCGATTTGAATAAAATTTTGCACACTGTGTGCAGTTTTATCCAACTTGAAAGATAGGATAGTTTATATCTCAATTTATTTTATATGGCAAAACAATGTTTGCCGGGTCAGCTAGTATGTATATAGATATTAAACATCCATGACTCGGGTACAAACATTGACCAGAACGCATGGTCACTACCGACTGCGCTAATCAGGTCGTTAAATAGAACTACAGAATAGAACAACACTTACCTGAATTAAGTCCAATATTCCGAGCTCACTCTCCGAGGAGTCCACACAGAACACAAAATACAATGTTGCATAGTGTCTGTATATCAACTTGTAGTCTGAACCACCGATAAGACTGAAAATTATAACACATAGTAAATAAACACTCAAAAGAAATGTTTGATGTGATACTCATTCATCAAAAACTCTTCCATAGTTTTCTCATTGTTTGGGAGCAGACAGACGGATCAAATAAAACTACAAAAATAGTGGATTAAGCATATTTTCATTTTTTTTGTAATTGTATAGTTGTAAATTTAAATGGATTATTCTCACCTGCCTCCTTCGAGGAAGTTGCACACATTGTCATCCCTCTTGGAGACCAGTTGAAATGTCTCCTTTATTATCTGTTGCTGCATGTCCTCATTCTGAAATTGGGGCATAGTGATCAGGGTGAGTCTCTGTGTTTCTTGTGTGTGTGTGTATTTCTGTGGTTATAATGTGCATGCCTCGCTGTTTGTGTTCTTGTGTATGTGTGTACCTGAATATGTTTTTGTATTACCAATGTGTGCCTTGCTATTTCTTAGGTTCTCTATTAGGTGTGTTTCTATGTTTCTGATGTGTTTGCCCAGATGTGTTACTGATGTGTGTGCCTAGCTAAGTTTCTAGTGTCACTGACTGCATGTGTTTCTGGTATGTTTATGGTGTAAGTAACATGTGCATCCCATGTGTACATACAGAATTGAGTCTTAGAGCCCAGTATGACAATAATTATAATTAGTTGAATAGAATTATGAAGATAACACACATATGTGAAAACCGACACCAATTAACTAATTATGTTTTATTAAGTAGATCTCCGTACATCGGGCGAAAGAATTAATAAACAAAATTATTTTAAACGAAATAATAGTCTATCACTCTAAATTATTATTTTTATTCAGTGGATAGAATACTAGGTACCTAAAAATCTATTAGTACGAGAAAACACGCCTATGCGTGCAAATAAAAAAAAACTTTCACTTACAAAGTATTGGTAGAATTTTGATAGCCGCGGCTTCCCGTGGTTATTGAACACGAGTATAGCTTTTATCATTTTTGTTATTTACAAAAAAAAATTGTGAATCTAACACTATTTCTTCATACATAAATATGCGATTAAAATTATTTTAGAAAGAAACGCAATTCTAGGGAATTTTATCGATTTGTGTTTTGACATGCCACTGACAGTGACGTAATGATATGTGACGTTTAAAAATTCGTCTAGAAATTTGGAGCTGAAGCGTTACTTTTTTGCTATCTTGGCGTTGTTGTAAACTACTTCATGCCTTTATTTTTGGGCTAATCGTAATTAGAAGCGCTTATAAAAAGATTAGACTTCTGAAATACTTGTTCGTGCCATTGTAGGCATACTAATCAGTGTTCAAATCAATTATATTATTGATCTCCATTCCAAGCAGTGCAAAAGCAGTGTCAGGAATATTATACGGCTTAAAAATAGTAGTTTTTCTTATTTCACCTCTAGCAACATACATACATTGCGGATTGTGCGAATCTCGCTCCGCTGGCTACCGCGTTGTGTCGGCTGTTACCCGCGCGAGTGTCACAATAAAGAAAAATTGCTAAATACCCAATGATTAATGTGTGAAATAAACGTTAATTGTTACATTTCGATTAATATTATGTGTTTATTGTTCAATGGAATGTATTTAGTGCATCGCTGATGCGTTGATAGCTGTTCACAGGTAAGTTGTAAACGAATGTCACAGTATGTTATGTTGCCTTTATTTGGGTGCCGGGGGTCTGCGGCGGTGTCGTATAGCTTGATACGAGTCTTAATTACCACGAGAATCATCTCTTGAGGCCAAGTCGCTGTTAAAATATACGTTTTTACTGTAACATTGGTAGCTCCAGGAATATGTATACTCAGTTGGAAGTTTCGTAAGCACGATAATGATACTGACAATCTCTAGCCGTGGAGATACATATTTATCTGCCTTTTGACTGGCTGTGAGTGTGCCTTTATTTTTGTAGACTTTCGTTTTGCGCCTATCCTGCGGGAAACCTTACATTACCCGTGTTACAAAGTAACCTATATTTTGAACCGGAATTAAAGCGATCACCATGCTTTTCAGTCAAACCGATACAGCATTTTAGCGTGACGTGTGCACAAACAGACAAACAGCGAGGCTAATATTAAAAAAATATTTATATATTTTGATATTATTCTAAATGTAAGTATGTATCTACCTAGGTATCTCTTTTACAGTATTTTGTATACAATAATATGGTTGCTTTCGTCTTTATTCTTAATATTATAGTAATTAAGTAGATACCTATAAAGAATATCAATTCGGTTGCCTATAAAAATATATTGGTTGGTAAAAAAAAGAAAGTTGAATGTTTGGGGTCGCATTGAACTCACCGTACACACACACACACACATATAATAAAGTTAATTAGAAAGTTAGATATAAATGTTATAAAATTATAACACAAAAGGATGTTGTAAAAGTTGTTTTCACCATAAATATCACCGTCTTGTTAATATTTTGTAACTTGTTTCCATAATAATATTACAACATATTTGTAAAGAATTGGTAAAGACATCCATGTCTATATCAGAAAGCCTATCCGTCCGAATATGTTCATTCCTTTTTGGATTGTCAGCCAACTTGCAAACTAGAGTCACAACACGAGAATACCGTAGAGCAGGGGTTCCCAAACTTATTTTGTCCACTGCCCACTTAGAGAAAGAATTATTGTAAGCCTCTACACAACGCCCCCACTTTTTTTTCTGGGTCTCTTACCGTCCCCTTTTAGGCCTGCAGCGCCCACAAGGGGGCGTTATCGCCCACTTTGGGAAAGGCTGCCGTAGAGTATGATAGAAATAAATAAAATACTTTCAGGCGACTATGATGTCCGGAGCCTCCACAAACTCTATACACCAATATGGATACCAATTAAAAGTGTCACATCCTTGCAGTGTCAGCCACATACTTGTTCTGTTAGGGGTCCAATAATATATTTATGATTCCAGCACTGATACTGATGTATATCAACATAGACAAGTTTATTTCTATAATAATGGTCCTCCTGATCTAATTTTAGTGACAGCAGCTAATCTGAACGGAGACTGTGCAGATCTGTGCAGGCGATATTATAGTGCACAGGTGTGTGCACAAGCACATGTGCACTCTATCCTACCTTGCTCTCATAGTCCGATGCTACCACCGACTTGGGATTTTTTTATTTATTTTATTTTATTGGGACAAAAAACAGTTACATGTTGTGTATTACTAAAACTTATGGTACTATAAAACAATTACGTTAACATATAACCCACAGCAATGTCCACAAAGTAATCTAATGTGTTAAAAAAAAAAAAAAAAAAAAAAAAAAAACAAAAACCATGCACTTTGTACAAACTAAGACCTATTAGTGGGGTTATTGTGTTTGTGCAACACTACAATCGGTGTCACTAAGTCTACTGATGAGTAATTGAAAGTAGTAGTAGAGGGATCCAGTAATTAATATAATTAAATCCAAAACCAAGCGCACCATTGCAAGACCTCAACACACTGAGCACTTTCTGCGTAGATCGGACCGCAAGCAACAATTAAATATGAGGATACCCCAGTTCAAACTATGACACTAGAACATCATCCACTTCAGTCCTCCCGTGACCGTGGTTACTGTAAAGCAACCGAAACGTCGGGAACGTAAAACATAATATAAACGCGATGAAATCCTTAAAATAAGTTTTATTTCAATGTGTAGTATTCGCGTTAATATAAGAAATCAATACAAATAATACCAATTACATGCCCCATTGCATAATACTGTCGACTACGAACGCGTCGACACATCCAGGCCATACAGAACCAGTATCCTTGTCAACTTACTTTCAATATGTCCCCATGCCGTAGTGCAACAAGAAACAGTGCGACAACTCGAGTATAGGTCGCAACACGTAAAATGTTCAAAGATGGTGGCTCTGCGCATGCCTTTTTTTGTGAATTCGTCATGTGTAGAGCCGCTATCTGTGATCATTTTACGTGATGCGACCTACCCACCTTGAGAATACGGCGGATTGGTAGGACAGGATCAACGATTATTGAAATTGAATTAGGTCGATATTTATGTGAGCGTCCTCTGTAGTATCAGCTTGAAAAGCACCACTCGTTGACTTCTTGTAGTTGTATTAAGACACCACATGTGCATCGCGGCGCGAGCGAAATAAAAAGCGACTGCAGCATGTAATAAACAGTGACAGAGAGCTAGCGCGCCTCGATTGAGGTCCCTATTAAAAATAATTACTATTCTATACCGAAATTTACCAAAAACATTTATTCATCACTAGCTGTTGCCCGCGACTTCGTCCGCGTGATATTTAACAAAGACAACCGTTGACAACAGCCTGCTCGCCCATTCTGAGCCCGCGGGACGCATTGCAGGTTGTTGCTATCAAACTTAATCAGGCGCTGCGCTGCAACATTGGTTTTAATTTTTTTTCGTGAGATCCTTTTATTTTTTCTAAAATAAAAGTAGCCTAAGTTACTCCTTGTTACATCAGCTATCTGCCAGTGAAAGTCCCGTCAAAATCGGTCCAGCCATTTCAGAGATTAGCCGGAACAAACAGACAGACAGACAGACAGACGGACAGACAGACAGACAAAAATTGTAAAAAATGTTGTTTCAGTATAGGTAACGTGTATACATCCAAATGCACTTAGTAAAAAGCGGTTATTTTAATATTACAAACAGACACTCCTTGTAGGTTGTAGGTTAAATAAAAGTAAAAATCAATAAAAAAATATTTTAGATTTCCGAAAAAAAAACAACGTGTGAGAAACAATGTGCTTGGTTTTTTTTTTTATTTTAGTAATCGCGCGTTTACTCACACTTATCAGTTTCAAGATTGCGAGTTCATGTTTCATGCGTCCATATATTGACCTCTCGGCTGGCATGAATACATGGATGGCATGGACCAACAAACAACACCGAAATGAGCACAGGTGGGCTTAGTCCTCAGCCTCGAATTTAGCGGGCAGCGGGGCGGGCGCGGCGGCGGGGCTCGTTGGCCGCCCCGCGCCGCTGTTTTCGAGAACGGTTCCATTTGATTTTACGCATAAGATCCTGCCGCTTCCGCGCCGCCGCCCCGCCGCCACCCCGCTGCCCGCTAAATTCGAGGCTGAGGCCTTAACGTCACGGACCATCTCGTTGACTGCATGCTTCCGACGATAGGCTATACACCGCCATCGGAGATGTTTTTTTTTAAACAACAGATTCGAAAAGTTTCCGATGCTGACTTCGCCCCCGACGAGCTGTCAAAAGGCAATTTTAAATAGCGGTCGGATAAAACTTTCGTTTGCGGAATGATCGTGTGCATTTACGAAGAATTGACACAGCCATTTCGGAAACCTGTCATTGGAAATGTTCGATTCCGTTTCCGCCATCTGAATTTAAATAATCCCCCGCAGAATGCTTAATTATACGTTAATTCCGTTGCGTACTGATGGCGCGAGACCGGTGTGTTTATTATAATTGTTAGAACTAGGCGATACTTGGCGGAAATCTATTGTTAGACAAATGGGCGAATCCACCACTGACTTTGCTTGTCAACTTTTACAATTATAAACCAAACAAGTTGATCGATAATTAAAGAAGCCAACAACACTGAACTCCTCTGCGATGTTAGTCGAGAAACTGTCTGTCACGAGTTTCGGGACCCCAATTAATATGCAATACTCCGCGAAACGAAGCGAATCTAAAAAAGTATTCGACACGTGTTTCGCCTGTAAACGAGGCATCCTCAGGACGGCTGGGCCACGAATGAGCTGTGTTTATTGATGACTTACTTTTCCTTTTACACTATGCCCTCACCGAGCGAACCACACACGCAGTTAACTAAGGTCAGTGATCAGTATGTTTATAATAACTGTCCGATCACGTCTGAATGTCCCAGTCACGCGAGTTGTTTAACTTAACTTAGATTATAAGTAGTTTCCTTTTCATATTTCATATATTTTTGACCACAATCTGGATGTTTTTCAAGTCGAGAGTGAACAGGTACCTTCTAGGCAAGTATGCTCCATCGTAGATCTCATCGTCACTTACAATCAGGTGAGATCGAGATCAAATACTTGCCTATAACGTAATAAAAAAAATAATAAGATCGCTCTGCACTCGGATCGCATCTTAACTTTTTTGACTACCCTGGAAAAACCCTCTCATTTTCTGGAATAAAAAGAATTACGCCAAACATATTAAGGTTTGCATTGCTATTTTCTAACAGTATATGAGAACAATGTAGCAGCAAGGTAGGTAGGAAGACAAGGCAGTTAAAATGAACCCTAAGTATATTATGTGAGCGTCAGTTACTGGCTGTATAATGTAACTAACGTCTCGTCGTTAGCGGTAACGGTCCATGGGAGTTCATTACTCGTTCGTGTTTCAGCTACACACGTTTTAGAATGCCTTTGTTTAGATATTTCAACTAGCCTGTTATACGGATGAGAGACGTGGACCCCAAGCCTGCTGGCACAATCGATTCATAATCGAACAGCAACCGCATAGTAACTGCCACATTTGACAGATATCCCATACAGTATCTGTCAAAAGTGACAGTTACTATGCGGTTGCTGTTCGATAATGAATCGATTGTGTTAGCAGCTCAGGACAGTTAAAGTAGATCTCAGTAAACGTGTTGAAGCATTTGAAATGTGCTCTTACGGACGCATGTCGGCTATTAGTTGGTCACACGGAGTCACGAGCAGAGAAGTTTTGCGTCAAATCGGCTGGAAACGTGAACTATCGTTTGTCATAATGAAGAAAAAAGTTGGTTATCTTGAGCACGCGCTAAGACACCACAGAAACGAGCGCCTGCCGCTCATGATGATGGGCAAGATTGCCCCAAATAGGCGTGCATTCGGTCGTGGAAAGAAATCCTGGTTGTGAAACATCAGGTATTGGATGGGCTTCGCGAGTGCTGCAGAGCTTTTCCGCCTCGCGAAACATAATAACAAGTTTGCCAAACAAATGGGGGAAGAGGAACCCACTACAGACCCTCGGCTTGTCAACTTTTCCAATTATAAACCAAACAAGTTGATCGATAATTAAAGAAGCCAGCAACACCGCTGAGAGCCGATCTTCACTAGTCGAAGAGGCACACACACAGAAGAAGAGCTAGGATTATTCTGGAGAAACAAAAGATGTTGCTTTCGCACATAACAGGGTTGCCAATGTATAACTGAAATGTCCTGATATCCATAAAAAAGTCCTGATGTAACTGTCTGTCATAGGGTGATTAAGCGTGAAGACAAGGATTGCAGGAAAATCTCAATGTTGATTCGTGCGGCACATCTAATACATATAAGATTTACTAGCTGTTACCCGCGACTTCGTCCGCGTGGTATTTAACAAAAAAGTTTTTCTAAAATAAAAGTAGGTAGTCTATGTTACTCCTTGATACATCAGCTATCTGCCAGTGCAAGTCCCGTCAAAATCTGTCCAGCCATTTCAGAGATTAGCCGGAACAAACAAACAGACAGAAATTGTAAAAAAGTTGTTGTGGTATAGGTACCGTGTATACAACCAAATGCACATAGTAAAAAGCGGTTATTTTAATATTACAAACAGGCACTCCAATTTTATTTATTTGTATGTATAGATAGTGTTTAATGCAGCTCTCTGATTGGCTGCAATTGATCTCGTTATGCGCAACGAGCATTCGTTGCGATCGTTTAACTTAATAGGTAGTGTTTAACGGACGATATTGTTGAATAGATGCGGTGAAAGTATTGATTGATTGGTCTTATAAGATACCTAAGATAAACACGGACTTGGTAGTGTTGCTTTTATTACGTTGCTCTTCAGGGACATTACTGGAACCTTTTAAGTTCATTTTTGCATAGCAATGCTACTTTGTGGCTTGCTATAAGTGCCCGTGATCAAACGATATAATATGTTGAGTTCTGTAAATGACTTTAATCCACAATTCTACGTGCATAGAGCTTAAATTTTCAAAAGACCTTTCTTTGTTAATGCTACCGTCTTAATAATACCAGCCTTTTTTAATGTCCCTCTGCTGGGCACGGGCCTCCCTTCAATGCGAGTGGGATTAGGCCATAGTCCACCACGCTGGCCCAGTGCGGGTTGGCGGACTTCACACATCTTTCGAGTGGTTCTCTCAGACATGCAGGTTTCCTCACGACGTTGTCCTTCTCCGTTCAGCAAGTGATAATCGTGGTTGAATTTGAGATTCGCACATGAAATCCATAAATCCCAGAGGTGCATAACATACGAACCAGCAATCATAACCTCAAAGGGATTGGGACCATGCCGGATCACATCTCACAGAGGTTGGAATCGAACCGGCTCGGCCGGCGTCACCACGCGACGGCTCTGTGTGTCGTGCTACCGGAGTATTAAAATAGAGTTGTTACCACACTCCCGAAGTGAAATATACGTTTTATTAATACACACACACTTATTATATGGCACGCTGGAAACGGCGACGGTGTATTATATGATGTACAAGGTGATTCAGAACGGCTATACAGTTAGCCTCGAAACTGCGCTTCATTTTGTAAACACTGGGTGGAGGCGGAATTTTGTAACGTCAATTTGAAAAAATATTGATCAAAAATAATCACAATTTTCATTTTGTTGTTTTTAAATCTACATATCGATAATAAGCGCAGGTTCAAGAGTTAGTATATCCTTTCTGAGTTATTATGTATATGAATACGGTTACCATGTGAGAAACTGAACAAACTGATTTAAAAAAAACAGTGTTACCATTTGTGTCACAAATGCAAGGTTATTGTTTTTCTAAAAAAAAAAAATAAACGACGCGAATTTAATTCAAATTCTATCCATAGTCGAGCGTAGTCTTAAGGTAACAAATATAAAAAAAAATCGAATTGAGAACATCCTCCTTTTTTTTGAAGTCGCTTAAAAAGTTAATATTCTAATTCTTGAAATAAAACTACTCTTAAGGATTTTATCGCGGTTTATTTTTTATTTTACGTTCCCGACGTTTCCGCTGCTTTGCAGCAACCATTGTCACGGGAGGACTGAGGTGGTTGACGTCCTAGTGTCATAGTTTGACGGGGGTAACCTCATATTTAGTTGTTACTTATTCGCGTAAATATAAGAAATCAATATTCTAATTCTTCTTTCTTTACGAAATGAGATGCGATGAAATAAAATGGATATGAATATGGCTTCACCCACAACTTAGCGGGTATTTTGTCAATGTCAAGTAATTAATAGCAATAACACATTCAATGAATACACATTATAAATAAAATCATGGATGTGACATGATGATATGAAAATGGCGTGTCCATATTCTAATTGGATAGACAAATAAAACAAATGGAGATTCTGTCAACCAAGGAAGAAAAATACGCTCGGCATAATGCATTTTAAATGTTATTTTTAATGTCTAATTAGAACGGCCATAGGCCAATTATAACGTAATTAGTGCGATAGTGCCAGAACACTTTGAAATATCTAAATAAACAGGAATGTCCAACATATCAGAAGACTTGACTTACTGAAAAACACGACGATAGGAATCAGTACCCACCTAAGTAGTGTTTTACTTTTTTTTTCATTAGTCAGTCAGTTCAGTAGTTTTTAGTCGGCTTATAGTTTATTAAACTTTTTCCTTTTATGAATAGAAAGAAGAAAAATACAATCGAATTGAGAACCTCCACCCTTTATTGAAGTCGATGTTAAAAAGTGACGTATATTACAGAATTATTAAAAAACAAAAATTGATAAAAACCGGTATCCGAGCCATTCTAATGGGTTTACAGGTAAACTAATTACTTTTTTTTTTACAGACTTAATTTTCTCTATGATGCCAGAATCATAATATTTTTTATTCACGTTGACCATTAAGTACAGTACTTATGATGCCTTAATAGGTACGTAGAAACTGCTCGTGCATTTATATTAAACTGTTATTCCTTCAACATTATCTCAGAGAGTACACACCTATCAACCGTTATGTAATACCGTCTACAAATCCTCTTAAAACTCGAAAAAAAACCACATTTCCAGCATAATGTATGTATACGTTTATAAATATCGTTGGATACAAAAATAACGCCTCAACAATTCGTTGCTAAGCGAACATAAGAATGCAGCGTATTCCGTAATATTGTTATTATGCAATAACGCGTTATCCAAATCAATTAAATTCACGAATCTAAACTTTAACTTCCAGGAAATACGGTTCAATTCGCAATGAAAACAAATGAATATACAACACGTTGCGTATAAAAGATTGTTGAATTATAGCGTGGCGTGATATACATTGACGCGTGGGTGTGTCGTTGTCGATCTCGTGTAGGTCAGTGGGCCAGCTTTGTACGTCACACACCGCGTTATTCGCGCGCAACGTAACGCCGCTATTCGTGTTCGCGTGACATAATACAGGCAGGCGAGACAGAAGTTTAATTAGTTTATAGCATTCATACATGTATAAAAAACATAAAACTATGTACATTTTCGTCAGAAATGTATCTACCTATTTACTTATAAAGGTAGTGGTATGTTGGCAAAGTACCTAAGATGGCCCCATAACTGCCTATTTTTGTTTAAAGAACGATAGATATTTATTTATTTAGGATTGCCAACAGAGTTTACTATGCACTTGTTATATAGTAAAAATAAAAATATGAGTGATGTTAGGTTATTGTAACTCTAATAACAGGCAACCACATCATGTGCCACAGATACAGTGTAACATATAATAATAATTAAAAAAAATGATTAAAAAAATTAGAATGAATGAGATATATAGAATAATAGTAATAATAATATCGCCGGACGAACCCGCTAACTGTACGGTCCCACACTAAGCAACGCTTGTATTATGGGTACCGTACAATGGACTGAGGGCGAACTTAGTGTATAATACTTATATAGATATTAAACATCCATGACTCGGGTACAAACATTCATGCTCATCACGCAATGATTGCCCCTACCGGGATTTGTACCCGGGACCCATAGCTCAGAAAGCAGGGTCACTACCAACTGCGCTAAACAGGTCGTCAGAATAAGTGGAACTTCTGTTATCTCTATTTGATTATACAAAGCAAACTTTTATATTCTCAGACACAGATAACAGATGTTCAAATTTTTTACCGTCTCGCTGTGCTGCCATAATATGCAATTATGATTACTACCAAATTAGTAGATTTTTTCCCTTGTTTCTCTATTATTAGATAAATTAATTTCCCGTGTGTTTCACGTATGACATTATGTAAGTAATAATCATGGCTCGAAATTCAAAATATTGTCGGTTTTAATTTTTTTTACAAAAAATCGGAATATTATACACGTATTTATTAGACGTATTTTTTTGTCTCCGATTTACGACCGCGGTTTTATGCTAGGCTTGTAAAAATACCGGTTTTACGAAATGTTGAATTTTTGTATTCCGTACTTTGGGTTATATTAATTTAAAGGCAAATACAAATCATCCATGCACTCAATGCAATATGCAGTGATCGAGATAAACAAAATGATATCGCATAAATGGCCCTTTTATTCGTAAAAAAAAACCGGTAATCATTTTGCACTACGACACGCGCGCTTTCTCCTTAAGGTGGAAGCTCAGGTCAGGGCGCGAAATTCAAAATGTCAATGGTTTTTATTTATTTAAAGCGATACAACACCATAAAGTTAGTAAAAGTAGCGGTTTTTACTAACTTTATGGTGTTGTATCGCTTTAGGTATTTTTTTAAGCAAACTTATTACATCGAGACATCCAATGCAGAATGCTATTTGCTTATGCTATCGCAAAAAACTAAATTACATCGTAAAGATGTCCAAATTTTTCGTAAAAAAATAAAAACCATTGACATTTTGAATTTCGCGCCCTGACCTGAGCTTCCACCTTAAAAGGCAACTAAATGAAATCTGACAGGACTCCCATGTTCGCCGCGCTATACTCACTACCTGTCACGCATGTGTTCATTTGATAATTAAAAGAGGACACTTATTTTTTTAAACCATAGACAAACTTTTAGGTGTCAAAATAATCGATTTAAATTTTCGAATGAACGCACCAATTGTATAAGTAGTTTCTAATTTAATGGGAATTAATTTTGGGACAAACAAAGAACAAAAGTATTGGCATGTATTTTCAGTACCCAAGAGTACCTTTTCTGACGCTCTGTACTCCAACTATTCATCATAACCTAGCCATCTTTTATTTTATCCTTCTCCTTTTCCCTCATAGGTTGTCAGAAAGAGATCACATTTTAGTGATAGGACCTCCATTTATATATTTTTTTTGGTGTACGATACCGCGCCGTTGTATTTTGGGTTGGTACTTGGTACCGTACAATTAACTGGGTGCGATCCTAATTACACCCAGACCAGGCCAAACTGCGTAAAGATTGTTTCCCAAATTTGCCGAGACGGGAATCGAACTCCCAACCACCCAGTGCAGTTAAGCGGCCTCAACCCTCTACGCTCCAACCACTAGAATGGTCGTCAATATGATACCCTGTCTTATCAGGAAGGAAGATCATAGTCGAGAACCGAAGTCCAAGGTTCAAACCATAATTGGTAGGTTTGTTGCTCTCCATTACAATGACTTACATTCCACACTAGACAGTCTATCATACGACGGCACGGAATCGAACCCGCGACCTCGCGGTCACGGCTCGCCTCAATGGCAGTCTTTGTTATTCAACATGCGCACACGCACGATTACTCAACATTACGTGGACTGACGAGCAGACTGATCGATTTGTGTATGTCGATAGATAAGTCATGGAATAAGTAAAAAATAAGGTAATACCTACCTTATGATCAACTAGCTAGTTACCCGCGACTTCGTCTGCGTGGTATTTAACAAAACGCGAACGAAGTCGCGGGTAACAGCTAGTCTAAAATAAAAGTAGCCTAAGTTACTCCTTGTTACATCAGCTATCTGCCAGTGAAAGTCCCGTCAAAATCGGTCCAGCCATTTCAGAGATTAGCCGGAACAAACAGACAGACAGACAAAATTTAAAAAAAAAATTGTTTTGGTATATGTACCGTGTATACATCCTAATGCACTTAGTAAAAAGCGGTAATTTTATTATTACAAACCTGATACAACACACCGGCGCTCCACGATGTCTGCAATCTGTGAACATGTAAATGTAAATGTAAAAGATCTATTTAAAAAAAAAAAAGAGCAACCATGGAGTTTCTTGCCCGTTCTTCTCCATAGGAACGGCATTCCGAACGGGTGGTAAAGCAGTAGAATAATGTTTATGTAACTTGACGATTCATAAGTACTGTACAATAATGGTTTACATGAATAAAAAATATTCTGATTCTGATTCATGTACAGGATCGTACTCGCTATTATATGAGATTTAATCAACCACAGATCCTCACAAAAGAACACCGATTCCGACCAAGGATGATACGTGGGGCCATCTAAATATGAGGGTACCCCAGTTCAATCTATGACACTAGGACGCCATCCACCTCAGTCCTCCCGTGACCATGGTTGGTGTAAAGCAGCCGAAACGTTGGGAACGTAAAAACACAAAATAAACGCGATTAAAATACGAAAAAATAGTTTTATTTCAAGGCACGAAACTATCAAAAGAATAGGCATATGTAATTAGCCACGTGTATACATAATTTTCTCGTCCCAAATTGCTTTTGATTCCATTCTTAACACGATTATCGATATATACATGTATTTTACGTATGCATGTAGGATCAGAATCACAATATTTTTTATTCATGTAAGTAAACCCATTAAGAACAGTACCCACACCAGTAGTAGTCGTCACTTACCATCAGGTGAGATCAAGATCAAATAGTTGCCTATATTGTAATAAAATAAAGTACTTATGAATCGTCATAAAAGTTACATAATGCTAAGCTCTACAACTTTACCGCCCGTTCGGAATGCCGTTCCTATGGAGAAGAACGGGCGAGACACTCCATGGTTATCATATAATGGTATCCATTGTATAGCAAAATTGAACGGCTCCCCTAGCGTATTTAATTTATTTAAACCTTTCAAATCTTCATACAATGTGTCTAAATACGTAGACTACGAAGTACACGGTTAGCTAACGTTATAATCTCGCACTTGACATTCGGAGCAATCCAAGTGAGATGCATAGTCTCGCCTCCCAATTCGCTGCGCCATTTAAGCCTATTAAGATATCGTGGTCTACCCTTAACCTTGCTCATGCGTTAGGTAAAACTATTTGCTTATATAAACGATGACAATCAACGCAGGCAGTACTGTGACAGTTGTTCATTAGAAATTCAAGAGATTCAGACTAGGGCTCTAACTGCTTTCCAGTATGAAGGTATGTTGGCGTATTTCCTAAAATGCTTATGATCGGGCAACGGTGAAGGACAACATCGTGAGGAAACCTGCATGTCTGAGAGAACCCCTCGAAAGACGTGTGAAGTACGCCAACCCGCACTGGGCCAGCGTGGTGGACTATGGCCTAATCCCGCTCGCATTGCGGGAGGCCCGTACCCAACAGTGGGACATTAAAAGGGGCTGGTATTATTATTATCGGGCTATGCATAGTGTTTTGCATCATTTGATTTGTGTATTGTTGCCGTACAGCGGTATTGTAGTTCATACGTCGGATGTCTATTCAATTCGATTGCTTGTCATATTAATGTGTATTAACGTAACTCCATAATCCATGTTCTGTAGCATAGTTATATATGTATCCTCCTTTCGTAAGAGGGTATCTGAGTTAGTTATAGCCTGGTGATTGCAGGCAGCTAGTTTTTCAAAGAGTTCAATAATTGCAATCGCGTCTTGAATCGCTCTCATAGCTGTAAGCTCATTGGATTTATTCTCCCTCTCCTTTGTTCTTGATATTATCGGTGTCACCAAACGGATTCCTGACATTCATTCTTGTAATATAGCTAGTCCTTTTCCAGGGCCCCAAGTCTGCTAACACAATCGGTTCACAATCGGACAGCAACCGCATAGTAACTGTCACTTTTGAAAGATATTGTATGGGATATCTGTCAATGGTGACAGTTACTATGCGGTTGCTGTTCGATTATGAATCGATTGTGTTAGCAGACTTGGGGCCCTGATACCACTGTAACAGATATTGTGTCGTCCATTAATGTATCGAGCTACAAATCGGCCCGCAAATTGACCAACATGTTGTCCATGTGAGGTGGCGATCACTCGACTCGTGGTTTTGGCAGAATTTTGGCCAAAACTATATTGCGCCTATCGGGGCGCTGCCACCGAACTAGGTCGATCGATAACGCTAGTTTTGTAATATTGCACGAACTGGGAATATCTAATCGGATTTGCGATCGATCGGGTAAATAAATAACAGGATGGGTGGACGGTCAAGATATCGATCGAAAGACACTTGAAGATTACGAGAATTGGATACATAACAACCTCTATACTAGTCATAAAACCTCCTCGAATATAAGGCCTACGGACTTGAACATTGGTACGTTTTTCTGTTGATCTCTGAGTGGTCATTAAGACATGACTTTTTTCCGCGGGCAACGGCTACGGCTAGTCTTTGATCGATCCAAAGATAACACCAGCTGCTCTTTTTGGCGGGAAGTTGAGCCGTGATGATGTCAAATTTGTTATTATGTTTCCGTAAAATGTGTTTCTTTGATAAATAATGTGTAATATTAGTGGGATTATTAACCATTGTGTGTTCATAGACGTGCACGAGTGCAGGAAATTGAAATAAAATAGTTTAACTTGACGTTTCAAGTTCTCCCACGGTGTCCGGTAAATTTTCAGTCAAGTATCCACAGCTTTACTGATATCACCACCACCATCATCATTATCATCCGGAATAATTATAATTTTATAACAATTATCCAGAAATGCTGGACACTGGCAAAAAAAACACTATTTTGTAGCCGATTGCTTACCGTAAAAAAGAAGAAGAACACAACATCAATACCAAAGAGTAAAACAGCGTTGGATTGGAACATCCACTTCAACTAAGTTGGATGTATGATTGGCACTGCCTTTGTTAGCCCATAGCCATAAACATCTAGTGCATATTCGGTGTTCAGTGGTCGAAGATGTTAATTCCAAAGGCGTCTTTTAGGTCGTGGGTCTTTTAAAACCTACATGGGGAACATAACGCTATGAATTCTCTTTATATAAAATACCCACAGATCATGAAGTGTTAGCTTACCTTAGAGGGAAAGTTTCACAAGATTCCACAACTCGCAAGATTACTCGGTAACATAATTCATAGCTGTGCCCAAACGAGAGATGTTTTCAAACACTTGTCTTTGCGGAGGTAACTTTATACAAAACGCGACTAGGTAGGTACCGATCATGCTATCCGCAGCGAGCCAGACACGACTGCAGACTGGATAAACGTTGCCGCGTTTTCATTAAAAAAAAGTAGTAGAAAAAACTTGAAAATAAAATATATCAATTTGCTGTGAGCACACTTTTTGTGACATCGTCCATTTAATTGAATAAGAAAAGACAAAAAAAAGTTAATCTCCACTCAACAAAAGGGCGGGAACGATTTTGTCTAATGGAGCGTTCCAATTTCAAATTGGTTGGCGGTGCAAAAACGCATCCTTCCTGCTTCCGTATTGGTCGGTTCGTTTTTCGCGCGTGTTTTCTGAATAAAACGACGGTTGGTGACGTGTTATCATCATTCTCGGGATGACAGTCATCCCTTGAGGTGGTATCGTGCTCTCGGATTTGGGATACTTTCACTGTTTTGATCGTAAATTGGTGAGTAAATAAAATTAATCCGTTCAAGTATATTTTTAAGAAAAAAAAAACATTAAAATCTTAGATGTTTATCCTCGGAAACATAATAGAATTTTAAATAACTATAAAAAAAAACTAAAATTGCTCTTTCTCTCTTTTTTCATTATAAGTATTATATTTTTTACTCGTTAGCCTATGTTTCCTTTGGGAAACTTATTAGGATTTAGGAGTACGTTCATCCCCTCAAATATTATATGATTGTTTTGTCACACCGTGTATATAAAGTCAGTGTAGGAACAAACGCGTGTACAGCGCCTGCCATGGAAAAGGTATCATTATATAAAATTACTAGCTGCGCCCGGCGGTGTTACCCGCGATAAAAAGTATGAAAAATTAAAACATCTATCCCACGGGAACCATACATTTTACCGGGATTAAAAGTAGCCTATGTGCTATTCCAGACTATAATCTATCTCTGTGCCAAATTTTATCCAGATCCGTTCAGCCGTTCGGGCGTGAAAGAGTAACAAACATCCATCCATCTATACATCCATCCATCTATACATCCATCCATCTATCCATCCATCCAAACTTTCACATTTATAATATTAGTATAGATAGCTAGTAGGTATACCTTCGAGGAACTCACAGTGTAGCTAGCTATCAAATATATTTTTATATGGACTAATAAAATAGCTCCGTATTTACAACTAGCTGTCTCGGCGAACTTCGTGTTTTGTGTCCGCAGTGCATGTACATATGTAAACGATAGAAATACTACAATAACATGATCGTACGAGAGAAATACGATAAAACACGACCTATCACGAACGCAGTCTCTCGACGGCCGAACTGTAGGTATAATTTTTTTGGCCACTCGTGGACTAACCACTGGCTTCAATCATATTTGTTCGCGATCTCGCGTGGCTCGGTACGGGTCGTTGAACTGTTGGTTTGATTTTTTGCTCGTTCGAAGGACAGACAGGCGGGCAGACGAGATTTTTTATGTGTCTCAAATGTGGCCGTGCCAAAACATAACTATGATTGTCTATTGTTTGTTGCGTTGGGAAGGTCTGCTAGCACAATCGATTCATAATCGAACAGCAACGCAAAGTTACTGTCACTTTTGACAGATATTGTATGGGATATCTGTCAAAAGTGACGGTTGCTATGCGGTTGCTGTTCGATTATGAATCGATTGTGTTAGCAAACTTGGGGCCCTGGTCTGCTCTACTACCGGATCCCTGTGAAGATGCAAGCTGTATAGTATAATGTTATATAAGAAAATGGTTGATTTGGAGAATGATAGCTTCGTTGTGATGCCTTTCAATCTAAGATCCAAAAGAACTAGCTAAAAGCAGAAGAAAAAAGAAAAAAAAATATCTCTTACCGAACACCTAACAATAACAACCTTCTTGAAGGACGCTCAAGAACGTATAATAATACGTTTCAAATCCGCATTAGACTGGAACTGAACTGGAAATATTAAAATGTGTCTGTGCTTTAAAATAAAAAAATATATATCTTTGCTCTTTTTTAAATACAACTTCGACAAAAATGCCGCGTGCACTTTGCGCAATTGACTTTTTTTTATTGGGCCTGTTTGGTCGAAAAACTTTTACGAAAAAAATCATGCGAATAACCATCCATTAAAATATTTTAACACTAGACTCAATGGTCTACAATTGTAACATGCACCAAGATAAAAACAAATTTTGTTTATTATATACAATAATCAAAAAAAAATAACTTAAATATTTACAAACTAATATAAATCAAAAAGATAATAGAAAAGCTATTTAATATTTACAAAAAGTGTAAACAATGTGGCCCATGCGGTAGCGTGCCCGAAACGCTGGCCGCATTTCCTCGCTGAATAGCCGAAGCTACTCGCTGAGCGAGGAAATGCCCAGCCCTTGGGTGGCCGGTTGCGTCGACCAATTTTCTTGAAAGATTAAAATAATCTTCCAGGTATCGCTACACAATTAAGGTGGAAGCGCTAGGTCAGGGCGCGAAATTCAAAATGTCAATGGTTCTTATTTTTTTTACGAAAAATTTGGACATCTTTACGGATGTAATTTAGTTTTTGGCGATATTGGCATTCTGCATTGGATGTCTCGATGTATTAAGTTTGCTTTAAAAAGTACCTAAAGCGATACAACACTCCAAAGATAGTAAAAGTAGCGGTTTTTACAAACCTTATGGTATTGTATCGGATTAGGTACTTTTTTAAGCAAACTTAATACATCGAGACATCCAATGCAGAATGCTAATATCGCAAAACACTAAATTACATCGTAAAGATGTCCAAATTTTTCGTAAAAAAATAAAAACCATTGACATTTTGAATTTCGCGCCCTGACCTAGCGCTTCCACCTTAAGTGTTGAAATTTACATCACTCAACGATTGTCGTTTCACAAAAGCCGTCGAGTGTGTAATATTATATTTAATCTCCCGTGACGTCAGCCGGGTCAGCATCGTAACCTGGCCCACTGCCAAGTTCACAGAACGTTGAGCCCCCCCCCCCCCTCTCTCTCTCTCTCTCTCTCTCTCTCTCTCTCTCTCTCTCTCTCTCTCTCATGATAGATAGACAAAGCGTACATGGGAATAAGTTATCGTTACAAAAAAAAAATCTAGGCCAGCCATTCCTAAAGTGGGCGATAACGCCCCCTTGTGGGTGCTGCAGGCCCAAAGGGGGGTGGTAAGGTAAGAGACCCAGAAAAAAATGGGGGCGTTGTGTAGAGGCTTACAATAATTAATTTAATTTGAAGTTATAGTGGTTTTTAAGTAGGTGAAAAAATGGGGGCGCAAAAAAATAATTCATTCTCAAAGTGGGCAGTAGATAAAATAAGTTTGGGAACCCCTGATCTAGGCTAAGACACGTGCTATCAGACCATAGGCACGAATATTTAAAAATTAATAATTTATTGCAATCTGCGATGTGTATTCAGCAGGTGTAGATTTTTTTTAATGACAAATAAATATCCACTTAAATGCTTTCAATTTCATTCAGTTAAATGTTAAATGGCTCCACCGATCTTCGTTTATTTTGCCAGTGTCAAGGAAGAATGCTTTCAACGACTATGTTTATACCGTTCTTGAGATCGACTTAGTTGGAATAGCTTCGATGCCCTTACATTTGTACCGAGATGTATAAATCAATGGGCGTAAAGCCCCCACATCTGGCATGTCAAATTTGTCTTGCAAAGCCCGCTTGCATAGTGCTTACGTGACATCATAACGATAAAATCATATGATTTATTTAGTACCGTAAGCCAAAAGCATATTTAGGACGTAGACTCACCGAGCGTTTAAATAGAATTTAATTAATCGAAGTTAATTTTAATCATGTCGGCCTCACAGTGTGGACAGCTGATTTGACAAAAATAGAAAACTAATTTATGAGCGACGTGATTTTCTTTGAAGTGCATATAAATTTGGCGGTTGCCAGCTTCTCTACGCTCACAATAAAACGACATTCTTTTTAAAGACTTTAAAAAAGAATGGTTCCACATTTAAATAAAATTATACGATGAAGACAATAGGTTGTGAAAAAGTTGATGCCTCATTTATATTTGGACTTGTTCCCATCATTAAAACGTTTGTTGAGTGTTCTGACTGCCCTTTTTCAGGCTTTGAAAATACATAATAACGTAGTTAACGTGTAACGTCACGTTTGTAAATACAATGTGTATAACCTGAGTACATTAATAAAGCTTATTTAGTTTTGTAAATGGCATTTTTACCTAACATAATTAAAACATACACTTACGTTACATAATTGTGTTACATTAAAATAAGCCAATGCCGCCGGTCGGTAAACCTGATTCGACACATTACCGGAAACTTATAAATAAATTAACGTGACCTCGCTAACTCGTTGGGCATACATAATCTGTGACGCGTTAACGCCGCGCCACTGGCCACGTCGTCGTTACGTTAGCCGTAACGTAACGACGCGCGTTATCGTTGCCGATAGCTTATCGCGCGCGCGCCGCGTTCGCTGCGCTTGTAACGGCCGAGTGCGCTCGCGCAGACCGCGTTCTATGTTTGAAATTTTGAATTGTTTCGCAAAACGAGCAGTTTTTGTTTGTAAGTTTTTTTTATATTTATTTTTATTATTATGAATAATAGTCTGTTACGCTTCAAACGACGGGTTTATTTATTGAGTAATTCAATTTTTCGTATGTATTTTATAAATTACTTTAGCTTCTTTTCTTTCGGTGTTTACCGGTGTGTTCGTATATTTTATTATAGAAATACATAATAGGTGTCTACACACATAATGCTAAGCTATGGTACCTTGACTTGCTATATTTGTTTGAGTATTGGCTCAAATCCTAGCTGACTAATGAATATGAGGGGTTTTTGAATCATATCCAAAAATATTTAACTAAACTATTATCAGAGTCTTGTCTAGTTTTTGTAATTATGATACCCTATATCAATTTTACTTACTCAGTATATAGAATTCATAAAACAACAATAGAGTAAGACATAATAAGTCAAACAAATAGCCATATTAAAAAGTAAAATATTATAATATTTACTAAAAAAATTAAAATGGCCCGTGATTTCAATTCTGTCCTTTTTATACCCAATATCGCAGATTTCCCACAGGATAAGCTTAATACTGATACTTTTGTCCCAGAAAATAGATGGGTTTCGCCGGATAGGTACTCGAAATGTACAAGGTCGATTTTGATCTAACTTATCTGCATAGTGATAGCGTATGACAAGATCAGTATCTAAGGGTAAATTTTATCCGGGGAAAATTTAGGGGTTCCCCAGGGATACACGTGAAACTGAAATCGACGAGTACAAAGTCGCAGGCAAGGCTAGTATAACAATAAAACATCATTACGGCAACCATGTTATTTGTAAAACAAAACATAAAACGCCAATATCTGACTTGTTGGCAACAGACCGAGGTTCGATTCTTGGTACAGATAGTTCGTTGAAGACCCGCCGCTGCGCCGGCGCACATCCGTCCGTGGCCTTGTCCAATGTCAAATTCCAGCAATGATGTACATGTGCTGTAGGTATTACGTATACATCTCTCTATAGGATTACACTCCCACCACAATCACGTCTGTAGGCCGGAATCCAATGCGGTGATCAACGAAGACACCGAGGTTTGACCCGCGACGAGTCCCGGGATAAAGCTAATTGTCTTGAACCTTGCATTGAATTGAACCGAAAGGAAAATAGGAGGACATGTGTCATCACAAAAAAATGTTCCCAACAACAATTGTGATATATTGTGATCAAAATTTTTTATCCCGGGTCTCGCTGAGGGTCGAACCTCGGTGTCATCATTGGACACCACTGTAGATCCTGGCTTACAGGAGTAGCAGTGGTGGGAGCGTGTGGCGGGCATAGTACCAAAAATAATAGCCTTTCCATTGTCCAGTACCTAAATTATTCAAGAGGTTAATCTTGCTATCAGCTATCACCATGTCAAGTTTAATTCAAAACCGCTCAGTTGATTTTGAGACAGTATTCACTATTCCATTTGTATGGGTTCAGCTAATTAACGATAACCTTTGGCGTAAAGTGGATGAGAGTATTTTTCATGCTGTTGTATGATGTCCATTATTAGCATTACGTGATTCATATATATCTTATCAACTGTTGGCTCCTTCTCATATCTTATATCATGGCATAGGTATTCATAACTTTATAGTACATATATTGTAAACATAGAGGTTTCTGTATCATAACATCTCATTTTACATTGACGCACAGACAGACGCCATTCATGTATCATATTATATCGGACCACCATACGCGATGCGATGATTTAGTTTCCCATTTCAAGGACAATTATATTGGGACAGTGATTCCAAAAGTTTTTTCGTATCGCCCACCTTTATTATATTTTTGTGGGCGTTTTAAATTATGTTTATATTCTTTTTCATTGTCATAAAATAGCACCTTCAGAAGTTGGTACTTAAATTGCTTTCTAATCATTCATAGCCCCTTATTCCTGTGTTGTGTATGTACTTAATATTTGTACTCAATACACAGACGCTAAGTGGGTGTGTGGGTTAGGTATCTCCCGAGCAGATCATTTCACATTAATCATGCTTATACAAATTCACTGAATCATATAAGTTGGTTTATTTTCTTTTTGATGTTCGATGCATAAAACAAACCGTGCCGTGTTTCTCAAATATTTATAATTTTTTTGGTTGGAAACCCTTAAAGACCTCTGGTTACACCTGTTTATAAATGTTGTTTAATAGGACACTCGTTAATTACGAAATACAATTAGTCGCCACTTACAATTCACTTCGAGACTCCCACGTGAGATATGACATTGTTGTTACAGAATAGCACTACTGTACGTCAAGTGCGAGATTACGTTTTAAGGGGGAAGCTCAGGGTCAGGGCGCGAAATTCAAAATGTCAATGGTTTTTATTTTTTTACGAAAAATTTGGACATCTTTACGATATAATTTAGTGTTTTGCGATATTAACATTCTGCATTGGATGTCTCGATGTATTAAGTTTGCTTAAAAAAGAACCTAATCCGATACAATACCATAAGGTTTGTAAAAACCGCTACTTTTACTAACTTAATGGTGTTGTATCGCTTTAGGTACTTTTTTAAGCAAACTTAATACATCGAGACATCCAATGCAGAATGCTAATATCGCAAAACACTAAATTACATCGTAAAGATGTCCAAATTTTTCGTAAAATAATAAAAACCATTGACATTTTGAATTTCGCGCCCTGACCCTGAGCTTCCACCTTAAATGCCGTTCGCCAGAGGCGCTATTCAATTCTCCATACAAATGTCTAAATACGGTAGACTATAAAGTATACGGTTAGCTTACGAATAATCTCGCACTTGACGTACTGTGCTAGGGTGGGGACAACACACCGGCAGCTTGTGAGCCATTTTGACATTAAACACATTGTCTAAAAATATTATACACTATTTTTGAAATAAAACGAATTTCAAGATCTCATATTTATTTTATTTCAATGTGTAGTATTCGCGTAAATATAAGAAATAATATACACTATTATTTGTATACCTTATATATCCCTTAATGAATATAAATCCACAAGTAGGTATATTATCAGCATGAAATATTGCGCACGGGCATACATTACATGCCTACGTCAATGGCACGATTCCGCGAGCTCTAACGAATCGATCACAACGTTTCGTTACTCCGTTTAACGGCAGTGAATCATGCGCACCATTAAAAATAGAGGTGACGCAATACATGGTCGTTTCCTGTTGAATAGTACCTTGCTAATATAAACACTATGGTTGCTAGTATTAAAGTTCATTCTCCTATCTAGATTTGTTACAATCGTTAAATGAATTTTTAACGCTCTGAACATAAAGCCAATCATATTTTGACGAGTAATATTCCTTTTTTTTTTTACTTCGTATTCTCGTTTTGTTCTTTTTTCAAACGCCATGTTCGGACTTTGAATTTTGCATTCTATTGTCAAACGGTCGAGTGTCATTATTCGTTCGGAATTCAAACTGATTATAACTCAAGTTGAAATTGAGTCGTATGTCTTGAAAATTAAGTCGATTTTCGCTTAAACGGATACTTGAATGACGAATATAAGCGAGTGAACGGTGTGTGTGTGTGCCTCATTTCGTTAATAACGGCCGTTACACGTCGTTGTCTTATTGATAAAAACGGTTTATGCCAAAGATAAAGATAGCCAGGTATTATTATTGATGTCAGTAGCGATTGTGTTGCATTGTGCTATCGAGTTCGCCAGTTAACCGACGCAAAGGAAAGAGTGGTGAGTGTTTTTCACTACTTAATTACCTGACAGTATTTAGTACTGACTACTGACATGCTAAAGAGAGAGCCCTTCGTAAGACGTGTGAAGTCCGCCAACCCGCGCGGGGCCAGCGTGGTGGACTATGGCCTTATCCCCCTCGCATTGATGGGAGGCCCGTGCCCCACAGTGGCCATGAAAAAAAAAGGGCTGTAATTATCTATACTAATATTATAAATGTGAAAGTTTGGATGGATGGATAGATGGATGGATGGATAGATGGATGGATGTTTGTTACTCTTTCACGCCCGAACGGCTGAACGGATCTGGATGAAATTTGGCACAGAGATAGATTATAGTCTGGAATAGCACATAGGCTAATTTTTATCCCGGTAAAATGTATGGTTCCCGTGGGATAGATGTTTTAATTTTTCATACTTTTTATCGCGGGTAACACCGCCGGGCGCAGCTAGTTTGTATATAAATTACTAGCTGTTACCCGCGACTTCGTCCGCGTGGTATTTAACAAAAAGTTTTTGCTAAAATAAAGTAGCCTAAGTTACTCCGTTTTACATCAGCTATCTGCTGTGAAAGTCCCGTCAAAATCGGTCCAGCCATTTCAGAGATTAGCCGACACAAACAGTCAGACCGACAAAAATGGTAAAATATGTTGTTTTGGTATATGTACCGTTTATACATCCAAATGCACTTAGTAAAAAGCGTTTTTTTTAATATAACAAACAGACGCTCCAATTTTATTTATTTGTATAGATTGTCTATGGACGTCTTAAATATATTATACGCTCTATAGAAAAGACAATTTATTGAAATAAAACCAATTTTTAAGATTTTAAGGTGTTTATATTTTGATTTTACGTTCCTGACGTTTCGGCTGCTTTAAAGTAACCATAGTGACGGGAGGAGTCAATGTGTAGTATTCGCCTAAATATAAGAAATCAATACAGGACGAATTGATTTATTTTTCTCTCTTTCACTGTCATTTAGACTTATATTTATACTCGGAGAGTGTGTCTGCCCGAGTCACTGTCATTTAGACTTATATTTATACTCGGAGAGTGTGTCTGCCCGAGTCACTGTCATTTAGACTTATATTTATACTCGGAGAGTGTGTCTGCCCGAGTCACTGGAGTTCTTTGACCCCGATATTTACGCGCACTGAATATGGGTCACAAACCTATTACGCGAACGCGTAAACACTTTACGCGTAAAACTTATCATTTAATACGATTGTATACTTGCGCGATGATAATACAATGTCGTAAAACGACGTAAGCCTTCGCGGCTCAACTGGGGTTTTTAATTGGGATTTGATTAAAAATAAAAAAATAGCAAGTTTCCCTGTTTTGTTTATTGTATTATTTTTTAGAGAAACTTATTATTTACTATCTGCGCCCCGCGGTGTTACCCGCGTTTAAAAAGTATGTCCTCTTCCTCTATGTCCTTTTCTGTAAATCATGTCGATCCTTTGCTCCATGAAAAATTAAAACAAATCTATCCCACGGGAACCATACATTTTACCGGGATAAAAAGTAGCCTATGTGCTATTCCAGACTATAATCTCTCGTGCCAAATTTCATCCAGATCCGTTAAGCCGTTCTGGCGTGATTGAGTAACAAACATCCATCCATCCAAACTTTTACATTTATAATATTAGTGGGATAATTGAAGGTTTTAAATGCCATCCGCTAGTGGCGCTTTTCAATTCTACATACAATATGTCTAAATACGGTAAACTATAGAGTATACGGTTAGCTCGCACTTGACGTATCGATTTGTAAATCGGCATTTCATTCAGTGAATATTCGTAAAAATATAACGTGACCACACAAAACGCGGCGCGTCGTGTCGGCCTCGGTTCGGTCTTGACTCGTGACGTGTGTGTGCCGAGTCGTCATATAATAGTGTTTTTTCGCTCGACACAGCGTTTCTAGAAATACGTGATACTCATTGTTGTTTTGTTTGCAAGAGTCGTGATGTGGATTGTTCTAGAATTAATATCTCGGTCGTTCCATTTTTGAGGTGATATGTTTTATCTTACAACGAAAACGGACGATGATAGATTACTTTGCACACGTGTGTGCTAATCATCTTAGAAAAAAGTTGTAGTTTAATTTATCAATATACGTCTACTTAGTACTTTTTTTGTTTGGCATATACCATGGGCTGTAGGGAGCTGTAGTGCCATGCCAAAATAACCTTATTTTTTTATTACATTATAGGCAAGTATTTGATCTCGATCTCACCTGATGGTAAGTGACGATGAGATCTACGATTGAGCATACTTGCCTAGGTAGGAAGGCGGCAGTAGATAGAGACGCTACATTCACTAGGCACATGCAGCGCAACTGATCTGACCCGCCATCCATGAATGGCAGCACCGAACATCATGCCGGAACACGGCTAGGCCTCTTGGCGACATGGCTTTGGCAGGGAGAGACCATAGTCCTAGACTGTATCTACGGTCCGAATTCGAAATTATAAAATCTAGTGCCAAAACAAGCGAGGCCTATGTCTGCTCTATCATCATAAAATCTGAGTGAAGGCTATAACCTAGCTACAGAAATTATGCATATTTGTTTTTTGCAAAGGATTGTTTTGTTTTTTCTATGATTATTGTTTATTTTCAATAAACAATAAATAATCATAGTATCGTCTTCAACACCAGCTATTGTTTTTTTTGCATTATTATTGCTGTATACGTGGAATTTTTGTATCAGAAAAGTGCTTAGAATCTTCATTCTGTTCCGTTTTAGATAAACACACTTTAGCGCGATTTTAGATAACAATAGCGAACAATAAACAATTCGCAGGAAGTTTCAGCTGCATTGAAGTCCGCACCAAGACCATTGTCGTTCTATCTAGACATGTTGATCCATTTAAGCACTCATAAATCTAAACCATAATATAATAATCGTAAGTTGTTATAGCCGCAAGTCCAGGCTTCATGGTGGTACACTAATATTGATTAGGAAAAATATTAAGTCAAGAGAACGAAAGGAAATAGTTGGGCTCTCGATTGAGCAAGTTATCGAGATTTCTTGTGTTGAGCTGGATAAGCACATCATACTGAGTGTTTACAGACCCCCACACATTCAGAATTTTAATACATTTGAAACTGTAATGGAAGATGTGTTGAAAAAAATCTTTGTTAGTAAGAAGTCGATTATAGTGTGTGGTGACTTTAACATTAATATTTTGGAACATACTTGTTATAGTGATAGACTGTTAGGCCTTTTTAAATCGTTTAATTTGAAAAATGTATTTTTTGAACCGACTAGAATAACTTCAACTTCCGCCACATGCATCGATAATATCTTTTGTAGTTGTAAATACTTAGATCAAGCGGTTGTTAATTATTTACCATCAGATCATAGTGGACAAACGATCGCCATCAATTCTACCTCCACTTTAAAAAATATAAAAATAAAAGGTAGGGTTGTAACAGCTGGGAACTTGCAAAAATATAATAACATTTTGAATAGTAAATTAGGTTCTCCCAGTTGTAACTTTGATCCTAATAGATTTTACTCAGATTTTTTTTCAATTGTACACACTGAGTTTGATAATATTTTCCCACTCAAAACTAAAATTATCAAACCTAAATTTACTTTTAGTGATTGGGCGACACGAGGAATTCGTAAGAGTAGGGAAAAGTTATTTGAACTTTATGAAATAAAAGTCCAGACTAGTGATCCAGCCTTCACTCAGTATGTTTCAAATTATTCGAAAATGTTTCGGAGAGTATGTCAGGCGGCTAAAGCCATATATATTAGTAAAATAATAAAATCTGCCGATGATAAAATAAAGGCCACCTGGAAAATAGTTAACAGTGAAACTGGGAAGACGAAACAGCGCAGTACAGATTATACCCTGGAGACTCCACGCGGTCTCATATGCTCAGATACCGAGGTAGCACGGGAGTTTGAAATGTTTTTTACTAACATCCCTGTAAAAACAACAGAATCTCTGAACTGCTCCCACCGTCTCTCAATTTCACTTCTTAAAAAAAACATAGCTGATTGCCCTGTTAAATTCAAGTTTGACCATATTAGTGGCCGAACTATTGTTAAAGCTTTCAATGATATAAAAATTAAACTAACAGAAGATCTATGGGGAATGTCTGTGAAAGCATGTAGAACTATTATTGATACTGTAGCCCCTTATTTAGCTTTAATTTTTAATAAATGTGTAGATCAGGGAGTCTTTCCGGATTTAATGAAGTACAGTAAAGTAATACCGCTTTTTAAGTCCGGTAATAGTAAAGATCCTAACAACTATAGGCCAGTTTCTATCTTGCCAGTTTTTAGTAAAGTGTTTGAAAAGATAATGCTTACACAAATGTTACATCATTTTAACGCAAATAACATCCTGCACGATCAACAATATGGTTTCACCAAGGGACGTTGCACAACCGACGCCGGTGTAACCCTAATAAAGCATATCTATGATGCATGGGAGAACTCACAGGATGCTATTGGCGTCTTCTGTGATCTTTCAAAGGCATTTGACTGCGTCAATTATGAAGTCCTTTTACTTAAATTAGAGCACTACGGTGTTATAGATAATGCTCTTAATCTTGTAAAATCTTATTTAGGAGACAGACGGCAAAGTGTTCTTATAAATGGTACTAAATCGTTAGGCTCTGCAGTAAAAATGGGTGTTCCGCAAGGATCGATTTTAGGTCCTTTCCTGTTTTTAGTATATATAAATGACCTACCGCATATAATTCAAAATAAGATGAAGATAGTGTTATTCGCTGATGATACCTCCTTGATTTTTAAAGTGGGACGACATGTAAATAATTTTGACGACGTAAATGACGCTATTCTTCAGGTACATAACTGGTTTACTATTAATAACTTAGCGTTAAATAGCAAGAAAACTAAATGTATAAGGTTTTCTTTACCAAATGTCAAAAGTAGTGATTGCGATGTAGTACTGAATAATGAGAAGCTTGAATTTGTTAACGACACGGTTTTCTTAGGGATAACGCTCGACTCTAAGTTACAGTGGGGTCCTCATATCAGAGTCTTGGTGGGACGACTTAGTTCCGCTGCCTACGCTGTTAGGAAAATTCGGCAACTAACCGATGTGAACACCGCAAGAATAGTTTATTTCAGCTACTTCCATAGTGTTATGTCCTATGGAATACTATTGTGGGGGAGAGCAGCTGACATCGAATCGGTTTTCATTTTACAAAAGCGGGCTATTAGGGCCATCTATAATTTGGGCAGTCGCGAATCCCTAAGAGAATTATTTAAGGAAACTAATATTTTGACAGTACCATGCCAATATATTTATGAAAACATTATGTATGTTAGGAAAAATTTATTTCTCTTTAAAAGGCTCGGTGATCAACATCGTTATAATACAAGAAATAGAAACAAATTAGATCAACCACACTTTCGACTAGCAAGGATTCACACATCTTTCATGGGGTATTGTGTTAAATTTTATAATAAAATACACTCTGACATTACCGAACTTAGTGAAAATAAATTCAAAGCGTGCATAAAACGTACGCTGTGTAAGAAGGCATACTATACACTAGATGCTTATCTTAAGGATAAAAATGCTTGGTTGGATGCTGGTCCGGCTCCTCAGGAATATAAATGACCTTGTTTGAGCAGACTATTAAGATTTTGTATTTATCTTCTTCCTTCTTATTTTCATTTACATAAGTAATTTGTAAATGTGGGAACCATGTAGCCATTAACTGTAATTTTATACTTAGTTGGTACTTTTGTTTTTTTTTTTTGACCTGCTGCTAAAGTTTGATTAGCCGTTCCTACATTGTTCTCACATACCTATAACAATGTATTGCTCAAAAATGTAAAAGATCTATTTTAAAAAAAGAGCAACCATGGAGTTTCTTGCCCGTTCTTCTCCATAGGAACGGCATTCCGAACGGGTGGTAAAGCAGTACCATAATATTTTTGTAACTTGACGATTCATAAGTACTGTACAATAATGGTCTACGTGAATAAAAAATATTCTGATTCTGATTCTGATTCTGAATGTAATACCGCCAGACGAACACACCAAATAACGGTCCCAATCTAAGCAACGCTTGTATTATTGTTGGTACAGTACAATGGTCCGAGGGCGAGTCCAGTGTTAAATACTTATATAAAATAACTAACTGCTCAAAAATGTAACTGTTAAAAAAAAGCAACCATGGAGTTTCTTGCCCGTTCTTCTCCATTAGCAACGGCATTCCGAACGAGTGGTAAAGTTGTAGCTTAGCATTTTGTAACTATTTTGACGATTCATAAGTACTGTACTTAAATGGTTTACATGAATGAAATAAATATTCTGATTCTGATCAAACATCTATAACTCGGGTGCAAACATGTGTGTGCTCGTCACGCAAAGTTTGTCACTACCGGGTATCGAACCCGGGTTTTTCGTCACAGAAAGCACGGTGCACGGTAAAATCGGGTATATACGCATACGTTCTAAGAAATTTGAGTTAGCGCAATTAGCATCGTTTCATTTTGAAGGAACGAACGGGTGACCCGGTTAAGAGCTTACCACTACAAGTCAATTGACACTATCTACATATTATACACATGATAAAATTGTAACCGGGTCTTGTGTGTACGCAAAATAGTTTTTGAACGTCTACGTTTCTGAAAACCTTTTTTGATTTTGTATGTATATCGGTATGTTGATAGTGATATACTAGTTTAAGATATAAGACATAGCTTCTTTGTCAGGTACCTCGATTGAAACATAGCCTATAGCGCTCAGGCGTAATGTACCTGTCAGTTAGTGAAAGTCTTTTCAGAATGAGATCAGTCGATGCGGAGATAAACCCTTACATCCAAACTCACAAACTATCTCTTTATAAAGTACACTCGTAGATATATGTAGATAGCCTATCCCGGCTAATTAAAGACCTTCACGAGATGGTTAAAAACGCATTTAATTTTTCAACAGTACGTCAAGTGCGAGATGATTCGTGAGCTAACTGTAAACTTTATAGTCTACAGTGTTTAGACGTTTTGTATGGAGAATTGAACAGCGCCCCTAGCGGACGGTATTTACAACTTTCAATTCTCCATACGAAATGTCTAAATACGGTAGACTATAAAGTATACGTTTGGCTTCGAGTAATCTCGCACTTGACGTACTGATACGAATAAAAATACATTATTTTTTGCGAGTTTATCATATGATATGATAAACTCGCAAAAAATAATGTATTTTTATTCGTATCATAAAATTATTCATATCCCATTACTAATAGTCCGTCGCCCCTCCAGCTAAGAGCCCTGTTGATGTAGTCGAGTTATACAAACCCATAGACATTTATTTTTAATCGATGTACTTTTCCTTTTTTTATTCATTTTATTACTTGTTTGTTTATTGATTCGATTACTTGCGATGTTTTTGTCACTATAATTTTGCTTGTGCGATCATTTTGACGGAAAGCCGATTAGTGACGTTCCGCTAACACCACCGAATTCATAAACAGGTATGACAGGGACAACATGCTTTCTCTATGATGACGTTTCGATGGCATTAGCAGTTCCCCTCATAGACTATACACTTCAACAGGTTACTGTCTATGGCAGTGGACGTGTGACTCATTGTTTTTTTTTTCCGTGAACGTGATTCGTCGCGCGGCCTACCCGCATGCCCTTTCCAGGAAATATTCCTTATTCCGTGGTGCTAAGCCATTTCACCGAACAATGTGTACATTTAAGTTATGTAAAGTATATGTATCGCTTAAGTAAATAAGCATCTATTTATAGAGTTACGTGGTTGATAGAGACATCGCTACGTTTGGCCTTGACCGTGACTGTTACGTTAGACTATATCGAGCGAGTAATTGGTAACGAAATGTAGACATGGCTTGATTTTAACCGACTTGCAAAAAAAAAATACAACCGAATTGAGAACTTCCTCCTTTTTGAAGTTTGTTAAAAAAAGAGGAGGTACTCAATTTGATTGTAATTTTTTTATAGGTTTTTTGTATGTGTGTGATGTGTCGTATGTTGTGTAAGCAGTGATAGCCAAGTTAGTAGAACGCTTGCCTCGGTTACGAGTGTTGCAGGTTCAAACCCCGGCTTTCATGCGTGAATCTCATTTTCAACCATCATTATCATTTGCTTAATGGTGTAGGAATACATCGTGAGGAAACCTGCATGTCTGAGAGAGCCCCTCGAAAGACGTGTGAAGTCCGCCAACTCGCACTGGGCCAGCGTGGTGGACTATGACCTAATCCCCCTCGCATTGAGGAGAGGCTCGTGCTAAGAGCGCAATTTGTGTGTACACAAAAATTGGATTGGTTTTTTGCGCCTCAATTATGTTATTCGTGACACACCGTCTAGTCTGTACCCAGTATATACTTATATAGATAGTAAACATCCATGACTTGGGTACAAGCATTCGTGCTCATCACGCAAAGTTTGTCCCTACCAGTATTCGGCCCCGGGATCCTCGGCTCAGAAAGCAGGGTCACTGCCAACTGCACTAATGAGGCCGTCGGCTAGCTAAGCTAAAGGTCGTGCTAGGAGCGGAATTAATGCTAGTGAGGTGAGGGATGTGTTCGAAAGCGTCCCCACCCCCACTCACAAGGCGGGAGAAGAACCACCGTGGGGTTTTAGTCGGTAGGAGTCAGACATAACCCACTTTCCTCCCCCGAGGCTTGCGGGTATCCATGAGGAATACCCCACGCAAATAGAGTACCGGAATCCTCGCGATTAAAACGCCTTCCCCCGAACCTCTATGTTATTGCCGCTATAAAAAACATTTTTATCATCGCGTTTTATTGAAACAGGGTTAACGGTTCCCCCCCATCCCCCGAGTAAAAGCGAGACCAAAGTGCGAGTGCGAATCGATAAATAAACACCGGTTTTTCTATGCCGAATGATCGACACTGTGTCGAATCGATTCGACACGACCAATGAGCCGTGTCTTGTTAAACGAAATGGTATGTTCCTCTTGTAGCTTGCTGATTCAGACCGACACAATATAAAATATATATAATTTCTCATTTCTTATGGCTTTATATTTCAATTATAATAATAATTAAAACGCTATATGAAATGTTAAAGATTTTTTTCCTGTTTGTGTGAGATATTAAAATTTAGCAATCGTTTTTTTTACTGAGTTAAAATGGATTGAAACCACTAAATGTCGGCTCGGTAAAACAAGGCGAACCAGTAGCGTTTGGCCGTGCACTCAGCACAGGGTGTCATTTTTTAAATGACTAATAATATGATTTATTTCTTTGAGAATGTTATCTTTTTTTTTTTTATTATTACAATATAGGCAAGTATTTGATCTCGATCTCACCTGATGGTAAGTGACGATGAGATCTACGATGGAGCATACTTGCCTAGGTAGGAAGGCGGCAGTAGATCGAGACCCTACATTCACTAGGCACATGCAGCGCAACTGATCTGAACCGCCATCCATGAATGGCAACACCGAACATCATGCCGGAACACGGCTAGGCCGCTTGGCGACATGGCTTTGTTCAGTGGGTGGTGACTAGCCACGGCCGAAGCCTACCACCAGTAGAGTTGTCACCTGGTTGGCACCACCCAGGGTCACGTGTAGGGTATCTCGAGGGTACTTAATTCTCCTACGGACGAAGGTGACTCGACCCCTAAAAAAATCTTTATAACCTAACTAGACGACCCGGTGTACTTCGTATCACCTTTCTAACGACACTCCTCATTACTTGACATTGGCAAAATACCCGCTAAGTTGTGGGTGAGGCCATTTGGTAACGTATAATGGTGACACAATGACATTCGACAGACCAACTGACAGTCGGAAAAAATAAAGCACAATAAAGACTTATTTTTCGTCCTTGCAACTTTTCCCCATTTTCTCACCGGGTAAACCTTCCCTGGGCTACGACAAACATTTCAAAACCAAAATCATCTAAATGGGCCCAGCCGTTCTCGAGTTTTAGCGAGACAAACGAACAGCAATTGATTTTTATTATATAGATAAGTTGGTTGTGTTAAAATATTTTACCCTATTTTTGGTACACCTTATATAACCGCGTTAGTGTGACACATGTTATTACACGTGTCTCTAGGTTGTAGCAATGTATTTGCAATTTATTGCCTGTTAGATTTGCGTCGCGGAATCCAGGTTAAGGTTTTGCAATATCGATACAACTTGAATGTATATAAAACTAGCTGCGCCCCGCGGTGTTGCCCGCGATTAAATAGTATGAAATATTAAAACAAATCTATATCCCACGGGAACCATACATTTTACCGGGATAAAAAGTAGCCTATGTGCTATTCCAGACTATAATCTATCTCTGCGCCAAATTCCATCCAGATCCGTTCAGCCGTTCTGGCGTGATGAGTAACAAACATCCATCCATCCATCCAAACTTTCACATTTATTATATTAGTGAGACGCGACATCCATATTTATGTTGCTGAATATGATGGGTACAAACTTAAAAGTCCAAATGGGAACGTCGAAATAATACTGCTATGGAATACCAAAGCGTAGCCGTCTGACAGAACAGAAATGGTAATGTGGCACAAGGCGGCACGGTGGAAAGCCGAAAAATAGATACTACTTAATTGAATTAATATGGCTGTATTGACGACAATGTTGCCCATTGCGACAACGCGAAGTCCTTTTTTGTAATTTGTGTTTTGTTCTTATTGGGTCTACTCTAAATTGGTTGATTATCGATATCGATACTTAGAGCGCCTGCCGACTACCCTACTAGTTTGACTCATATTTATTTTAAATAATATTATAACACCGTAACTTGCTGGTAATTTTTTTTGGGATAAAAAATTGTAGGATTTTTTTTTTGATACAGAAGCTACATTCGTTTTTTTTTTCTCTTTTTTGTTGTCTGTCCGTCTGTCTGTCTCTTTTCGCGCATCACGGAAACAAAATCTTGTTGTTTGAAATAAAACAAATATACCGTAAGAAAACAAGCAATATCGATGAAATCTAAATTGGCGGATCAATACAAAATTTAAGCCCAAATCCTCTGTGTTTCAGTGAGGGTAGTAACACCTATCATTTTAACATACTTTTAAATGATCTAATGTCATTTGACATACATGTTTAATGTTTAAATTAACAATAAGTTGTAACTTCAAAGATTGACATTTGATGTCATAGCACCAACAATATTGGCGCCATCTGAAATGTATCTTTGCCTGTGGCTGCCCATTGTTCGAACATTTTTACACGTTACATGAAAAAAAAACACAATAGCCAGTCAACCTTGACCTCGGCTGAGATTTGTTTTATTCTGATTAATAATCATTGTTATTTCTATTACAACTTGCGCAAGTCACCCCCGGTCCCTTTGTATTTATTTCCGAACAAATTGTCACAAGGTCAAATCAACACTGGCCGGTGAAATGCTTTTAAGAAATAAACAACACTTAATTGAAATGTGTTCTTTTTTTGAAATGATTCTCTTTTCAAACGGATTACCAAACGGAACGGAGCGATGGGACAAAAAAGGAGCGAAACGGTGCAACGGCGGGTTGTTTGAAGAGTGATCTTCTTTTTTTCACTTTTAGGGTTCCGCGTTACAAAAAAGGCGGAATCAATGGAGTCTATTGTTGAATTGATGCGGTTTTTATTAAACGTTCGTGTTAATCATTTCTTTTTTCATAATGTTACTGGAATTTAAGCGGTAAACGGTTTTGCTATTTTTTATTTTATCGTCACTTACCATCAGGTGAGATCGAGATCAAATACTTGCCTATAATGTAATTAAAAAAAACCCTCACCATTATAAACACCTACCTACATTTATAAGGCAGAATGGCACTCCCAGTCATTCCTGCCCATACTCCTGTGAATGAAGGGCGAAGGGGAATGAACAGAAGTGAATGACTTTAGTAGTCCTGTTAGCCCCTCCATCGACTCACCCTAATGCGTGGGCTTTGAAGTTGAAAACTCTCACTTACGGTTACGGCACTCTTAACCACAAGGCTATCAACGTATCTTGTATAATAAGAAGTAGCCATAGCCAATTTAGTTGGACGCTCGCCTTTGAAACGAGGGTCGCAGGTGCAAACCCCGGTCCAAACCTCTCATTTCCAACCGTGGTTGGTCATCACTTGCTCGAGGCTCCGAGACCACGTAAAGCTCTCCGGTCGTTTCGGATAACCGTCCATCGGACTAGCAGAGTGAGAGACATTATTTATATACAAGAATTTAGGGTCACAACTAGTACTGGATGTACGGAGCGCGAGATTTTCACCGACTATATCTTCGTCTTATTTCTAAGGCAGGCTCGGCGTTCCCAACAATAATATCTTCCGCACAGGCTATTCTCCTTTGAAATTGGCCGCCGTGACCGAAATTCGGTCAGGAGGACTACTATTATTAAACACATAACTAATATAAACTTGTCTTTGTCCACAGATAAACGGAACTACCCAATCAATACAACGCGTTACGCATCAAATGGATTTATATTATACAACATAAGCGAATTGTATTTGTAAGCTAAACACACGCGACGCACGAAAATGCCGCACAGACTTGTGACTGTGTGCATGTTCTGCCTGCTCTGTGCGGCGCATATTTGCGGGTCACATATCGACATCAAGCCGAATGGGGCGCTAATGTACGATGCTAAAGTAAACGTAGATCATATGAACATAGACTTAGGAGAGAAGAGAAGAATGCCAAGGTAAGAATAATGTTGATGAACACACCAACTGGGACCCAAGTCTGCTAACACAATCGATTCATAATCGAACAGCAATCGCAAAGTAACTGTAACTTTTGACAGATATTGTATGGGATATCTGTCAAAAGTGATAGTTACTATGCGGTTGCTGTTCGATTATGAATCGATTGTGTTAGCAGACTTGGGGCCCAGAAGTGGGAACAACTCTGCCAACTGCTCTCTTAGAGTCATAGTAAGGCAACCAGTCCAGCCAAAGATACTGTACCAACGAAACTGCGACCTCCTCCGAAATAATATGTCTTTTCATCTCCCCAGATACTATCAAAAGCTTCAGAAGATACGTCAAGGGAGAACCAAAAGGCAGGTTCAGAATGGAGACCTAGACGGCACGTATATGGCACAAATATTCCGACAGTATGGCGACGCTGACAGTATGACCATGGACCTATCAGGGTTTAATAGGATGCTTGAGGAGCTGGACTTCCAGAAGCTGACTAAACCTTCAGAAGGGGGTGATAAGGTAAGGACTATCACGCGATATATTTTTGTGAATCTTTCTGTATACACAGCACAGGGCACCCAAGCGGAACTTGACAAGTCTTAGATATGTATAATTATTCTGTCTAATACCATATTTTGTCTATTCCAGTGTCTCAGCAGCGGCGAACTAATCAGAACGTTGAACAGCCGGTTAAAACCACAGTCAGCCACACCCACACAACACGACCACACCCACGAGGACCACAGCCACAATCACCATACAGACACACCCAAAGATAGGTTACAGAAACAAGACAACACATTAACACAACGCTCCGGAGCGAACGAGACAGATATCGGTTTCAAAAACGACTCCCTAAAAGCGGAGCACGAGAACGCATACAAAAAGGACACGTATTTAGTATGGCTGTACTCTTCATTGAGTATAGCAGCGATCAGCGCGTGCGGCTTGCTAGGCGTTGCGGTCATACCGATCATGCACAAGACATACTACAACCATTTGCTGCAGTTCTTGGTTGCGTTGGCTGTTGGTACCCTGTGCGGTGATGCGCTACTCCATCTGATGCCCCATGCAATGATGCCAGAGCACAACCATGATCATGACCATTCCACCGAAGTGTCCACCCAAACATCCCATAACGACGGCATGTGGAAAGGGCTCGCCGCTATGTTGGGAGTAGTGTTCTTCTACTTCACCGAAAAGGGTCTAACAGTTGTGGTTGAATGGCGAAAACGCCGTCAAAAGCTCGAAGATGGCAAACTGCCTTCAAGGGTCCGTGTGCTCAAGGATGAGACGGCTGGCGGGTGCTCCGGTGGCTCCAAGGCCCCAATAACTAACTCCACCTCAAATTCCTTGCTCAAAATCTTCAAAAGGGACGAAAAGGGCGACCCCACAACTAAGACGTGCAAGCACAAGTATTCAGAGTATCCATATTGTTACGACGAAATCGACACAGATACTCATGACGACCACCATTTGAGAGACGGCATTCCACCGAGTCCGAAGGCCAATAAGAAGCATAACAATTCAGTGAGCGTAGTGTCTTCCAATGCTCTGAACCCTGAGGGTAAAGAGAATGAACCGACAGCGAAGGATTGGCTGTTGAAAGGGGAGTCTCCTGCGGTGGTGGAAATGAATAATATCAAGCACAAAGAAGATGGGGTTAAAGACATGAAAGATGGCGACAGTTACACAGTGATTCTAAGGTGAGTGGTGTTATAGTGGACAGTTGGTGGTGCTTGCGGTGCCGAGGGACCCGGGTTCGGTATCTCGGTAAGGGCAAACTTTGTGTGGGCACGAATGTTTGTACCCGAGTGATGGATGTTTAATATCTATATAAGTCATGATATACTGGGATCAGCCCCAGTCCATTGTACAGGGGTTACTTAGTTTGGGACCGTACAATTGGTGGGCTCGTCTGGTGATATTATTTATCAAAATCCGTCCAGAGAATTACTTTAAGAACTTCTTGCCTTATGAGATGAGGAGAACTAGCCAGTTAGCAAAATTGTATTCGGGATGGTTGAATGGAATGAAGGCGCTATAACGCTCGCCTTGGAAACGAGGGTCGCAGGTTCAAAACCCCGGCTCGCACCTCCGTTATTACTGAATTTCATGTGCGAATCCGAAATTCAACCATGACTATCACTCGCTCGTGTGTCCGAGAGCACGTGAAGTCGTCGGTCCTGCGCCTGATCTCTCTCCGGTCGTGTCGGATGCCGTCCCATCGGACTGTGAGAGTGAGGGAGCGAGTGCACCTGCGGTTGCGCACACACGCCCGCACTATAATATCTCCTGCGTCGTTGGCCAGTCTCTGTTGAGATTGGCTGCCGTGACCGAAGTTCGGTCAGGGGGATTATAATTATGGTCTCCAATTGCATGCCTTCAGGGCCCCAAGTCTGCTAACACAATCGATTCATAATCGAACAGAACGGCATAGTAACTGTCACTTTTGACAGCTATTGTATGGGACATCTGTCAAAAGTGACAGTTACTATGCGGTTGCTGTTCGATTATGAATCGATTGTGTTAGCAGACTTGGGGCCCTGGGGGATAATTATGATGGTCTCCAATTGCATGCCATCAGGCCTGATCGTTGCACGTGTGTTGTAGGGAGCACTCGCGCGCCCACCACGGGCACTCGCACTCGCACGGGCACGTGCACGCGCCGCCCTCCTCCATCGCCTCCGTCGCCTGGATGGTCATCATGGGGGACGGCCTCCACAACTTCACCGACGGAATGGCCATCGGTGAGTCGACAACCCCGTAATCCATGCAATAAAACCCTCAACTGACCTCACCAGATTCAGACAGAATGTTACCAAACTCTTTAGTCTAAGTCAGCCTTTCCCAAAGTGGGCGATAACGCCCCCTTGTGGGCGCTGCAGGCCTAAAGGGTAAGAGACCCAGAAAAAAAATGGGGGCATTGTGTAGAGGCTTACAGTAATTAATTTAATTTGAAGTTGTTTTTAAGTAGGTGTAAAAACTAAAAAGTAATTCATTCTCAATGTGGGCAGTAGACAAAATAAGTTTGGGAACCCCTGGTCTAAATGGTTGTGGTACCCTCGCCTAACCTCAACCGATTTGGTAAAAAGTAAACCATACTGGGAGTAGTAAAACTCTCACCCAACATAACACAGTCACAATCATCATGTTACTCCTTGTTACACCAGCTATCTGCCAGTGAAAGTCCCGTCAAAATCGGTCCAGCCATTTCAGAGATTTGCCGAAACAAACAGACTGACCATAAATGTTGTTTTGGTATATGTGCCGTGTATACATCCAAATGCGCTTAGTGAAAGCGGTTATTTTAATATAACCGCTCAAACAGACACTCCAATTTTATTTATTTGTATTGTGTTGGTTTCAGGTGCGGCGTTCGCTTCGAACATAGCGGGCGGGTTCTCGACGGCCATCGCGGTGCTCTGCCACGAGCTCCCCCACGAGTTGGGTACGTATCGCAATCCTTAGAAGGGTGTCCACACGATCGAATCAACTCGACTCCGTTTCTTCCAACTCCTCCTATTTTTATCTTTCGATTAAACTCGTGCGGGTTGCAAAACAATTAATTTTATCCCGGGACTCGCCGAGGGTCAAACCTCGGTGTCATCAATGGATACCGCTGTAGATCCTGGCGTACAGGAGTAGCAGTGGTGGGAGTGTGTGGCGGGCCTAGTCCCATAAAAAAAATGACCGAATCAATCGCCCAGCAAGTAAAGTCGAAGCTGCAAGAATGGACGGATTCTGATGTTAGCAAAGAAATTAGCTCTCCAAATATACATGCCTCTCAACATGTGAACCAAACAACCACGGCGAAATGTGGGCGCACCACAAATGACCCCTGTCAAATCTCTGTGGTTGTCAGGCGCGATGGAGCGCTTTTTGTTTTTATATTGATGACGATAGTGTTTGTTAGTTGATTGATGATAGTGTTTGATAGTTGATTGATGATAGTGTTTGATAGTTGATTGAATAATTGATGATAGTGTTTGAAAGTTGATGAAATTATTGATGATGGTGTTTGATAGTTGATTGATTGAATGTTGATGGTGTTTGGAAGTTAATTAATCAATTGGTGATGTTTAAGAGTGGATTTATGATGTGACATCATTAAATAATTAATCGATGATAGTGTTTGATAGTTGATTGTTAGATTGCTGATAGTGTTTGATTGTTAGATTGCTGATAGTGTATGTCAGTTGATTGTTAGATTGCTGATAGTGTATGTCAGTTGATTGTTAGATTGCTGATAGTGTATGTCAGTTGATTGTTAGATTGCTGATGGTGTTCGATAGTTGATTGTTGGCTTGACGGTGGTGTGTGACGCGCAGGCGACTTCGCGGTGCTGCTGAAGGCGGGCATGTCGGTGCGGCGCGCGGTGTGCTACAACATCCTGTCGTCGGCGCTGTGCCTGGTGGGCATGGTGTGCGGCGTGCTGGCCGGCCACGCGCCCTCCGCCACGCGCTGGCTGTTCGCCGCCGCCGCGGGCATGTTCCTGTACATCGCGCTCGTCGACATGGTACGTGCGGTACCGTACACCACACCCGTCTGGGCCCCAAGTCTGCTAACACAATCCATTCATAATGGAACAGCAACCGCATAGTAACTGTCACTTTGCACAGATACTGTATGGGATATCTGTCAAAAGTGACAGTTACTATGCGGTTGCTGTTCGATTATGAATCGATTGTGTTAGCGGATTTGGGGCCCTGGGTGCGCACCGTGTACTGTTATTTTCAGCCAGCATACTGAACTGATCGATTCATTAATATCTAATAAATATATAATTAATAAATAAATAATTAGTCCAACAGGTTATATACATAGAAAACTAAGTCGTATTAGTTAAACCATTTATAACTCAAGAATCAGTGGGCCGATTGTTATTTGTCTCCGCGCCGAATAGCAACATAACGATTAAAACATGGGGAAAATTTCAATAGAAAAAAATAAAATTTTCTCATACATTTGATTCCGAGGCGGTACGAAGTTCGCTGGGACATCTAAGTTAGTTAGTAAATACAAACGCAGGTATATTTTAAATAAACTTGACTAATTATCGTAGATTTTTTTTTAATAATCTGTGTTGTTTATGTATATATATAGATGATGGATATAGATATGTATTACATATTAAAGATTGCTCACCTGAGCAAACATTAATGTAAAAATTACTATTATATTTTAATTGCCTTCACCCGAGCAAGTTTATAAACACACACAAAGGTTCATATTGTACATTATTGAAATAAAACATTAAAATTGACAACTTCTATCTTCAATTTCCCGCCAATAAGCGAGCAATAATTTTGGGCGCCATTTTCATATCTTCATGTCACATCCATTATTTTATTTATAATGTGTATTTATTGAATGTGTTATTGCTATTAATTACTTGACATTGGCAAAATACCCGCTAAGTTGTGGGTGAGGCCATATTTATTTCATCGCATCTCATTTCGTAAAGAAAGAATTAATGAAAAATAATTTTTTTTTTTTTTTACAGATGCCAGAACTTTCGACCTCGCACAGCAATGAAGGCACGCTATGCCAGTGCATACTCCAACTCATGGGCCTCTCCACTGGCATTGGCATAATGCTCGTCATTGCCTACTACGAAGAAGATCTTAAAAAACTATTCGGGTGAATAGTGAAACAGTGAACAGTGATTTAAATTCCAATAAACTAAACCGTGCTTTAAACTAAACAGTTTTCAATAGATAGTCGACTAAACTTAGTCGGGATAGTCGTGTAATATTAAACTATAAATGTGCTACTGAGGTTATGAACATGGACTGATGAATGATCAAGATAGTTGACTAAACTAAGTCGGCATAGTCGAATAAGGGAGACATAGTCGGGTGAAAATGTATTAAGAATGGAGACAGCGTAATCTACTTATAAATATACTTAAACATAGTTAATTAGTTGATTCATATTTAAGTACATAACAGGTCAAACTTAACTAAAACAAGAATTTTGGTGTAATAATCAACTAAGACAAATAATCGACTACATTCATACTATACTAAAGTCAACTAAAGAATAACTAAGATCCCAAACACACAGCACACTGCTCTATATTCTTTGAATTTGATGACTTAACACAGTTTCAAACACTTTTGTGACACAAATTGAGTTTTAAAATGTCCTAAGATCTCGAATCTATACAAATAAATAAAATTGGAGTGTCTGTTTGTAATATTAAAATAACCGCTTTTTACTAAGTGCATTTGGATGTATACATATACCAAAACGTTTGTTTCGGCTAATCTCTGAAATGGCGGGACCGATTTTGACGGGACTTTGGCAGATAGCTGACGTAACAAGCAGTAACTTAGGCTACTTTTATTTTAGATTTTTTTTTTGTTAAATACCACGCGGACGAAGTCGCGGGTAACAGCAGTAATTAATAGATTTATGATTTATTTCCGGTGCTTTAACATATTTAAACTTCCACTACGCCATCGTATTAACCGCTCAACAGAGGGGGATGAAGCTATAAGAGAATATGAGACACATGTCAACTATTGGTTTGTCTCTCTGTTGGGTGGCCGATCTGACCGTGTTGGTGCCCTCTTAGAAATTATTACAAAGTTGACTGCATGTGCAAAACCAGTAGTAATAAAAATAAATACTTAGAGAGAAAAACGTGTACTTAATCAAAATTATATATTTGAAAAATTATCTTAAAATTTTACAATTGAACGCTAAAGTCATATCATAATTAACACAGAAGTTATTGGCTTAGAGCATCTATGTGTGATGAGCACGAATGTTTGTACCCGAGTCATGGATGTTTAGTATCTACATAAGTATTATATACTGAGTTCGCCCCCAGTCCATTGTACGGCACCCATAATACTAGCGTCGCTTTGTTTGGGATCGTACAGTACAAGCTACAGCTGAATTTGGACACTGTAATAATAATATTTAAGTGTCAAAACTTGAGTATAAACACGAATAGTCAAGTCTTATTATTTTTTTAAATTCAAGTACTTATCATAGAATTCACATCTTGTAGGTGTGGCATGTTGACGGCTACGGATCGTGGATAATTATTAGAAAATTTAAGCAATTAAATTACTCTTTTGTTCCTATAATTTTAAAGTACCTACAAACAACACAAATTGTTATTATATTATAAGCCATGTTTCTTCAGGCTAAATGGCAGAATTATGTAGCCAATTGCCAGTTTAAAAAAAAATAACGTTATCTCGGAATTGTGAAACAAATAGCTGCGCTAAACTGTTCACACCGTTCCATATAATGTGTCTTGTTAATATACATATGGCGTCAACATCTTAGGTATTTTGCCGGTGTCGTGTTTAGACCATTTCGTATGTTCTATTGTATAGCTATTTTGAAACAATGCCACAAGGATTTGCAGGCTTTTGAGCAGTGACTTATTATAAGGGCTAAGAGAGCGTTCAAGTATTACGTAATGCAATTTTTGGAGATTTTTAATCCCTCCCCCATGTAACGTCCCGCCCCCCTCCCCTAGTAAAACGTAAAATATCTACGAGACCGTTCTGAAGGGTTAAAACAATGTTACGTGACGCGTAGTTCAACCCCCCCCTCCCTCCCGCCCCCTGTAACGCATCGTAACGTAACTTCAGAAGACTCCCCCCCCCCCCCCCCAAAATTCGTCACGTAATACTTGAACGCTCCCTAAGAACCCTGGACCTATCAGGTTTGCCGCCCCATGAATTAACGAAAGATAGGTAATGAATATTAAGGTACCAAAAGCTGGGCGCGAGGAGTGTCTCGCGCCGCCCCCGGCAGCCCCGGGTTCGTGCTCCACATGGCCTAAGTGGAAATACGTCACTTTATATAAGTAATCCATCGTCATGCATACAGCGCCACCAACATGTAGGTGGTCAAAACTGGTACTAATGTTGTTAATACGAAACGTCATCGTCCTTCGCCGATGTGTAATCTCATGGTACAACAATATGCTACGACAGGCATTCTCTTCCCGTGACAGCTGGCTCGCGTGATTAGTCTAAGACTACGTCATCGGCCATCCTCGACCAATGAACGGTGTTCATTCTATTGGAGATGTCAATTAGTGGCAACACTGACCGTGCGTTGTCTTGGGCTACCAACGATAGGCTCCAAAAGGCTAGTACCTCGGGCCGTAAACATAAATAAAAAAAACTTGTAGTTTTGGGCTAATGTCGGCGTAGCATATTATTGTACTATGTGTAGTCTGAATGTGTCTTTTATGTATGAGGCTAATCCGTTATCGTTACGCGAACGTTCCATTTTTAAATGGGCAGCTTGTAAAATTATGCATTTGTGATTTTGTACTCATGAATATTGTCCAAATAATAATGATTCTTGTCAAATCTAAATGATACCATTATCTGATTAGGCCGATCGACATTTACACAGGGCCCCAAGTTTGCTAATACAATCGATTCATAATCGAACAGCAACCGCATACTGTCACTTTTGATAGATATTGTATGGGATATCTGTCAAAAGCGACAGTTACTATGCGGTTGCTGTTCGATTATGAATCGATTGTGTTAGCAGACTTAGGGCCCAGATGGAGTGATTGCCTTCAACACAGAGACGCAAACTTAATATAAATAAATAATTTATTTGTGAAAACCTAGCCACAGATATATATGCAGTAGCCTCTCGATGGTTTAATGATTACCTATAATTATATAGGTATATTATATACCTAATGAAATGCGGAGTGTGGTATCGGCTTAATGCGCGCTCCGATGCACGGAACATTTGGACAATATTCATGAGTGTAACAAGTACTCTATTCTATTGCATTAATATTGTTATGTATTAGTTGTGAATTACCTAAATTAGTTTTTAAGTTTATATTTTAAGTGATTTTGATTTTTATTCTGGTGTTCGAGAATCATGTTAATATATTTGATGTCTGCGAGAAACGGTCAATGGTGCTGTCATTTTTGACAGTGCTTTGACATGTGGAGAGTGTGTAAAAATATATATATATGTGATCGCCGAGAGAAGTGTGTGTGATACGATAAACTTTACCAATACAATACATTGTAATTAAATACAATTATTAATAATTTTAAATTCGGTTTTATTTTTGACAACCCTTGCCATAAAATATTAATATATTAGGGGATAAGCACTAGAAAGTACGAGGATTGTAAATCTTCGGATTATTTTTTTTCAATATTTTGCGCCATCATCAGGCAGTATCTAAAAATTATATTTTATCGTAGGGCCCAAATAATACACTCCGATGGACACGCCATTTTCATATCATCATGTCAGATCCATTATTTTATTTATAATGTGTATTTATCGAATGTTTTATTGCTATTAATTACCTGACATTGACAAAATACCCGCTAAGTTGTGGGTGAGGCCATATTCATATCCATTTTATTTCGTCGCATCTCATTTCGTAAAGAGAGAAGAATACACTCAGATATATCATATTTTAGCTAAACGGCGATAGATGTCACTAGACAAACTACTCTCTCATACGAGCTTTATACGTAGTTCTTTTGTTTGCCACTTATATTTACCCTCGAACGAACATAAAAATCAGTTCAAAGACAAGTACACCCAAGCCATTTACAAAGATTTCAAAAAAAAAAACTACCGGAATATAATTTACTGTTTATTCACATTCAAGATACAAAAAAAATTGTGTATTGCTTTAAACGTTAACGAGTAGGTCATACAGATCACATTTATGTATAAAACAAACGTGTTAATTTTTTTTAATACAATAATTTAATGTATTCTTGAAATAAAAGTTATTTTACGGATTTTATCGCGTTCATGATTTTTTAAAATATTTCAATGTGTAGTATTCGCGTAAATGTAAGCAATTAAAGTATTCTGTATAGAATGTGATCTTTATCACCCACCGATGAACTCCCCAAAATTATTCTACACTATTATTGTTAAATTTTATACAAATCAACGAGATTTTTATTCATGGGGTCACTCTCTTGGGGTCTCGCGGGAACATGGACGTCTTGCGGATGTTGTCGAGACCCAGATACAGCATCACCACTCGCTCCATCCCGATACCGCCACCTGGTGGCGTGAAAAATAACTTATATCCCACTAATCCCACTAATATTATAAATGTGAAAGTTTGGATGGATGTTTGTTACTCAATCACGCCAAAACGGCTGAACGGATCTGGATGAAATTAGGCACAGAGATAGATTATAGTCTGGAATAGAACATAGGCTACTTTTTATCCCGGTAAAATGAATAGTTCCCGTGGGATAGATTTGTTTTAATTGTTCATAGAGCTAAGGATCGACGATGATTTACAGAAAAGGACATAGAGGAAAAGGTCACACTTTTTAATAGCGGCTAACACCGCGTGGCGCAGCTAGTGTACTATATGGGACCACGGATCTAATATAAGAAATCAATATGTAATTAGCATAATTATTTACCAGCGTGCGGTGGACAACCCAATCTGAACGATTCGATGTACGCAGCTATCTTACTGATATCTGAAAATAGAAAACAATAATTACAGATTAAGACCCAAACCGTGCATCGCAGCGCAGGCGAAAAGGATGGCTATATTATTGACTTCCACGTGCGATAAACAGTGACGGAAATGCGTGCAAAGTCAAGTCAAAGTCAAATCATTTATTTCGTATAGGCCTACGGGGGCACTTACAAATTGTCATTACATTTTTTTTGTCTTAAGTCTACATCCGGATCGGAACGCGACCTCAACTGAGAAGATCCGGCGAGAAACTCAGCGGGCTTGTCTTTTTTTTGAAATTCATTATTTTACAAATGAAATCCCAGAAGTGCGAGCTGGGGTTTGAACCAGCTTGTTTCCAAGGCGAGCGATCTACCGACTTTATTATCACTGCAATTTTTCCATAAAATTACTCATGTCTAATACTATAGAGGTTAAGATTGTCAGTTCGGATGTAGGGGGTAATCTCCAGAACCACTGGTCCGATTCGGAAATTTATTTCACTGATTGGAAGCTACATTATCGCTGAGTGTTATAGGCTATGTATCATCGATGTACCACGAGCGAAGCCGCGGGCGCAACCTAGTAATAATCAGAATCAGAATATTTTTTATTCACGTAGACCATTATGGACAGTACTTATGAATCGTCAAAAGTTACAAAATATTATGACGGCCTGATTAGCGCAGTGGTAGTGACTCTGCTTTCTGCGCCGAGTGTCCCGGGTTCGAATCCTGGTAGGGACACAAGCTTTGTGTGATGAGCACGAATGTTTGTACCCGAGTCATGGATGTTTAATATGTATATAAGTATTATATACTGAGTTCGCCCTCAGTCCATTGTACGGTGCCCATAACACAAGCGTTAAGCTTAAAGTGGGACCGTATAGTTGGTGTGCTCGTATGGCGATATTTATTTATTATTATGCTACTAAAAATAAATTATATACCTATGCCATGATGTTTGGCCCGCTCAGTAAGATACTCTGGATCGTGTATACGCTGCGCGCCACTTAATATTTCTTCGCCGCGCATAAACATGTCGTACGAGTTTGATGATTTCTGAAACACAAAATCATCTATAAATCTATACATATAAATAAAATTGGAGTGTCTGTTTGTACTATTAAAATAACCGCTTTTTACTAAGTGCATTTGGATGTATACACGTTACCTACACCGAGACAACATTTTAAAAAAATTTTGTCTGTCTGTCTGTCTGTTTGTTCCGGCTAATCTCTGAAATGGCTGGACCGATTTTGACGGGACTTTCACTGGCAGATAGCTGATGTAACAAGGAGTAACTTAGGCTACTTTTATTATAGAAAAAAAAATAGGATCTCACGAAAAAAAATTAAAACCAATGTTGCAGCGCAGCGCCTGATTAAGTTTGATAGCAACAACCTGCAATGCGTCCCGCGGGCTCAGAATGGGCGAGCAGGCTGTTGTCAACGGTTGTCTTTGTTAAATACCACGCGGACGAAGTCGCGGGCAACAGCTAGTTATAAATATACACTAGTCTCACAATATCGCCAGACGAACGCACCAACTGTACGGTCCCACACTAAGCAACGCTTGTGTTATGGGTACCGTACAATGGACTGGGGGCGAACTCAGTGAATAATGCGTATACAGGGTGTAAGTGTCTGCGTAACGAAAACTGATACCATGGATCCAGGGCCCCAAGTCTGCTGACACAATCGATTCATAATCGAACAGCAACCGCATAGTAACTGGCACTGTTTACTGCACACAGCTTACTTTTATATTTTGTAAAAATAATGAATTTAAAAAAAAATGACAAGCCCGCTGAGTTTCTTGCCGGATCTTCTCAGTTGAGGTCGCGTTCCGATCCGGTTGTAGACTTAAGAAAAAAAAAATTTTATGACAATTTGTAAGTGCCCCCGTAGGCCTATACGAAATAAATGATTTGACTTTGACTTTGACTTTTGACAGATATCCCATACAATATCTGTCAAAAGTGACAGTTACTATGCGGTTGCTGTTCGATTATGAATCGATTGTGTTAGCAGACTTGGAGCCCAGTTTATGATTCTGTATGCCCTAGAGTTGGAATTATCCGTCGATCTTTTCATGAATATACACATTATTCTTTCAATAATATTATAATTATTTTAGCATGTAATCATAATAGAAGTCTAACTATACGTGACTTTTAGTTTTAAAAAAACTTCTAATTTAGACCCAACACTGCAATGTAATTTAAATGTCGATACGCTCAAACACGCTCGTCACTCGCACGAGTCGGGTATCGAACGAAGCATTGCGTTGTGATCGCATGCTTTACGTTACATTGCGCGCTCAAAAACTACAACATTAACCCATGATTGCCACATAAATGATTTCTATGATTTTATTATAGGCATTAAGAGTAACATTTACACAAAGTTTTGTAACTATACCCCCCCATACACATTGTATAGACAGTAAACACCCATATATGGTACTCACGGGGTCGGTAGGGTCCGGCATGGTGTAGAAGGGTCTGACGGCAAGCGGATACTTGTCCAGGATATAGAAGTCCGTGTCGTACTTGGCCTTCACAAGCCGCCCCAGGAGCTTCTCATCAGGAGTCGACAAGTCGTCCTCCTCACCGATGGTTACTCCTACAAAAATATAGTCATGTTATAATTGATAGAACTAGGCCAGCCTTTCCCAAAGTGGGAGATAACGCCCCTTTGTGGGCGCTGCAGACCTAAAGGGTAGGTAAGAGACCCAGAAAAAAAATGGGGGCATTGTGTAGGCTTACAATAATTAATTTAATTTGAAGTTAAAGTGATTTTTAAGTAGGTAAAAAAATGGGGGCGCTAAAAAGTAATTCATTCTCAAAGTGGGCAGTAGACAAAATAAGTTTGGGAACCCCTGAACTAGGCGATTCCTGGCGGATTCCCATAGTTAAACAAATGGGGGAAGAGGAACCCACCACTGACCCTCGGCTTGTCAACTTTTGCAACTATAAATATAGATCTTTTACATTGTTGAGCAGTACATTGTTATGGGTGTGCGAGAACAATGGAAAATATGATTGCCATGTACCTGCTTCCTTGAGGATCTGTATGGCCTGGTGGAACTCCAGCCGCAGCGGTGGGTCCAGAAACTTGAAAGGCTCCACCCGGTACTGTTGGCCGACTACAGCTATCTCAGTCGCGAATCTGTAATAATAATTCCAGCCCTTTTTTAATGTCCCACTGCTGGGCACGGGCCTCCCCTCAATGCGAGGGGGATTAGGCCATAGTCCACCACGCTGGCCCAGTGCGGGTTGGCGGACTTCACACGTCTTTCGAGTGGTTCTGTCAGCCATGCAGGTTTCCTCACGATGTTTTCTTTCACCGTTTAGCAAGTGGTAATCATGGTTGAAAATGAGTTTCGCACATGAAATCCCAGAGGTGCGAGCCGGGGTTTGAAGCTGCAATCCTCGTTACCTAGTCAAGCGTTCTACCAACTTGGCTATCACTGCTTGCTTAAAATTACTAACTTATATATATATTATTGTTCGTGAGATAAACTATACATACTCATCGCGCAGTCCCCTGAACATATCGGTGAAGGTTGCTCCGATTATGTCCAGCACTTCATGGTAATGGTGCTTGAACGACATTTCCATGTCGAGACCGACGAACTCGGTGAGATGGCGGTGCGTGTTCGAGTCCTCGGCTCGGAACACCGCGCCTACCGTGAACACCTGGGAATTGGGGCAATCTAAGTTGTAGAGCTATGTTTGTGGCAACATTGGTCACTTGCCAATGTCGCCACAATCATCAAAATTGATATTCAGAGCCTCTATTAAACTCATTAGTACCAAAACAATTTATGTTGGCAATATTGGTAATACCAACTTGACATATACGATATATTTCATGAAAATCCATTACGATATTGGCATGCTCATACAACTTCAATATTTTAGCTGAGCTACGTTGGGATTGGTTATTACCAATACTATACTATTGTGGTGACTCACTGATGACACTGTAATTATTGAATTCTGCAATACAAACACCCAACATCTTTACTAATCTAATCCCATCAAATTTGGTAATATTGATCCCTCGCCACACTCGCCAACATTGCCACAAATGTCAAATCTCATACTTAACACCTCTGCCTGTCCCAAAAATACAAACATTGGCGATGCTGGTAGCTCACCAACGTCACCACAACTCACCAACCTTATCAAAGTCGGCGGCGATGGCCATCTGTTTGTACAGCTGCGGGCTCTGGGCCAGGTACGCAGATGATTTGAAGTAGGACACAGTGAAAACATTAGCGCCACCTTCAGAAGCGGCCGGTATTATCTTTGGCGTGTGGATCTCAACAAAACCTGTGAAGGAATTTGTTCGTTTTAACTATCTGTTGCCCGCGACTTCGTCCGCGTATTTAAATTGACACAACTTTTTTATTTATGAACTGATCTAAGCATTCAAATCGATACATCCGTTCGGGAGGTACGATGCAGCAGACAGACATAAGCTTTTAACTTGTAACGTATTACTTTTCCTTATGAAGGGGTATTCTGGGTATAGAATAAAAAAAAACTTTGCCTATGGTAGACAGGTGTGTGTTATATGGGAAACCCCGTCGATCGGGTTTCGCGTGCAACTTAGCCGAATCTAAACATACCTCGTGTTACAGGAACACCCTTACAAAAAGTAAGCAAAATTAATTATTAACGGTAAGTTAAATCTGACCGCAGTTAAGTTGTTCAAAACCCAAACAAAAGCCGTTCATAGGGTTACCGGGTTCCGGGACTTTTCATCACCCACCTTTCTTGGTGAGTATGTCTCTGAAGAGGCGGCAGACTCCCGCCTCTATCCGGAAGATGGCCTGGTTGGCCGGCGTGCGCAGGTCCAGCACGCGGTTGTCCAGCCGCGTGTCCTGGTTCACGCGGATCCTCAGGGCCTCGGGGTCCTGTGAACCATGTGACGACTTGAACCAACTATCTTCGGGGCCTCAGAGTATTAGTGAACCAATTATCCTTGGACTTATGGGGTCCTGGGGAACCATGTAAAAATTTAAAAGACTCTTGGGGTCCTGGGGAACCGTGTAAAAATTTGAACCAACTATCTATGACGACTTGGGGTCCAGTGAACTGTGTGACAATATGAACCAACTATCTTCGGGGCCTCAGAGTATTAGTGAACCAATTATCCTTAGACTTATGGGGTCCTGGGGAACCATGTAAAAATTTGAAAGACTCTTGGGGTCCAGTGAACTGTGTGACAATATGAACCAACTATCTCCAAAATGTAGTCTTGGTGAACCTCGTGACCACATGAACCAACAATTTTCAGGGACTTGGGGTCTTGTAAACTATATGACAATTTGAACCATCTATCTTCAGAGCCTCAGGGTAAACGTGAACATTGTGACATTTGACAATATGAACCAACTACCCTCATAGCCTCAGGGTCTTATGAACCATGTGACAATTGACAATTTGAACCACCTATCTTGAGGGCCCCGTGAAGCATATGACAAATTGACCCAACTATCCCCACGGCCCTGAGATCCTATGGACCTGTATATATAGCTCACATCGCTCTTCTCCGGCCTGGCAGCATCCTCGATCTGCAGCGGCAGCTGCGCGCGCGCCGCCGACACGGTCCACAGCTGCAGCGCGACCAGCTCCACCGCGCCCACCGTGCACGACTCCACGGGCGCGGCCGTCTTCACCACCGTCGCGAACACATCCACTATTGACTCCTTTGTGATGCTGCAATTTATTATCACCATCACCATGTATTTAAGACGATAATGAAGCTAAGTAGTGTGTAGTGATGTACTTCTGCGCGTAATAAACAACGACATAGGCTTTGCTCGCTCGTCACGAATGAAGCAAAAACTCAAACAAAACATATTTAAAAGAAAATTAAAATATCAATGAAAATGCCTTCAAAAAGGTTATACTAATATTTGAATGAACCTGGGCATCGTTGGCGCATTTCTTATTATAATGTGAAGTCAGAATTTCGCAATTTTAATTAGTTAAAAACAACTTAACATAATTCAAGAATTTGTAATTATGCCCCTTCAGATTACAATATAGGCAAGTATTTGATCTCGATCTCACCTGATGGTATGTGACGATGAGATCTACGATGAAGCATACTTGCCTAGAAGGTACCTGTTCACTCTCGACTTGAAAACACCCAGATTATAGTCAACGGGGAACAAAGACGCCGGCAGCGTGTTCCATTCCTTGGCAGTTCGCACGATGAACGTAGAAGCAAAACGCTTAGTACGTACCGAAGGAATGACCACAGTGTACGGATGACACTTGTCTGTCGTATTCAAGAGGGTAATTAAGCTACGTAGTGCGACAGAGATAGCTTGATGCACTTCTGCGCGTAATAAACAGCGATGGAGAATGGTTTTCTTTATAAGAAAATATCAATTACTAGCTGACTCGGCAAACGTTGTTTTGCCATATACATTATTTCTAGGAAATATTTTTATAGTTAAATATTTGCGATTATAAATTAAGATATAAACTATCCTATCTTTCAAGTTGTATAAAACTGCACACAGTGTGCAAAATTTTATTTAAATCGGTTCAGTAGTTTAGGAGTCCATAGCGGACAAACACCGTGACACGTAATTTATATATATTATTTATTATTTAAATCGGTTCAGCAGTTTAGGAGTCCATAGCGGACAAACACCGTGACACGTAATTTATATATATTAAGATTGTATACTGGGTTCACCCTCAGTCCATAATACAAGCGATGCTTAGTCTGTGACCGTACAGTTGGTGTGTTCGTCTGACGATATCATTATCACGTGCGGTACTCACTTGCCAGAGAATTTGACCATCTGTTTGCTGATCACTCGCTCCTCGCTCACGCTGACCAGGAGTTGGACGGTGCTGCTACTCTGACGCAACACAGCGAAGCATTGCTTCCCTTTCGCACGCGATGTTTGGAGGCGCGCTGGAAGAGATACGATACATTAGCACTTTTTTTGTAAATGTCCGACTGTTGGGCGCGGGCCTCCCTTCAATGAGATGAGGATTAGGCCATAGTCCACCACGCTGGCCCAGTGCGGGTTGGCTGTCTTCACAAGAAGGGACCTCTCGGACATGCAGGTTTCCTCGCGATGTTTTCCTTCACCGTTTAGCAGGTGATAATCATAGTTGAAATTGGGATTCGCACATGACATCCAGTAATCTCGGAGGTGCGAGGTGGCTGGATCCAGACCAGTGGATCCAGACTGGTGCCAATTTTTAAATCGCTCGCATCGGTAATAAGAGAATTATATAAGGTGGTAATTATCTCACCTCTAACCCACACATTCTGTCCGCTGAGTTTGACGCTAAGGTCCTTGATGTCAGTGTACTCTCTGTCCCGGTTCTCCCCGGAGGACTGGATGAGTTTCAGGACTCCGTACCGGCCTTCGGACACGTCCGGCTCCTGGGTTTCGCCTTGTTGCTGCCCCGAAGACCCCTGTTGACAATACAGGATATATAAATAGATAAATATCACCAGACAAGCACACCAACTATACGGTCCCAAACTAAGCAACTCTTGTATTATGGGTACCGCACAATGTCCCCAGTATAAATTAATCATATAGATATTAAACATCCATGACTTGGGTACAAACACACACACACACACATAAAAAACGATGCGCAGCTTCTTAGTCTATGGCAGACAATTTACTAGGCCAAAAGTTTTGTAAGTGGTAACAATCTACTTGATTTTCTAAGCAAGTCTGTGCTGTAGTATGAGTATATTATTAGATGCCAATGTGAATACTCCATCATTATTGTATAATATAATTGATAGAACTCTGCGATACTTGGCGGAAATCGAAGAGGAACCGCAGCACTGATCCCTGGCTTGTCAACTTTTCCAATTATAAACTACACAAGTTTGATGGATAATTTAAGAAGCCAGCAACACCGAACTCCTCTAAGATGTTAGTCGAGAAACTATTTATCATAAGTGACAGGACCCCCAATAAAGTGCAATTCTCCACGAAACAAAGCGAATCTTAAAAGGGGTTTTGGCATGTGTTTCGGCTCTAAATGGGGCATCCTGAGGATGGGTTCCTCTTCCCCCATTTTTTTATAGTTAATAGGTTATGTAAGGTACCTTATGTTCAGCTTTCTTTTGTTGTTTCTCAGCAGCTTTCGCAGCCTTTTTGGCTGCTTTCTTGCTGGTGGCTGCGTCCCCCTCCACCATGGGGGGCTGCTCCTCTGACACTACCATGATGTGATATTATCTATCAGCAATAATATCACCTGATAAGACTCCTCAATATGGCTTTGTACAAGTTACAGGTGTACCCAGAAGCATTCCGAGATATCTGTGCAGTATGAGGAAGGCTTGTGGCCCATTTATTATGAGTGCTAAGAATTAAAACTCAAATTCTTCCTCTCCCTAGTTAATAGTTATTTATTTAATGTAAGAAGAAAAAGTTCTCAACAATGAGTACATTTTTACTTTTAGCAAGAAAAAATAAAAAAATATCGTTTTTTTTTATTATGATAAAAAAGCTACGCACTTCACTTTTTAAAAACTTTGACTTACATCACATTTAGACATAAAATTTTGCCACCAAAATAATGTGATAAGACGCATGGTTGGTAGAATTTAAAAACTTGTAATAAAATGAAATAAGTGGCCATAAATTAAAAACAAAACAATAATAAAAATAATGTATACATATCGTTTTTAAAGTTTTCATGTGTGACTTTGCCTACGTGACTTTAAAAAAAACTTAAAGAGGTAATAAAATAAATGAGTTAAAATTAAGTAATTACAGAATAATGGTAGACGTTTTGTGTGGACACGTAGCACTGATGATATAGAGTAAAGTAAACATTACAATTTGATAAAGTTATTCGCAAGTACATAATAACAAAACTTGCATCATAATTTCTAAATTATAAATGATATACTTACTTACTTCTTTTGCGCACTTATTTCTTAAAATAGCACTTTATTGATACTTATAAATGTGGTTTAATTGTATAAATGGCCTGAAACCACGATATTTCTTAAAAATAAATTCAAAAATAGGTTATCTCGTATGCGGTCACCCACCTCTGTCAAAATGAAAATGACAGAACACAAAAAGAAGAAGACAGAACAGATGACATCGACATTTACGAGAAAATGTTGCCACTAGTATATTTTTAGCCCCCGGCGCAGAGGAAAAGAGTAATTCTAAGTTTTACCTATGTGTTTTTCTGTCTATGGTTTGCAAACGGAAGGAGTTATATCAATGCGGCCATATTTTTTCGAGAGCTGGTATAAGTGGGATAGTTCTTAGCTGTGTTCGATGGAAATCAGTTTAGCGGGTTAAAGATTAGCTAGTATCAGAGCACCGCTGCAATTGCTGCATCTTTCATGTTCCTCGGGCTGTAACGAGATTAAAACATAGCATAAAACTCGTAGTAATTTAGATGATTTAGCATCCGTGATGTTGATTTTATTATTTTAAAATGTAGTCTATGTCACCCGGACCATGCTAACAAATCGATTGACACCTTATTCAGCAAAATCGGCTTAGTAATATAGACGCTACGGTCGAACATACGTAAATACAAACTTACATTCTTATATTGCAAAAATCATAACCCCTGAATTCTGGGTTTGCTGTAGTCGGGTAAAGATTTCTAAACAGAATAGACTCTATTAAAAAGTATCAATGGTCTAGTCACTAGACCATTGATACTTCTTGCTTCTTCAGCTAAAAGAAGAAAGTATCGACCTTCTATGTCAACGTAGCATGTGTCAGTATATAACCATAAAATTGATTGCACAAGTTAAATTAAATCAAACATCACATAAAAATTGGTGTAATGCATTTTAAATTTTCTGTTCAAAATGTCCATTTTTACCACTGGCCCTGACTCAGACGGAACTGGGGCGTGTTATTATAGTTGTAGTATAAGTGGGATTTGTGCAAAATGCCCGTTTTCACCGCAAACATACCGAGCCTCCTCAAAGTTGGGGACAAAATTGAAATCGGCGGTAAAATTAAAGAGAACGCTAGAAAGTAAGTACTTTATTCATTTAAAAAATAATAGGCAAGTTTTGTGCTTCACCTTTACTTATGAATCGTCAAATAAGATTCTGCCGCCTTTCAGAATTAGCGACAGTAGATATTTTAGAAAGAACCCTTTCCTTCATTTTCTTTTATGCTATTTTTAACTATTTGGTATTGAAATTGTCTTCTGTATGCCATCAAGCTAATGGCCAGTGAAATGGTCTACCTCTATTGGCTTATCTAAGCTGGTATGGTATGCAAAACCGAGCGTGCTGCAAAGGACAACTGCCAACAGGCCCGGCCCAACGCGATGACGCCAGGACCTAGCCGAGAATCACAGTGTACAGTTGCTTATCGCGTCTACCGCCACTTCATAATATATTCATGGAAGAATTAAACGCATACGGTATACCGATTCGCAGTCCCAGTAAGCATCTGATGCACGGAGGAGTACAAATCGTATGTTTCCTATTCCTCTCAGTACCGGATTAGGCTTATAGCATGAGTTAGCAAATGCTACGGGCCCGCGCCTTGTAGGGCCTCGTGCTTGTGCGCAAAAACATCTATCAAGTAAGATAGGTGTGGTATACCACATATACTTTCCAATGAAAAGGCGTAGTAGTACACAGGCCCCACGTATTTGCTACAGGCCCTGCGCATTTGCAGCTACAGACCCTGCGATGGTTTAAAATCCGGCACATCAGCACTGATTCCTCCCCCTCCCAGGATGTCGGTGAACCTGTGCGCGCAAGAGGGCGAGGAGCCGCGCGACGTGGTGCTGCACTTCGACGTGCGTTTCCATCGCGACAACATCATCTCCCTCTCAAGGAAGAACGGCATCTGGATCGGCAGCGGGAACTATGATACCAATTATAATATGTTTGTGCCAGGTGTGTGGTTCTTCTTCTTATTGACTTGGACAAGGGCTATTGGAAGGGTTGCGGACACTCGCCGCTCTTTAGGTGAGCCCCCTTAAAAGACCGTCATATTAGACGATAAGGGGCAAAATTAGTATGAGTGGCTCAGGGTTGTAAAGAGGTATGCTGCGCTTTCTGACGTGGTTACTTACGCGTGGCAATATGCCCTTTAACACTTCCACGCCTGGAGCATATAGCTCTAACGTTCTCTGGACAAACAACTAAGGAAAGACACAGCTGAGAGTCCTGGCCCGTCGGTTTCCACTCGGCCGACGAAGACACGCTGAGGTGGGGGCCCTCACCAACTCTCTGGGTCACTCGGGTCCGTGGAGTCGCTGCTCACCAACAGCTCGCAACAATCTGCTATGCCGTCATTGTTATTATTATTCTCATGTCCCAGGTACAATATTCCGTATAATATTCGAGATCAAGGACACTGACGTCATCACCATCTACTGCCAGGGCAAGTTCCACTCGAACTTCTTGCCCAAGATACCACTCAGCATGGCGCGGTACATCGTGGCGTGGGCGGACGTCGAAAGGGTCACCCATTGCTTCTTCCATTTAGGGAACAAGGTTGGTACGTCGTTTTCTTTTGGGGTTAGTTAGATTATCAAACATCTAGGATCATATAGGCACCTACGTGACCGTAGATATGATGTGTGGATGAAACTGTGATTAAATACAGATTTATGTAAATAGGTAAATTTCTTTTTTTTGATTGTTCAATCAACGTATCTCGTCCGCCGCCACCAACAGGTGCGCCTTCGCACCTACGCGTAATCCGACAATCTCCCCCCAAGCAACGGCCCAAGCCGAGGTCGTGCCCCATGTGGCGCCCTTGAGCTAGTTGCATGCCCCTCCGGCTGGAGCGCACTCTGCGTTCGCCCAAAAAACCCGGTGAAGCTGCAAAGGCCGCATCGGCCAGCAGCGTACTAATCATTCAAATACATACAAATACATACAGATCTGTGATAGTGTAATGTAACCATCCCCCTAATAAGTGTGGTAAAACAAACACATGTTCGTAAACTAGCGATGCTCCGATTCGATTATAGCACACCGGTAATTCATTAATAGTCGATTAACTACCTACTCGAAAATGGAATTATTTTTTTCAGGATTTTTTGTCTGTCAATTCTTATTTTTTTTTGTAAACCTTCGAGATGTTATATTGTGATGTTGATTAGAATCTTATCGTTATGTAAACAGTCAGTGAGTGGTGACGACGCGGGTGCGCCGCCGGGGGCCTTCGCCCCCCAATCCCCGCGGCCCACCATGGTGCCCGGCGATATTAAGCGTTGGTGAGCATATACACTTAATGTCCCACTGCTGGGCATGGATCTTCCCTCATTGCTGGGCGTATTTAGGGCATATTCCACCACGCTGGCCCAGTGCGGGTCAGAAATGATTTGATTAAATGCAAAACAAGAAGGTAAAGAAGGTAAAGAAGGTAATTTACGAACGGCACAACACGATATCCAATCTGTAGGGTCCCTACTGATGTCATGCCAATGTCAAGCCAGCTTGCCTTTTGACATGCCAATTTGTAGCGACCTTACAAATATCGGCCCTACTGATTTGGTCACAAGTTGTGCCGTTCATGCCCAGTTCATTCCTCGCTCGCTCTCATAATTTATTTTAGAAGTAGATACACATACCTGTTAACTTTCTATTAATGTCCATTTTGATCAGTTCAAGAATCCACAAAAAGCCCTCCCCCGGATCCCCGCAAATGCCCACCTCCAATGAAAGCTCAGATGACGAAAAACAACGATCGAAAGCCGAAGGCCGCGCGGACAGATACTTCTACGACACGCTGATGTGCCAACCCATGGAACACACCAAGTTCGGCTCGCCGGACTCAATGAAACATCGTGAACCAATGCTTAATAGAACGAAAATAGAATATGCGAGACACTTTAGAGACTTGTCAGATACCGAGAAGAACGACAGCGAAGACTATTCGGAAGAGATTGGCTCGAAAAATATGGATTCGTCCGTCGCTGAGTCGGACGTGTTGCAAGAGTTGGGTTTAAAAAAAAGAAATAGACGCGGGAAGTTCGCGCCGTTCGCGCAAGTCGTAAATTTTATGGGAAAGACGACGAAGAGAAATTAGTGTTGTGCTATCGTAACGGATTGTATTTCGAATGGTGATTTTAGTCGATTATTCGGCGATTATAGTTGATTTATTTGTTCGTTTGTATTATCGTTGTCTGTTTTTTGGGTATTTGGTAATAGTAAACTGTTTTATTTTTTTATTTCGGTAATTTTGTTATTTTAGTTGATGTCAAAAGACATGTCTGTAATAAACACAATAAAATACGGGACAACTTTTAAGTGGATAACTCACATACCTTTGCCCAGCTGCGAAACAGCTTCAGAATAGTCGTTAACGAGGTATTGCATGTAATATTTTTGAAAATAATCGTTAAGAAATGCAAATTAATTGTCAATTCTATTAATTTTAATTCCCATTCATTTTAATTGTATAAAATACACTTACGTCGTAACTTGGTTAAAAAGGTCTTATGCTACAATATATACAACAAACATTAATGTACAAACAAAACTTACTAAAAGTAACATACAAATTAATCGATTGTATCGAATAAGTATTATTTTTATTGCGTTCGTAACTAGAATCTAAATATAATCAACATGAAAAGTAATTAATGGACATACGAGTTTCATCAATTGCTTGCCTCGGACGAGTGCTGCCATCTGCCATTTGCCGCGCTGTCAGCTCGCGCGAGGCATACCTATTTGCGAGACTGCGCATTTGATCTAGACGCAGCTGATCATGTGTTCTTCAATTACTTTTTATACTGATTATACCTTCATCGACTCTTAGTCGATTTCAACGCCAATAATCGATTTTATAAGTATTTAACATCGTTTTTGATGTTAAAAATCGACTTAATGTATCGATTGAATTCGAATTGGATTTCGAATCAGATTTGAAGAATGCACTAACATTTTAGCTCTTAACAAATTCGCAGATGAGATCAGCATGGTTCTCGTTCACTCCGATCGTGAGGAGTTGTGACTTGGAGACGAGGAACAACGACTCCCCATCAATTTCGTGGTCTTGGAACAGTGATACAGTCTCCTTCCAGGCGTATTTCGATAGATGTTTCGTCAGCATTTCGACCTGTTAAAAAAAAAATGATAAGTAATTACATAATAATAATATGGAATAACTTGCCTATAACGTAATAAAAAAAATAAAATATGCGCCGGTCAATAATCTATACAAATAAATAAAATTGTAGTGTCTGTTTGTAATATTAAAATAACCGCTTTTTAATAGGTGCATTTGGATGTATACACGGTACATATACCAATTTTGTCTGTCTGTCTGTCTGTTTGTTCCCGCTAATCTCTGAAATGGCTGGACCGATTTTGACGGGACTTTCACTGGCAGATAGCTGATGTAACAAGGAGTAACTTAGGCTACTATTATTTTAGAATATTTTTTTTGGAAAAATATATGCAGTCTTACCGTCCATGTCTTGACAGTCGCGTACTGCAGATTGGAGAACGGGTTATCTGAAATAATAATCATAATTATTACTAGAAAAAATACGTGTTTCTTACTTAAATTATGTGTATATGTTTGTTTGTCAGGTGAGCTCGCGAAAGCGGTTTCATCTGGGCTCTTTTAATATCCCACTGTTGGGCACGGGCCACCTATCAATGCGAGGGGGATTAGGCCATAGTCCACCACGCTGGCTCAGTGCGGGTTGGCGGACTTAGCACGTCTTTCGAGGTATTCTCTCAGACATGCAGGTTTCCTCACGATGTTTTCCTTCACCGTTTTCCGAAGTAGGCAAGAAAATCATCCACTTTTCTCCATTGCAAAGCGGGAGATAAAAAATACTGTATAAGGCTGACTGCCACAGAAATCAAGACTCTGGACTGGAAGAAGCCCAGCTGTGAGGCACCACGGATGATATAATATATGGTAATTATAACACAGGTGTTCTGTTCTGAGACAGCTAGGTCTTGTTATTGACCCAAGACTTACGTCATCAGACATCTTCGATCAATGAGCGGTATTAATCCTATCGAAGACCTCCTGACGTGGTCTCGAAGCATCTCCAAGTAGGTCGAGAGAAAACCTACGTCACGGATTATGTCACACCCAGTCGCTCCCTCCCTTCCGTAATTCATACGCCAGAAAGAGACAAAATCACGATTTATCTTAATTTTTTTCTCGTCACAGCGGACTGTGCTGCCAGTAGGTACTTGTATAGCTAATTACCTTTGTCGTCTTTCACATCAGTAGCTTCATTTGTATCTGCCAATCTATCATTATGGAGATGTAAGTAATGAAACGGCAACAGCGGCAAATCAATTGGAGGTTTCTCTTCTTTAATATCCTTGTTTGTTAGTCCGTCTTCCTGTGTGTTTGTGACTAGCGTCTTCTCTTTAAGCGGTTTTCTTATCTGGAAAGTTATAATGGAGATGTTAGATGTGTTAATCCATAATAAATATACATGTTTATTCATTTTAAAGTCAGCTGATAATCTGTTTTGTACATATCTCAAAAAGAGTGTGCTTCGTTCCGTATGTACTTACCGGGAACGCGAAACACGACTCCTGAATCACGTATCCGTCCAAAACATGTGTCAGAATAGAATCTCGGTCTTTTTTCAATACTATTTTATCATTAACATCTAATTTCTCATCTTTCACTTTACCTAAATCATTGATTGCATCCTTTTCTTCTTTAACGATGCTACATTTATCGTTAGTAACAATTGGTTCGTCGAGTTTTTCTTTTTTATTTATTTCAGGATTATTTTCATGAGTTATTGTAGTCGTTGTTTCCGTCGTAACATTACTCTGTATTGCGTTATCGGTATTTTTTACTTCAACCGATGTATTATCAGGTTTGAAATCAATTTCTGAAGTTTGTGATGTCATATCGTGACTTGTTGCATTCTTATCATGGAGTAATCTACCTCTAGCTTGGGTAAAAACTGTATTTCTAACTAATTTATCCTTTTCAGATGTATGAACACTCATATTCGTAATATCTGCAGATTTTACAACTGTTTCATCAACTTTTTGAACATTATCTACTATTTTAAGTATTTGAGCGTTATTAGAATTAACTTGTAGCATTGTGTTAGTATTTAGACTAGTTTTGTTGTTGATTCTATGTACAGGACTTGTGTTAACACCGATTTCGTTGGATAATTTCGTTACTGTAATACTCTGTGTTACTGCATTGTAATTTGGCTTGGCTATAGCCATCTTCTTCTGTATTTCATCGGGGGATTCGCTTTTTCTCTTTCTATTAACATTATTATCTATACTACCCATGTACAAGTTTGTAGGAACATTTTGTGGATTACTCTTAGCAATATACATTGGTGAATTTTGTACTGGTTTAATTTGTATTTGCGTACTGCTATGCCTAACTTGTGGTCTGGGCTGTATCGGTCTGTATGCATAGTTTGGTAGGAAATTCCTGCCATTAGCCGCTGGATTGATGTTAGCTATGGGTACACCGTTCGCAATATTGTGAATAACTTTGTTTGCATCAACAGGTGTTGTATCTCTTACTTTAGTCACTGGTTGTACGCTGACCATGGTTGGTATATTACCTGGTTGTACATTGCGTTGTATACTCTGTGTTACTGGTCTTGGTTGGTTGGCATTTGGCGCAAACGTTTGTCCGTAGTTTACTTGTTGTACCACATTTGGCATGTTTGTAAAATTTTGCTGTAATGAAGTGTTTTGTATCTGATTCATAGCCATCATTGGCCTTGTGATTGTCTGTTGGGTCATCTGTGGCCTCATGTAGTGTCGTTGGCCTTCCAATGTCTGGTTAACTTGGCTTGGCAGTTGTCTGTGGAGATTAATTTGGTTTTGTATCATCTGTGCATTTGCTTGTATCTGATTGGGATTTGGTAAACTCTGTCCAATGTTCCTCTCGTTCTGCACCATATTCGGAACCATGTTTGACAAAGTCCGTATCTCCTGGTTCTGTGCCATAATTGGCTGTTGTATTTGGTAATTCGCGAAGTTTTGATGCAGATACAATTGATTCTGCTCCATATGCTGTTGGGATGAGGGTAGCATATTGTTTGGCAGTTGCTGGACGTAGACCACCTGGTTTTGTATTTGCCTGTTGTGGGCCCATGGTGGCGGGTTCTGGGGATTGATGAAGAAGGTCTGATTCGGTTGGATCTGGTCACCTGCAAAGTTATAGTAAATTATTTGAAATCGAGTCAAAATACGGTGCTGCACTTCTATTTAAAAATATATATCACAAACGCGTACTTGGGGTGGATACAAGGTTAAACCTAGGTCCCAGGTTCGGCTTTTGCACCTACGATCGGTACCTTTGGAACCAATATCGCGTTTCAGAATTACCTACTAGGATTAGCTTTTGAGCCTAGAATTAGATTTTCGACCTAGGTTTCAATTTTGGTAACTGCATGGGTCTGCTTTTGGATCTTTTTCGTTTGAACTATACTTTGGAGACACATATGTTCCTAGATCTATGTCATAGATAATGTCATTAAGACTAATAGCCATAGGTTCGGCCATAGATTCAAAATGTCTTACCTGGTGGCACCAATATCTGTGTTTCATAGACAAATCTGACCGGACATAGTACCATTTGTTGCTGAATCTGTTGCTGACACATCTGCTCCTGTTGGCTCATTGGCTGCTGCATCTGTAATAAAATTAAAATCATACAAAAAAAATGCTTAAAAAAATCAGAACTGTCTTTTGGTTGGAAACGTCATCGTCACTTACCATCAGGTGAGATCGAGATCAAATACTTGCCTATATTGTAATAAAAAAAAGAACGTGGTTTTTTTTTTGGATTTTGTCGAAATTGTGATTACGCATACTGATCAAATGGTAGGTATACCCTTTTTGAATCACGCTGTACATCTATTATTTATGACTATAACTTAGTTATACCTACGTTGAAGAAGTTGTTGGAAAAATATATATTTCTCGAGATACTAGTCGGTCTATTGGCGTATACCAGGACCACCACTAAACGGATTTTGATGCAACTTGGTAGCTTATAATCCGAGTCAACATATAGGATAGTTGCTATCTCGGTAAATGGATGGGTTTTCGCAGGATAGCCATAAGTCTGTAAGTATACCAAAATTCGCTGTATTGGTATGGTGTTACAAGAACTACATCTATAGGATTTGTTTTTTGTCCTGGCAACATTACAGGCTTTACTCGGATAGCCACAATACTAAAGTCAACGAAAACTTAATTACGTGCGTGTACGAGAGTATAATACAGTAATAACATTACCCTCTTTGTGGTTCAGTCGGGTAAAAAGGGGCTGATGACAGAAGGGAAAGTACATTTCTTAAATATTGACGCTAATATTTGAATTTGAATTGAATTGAATTGAATTAAGCTAATTTTACTGAAAGGAAATATTCCTTTATTTTTACAAGTAAGTAAAACTGTTATCGTGTCATGGAACGCAACCCATTGACAATATATAGGCTATGCATTTTCCCGCCATTTTGTCTGTTTTATAATCTGTGTGTCGTTTTAAATTTTTCTTCAAATATATTGTACTCGGAAAGTACTTAGTGTTTTAATTAATACATAATTAGATAAAACGTCTAATATATCCAGAAGAACTATTTAAAAAAAAACCGAAAAGTCGCTTGGCTCAGCCAAAAATCGGACCAAAATAATCGCGAAAAAACAACACTTTATTTTATGGACTAAATCGATAGGGCCAACGATATGAATCAAATCTATTCAGTAAACATCAATGGAAGTCTGTGAAATCCATGATTGTTTCAAACAGGCTAAAGAGACCTTAATCGGCATGACAATAAGGCATACAATACCATAACAATCGTATTACTTTCAACGATATCATTGTACTCTATTGAGCGCACCAAACAATTTAAACTGTGTTCCACTGAACTGAGGTTCCGGAACCACAACTTGTTTAGAATCACATTGACATCTGTGAAGTGTTGATCAAAGCTTGAATTAGGCGAGATAATTAAATTATTTACGCAACTGAATAGTAATATTGTAGTAGCAGAATAGGTAACAAAAAATATTAATAAAAACTAATTAAGTACCTATTATTATACACTACATTTTTACTGCACATGGGCAAGTCCAATCATCGACTCGTCCAACTACCGTATACAAGACAGCGACATGACGAACATGACGTTTCTAGTGTAACATGTATTTCAATGATTTATCACCATGTCATTCCCATCACATTACGATGCGATTGTGTGGAAATTGTGTTTAGGCGTACGTAAAAAATACACATCAAATATTAATTTAGTACCAAAGTACTTACTAGGTACCTACCTACCTACCAAACTTTGGTTTCTAGGGTGGTAAACAAACCATAGCCTGAATCCCCCTTCCAATGAGGGGAAGTCCACGCCCAGTATGGCTTTAATAGATGGTTATAATTATTAATGCATTTAATATGATTAAAATTAAAAGAGTAGATTAGGGAAAAATGGAACAACATACATTATACCAACTAAAAATATTTTTGAATATTTTTTTTTACTTAGATACCTAGTATTTTTCTTTTTTGGTGTCAATACAACTGATTAAGGATCCCATTATTTAGCAACTTACAACAGTTTTACAACTAGTAGTAGCAAGACGATTTGCAAAAAATGCATTGTCATAAAATCCATGACATTACATTAAAATCGATCGACTATTTTCGGTGAAAGCGAACGGCAATAACAAAAACACGATTAAAATAGGGCTCCGGTGTTTTTTTTTTACTTTGAACCACCATCTTTAGCCCCTCGTAAATCATTCAGAGATACCGTGCTATTTGCTCTTATTATTACATACACAACCATATAATATAAACCTTATTGCCAATTACATAGAGTCTGAAACACATTGGTGGAGCCGTATCTCCCTTTAGACACAAAGGTATTTCAGGGCGGCAAAGGAAATTGTACTTTTGTGGACAGGTTTAAGGTTTAGAATGAGCTGTAGGAAGCTAGTAATAATAATCGTTTTACCGCGAACAGCGGCGGACATTTTATTTTTTTTATCTCGGTCAGTGTTGTTTTATCGATGGTTGGGTTATCGATAAAAAAATAAATGTTATTATTCCTTTCCGTTTTAACGTGACAGTTATCCTGTATGATATGAATATTAATAAAATGTAATGTTGGAATTAAAAAGAAAGTAAAATATTGATTAATTTTTAGGACTAAAATTAGTACTAATGTAATTTGCGTTACATTTAACAGCATTGATAAATTATGTAAAAACTATTTTTTTTATGAAACTACAAGTTTTTTGCACGTGAAAATGTTGACATACATACAAACACATGACTTTTTGATATCCTCAAGAAATTGGGTAGAGTTAGTACAGCAGAATTCACCACGTTGCTAATAGGGTAACTTAGGCCTAGACAAAGGTCTTTATATAACTTCTTGAAGGAAAAACCACTTCAAAAAGTATTAACTTGGCATTGTTTGGTATGCAGTTAAGCTGTTATTTTTAACAGTTCTGTTTTCTAACTTCGTACTTTTTTTAAAGAAGAAAAAACTGACAACTGAAAGAACAGTTGACAATTAAATTGTCAGCTCATCTCATTTGAAATTGGAACTTACATCAGAAGCCATGTTAGCTTGCCTAACTGACTATTCATAATTGCTTTTACTGCCCATTTAACTTTTTTTATAATAATTGTAGTGATGTCTGATTTGGCAGTCTTATAACAAATGTCAGATAACGGTAAAACCGGTTTTGCTTGTTATTAAAAGTAACCGTTTTATCACTTAACAGGTAATGTAAATTGAAAATAATATTTAATACAAGACATACATATCTACAATCTTTAAAGTCTTGTCAAAAATAAAGATAGATATTATAAAAGCGAATTTTAAATAAAATTGGCTGGGTATAAACAACCTTATGAATAATTATAGGTTTAAATACAGTCCCATTGCCTAGGAGTCTATGAACTAAGTTAAAAGTAAGTTCTCACAGCATACGTTATGTAAATGAGTAAGTACTTAATAAAAAAATATAACGTCAACTTCAAATAGAACGTCAAGTATATGAAATGAATGCAGAAATGTGTAAACCCTGAAATTATTTTACAAACCAACACGCCATAGCCGTCAGAACAATAAGAAAAATATCTAATAACGAATTCATAAGTTCTATTATCCAATAAATACTAATATTTCACACGAATTTTAGGCTTGCCCAAACATTTATAATAATGTTATTAATGTTTATGCAAAGTATATGTATCTCAATACGATTCATTTAATTACCTAAATGCTCACGAGTACATTGAATAAATTAAATATCGACAGCAGTTTTATTTTATCGATAAAATGGTACGTGACCAATCACGTCACTATTAAAAATGTAGGGCGCCACAGGGGAACAGCATACCCCGCTGAGTCCTCTATAAATAAGTTACCATTCATGCTAGTGAGAGACGCCAGCATATAAGCAAGGAAAGCAAGAACGAGACACACAATGCCACCCAATCAAAATGCACAACAAACAGTATTTTAGCCTTTAGCGTATTGAAATAAGAATCTTTGAAATTGTTCATGTCTACGAATTAGTCATATGATGCCATGATACATTATATGTTAATATACTTATTTACTACAATGGTTAAGATATAGATACATGAGTTGTTGGTGAATAATATGAGACAAACCGAGATTTTTTAGTACTATAATATATTATTGCATTTAAAAAGAAATGATATTCCAAAATCAAAAGAATTCATGAAATGTGTAAATCGATTTTCAACGGTAACGGAATCTATAATCGGATTCCAATTACAAATCACCGTGACGTCACGCTCGAAATTTAAAGTTATTTTAGTGTTACAACACTCTGCGCGCACGTAAAATGATATTTAGACGTTTTTACAACATAACGCATGTTAGAAGACAGATATTTACTAAGATTTATACTAAAAAACGTGTAAAAATCTTACCGTCGCCGATTCCCGTCGATGGACACCTCCAAAATGTCAAAAAACTATAGAAAACGTATTAAAACGTCACGATTAAAGTGACTCCGGACATCTTTCGAATCGAAATGGCTGCACGAATAACATAAAAGATACGGCCGCAGTGTACTGCACCCGCACCACGAAACCTCAAGCAACGGCCCAATGTCGACGGAAACCAACAGAAACGACACCAAATCGTATCGATTTTGCTTTAACCTTGCGTTTTTGGTACAGGGGCGGCCTAACCAATGATAATACAGTGAGGAACAACGCTCCGCATTGGACGGGACGTGTTTCGAAATTCAAACACGTTCCCTGACCCCAATATCCTCTCGTCGTGTTAAATGGCCGCGACAAACCGTCACCTATCTCTTTCTCACTAACGACCATCCGTCTCGCGCGAAATAGAGACGGCGCACGTACTATTTTCAGATTTAAACTGACGGGTAATTGAGGAAACGACTATTATTATTGTTAAACATTTATAATAAACTTTATTACATTGTGTTAAGGTAAAAAATTGCTGTGAGTATTCAACTGACGAGTGGAGTGATGTCATAGCGGTAGAATGGCCGATATTATAAATTATTCACGCGATTTGGGCCTATCTGCTGACGTTAATAAAAGTTTGAGTTCATTGTGAGCGTTTATTTATTGTTAACGATGCATCATAATGTAATTGTTATACATACTTTGTCCATGGTTCACGTTCTCAGTATGATATACAAACTGAGATATATTTTCCTTATAAATGTGTACCTAGCGTATATAGTTTGCCGTCGGAAACGAATGTAGAATTTGGGAATATTTCAAGTTTTGATAAATTAAAAATATAAATTTGGTTGTAAAATTTATTTCTTATAAAAAAATATCTTATTACTCTATTACAATGTCACTTGCTTCAGTGACACTGGAATTGTAGACGAAATATCGGAGATAAATCGATCATCGAATTGTCACAAAATAACGACTCGATAAAATTAAAAGATTATTCGCAGTTGTTTGTGGCCTGCTTTCTGAAACCGAGTTCGAATCCCGGTATGGAAAAACTCTGTGGTCCGAGTCGTGGACGGTTAAGATCTATTAAAAAAATATAAACTGATATCGCCCCTGTCTATTTTACGGTACCCATAATACAAGCATTGCTTAGTTTGGTACAGTCGGTTCGTCTGGCGATATTTATCTTACATGTACTTATAATATACTTATTAGCTAACACTTTTTTTAATATTACATTATTGGAAGATAGTTCGCTACATTAGTATTTTTAAGTATCCAAAAATACTTATACGTACTACAAAAACTATGTGGTCCATTTTACCCCAACCTACCCTATCAGAATTCGTAAAAAAAAAGTTTTTCTTTTTTTTAGCTGAACCAAAGAAGTTTCGGATATCGGCCTCCCCTCGCTGCAAGAGGGAGTGAGGCTGTAGTCCACTATGCTGGTGGACTTGGCTTATCAATCCCCTGATCCTAATTATCAGATGAATAATAAATAATATAATTGTCCTAATTTAGGAAGTCCGATTGCTCTACGGTGTGGAACCTGTCTTTAACTTGACATCCAATCTGTGGGGCCGTTTTGTACGTCCGTCAGGCCAACCCACCCCCTACTATCCTAGAGACTTGTGGTGTAGTCTAAGAAAGCGGTACATATATATGCTTATGAATAGACTACAGCACAAGTCTCTATGATAGTGGGGGTTGGGCTGGCCTGACGGACGTCGTTTTGTAGGGTCCCCACAAAATGGCAAAATGTAAACTGGTTAGGACATTGATATAAAGTATGAAATCTAAGTATCTATTTACATGTTAGCGCTGGATTTTAAAAGTTTGGAGGTCACATCCATTATTATTATTATTTTATTTTTTTCCTAATGGCCTTTTTCCATTAAGTCAGGCTCAACGCGATTCTGCCAAATCCATTATTTTATGTATAATGTGTATTTATTGAATGTGTTATTGCTATTTATTACTTGACATTGGCAAAATACCCGCTAAGTTGTGAGCGAGGCCATATTCATATCCATTTTATTTCATCGCATCTCATTTCGTAAAGAAAGAAGAAGAAGTGGGGACGCCGAATAATCTCTGGAACTAGACAAATAGAAGACGAAATAATTCCTATTCAAACCTACCTACATTCAAAGGCAGAAAAATATTCACCGAAATGTATGAAGGTAACTTTCGTAAATTACAAGAACTACTTAGTAAAAGTAGGTAAGTCAATAATATTATTTATAAGTGAATACCTTCGGATGCCTTTGGAATTACTACGTAGGTATAAATAAATAAATATCGGCAGACGAACACCAACTATACGGTCGCACACTAAGCAACGCTTGTATTATGGGTACCGTACATAAACTGGGAGCGAACCCAGTATATTACTTATATAGATACTAAACATCCATCGACTCGGGTGCAAACATTCGTGCTCATCACACAAAGTTTGTCCCTACCAGGATTCGAGCCCGGGACCCTCGGCACAGAAGGCAGGGTCACTACCAACTGCGCTAATCAGGCCGTCAAACCTAACCCTAATACCTAAGTAATTTTTCAGGAGTCGCTATTCTCTACTACCAACGCTAAATAAATATTATTAATTAAATACCTACCGACCTCAATATACGAAAGCTTCTTGTGCCATAAAGCCATAAAAGAAGTGTTACTAGAAAAAAAACCAAATAAATTGTTACAGAGTTTCATTTATTAACATAACATAATCAACATTTGATATCAAAATTAAAATCAACAACATAATATCCTGCAGTTTTTAAGTCTTCAAGTCTTCAAGTCTTTAAGCTTTGGCTTTGGGTTTCATTTTTGGCGGTTTTATAATCGATCCGATGCTTTTCCGCTTCATCATGGCGGCCTTCTTTTTGGCGGGAGTCTGCATGCCTTTCGCCATTTTGACTTTTTCTTTCTTCCCCATTTCGCGGACATCTTTCGTTTTCTTTACTTTCTTAGCTTTCGGAACACTATCAATTTCATTTTTCTCCGTTGATTTTTCTGCTATTTTTACACTTTTCTTCGTGTTCTTCGTTTTGGAATTAGTTTTAGGTTTCTTTGGTTTGTCCATTTTCTCTTTGGTCTGATCGTCGTTACTTTTTATTTTTTTCTCCTTTTTCTTTTTGGCCTTCTCAATTTTCTTTTTTGGTTTTTCTTTTTTGTCTTTGCCGGGCGCTATTTTGAACGAACCCGACGCACCGATGCCTTTAGTTTGTAATACGAGTCCGTCCTCGATTGCCTTTTTAATTGTCTTCTTAATTAAATAACCGTTTTTCTCCGTATCGAAGCTGAATTTCTCATTTAAATATTTCTTGATTGCGTAAAGGGATACGCCCTTTCGTGTGTGTAACTCGACTAATGCTAGAGTGATCATAGACTTTGTTGTTAACTTTTTATCTTCTTTGTTTTGTAAATCTTCTGTGGGCTTATTAGGAGCTTTCTTCTTGAGTAAACCTTCTGACGGACTTTTGGGCATCTTCTTTTTATTCTTAGCGGGTAAAGCTGATTGCAATTCTAGATCTGATTCTTCGGACGACATTTTGTTTAATTTTTGTTGCGCAGAAATTTGTTTTGACGATTTATGTGAGCTTAACTGCGTTAAGACTTTACCTTGCAGAGGACCGGGCGTGTTTAGAGAAAAATGTGGGTAGTTTGATAAAATTAATTGTGAATGTTACCCGCCCATCATTTCTTTCGTGATAACCATAGACTATGTACATATATAAACAGATAGTGTTATCTAGAAAAGTAACTACATGAATACAAGAGGCATTATTGATTTGTTATATTTACGCGAATATTACCTACACATTGAAATAAAACTATTTTTTCGGATCTTATCGCGTTTATTGTATGTTTTTACGTTCCCGTCGTTTCGGCTGCTTTACAGCAACCATGGTCACGGGAGGACCGACTAAACCAAACAATTTGATCGATAATTAAAGAAGTCAGCAACACATAACTCCTCTAAGATGTTAGTCGAGAAACTGTCCGTCACGAGTGTCGGGACCCCAAACAAAATGCAATTCTCCGCGAAACGAAGCGAATCTAAATAAGTATTCGACACGTGTTTCGCCTCTAAACGAGGCATCCTCAGGACGGCTGGGCTACGAATGAATCGGCTCATTCAGGAGTTTCTCGACTAACATCTTAGAGGAGTTTGGTGTCGCTGTCTTCTTTAATTATCGATCAACTTGTTTGGTTTATAATTTGAAAAGTTGACAAGCCGAGGGACAGTGGTGGGTTCCTCTTCCCCCAGTTGCTTACCTCTGTATTTACCAATCATGTTGGGTCTTTATATACTTAAAGGGCGTTTCTATATAGATATGTCAAAAGTGTATACAATATAGTTAAGGCTATATGTATGTAAGGTAGGTATATTCGGGCTTAGTTTTATTACAAAGACTTTGAAGGTACCATTAGGTACGGTTAATTTCCATGTATTTTTGCCATACCTTACAGCCATACAGTAGGTAGGTACCTATATAACTAGCAGACAAAACTTATGTAACTGTTTAAATCATTCCGTGTATTTCTATCCACTTGTTAGTCGATAGAAATAGCTACGCGAGATTTTTGAAACAGACTTGCCAACAGAATTACAATACTGTTGCATATCTGTTTCACTCACAGATACATCTGTGGTTTCAATCATATCGCGCAGGTATTTCTATCAACATATTGGTCGACTATTTCGTCGATAGAAATATACGAAATGAATGAAACAGAGTTACCAAATGGCTCTGCTGTACTAGGTATCTACCTACTTAACTAGTTTATCATCCGTGGTGCTCTATCTATACCTAGATATAACTGGGATTCATCTAGTTGTAAGTAAGTCTTGATTCTGTGGCAATCAGCCTACTTATAGAGTACAGTTCTTATGGTCCTTGCAATGGACGGATCCAGGAAATCGTTAAGTGAGGGGCATTTTTGTTAGGGGGTAGGGATTTTTTGTGTGATTTTAGCTATAATAATATATATTATAATATGATATCGCCAGACGAACACACCAACTATACGGTCCCACAATAAGCAACGCTAGTATTATGAGTACCGTACAATGGACTGGGGCCGAACTCTGTATATAAGACTTATGTAGATACTAAACATCAATGACTCGGGTACAAACATTTGTGCTCATCACACAAAGCTTGTCCCTATCAGGACTCGAACCCAAGGCCCTCGGCGCAGAATGCAGGGTCACTACCAAATGCGCTAATCAGTTCTAAGAATCGCTATTATCTTACTGAAAAAAAAATGAGATTGCCGTAATAAAGTACTTCAGTCGTGAGAAACCTACATATAATAATAATAATACCAGCCCTTTTAATTTCCCACTGCTGGGCACGGGCCTCCCCTCAATGCGAGGGGGAACTACATAATTCCATTTATTACTTCCAATCGATTAATTTCGTTGCTGGTTCCAAGCACAGATGTTCCAAGACAACAATAATTTGTCCCGGGCCTGCCCGAGGGTCAAACTTCGCTGTCTTTGGTTGTCACCGCTGTGGACCCTGGCTTACAAGAGCAATAGTCGTGGGAGTGTGTGGCGGGCAAGTTCCAATATAAAGATTATGCACAGGTAGGTAATCTTATATATGGGTTATAAGTAATCAAGTACCTACCACACGTTTATTTAGCTCGTAGCGACCTCTTAAACTGCACCACAGGCTACACAGATGGCGCTGCAGTTGTGATTAAAAAAACAACCATTTGACGTTAATACCTACACAATGATAGGTGATGCCATTTAAAAAAATAACTACTTTTTTTTATGAAGAAACATTATAATGGATCAATGATCCTTGATTTGCCCCACCCTGAAGCAAACCCTGACTACGCTCAAGCCAGGTCGTCTAATTGTTCTCGAATTAGTCACTTACGTCTACGTCGATTGTGCAATTACGAATCCTTACATTTTTTGGACACATCACCCGAAAAAATAACTCCATGGAACGTCTGGTGATCCAAGGCCGAATAGAAGGCAAACGGTCGCGTGGTCGGTCTCCAACAAGATGGGTTGAATCAATAAGATCTGTTACAAATTGTCCCATAGTAGAATGTTCCCGAAATGCCCTACATCGAGATACGTGGAGAAAAATAGCAAGAGCAGCGTCCATGTCCGAACAGTGCAACCACATATCACGATATCTGTGAGTGCAACCCATTACCACGACCACTCTGACAAGAGTGCCCGACTAAGAAGATAGTCACATACGTAAATTCGATACTCATCGGTGTGATCCAACCGTTATTTCCTGGTCCTCCGCCATCGCCAACTTCCTGGTACGCATTTGATATTATTGGTCCATCTTATACGGACCCGCTCTAGGTGTGTTTCTCGGCTCGCGTACACGAAGGTCCATTCTATTATATTTTGTTTTCCGTGCGGGCCATATCGAGCAGTGGATGGAAATAAATAAACGGCCAATACTGTATAAAAACTTGTTTTATTTCACTTACAACTAACATATTGAGGTACAACTAACAACTAAGTATTGCATTGCAAGAATAGTGATCCAAATATATATCTATACATATAAATAAAATTGGAGTGTCTGTTTGTAATATTAAAATAACAGCTTTTTACTAATTGCATTTGGATGTATACACGTTACCTATACCGAAACCACATTTTTTACAATTTTTGTCTGTTTGTTCCGGCTAATCTCTGAAATGGCTGGACCGATTTTGACGGGACTTTCATGGCAGATAGCTGATGTAACAAGGAGTAACTTAGGCTACTTTTATTTAGAAAAATAAATAGGATCTCTTGAAAAAAAATTAAAACCAATGTTGCAGCGCTGCGCCTGATTAAGTTTGATAGCAACAACCTGCAACGCGTCCCGCGCGATCAGAACGCGAGCAGGCTGTTGCCAACGGTTGAGTCTTTGTTAAATACCACGCGGCCGAAGTCGCGGGCAACAGCTAGTATATATATATAACCCAGGCAAAATTATAAATTAATTACGATCCCAGACCTATACAAAGACTACATGGTTCTTAACTAAGGAACTGGGTACTGCACGATGGACTTATGCAAAAAACATTCCCAAAGCCGAAAACGATGCCGTCCAGAACAAAAATAAATATCAGGAAAAGGCTATTAAAATACGACGAGAAACTATATACTTACCACAAATGACGGGACCCCAAATAAAAATGCAATTCTCCGCGAAACGATGCGAATCTAAAAACGTATTCGACACGTGTTTCGCCTCTAAACGAGGCATCCTCAGGACGGCTGGGCCAGGAATGAGCTCATTCGTAGGGCAGCCGGGCGGAGCCGCAGGACAAAGCTAGTATGTATTTTTTTAAACATTCAACATTTGAACCGTTATTCTTGCAAGGCGCTGTATTATTATCATAATAGGTACATACTACCTGTTCGGATTAGAAGTAGGATTAAAAATGGCGGTTCATCGGGTCTGTACTTTCAGTATATCTACTATAGAATATTTGACAGCGATATTATTTATAATAACTAGTAACTATGAAACTTTTCTTATGTATATTTAAATTCATACTTACTTATTAGTTGTGACTAAAGATATTTTTTTTTTGTTGGTAAAAATATTTTTATATAATACTAGCTGTCCCGGCGAACTTCGTACAGGCAGCCTCAGAATCAAATGAATGAGAATATTTTTTGTCATTTTTATTATTTTTTCCCATGGTTTAATAGCCACTATTCGGGGCCGAGAAAAAAAACAAAGATTAAAAAAAATATTGACATATTTTTGAAGTTTTTTATTTTTCGTCTGTACCACGTTGGTGTGAATAGAGACAGCTACAGTGTGAGAGCGAGAGGTGAATAGACGTCACGTCATTTATAATCCCATCCTATAACAGGACGCATAGTACCTCCATGCATACATTGTACTGTACAAAATTAATAAGCTAACTTAATTATATCAATTAGCGACTATAAGAGAAATATTGGTTTAACATTTTCAAACGTCAATCGTGGTTAGCGGGGCCGCCCTCGCAACTGAGTGTCCGGGTTCGATTCTCACTCTGGTCTGTTAACTATTGACATGGGTCGGGATTACTAGTAACAAATATAAATTTAGCCAACACAGTCTGTTCATAGAGGCATACCACAAACACTATTCTTAAGAAAAAGACATTGTATGTGATTTATGTGTGTCTGTGTGACGTAGTGTCAAAGGTATGTTGTAGTATAAAGGTGTGTGTGACGTAATGTCAAACGTGTGTGTTGTAGCATAAAAGTGCGTGTGTCATAGTGTCATAGGTATGTGTTGTAGTGTAAAAGTCTGTGTGTTGTAGTATAAAGGTGTGTGTGACGTGTGTCAAACGTGTGTGTTGTAGCACAAAAGTGCGTGTGTCATAGTGTCATAGGTATGTGTTGTAGTGTAAAAGTCTGTGTGTTGTAGTATAAAGGTGTGTGTGACGTGTGTCTAAAGCGTGTGTGATGTGTGAAGTTGTGTGTGTTGTAGTGTAAAAGTGCGTGTGTCCTAGTGTCAAAGGGGTGTGTTGTAGTATAAAGGTGTGTGTGACGTGTGTCAAAAGCGTGTGTGATGTGTGAAGTTGTGTTTGTCATAGTGTTAAAGGTGTGTGTTGTAGTGTAAAAGTCTGTGTGTTGTAGCATAAAAGTGTGTGTGACGTGTGTCAAAAGCGTGTGTGATGTGTGAAGTTGTGTGTGTTGTAGTGTAAAGGTGTGTGATATAGTGTGAAGATGTGTGTATGTAATGGTAGTAAGCAATTATTCTGCGTGTTTGCGAAAGAGATGTAAAATTTTAAAATGTTGATGGTTTTATTGCGGACATTGGGTGGCCCCGATACAATACTTGATAATAAGTGAAACCAATAATCACAATATTAAATAATATAATGTAAACGTTAATTAATAATTATAGGAAATGCGTAATTTATACGTCATTTACTAATGTCACTGAATCCATTCGTTCACTGATTCATTCAATATCATTCACATGTTGCAGGTGGCGCCACAAATCACCGTTCCAGTGGCGAAAACTCGAACTAACATTTCATCATTCACTCAATCGTTCAATGACTCGTTGTTTATATACTGTCATGAAATTATTTATTATAATATTGTTTTTATGTGGATAGCAAAGAAATATAATTAAAATTAAGATGTATAACGTTTCACAACACTATATGTATAAAAGGTGTTACATTTTGTGAGATTAACGATCACGTAAAAATAAAAATAAACTACATAATATGCGAATGATGTTGTCTATTTTTTTTTTAAGAAAAAAAGCGGGCCATTTTCTTTCGCCGATCACGTTGTAAATGGGTATTATTATTTATAAACTTTACCTAAATACATTAGACTATTATTGTTACACCTTGTACAACGTGATACAGAATGGGCATACTAATATTTGGGTACCTGCGCTTCTTTTGCGCATTTGAAATCATGAACTGTCACTTTTGACAGATACCCACAGTATCAGTCAAAAGTGACAGTTACTATGCGGGTGCTGTTCGATTATGAATCGATTGTGTTTGCAGACTTGGGGAGACTTGGACATCAGCTGTCAAGTATTAAAATGCCATTAGATATGTACTTTTTATAAATGCAACTATTAAATAATTATTTTGTTATTTATTTGTATATTTGTACCTCAGTTCAGTGTTGGCACGTAGATTGAATACGGCGGCCATATTTATGAAACATGAATGCAGGGACTATAAGGGGGAAGGGGCAAAATTCTTTTATTTTGAATTAAGGCCAACGAGACCTGGCCGCTTGGATTTGGCCGCGACTTGGCCGCTAGGGGCTGACAGCCATAACATGGCCACTGCGACTTGGCCGCCAGGACCTGGCAGCCATAACATGGCCGCTGCGACTTGGCCGCCAGGACCTGGCAGCCATAATATAGCCGCTGCGACTTGGCCGCCAGGACCTGGCAGCCATAACATGGCCGCTGCGACTTGGCCACCAGGACCTGGCAGCCATAACATGGCCGCTGCGACTTGGCCGCCAGGACCTGGCAGCCATAACATGGCCGCTGCGACTTGGCCACCAGGAACTGACAGCCATAACATGGCCACCGCGACTTGGCCGCCAGGACCTGGCAGCCATAACATAGCCGCTGCGACTTGGCCGCCAGGACCTGGCAGCCATAACATGGCCGCTGCGACCAGGCCGCTAGAAGCTGGCTGCTAGGACAAGGCCGCCGCGACTTGGCGGCCAGGTGTTGGCCGCTTCGACCAGGCCGCTACGACCTGGTCGTCGGGGCTAATTACATTTCGTAGGCACGCGGGGTTTACATTAGAATTTTCCAGAGGCCTTGGCCTCAGCGACGAACTTCCTGAGGTGTGTGATGTACTCCAGCATCACCGTCGAGAACGCAGCGTCCAACACAAATTGGGGTATTTTACCTGGAAATAAATATACAAGGTGTAACAAAAATGGTGTAAAATATTTCGACAGGGCCTACAGTAGGTTATATATATATAAATACTAGCTGACCCGGCAAACGTTGTTTTGCCATATACATTATTTCTAGGAAAAAAAATTTTAGGTAAATATTTGCGATTATAAATTGAGATATAAACTATCCTATCTTTCAAGTTGTATAAAACTGCACACAGTGTGCAAAATTTTATTTAAATCGGTTCAGTAGTTTGGGAGTCCATAGCGGACAAACACCGTGACACGTCATTTATATATATTAAGATAATAAAATGTCGCCAGACGAACACACCAACTGTACGGTCCCACACTAAGCAACGCTTGTATTATGGGTACCGTACAATGGACTGTGGGCGAACCCAGTATATAATACTTATATAGATATTTAACATCCATGACTCGGGTACAAACATTCGTGCTCAACACAAAGTTTGTCCCTACCAGGATTCGATCACGGGACCCGCGGCGCGGGAAGCAGGGTCCCTACCAACTGCGCTAATCAGTATAAATCCGAGGGCAGAAGCTAATACTATACAGGAAGATTCAGAAATGGTATACTAAGCTTTGAACCTGCGCTTCTTTATCGCATTTATAATCATTATATGAAAATCAAAATTTAGATATGTCAAATGGAAACAAAACCCACAATTGTCATTTTCTTGGCAACATTTTTTGTTAATGTTAGTATAGCCTTTCTGAATCACACGTATAGATCATAAGCAACCAAGGCTCGGGATCACCCCTAGTCCATTTTACATAACCCACAAAACAAGTGTAGCTTAGTTTGGGTTCGTGCAGTTGGTGTTTTCGTCTCGCGTTAGAATCGTTTATCTCAGTTTTCTGATACACATTGTATATATACACACCTTTAAGGTCACAGCACATCAGCCATTGAAAGGTAGTGTGCGTCTCAATCTTGCCGCCTGGTGTTTGCACCGCCTTCGGCCGCAGGTACCAGCACCCGACCTTATTATGACCTCTATGAACAAACACATAAGGTTCAATCTCCTTTCACCACCAAACCACGCAAAGGTGGCGACAATAAAAAAAAATCAAAGATCATAAAAACCGGCCCACCCGTTCTTGAGTTATAAAAGGGCTAACGTAACGTATCGTGTATACCAGGGGTTCCCAAACTTATGTTGTCCACTGCCCACTTTGATAATTAATTATTATTTAGCGCCCCCATTCTTTCACCTACTTAAAAACCACTATAACTACAAATTAAACTAATTATTGTAAGCCTTTACACAACGCCCGCATTTTCTGGGTCTCTTACCCCTTACTCCCCTTTAGAAAGAAGAAAGAAAGAAAGAAAGAAAAAACATTTATTTAGCAACAACACAAGACACGAGATTACATAAACAAACTTATAACTATAAACGGCTTATCATTATTAAATTTAAACAATAGTGTGTCAGATACAGGCCTGCAGCGCCCACAGGGGGGCGTTATCCCCGACTTTGGGAAAAGCTGAGTGTACCGACTGACCTGACCAGCTCCCTGCGCGGCGGGTACCCGGGGACTTGGACACTGACGACGCTGCTGATGTAGCTGTGCGCGGTCTCCTGCGAGTCGTGGAGCTCGCGGCCGTCCCGCGCGAGCGCAGCCGTGCGACGCAGGACCACGAAGTCCCGGGACGCCACGATGCCGCGCCCGCCGGCCGCCGACACTTGGTACGTGAGGTCGACGCCGGGACCTATTTCCTAGGATTAGTAAAATGATATTGTATGAATAGGACAGCTGAGACCTGGAGGGCGAGGTCGTCGAGGATTAGTTAAATTAGATTGAATTTATAGGACCGCTGAGACCTGGTAGGCGAGGTCGTCTAGGTTTAGTAATACTATATTGAGTGAATAGGACCATAAAGACCTGGTAGGCGAGGTCGTCTAGGTTTAGTAATACTATATTGAGTGAATAGGACCACACAGACCTGGTAGGCGAGGTCGTCTAGGGTTAGTAACATTATATTGTATGAATAGGACAGCTGAGACCTGGTAGGCGAAGTCAACGCCGAGACCTATTGCCTATGTATATTAAGCGCATTATGTTTCTACGTTGATGGAACAGAAAATACTCCCGAAAAAAAATCGTTTTGTGGGGAACAAAATTTATTTTTAAATCGACATTTCAAAATTTTTACTTCACATTTCATTTACAAATGCCCTAAACAAGCGCAGATTCAAGGTTAAGTATACCCTAACTGAATTACTCTCTATAATGTTAAGTTCTCAGAAAACTCTCATAGCGCGATTCAGAACTGTATGAAGAATCGTCAGCGCCATCTATGCGTCATGGAGCGAGGTTGAAGAGGTCGCTACAGAATTAAAGGTTACATTGTATTTATTAGGGCTTTACCTTAATTACTTCACTCTTGAGTATGGTGGGATTCCATTCAGGTATCTTGGTGACATTGTCTCTGAAGTCGTCGAATAAGAACTTCGGGGGACACTCCACTGTGCCCTGGAACCAATAAATGTGAACCTCACAGTCGTGCAGGATGGTCTAAAGTCGAGAAGCTACGGCCTGTTGCGCAGATAACTTTTGCCAACCGCATTGGCAGTAGATAGTGACCCTAGTGTGTTGAACATACCATCTGTATGGTCCCAAACTGAGCGAATCTTGGACAATGGGTACCGTACAATGGACTGATAGCGATTCCAGTATTATAATTAGTTATATAGATATCAAACTTCAATGATTCGGGTACAAACATTCGTGCTCATCACACAAAGTTTGCCCCTACCGAGATTCGAGCCCGGGACCTTGGATCCAAAATGCAGGATTACAAATTCCTCCCGAGACCATGGTTGCTGTAAAGCAGCCGAAACGTCGGGAACGTAAAAACATAAAATGAACGCGAAAAAATCCGAGAAGAATTAGTTTTATTTCAATGTGTAGTATTCGAGCTAATATAAGAAATCAATACATATATACCTACTAGCTGCGCCCCGCGGTGTTACCCATGATTAAAAAGTATGTCTTTTTCTGTAAATCATATCGATCCTTTACTCTATGAAAAATCAAAACAAATCTATACCACGGGAACCATACATATTACTGGGATAAAAAGTAGCCTATTAGCTATTCCAGACTATAATCTATCTCTGTGCCAAATTTCAACCGGATCCGTTCAGCCGTTCTGGCGTGATTGAGTAACAAACATCCATCCATCCATCCAAACTTTCACATTTATAATATTAGTGGGATAAGTCGTGTTGATTTATACTCACAGTGAATCTGTAGACCTTGCCGAACTGCTCCGTCTTCCTGGACTCCACGATGTCTCCCTTGTGCGACCCTCGCTTCTCGACGGTCCAGTTCGCCAGGTTCACTATATGCCACGCGTTCGCCGTGCTCTCCTGCGCCTTCGCTTTGTACTCGTCTATCTGTGAACAACAGAAGCTTGGTGCTTGAATATACCTACTGTGTGTAAGAGGTTGCGTGACGAAAACTGTTGCCGTCGAATCGACTTATGAATCTGGACGTCAAGTGCGACCTAACTGTATACTTTATAGCCTTTCCCAAAGTGGGCGATAACGCCCCTTGTGGGCGCTGCAGGTCTAAGGGGGGCGGTAGGAGACCCAGAAAAAAATGGGGGCGTTGTGTAGAGGATTACAATAATTAATTTAATTTGAAGTTATATTGGTTTTTACAGGCAGTAGACAAAATAAGTTTGGGAACCCCTGCTTTATACTCTACCGTATTCAGACATTTTGTATGGAGAATTGAAAAGCGCCTTTAGCGGACGGTACTTAAAACATTCAATTCTCCATACAAAATGTCCAAATACGGTTGACTATAAAGTATACGGTTAGTTTACGAATAATCTCGCACTTGACGTACTGGAAGCCCCGCGGATGAAATTTTCCGTCGATCTTTTCATGAATATAACACCTTCTTGGCAGTGCTGTTATACTGATTTTGGCATGAGATCATAATACAATTCTTAATATTGACTGACTGACTGATAACACCCAGCGTAAACTGTTGAACCTAGAGAATATAAACTTGGGTTATGGGGTGCAGTAAGAACGGGTTTTTGGAAATTCCACCTCTAAGGGCTTCAAAAAGGTGACAGAAATACATTTAAAGAAGGTTGCGTTCTATTCCATCAGTAATATTTGAGATTTTAATGTTTTCCGTCATTTTGTCACAAGGGTCACGTGACCCGGAGGCCGCGTTTAGGCCGTATTTTTATATTTATTTAAACTTTACAATCGAATTTTATGGAAAACACTGGAATGTACAATGAAAGAACTATATTGTTAGCATCATATTAAACTAAGCAAAAAATTTAAGATAGATTTTCAAACACAGTCAAATCGCCTACTGTGTTATCTATGACCCATTTAATAACCGATTAATTGACACAACCCCAACAAACAACGGATCAAGGCTACAGCAGATTAGGCCGTATTGATTGCTGATAAAAAATCAACTAATCCGCTAATTACATTCATATCAACCTCGTCTTGAGTGTGAATTATCTTAATTACAACACTGGTATCGGTCAAGGACTTACCCAGTCTGCAGATTACATGTAATCTTACTGCACTATAATGAGCTTGGATCACGTATACACCGTTCTATAACATTATTTTGGGGTTTTTGTGGGTCTTTCCTTACCCTAAGCGGCAGAATTAGAATACTTCTTATTCATGTATACCAGGGATTCCCAAAGTGGTCGATATCGACGCCTTGGGGTCGATTTCGATGCCCCAGGGGTAGACATAAACGAAAACTGTTTTTGGGGGTGGACGAGGTCTAAAAATTGACCCCTATTGATTAACACAAGTTCTTATTTGAAACTTTCAAGATACTGTATAAGTTGTGTTACGTGTACCAACTTGTTATAAGAATGACTAATATGTGAGTAGGAAGTATCATTGTTGTACTTTTAAAAAAGTCAACAAGCGATAAGCGTGCACAAGTTCGTACAATATGAAATTATTATTTTATATTGATAGGAAAAAAAACTAGAGATAGGATTTTTAAAGTAATATGGCTATGGGGGCTATTTGGAAAAGGGGTCTCTTGCCCAAAATTGTTTGGAAATCACTGATATAAACCATTAAGTACAGTACTTATGAACCGTCAATAATCTCACACAATGTTAAGCTACAACTTCACCACCTGTTCGGAATGCCGTTCCTATGGAGAGGAACGAGCGAGAAACTCCATGATTGCGTTTTTTGAAAGGATCTTATAAACGTCTGTCCTGATTAAGTTTTGTTTTGTTGTGTTGTGCCAACGTCACCCTTCTGACCTTCCATCCAAAATGAGATAGGGACTTGAAATAAACACATACAAAAAAATACAAGCAAGACGATCTTATAATAAAAAAAAGTGATTGACCAAATTCTTCTTCTTCTTTTTTTAAGGTAAACAATCGGCAACAAAATTGTAGCCATTTTGCCAGTGTCGAGTATTACTTGATATTGATTTATAAGTACCCCTGATGATATTTTTTTGGCAGTGATCATGCTTTCTGTGCCGAGGGTCCTGGGTTTGAATCCCGGGACAAACTTTGTGTGATGACCACGTACCCGAGTCATGGAATTAACCATCCATCCATCGATACAAGTATTATATACTGAGTTCGCCCTCAGTCCATTGTACGGCACCCATAATACATGCGTCGCTTAGTGTGGGACCGTATAGTTGGTGTGTCCGTCTGGCTATATTACTTCATAATCAAGACGACCTTCTTGTCAACCCAACTTTATTTATTTATTTATTTATTTATTATAAAATGCTTGTTGTGCTTACAGCAATGCCAAGACGCACAACAAGCTAATAAGGTACAGTGGCTTATATTTAGGTACTTAAAAATCGTATGCAGTAACTTATAAACATGTGTAATTTCATGTTGAATATATCAACGTCTGGTTGGTTCGCAATCAATGCGTTGAGTAGATGTACGGCTTGGGCTGTCGGGGCATACTGCGCGGTGCGCGTGCGCACCGGCGGGGTCGCGAGCAGGCGCCGCGTGTGTGCCCGCCGCAGCCGCTCCGGAGTGATCAGTGAACAGCGCGACAGAGTGGTGGGGTTATCTATTGCATTATTGAGAAGCAGGAAATAGTGAAGCATTATTGCACATTTGCGCCTAAGCTCCAATGTATTTATGCCAACCACGCCTGCTACAAACAGTGATGGGTAAAGATATGGGTAGTAACCGTATAATTTTTTATAAAGAAAGCGACAAAACTTTTTTTGTACTTTCTCAACCATTAATTTATATTTACTTTCATGAGGATCCCAGATTATCGCATTGTACTCTAATTTACTCCTAACAAATGCGTAATATAGGGTAACAATCGTACTTCGACTATCGAAGCGATCGGACTGCCGCATAACAAATCCGAGGGATTTGAAGGCTCGGCCACATAGCTCCGTAATATGAGCGTTAAATGTCAGCTCATTATCTAGGGTCAGGCCCAGGTCGTGAATCTTTGACACGCGCTCCAGAGGGACACCGAGCATGTTATAGGAGTGTACAATTGGTGAACGGGAGCGGGTGAAAGTAATGGTTTTGCATTTGGTCACGTTGAACTCCAGTTGGTTATGTTCACTCCACTCTACAACACTATCAATGTCTTTCTGTAGGGCGTCGCAGTCTGCTACGCTGCTTATACCCAAGAACAATTTCAGATCATCAGCAAACATGAGACACCTAGCTGAACTGACTACACTCGGCAGGTCATTGATCATTATCAAAAATTGAGTGGGCCCAAGCGTGCTGCCCTGGCTTACACCGGAACAGGTCATATATGAGTCCGAGCGATATCCTGAAATTTGTACATATTGGACCCTATCTGAAAAATAACAAGCAAATAATTTGAGTAGTTTAGGAGTGAACCCAATAGCAGAAAATTTTCTCAATAGTAGATCATTGTTAACGCGATCGAACGCTTTTTTAAAATCAAAATAAGCTGCGTCCACCTGTTTCATATTGTCCATCTCAGTGACAGCGTAGTCTATAAAGTTAATGTGGTTAGTGGCGGTAGACCTGCCCGCCCTAAATCCATGTTGAGTATCGCTGAGCTGCATATTGACCTGTCTAGTGATGTGGCGGTTCAAAATGGATTCAAAGACTTTGCCGAATGCCGACAGAACAGCTATGGGCCTATAGTTTTCAACCTTTGATCCAGAACTATCCTTGGGTATAGGAGTTACCCTTGAGACTTTCCACTGGGATGGGTATGTTGCGGTACTAAGGGCTAAATTGTAGATATAAATTAATGGTCGTTTAAGCACATCGAAGCAGTCTTTGATGATAAAAGGAGGTATTCCATCTGGTCCTATGGAAGAGTGTGCCTTTAGTCGTCTAACTGCCCATAATAAGTCCCGCGAATTAACACTATCTACAGCTATGCGATAGGAGCTTAACGAGTTGGCCGTTTCTCGCTCCGCATCATCAGATGATAAATTTGGGCGATTATCTAAAAATACAGATTTGAAATAATTAGCAAAAGCATTGGCTGCATCGGTGCCGGTTACGATATTTCCTTCGCATTCGAATTCTTTGGTAGACTGTCTCGTAGATTGCTGATCTTTCACGAATTTCCAAAATTTCCTCGGATTATTTTTAATATCATATTCTGTTTTCTTTATATAATTATTATAAGCTAGATCGATTAATTCTTTCACTCGCTGACGATAGAATTTAAACATTTCCCTATTAAAATCTTGTTGGTTTACCTTAAACTTTTTCAGATGAAAAAATTTATTCTTAATGTTTGCTATTACTTCAGATGTATACCAAGTAGGGTACTGGTAACGCGGATTGGTATTAAAGGGACGCTTATAAGGAACATAAATATCGAAATATGCATCCAGCTTGTTATACAGTGCACTTACAGCTGTATTTACGTCTTTAGATGCATATATCTCATCCCATTCTACAATAGAGGCAAGGGCAGCATATAGCGAATGGAAATCAGCCTTGCGAAAGTTCAACTCACGGGACATTTCAACGCGGTCTGGTTGCGGCGAGCGCCCGCGAGACGCGCGGTCACGGGGCCCCGCCGGGCGCGAGCTACTCACGACCACAGCCAGAGGAGGATGGTACGCATCAGCGGGCACCAGAGGCTCAATATCCCCACTTACCATAGTCCACTCATCGCAAAGATTACTCAGAACCAGATCTAACATAGTACCATATTTGTTAAGTATTGTGTTGTGCTGTTTCAATTTACAATAGGTTACCATATAATTAAATTGCATTATAATATTCTGATTACAAGAGTTCAAATTAAAGTCGCCAACGACTAGCATATCTAATTTTGGATATTTAGCTACAAGATTTTCTAAAACTGTAAAAGTATTTTGGTATTTTTCTTCACTAGAATTTGGTGGAATGTAAACAACACAACAGATGGCTTTCGTATACTTAAGAGTAACTATGGCTATCACAAGCTCAATGTCATTAGAGTAGCCGTCGACATCGACTATCTGTTGCACTTTAATCGTGTCGCGAACTGCCAGCAGTACTCCTCCCCATCCTGAGTCACCAGCGCGGTCGCGGCGTAATACGGAGTATCCTGGCGGAAACAATTCCGCATCGTTGACACTGCTCACTAAAAAAGTCTCAGTGAAAGCAAAGAGATCAGCTGATTCTGCTAGTACAGATTTTTTGCAATGATCAAGCTTAGAACGGAGCCCTCTAACGTTCTGATAAGCAAGTGTATAGGATTTACATCGATTGCCTTTGCACGGTTTGCTGTGGCTTGCGAAATCCATTACGCCACGGCTTGATGTAAACACCTTCTGGCCAGTGCTCCGGTGACAAGTATTGATCAAATTTCTTAGTGGGCACAGTTAATTTAAATGACGCATAATCTCCGCGGGGCTTTAAAACTTCAGCCGAGCAATTTTCGTCAGGATTAATAGTACGGAGATGTTGTACCACTTGATCAACTGTAGTCCCAGGCCTAACGTAGTACAAATGCAAGTATGTTTTGCGTTCTGCAGCCGACAGGGATGAGGAGGTGAGCATAGCCGTACCACGAACCACATTGTCGAGCGAGCGGTGAGAACGACGACGATTAACCTCGGTCCAATCTCCCCCACCCGCCGCCGTCGCAGTATCATCGACTTCCAGCGCCTCGCTATGCGAAGCAATGTCGAGTTTAGTCGGTTGCGGTATCTCCGGTGTGCAGGTAGTAGGGGACGATGACTTCGCCGGCGCGCTTTCGGTGGCCGATCGCGATGTTCCTTTTCGCACACCGGCGGAGATTGCCGATGCAGCTCGATTACGGGCCTCACGTATTGGTCGCGCGCACTTTTGCAATGCTTGACTACCGTCTTTTTCAATGTTATTAACTTTTGGTGTCACTGATTCTACACAAACTAGTTTCTTAATTAGCTGATTTTGCTCAATTATAAGGTTTTCGAGCGAATCTACTTTGCTCTGCAGTGAGACCACAGTTTTAGTTAGGTCGCGGATAGCTTGTTCGGCACTTTTAGCAGACATTACTAATAATTTAAAGGCAAAACACGGAGCGTGACAAATAAGTGTAGTTTACCCACGGTGTCGTTATTTTATATTATTATTATTACTAGGTCCGCCCCGCTGTGTTACCCGCGATTAAAAAGTATGTCCTTTTCTGTAAATCATGTCGATCCCTTGCTCTATGAAAAATTAAAACAAATCTATCCCACGGGAACCATACATTTTACCGGGATAAAAAGTAGCCTATGTGCTATTGCCAGACTATAATCCATCTCTGTGCCAAATTTAATCCAGATCCGTTCAGCCGTTCTGGCGTGATTGATTAACAAACATCCATCCATCCATCCAAACTTTCACATCTATACCAAATAAATAAAATTGGAGTGTCTGTTTGTAATATTAAAATAACCGCTTTTTACTAAGTGCATTTGGATGTATACACGGTACATATACCAAACCAACATTTTTTACAATGTTTGTCTGTCTGTCTATCTGTCTGTCGGTCTGTCTGTCTGTTTGTTCCGGCTAATCTCCGAAATGGCTGGACCGATTTTGACGGGACTTTCACTTGCAGATAGCTGATGAAACAAGGAGTAACTTAGGCTACTTTTATTTCAGACTAGCTGTTACCCGCGACTTCGTCCGCTTTTTGTTAAATGCCCCACGGACGAAGTCGCGGGTAACAGCTAGTTTATAATATTAGTGGGATAGTGGGGTTTCACTTAACTTACAGTCAACCATTCGGCTTTAAACTCCTCTTGATGCGTAGTAAAGTTAAACAGTATTTTCATCCAATTCGTGATAGAATAGCCTGACTTAGACAGCCTCTTCTCGTATTCATCTTGTGTTTTCACATCTTCGAGTTCCTCGACCTTCTGTTGTATATCCTCGTCACTCAGAGATGGCGCTGTAGTCGCAGGTAATGCAGATGGCGACGCGGCCATTTTGGATTTTATAACTTTTTTTTAAATTTATGTACAGCACTGTGTATTTGTTCCGGCTTGCTGTTGTGTGTTTGTTTTCGGCACAGATTGTATAATTAAATTTTATTCAATTTTGGTGGTTCTATACTAGGTGAAAAATAAAAAAGTACCTAGATAAGTACGTCATGTTTATTTGACGACAGCGCAGAAATATGACGAAACGTTTGCCCAGATATTAATAAGGTGGGTACGCGTGGAATTAGGTTAAAAGGTTTTTGTGTTTTTTTTCGAAGATATTAAAATAAAATATATATTGATTGGAAGAAGAAAAACATGAATTTGTGGCTAAGCCTTTGAGGATCCAACCAACGCATAATATTAGCTTCGTATACAGGAAAATCGTAAAAAAAAATTTTTAACTTGTTCAAGTTGCTGATGATTTAAAAATATAAAGTTGTATTCATAATAGTACATTATGATACAAGTGACCTAAGTCGGTCATTATACAGTCGCGGCGGGATTGAAGCCCGAGCCGAAGCCCCAGCGCGCTATGAAGCCGAGAGTGTAATGACCACACACGCTCACGCATGCCCTACGACGTTATGAACACACTAGTGAGAAAAAAACTCACACTATACGTAATTTTTTATTACATTATCGGCAAGTATTTGATCTCGATCTCACCTGATGGTAAGTGACGATGAGATCTACGATGTAGCATACTTGCCTAGAATATACATACTCAGACAAATATTTGTGAAACATGGCCACTGAACAAAAATGGCTCCCAGATTTTTTTCGCGTGCCGTTTGAAATAGAGGCACAGATAACAAAATCATAAAACAATAGTTGGTTGAATATATTTTTTTGTAATAACTCAAATGTATATTAATTTTATGACCAAATAAATAACTTGGAAAAAAAATAAGTATCACAGTTTATTTAATCACAAACGATTTAGACCTTTTTTTGACATGAAACCTCTTTGTCAACATTAAAAACACAAGTGATAATATAAAATTAAAAGCACGCATGTGTAATAAGCGGCATTATGAACCTTAACTCGGTGCGATAAGAGCCACTTTACGAGTTAATGTGTTGAAAATAATATTATGCAAATTGCTAATAAAATTGATCGACTCGTGCAGAGAACCCAAGGTCAATATAAGAAAAAGTTTGAAAAGGAATAAACATAGTTTATTTATTTTTTTAACTCGGATCTGTAGGTCAAGTGCGAGCTAACTGTATACTTTATAGTCTACCGTATTCAGACATTTTGTATGGAGAATTGAAAAGCGCCTCTAGCGGACGGTATTTAAAACGTTGAATTCTCCATACAAAATGTCTAAATACGGTAGACTATAAAGTATACGGTTAGCTTACGAATAATCACGCACTTGACGTACTGAGCTTCTAGATACCTAGCTAGAATAATTATACGGTTACAAGAAGTCTGAAGGTCAATCCAAATTCTACCTATATTAATATGCATGTAATTCATGATTTAGCAATTTTTTTTTAAGCCAAAACTTGCTTAGTGTCAGACATTCACGGCCATTGGATACATAATTATTAAATTATTATTTGTATTTATTCTAGGTCAAAATACTAATATTTTAGGGGGATTAGGTCATAGTCCACCACGCTGGCCCACTGCAGGTAGGCGAACTTCACACGTGTTTCGAGGGCTTCTCTCAGACATGCAGGTTTCCTCACAAACCTCGCCATAATGTATATTGTAATAACACTTTTTATACACTTATTATTGGCATTTAAGCAACATTGTGTGCGCCAAAAAAGAATAGATTTTTTTTTATATTCTCGTGATTTTAACCCGTCCACGCGTACCAACTCCAAGAGACATCTAGGAAACTATTCAACCCTGATTTATAAACCAGTTCTAGTATATTAAGGTACACTACAAAATCGCCGCTACGAATGGAGTCATGAAAAAAAAAAACTACAACTTTTTTATATCGTTACAAACACTGGTGTACAAGGTATTCGCATTTTTATCAATTTTTAAGCGCAATTTTTATGCTTTCACACGACCTCAGCCGCGAGTGGAAACTAGTGTGTTTAAAACCGTATTTTTTATGAACACTCGCGAGTTTACTCATAAAATTGTCTCGATCCGATGGCGATCTGCGCGTGAGTTCCCCATAAAGCGTCGCAATAAACTGAGATAGCTGTCGAACGTGAGTGCTAACTGTATATATATATACTTTTTGTATTATGTTTATCGAGTGCGTAGGCGCCACGTAAATGTGCCTATTATATTCTGCGGTATCGTCGCGTGCGCAAGTGTTTAATTATTAATTTATAGGCACTATTATTTATCGGTTGCAAACTTGTTTATCTATACTCTATACAATTAAATAAAATTGGAGTGTCTGTTTGTAATATTAAAATAACCGCTTTTTACTAAGTGACAGGACTTTCACTGGCAGATAGCTGATGTCACTTTTGACAGATATTTCTGTCAAAAGTGACAGTTACTATGCGGTTGCTGTTCGATTATGAATCGATTGTGTTAGTAGACTTGGGGCCCAGGTACATAGCGTACCATTTTCTTCATACTCGTAGATAAATATTTAGCGGAAAAGGGAAGATCTTCCAGCCAGGCGGGTGGTATGCCTGGCGGTGCCCCAACGGTTCTTGTCGGGATCTTGTATATATGCTACGTGAAAACTGTCATAGCGCGATTCAGGATTGTATTGAGAATTGTCTATTGGTCTGAATGCGTCTGCAGCACTATTTGTGTAGTGGCGAGGTTACAAACAGTTAATTACATTGGACTTAGTAATCATTACACCAACGAGGGATTATAATTATAACGGATAATGTATCATCATAATATGACAAAGAGTTAAGTGTAGATAAAGTGCGGTGACCCATTTACAATGGCCGATAGTACACAAGTGGACCATGTTGGGACATGTATAAATATTGGAACGAAGTTCCTTATCGCGCGTTGCGAAAGGGGGCTAGACGGAAAAAATTAAGACGAAAGTTTGTAACGACACTTTTTGTAAGCCATGCGGCGTGCGAATGTTTCTCTGTCTCTCTCTCTCTCTCTTATAGAAAGCAAGCCAGATATTTTCGTTTCGTCTTTCTATTTCGCATTGAACAGTGTGGTGTCGCGATGATTATCTTTGTTGAGTGTATACAGGTTTTTTGTACATAATAAATAATATATATATATATATATATAGCCAATAATGGCTATATATATATATATATATATAGCCATTATTGACCCGGAAATTGGAAAGATTCCCCGGTATCATAGACCAAAAAAAAACATTGTCCACGCGATCGAAGTCTGAGGCATTGCTCGTACCGACTTCTGAATAATTTGTTCATTGTTTAATCGTATTATTAGTCGAAAACATTATCCATGATGCTATTTGTAAATAATAAAAACTTGAGAGGTGTCAAGGGACACCCGGATGGAACGAAGTTCCTTTCGATTAATTAGTGAAGGAATTGTAATAAAATTTATTTATTTTTAAGTTATTTATTATTTATTATGTACAAAAAACCTGTATACACTCAACAAAGATAATCATCGCGACACCACACTGTTCAATGCGAAATAGAAAGACGAAACGAAAATATCTGGCTTGCTTTCTATAAGAGAGAGAGAGAGAGACAGAGAAACATTCGCACGCCGCATGGCTTACAAAAAGTGTCGTTACAAACTTTCGTCTTAATTTTTTCCGTCTAGCCCCCTTTCGCAACGCGCGATAAGGAACTTCGTTCCAATATTTATACATGTCCCATTATCGGGTGAGGTCATATTCATATCCATTTTATTTCATCGCATCTCATTTCGTAAAGAAAGAACAAGAAGAAATCAATAAACATTGTATGAAGTTGCCGCACCACATTCATCGTTAATCCACACAATTAATCGATAAATTAAGTCTCCAATTGACTTCACGATCAATTGACATTAATTGAGATGATTCATCTGGATCTCGTTCTTGCGCTACATTGCAAGTACTCGTCAATTATCGTCTAGCTCAGGGATTCCCAAAGTGGTCGATATCGACCCCTTGGGGTCAATATCGGTTTCCCAGGGGTCGACATAAACGAAAACTGATATTAGGGGTCGCGAGTCTAAAAATCGACTCCTATTTATTTATTTATTGAACACAAAACAGGTTACAATCAAGTTTGCATTAATTGTAAATTAATTTAATTAATTAACACAAGTTCTTACTTGAAACTTTCAAGATACTGTATAAGTTGTGTTACGTGTACCAGCTTGTTATAAGAATGACTAATATTTAAGTAGGAAGTATCATTGTTTTACTTTTTAAAAAACTCAACAAGTCGATAAGCGTGCACAAGTTCGTACAAGATTAAATTATTGTTTTTTTTATCAATAGGACAAAATAATAGAGATAGGATTTTTAAAGTAATTTGGCTATGCCCTCATAGCCAAATTCGGTATTCTGAGGTATCATTTCAATTTGGAAAATATTCTGGTCATAGTCTCATACCTGTTCCTGTGTCAATATGACCTGCTCCCCAGGTCTTCGAGGCTTGGGACTGGACTCTGGTGTTTCCACCGGCGAGAACCATTTCACAGTGGACTCGGCGTAGTTGGACCGGCCCGCCACGACGTGGCTTGGCTGCAGCAGCGGCGTCCGCTCTGAGGCCCCGTGATGGACTGGGGAGCAACACACAATCAATTGAAGACCTGGGCCCCAAGTCTGCTAACACAATCGACTCAGAATCGAACAGCAGCCGCATAGTAACTGTCACTTTTTACAGATATCCCATACAGTATCTGTCAAAAGTAACAGTTACTATGCGGTTGCTGTTCGATTATGAATCAATTGTTGGGGCCCTGTAGGGTAAGCAGGAACTCTTAATGTTACCGTAACGTCATCGAGGAATCATGCTGTCACTTTCATACTTACTTATAAAACCTGTAGTGTGAGAGGGATGGACGACGCTTACGTACCGAAATGGTACGTAAAAAGGATGGTACTTGAGGTACTGATCAGCTCAGTTGGTAGTGACCTTGCTTTGTATGCCGAGGGTCCCAGGCTCGGATCCTGGTAGGGAACTATTGTGTGATGAGCACGAATGTTTGTACCCGAGTCATGGATGTTTAATATCTATATAAGTATTATATACTAGGTTCGCCCTCAGTCCGTTGTACGGTACCCATAATACAAGCATTGGTTAGTTTAATAATTCCAGCCCTTTTTTATGTCCCACTGCTGGGCACGGGCCTCCCCTCAATGCGAGGGGGGCTTAGGCCATAGTCCACCACGCTGGCCCAGTGCGGGTTGGCAGACTTCACACATCTTTCGAGGGGTTCTCTCAGACATGCAGGTTTCCTCACGATGTTTTCCTTCACCGGTTAGTTTTGGTTAGTTTATAAAAATTATAATATCGCCAGACGAGTACACCAACTATACGGTCCCACACTAAGCAACGCTTGTATTATGGGTCCCGTTTGGGACCGTGGTTCTTATAAGTGGGTACATACTCAGGAACATATTGCAATAAAAAAAAATTAAAAAAAGAACAGCTCTTTCAGGAGTCCTAACCACAGTTCAAGGGTTATAATGAATCTGGAGTCTCACCTATGGACTCGAGGAGCTGCTTCGCCTGCAACTCCTGGGGCAGCACCCTGAAGTCCAGGAACCAGGTCTCCCCCCACGCCAGCGTGAAGGAAGTCAATATGAGGAACACCTCATATACAGGCTGGGTGGCGTGCGGCCACTGTTGGGGGAGTTACGACCTTATTACAATGAGTGGTGGCATTATTTCCTTCAGCGGAATTATTTTAGATCATTTCAAATCGACATCGATTTTCTTTCGGGACAGATTACCGCAATCAATGCAATGATGCAGAAAGATACCAATTGATTGACTGATTGTGAAGTCAGAATTTCGACATGTAAATTTTTACCTATAAAAATTAAACCTGCTTTCAAAAGTCACATTTGTCATTTTGTTAGAAAAAAATTAAAATCGACATATCGAAATTCTATTTCGACGTAATGATTGCAAACGCGCTAAAGAAGCTACTTTTTGGGGGTAGTCGAAGAGAAAGGCTATTAATTATGTTTTATTTTGTGAAAAATGTGTTTTTATTCATGTAAACCATTAAGGTGGAAGCGATCAGTCGCATTCCCATACATATTTCAACATGGTAATACTCGATACACATACAGTTTTTTAGTTGTACAAGCATTGTTATCAATTCTCTATAAATTAAAGAGCTCGCAGATGAAATATCAGGCAAAATCTTATAGTAATAACATCATAAAACGATATTAAATTTTAGGCTTGTGTGCGTGAATAAAAGCGCCTCTGTCCAAATTAACCCGTAACTAATAAAGCATCCGATTCTTTGTCCTTCAGTATTTACGGCGACAGATGGCAGCAGGAGTTTTTACTTATAATACATAAAGGAATAACATGGCAATATATAGAGAAATATGGAAAATTTTCTATAAATAAGTATAAAAATTCATAATAAAAATTTAAAATTAAAAAATACATATAAATTTCGTTCGTCCATCGAACCTACGAACAATCGCATTTCACCGATAAAGTGATCATACAGCCACAGAATAAATGTGGCCCCTTCAGTGTTGCCAGATGTGATTTTCTATTTATACCCAAATTTGATATTATTTTTCTCCAAAATGATACAATTTGCTTGAGTTTTACCCAAAGGCAAAAAGTTAATAATATCGGCTTAGCTTTTTGCCTTTTTCTTATTTTTTCTTTGAAATACTGTTCTAATTTCCAAACTGAAGCAGTAGAATGACGTTTTTTTTTTATACGTTACGCATCCCCACTGCATGGGTATTTTTTTCTCCAAATTTTTATCTAAGAATTTCATTTCTCCAAAATTTCTCCAGAGCCAAAATTTTTACCCTTAATTGCGAAAAAAATACCCAATCTGGCAACACTGGCCCTTATACTATTATAGATGACAGTTCCTGTGGAAACTTGAACGAGCGCCTTTTTTAAATTCTGTATACATTATTTAATAAAAATATGCCGCTTACGCACGTACAAGGTCATAGCAGAGTCGGAGAAACTGATAGGGATGGAGCTATCGATGAACGTAACACGATAACAGACACGATATTTTTTTACAAAGTGTAAGAAACTAAACTATTGCTGGATATTTTTGTACAAATTTATTAACTTATATTACATTTCATTTCAAGATGTAAGTATATTATGTTGATTCTTTATTTATTTATTATAATCGAAATCTGATGAATCATCACTGTCACTCATTGAGCTCTCCCCAACATTTATTATAAGTTCCTGTACTTCTATATTATTATGATTCTATTTTATGTTTATTATTTGAATGTTTTTGTTGTATTTGTCTTTGTTCAAAACATAATAAATATATGGGATCGATATCATTACTTATTTGGTCACAACACTACAACTATAAAATTAGTAGTCGTGACATTATTATTTCATCTAAGCGCTTAGGTAGGTACCTACACAACAAAATCGTTTATTTATTCATCTAGTAGGTACACTATCTATATTTTTAATTGTACACTTGACAAATAAATAAAATACGTAATTTTTGTTAGTCTATATATTTTAAAATTCTATATACTACAATTACTATCTAGGCATATCTATACCTATCTAGGTAGGAGACATCATTTTGTAATGTACCTACGTTTTTTTTAATCTTGAGCCACTTGGGGTGTGTTATTATCTGTGTGTGCAGATCGTCATGAATCCCTATTTCCTGTAATCCAAGTTTTTAGGATTTGTCTGCACCCAAAACATATTTTTTTCGGGTTATTATAATAAAACAACCTGAGTAAAAAATAAATACATACCTACCTAAGGCATGTATTTATTTTTTAAAATAATCAATGAATGAATGAATATGTCGTCATTGTTTCAATTGGTTGTAAATATCATTGAAACCTATCGAAATATTCGTCTTCTTGACTAGTGGTCTACGTAGCCTATTGTTCTACACGGTTGATGCAAATGTGTACCATAGCAAGTTCGAATCTTGCCGGGGAATCGTGTCTTTTTGTATGATTGATTCTGAATATTAGATTTCCAAAACACACAGCTCGGCCGTGCTAACATGGTGGTAGTAATATAACGAAAATATTATTTCTGCAATAGTTTATATGATTGCGAACTCAAAACTGCGAATAACAGCCCTTAGGGACATTCATTGAATGAATGTCTGTGCGCACCTGCGCGCGGCTTTGTTCTCCTCGCCGCGCCCCGCGCCCCGCGCCCCGCGCTGCCGCCGTCGCATCGGCGCCGGCGGCCGCGGCTCGCGGTGTGCGTAATAAATGGCAGCTCGGGATGGGTGTTCGGCTTTTTGTTTCTACATCTCGACTTTATTTGATTATTATTATATCTTTTATTTTATTTTGTGCACGTCAATTTTGTTTTTATTATGCTTTTATTTAATTCTCATTTCGCATTTGTTTTTTTTTTGTTACGATTTTTCATTACTCAACGTATTATATCATGTTGCGCGGCATCAATGCGTCATCAAGGCCTTGCTCTGAAAACCAGCGTTGAGGCATCCCTCGGATGCCCCAACTTAGTGCTGAGAGCAGACCTTGTTGGTTGCAGCTACGCACGGCGGGAAACTAACTAATATATATAACTAATATAAATAAGATCTATACAATAAACATTATATTTACGAACATGAAAGTATACATTTTTCTTTTCTATCTTTTATTTCTGAAACGAATATTGCAAAGTTCGCAAAAGTATTTCTATTATTTTACAACCGATAAATAAGTTTTTTTATGATCGCTCTATCTTGTGGCATAAAAAGACAACTTTTAGTATGCGAGACTTTTAACAAGTGCTGCGCTCTAGCGGCACAAAAAGACGTGTATTTGTCCATGTGTGAGTGCCTATTTATACAATGAATTTCTAAGCTATGGTTTCTCGTCCATTATAAATGATTTCTTTTAGATATATCAATGCAATGTCGTAGTAGTGCTCGAAATTTGCAACATCAAGTCTCATAGATGCTCGATGTTCGTGTAACTAGTTGCAGAAAAACAGGGCCATCTATCGAAAATGTGTGGCAACCGACCCTGAGCATTCACCTTAAGGGGGAAGCTCAGGGTCAGGGCGCGAAATTCAAAATGACAATGGTTTTTATTTTTTTACGAAAAATTTGGACATCTTTACGATGTAATTTAGTGTTTTGCGATATTAGCATTCTGCATTGGATGTCTCTATGTATTAAGTTTGCTTTAAAAAAGAACCTAATCCGATACAATACCATAAGGTTTGTAAAAACCGCTACTTTTACTAACTTAATGGTGTTGTATCGCTTTAGGTATTTTTTAAAGCAAACTTAATACATCGAGACATCCAATGCAGAATGCTAATATCGCAAAACACTAAATTACATCGTGAATATGTCCAAATTTTTCGTAAAAAAATAAAAACCATTGACATTTTGAATTTCGCGCCCTGACCCTGAGCTTCCACCTTAAGTACAGTACTTTTGAATTGTCAAAATTGTTACAAAATGCTTTTTTATTTTTATTACATTCTTATTGACGGCCTGATTAGCGCAGTGGTAGTAACTCTGCTTTCTGCGCCGAGGGTCCCGGGTTCGAATCCTGGTAGGGACACAAGCTTTGTGTGATGAGCACGAATGTCTGTACCCGAGTCATGGATGTTTAATATGTATATAAGTATTATATACTGAGTTCGCCCTCAGTCCATTGTACGGTACCCATAACACAAGCGTTAAGCTTAAAGTGGGACCGTATAGTTGGTGTGTTCGTATGGCGATATTTATTTATTATTCTAGGCAAGTATTTGATCTCGATCTCACCTGATGGTAAGTGACGATGAGATCTACGATGGAGCATACTTGCCTAGAAGGTATCTGTTCACTCTCGACTCTAAAAGCTAAAATAAGAAGGAAGAGGAGAAATACAAAATCTAAATACTCTGCTCGAACAAGGTCATTTATATTCCTGAGGAGCCGAACCAGCATCTAACCAAGCATTTTTATCCAATATTCATCATTGCTACTCACATCAAACACGAACACTTTGGCTATGAGGAACGCGCACGTGCCGCCTGTTGACAACTGAAGCAAAGATAAAGATAAACATAAAGACTAAGATAAAGATATATTTATTTACTAGCTGTTACCCGCGACATCGTCCGCGTGGTATTTAACAAAACAGTTTTTCTAAAATACAACAGCCTAAGTTACTCCTTATTATATCAGCTATCTGCCAGTGAAAGTCCCGTCAAAATCGGTCCAGCCATTTCGGAGATTCGCCGAAACAAACAAACAGACAGACAGACAGACAAAAATTGAAAACGATATTGTTCTGGTATATGTACCGTGTACACATCCAAATGCACTTAGTAAAAAGCGGTTATTTTAATATTACAAACAGACACTCCAATTTTATTTGTTTGTATGTATAGATTACTAGAATAGGGTTGCTTTCCCATTTTTAATCGACTTCAAAAAGGAGGTTCTCAATTCGGTTGAATTTTTGTTTTTCTTATGTTTGTTACCTAAAATCTCCGTCATTTACGAACCGATTTGGACAATTATTTTTTTCAAATCAAACACTCACAGCGATGACGCTCCAGTTGTTGATATACAGCAGAGCGTAGAACAGGAGTAGTACCACGAACCTGCTCACCGCAACCATCACAATGTCGAAGAGAGACGTGGTGACGTCATAATGAACCACTTCGGATTCGAATATCTCACGTAACGTCACTCCGCGCATCTGCAATGAGAATAAACACGGTGTATGTGTTGAAATAAAACTATTTTTAAGGATTCTATCGCGTTTATTTTTTGTTTTTACGTTCCCGACGTTTCGGCTGCTTTACAGCAACCATGATCACGGGAGGACTGAGGTGGTTGACGTGCTAGTGTCATAGTTTGAACCGGGGTACCCTGATATTTAGTTGTTACTTGCGGTCCGATCTACGCAGAAAGAGCTCACTCTGCCGCGCGCGTGGACCGCAAGCAACAACTAAATATGAGGGTACTGTCTGTACGATGCCTGATTAGCGCAGTTGGTGGTGACCCTGCTTTCCGTGCCGAGGGTCCCAGGTTCGAATCGTGGTAGGAATAAACTTTGTGTGATAAGCACGAAAGTCATGGATGCTTAATATATACTGGGTTCGCCGCCAGTCCATTGTACGGTACCCATAATACAAGCGTTGCTTAGTGTGGGACCGTATAGTTGGTGGGCTCGTCTGGCGATATTTATTTATTTATATTAAAAAAAAATGTATGTTGTAATAACGAATATTGAAATTGAAGCGGAGCGGGGCGGTGCGAAGCGAAGTTGAGCGGAACGGAGTTGGGTTGGGTGGAGCGGGGCGGAACGGAGCGGACCGGAAAAAGCGGTGCAGAGGGGGGTGGAGTGGGGTTAAGCGGAGCGGAGCGAGAAGGAACGGTGCGGGGAGGGGCGAAGCGGCGCAGAGTGGGGCATAACGGAGTCTCATGATACTCACCATAACGCAAATAAGCCACATTAAACTCGTGAACAGTAAATCAAATGTGACGAACAGACAGAAAAACCGTCTGACCGTGGACATCTTGCCGTTGGGCCTGTGGCCCGCCACCAGGTCGTCTGACACCAGGTTCACCGAGTGAGAGTTCGCTGGAAACAAACAAACCGACCGATAATTGATAGAACTAGGCGACACTGGGCGTAATTCCATTGTTAAACAAATGGGGGAAAGAGACCCACCACCGAAACTTGGCTTGTCAACTCTCGCCAACCAAATAAGTTGATTGCTAAATGAATAAAGAAACCAACAAAACTGAAATCCTTTAAAATGTCAGTCGAGAGTTTCTCTGTCTGAATTCCAGGAGTGGTCGGAAGACAGTCCAGACATTTACCCGACTGAGCCTAGGGCTATGTTGCTCTTTCTATATTTTTCTTTACATCTACTCGCAAAAGGAATGTATAGGCCACAATAAGCCATGCGCAGAGCCGCGATTATTGCTCATTTTAATTGATGCGACCTGTATTTACGGTGATATTCAACGTTTTTGTCCCAGAAAATGGATAAAATAGTCCAAAAACTATATCTCAAATTTCACTCATTGGATTTGACTGAACTAACTGACTTAGTGGTGTTTGACTTAATGTAAATATACTCTATACTCTTAATCGTGGAAAATTAAAATAATCCCATGGGATATTCAAAAACCTAAAGTCCATGCAAGCACAGTTATTGGCACAGTTAGTACTGACCAGCTGCTCAAGTCTGCCTAGTTGTTCTGTTCCTACATTGTTCTCACACACCCATAACAACGCACTGCTCAAAAATGTAAAAGATCTTTTTAAAAAGAGCAACCATTGAGTTTCTCGCCTGTTCTTCTCCATAGGAATGTCATTCCGAACGGTTGGTAAAGTTGTAGCTTAGCATATTGTAACTTTTTTGACGATTCATAAGTACTGTACTGAATGGTTTACATGAATAAACGAATATTCTGATTTTGAGCGAACAAATATCGCTGGCTATGAAGATGGAGGTCTACAAATTGGGCCATTTTAAAATTATTCTAACAAATAATCAAGAATAACTCACTCAAGGTCCTATTGAGAGGGCTTACGCTACTCAGCAGTGACTCCGCCGCGTCCCGTATGTGAGGATCCGCCATTTTGAACTCTGGAACTAATTGTTTACAAATCATTCTTATCTTTGTGTGTCGATAAATATACATTATAACAAATTGTAATTAATACTTTGGGTAACTATAAGTAGCTTTTGAACACTGACTCCATTTGGATCATTTCAAATGGTAGTGTCTCCATAGAAAACCCGGTGAAGCTGCAAAGGCCGCATCGGCCAGCAGCCTACTAATCATTCAGATACAATGTCTCCATAGAATGCATCATTGCAGAAGAAAAATCGAGAACACAATAGAGCAAAGAAGATCACACCATATCAACAAACTATGAAATGGACCAAATTGTTGGGTGAAAAGTAATGTTTATCCCACACTACAATCATTATCGTCACAATACTAGTAAAAAAATCATATAAGGCCTGTTTAATTATCCACTGTGGGGCACAGGCCTACCCTCAATGCGAGGAGGTGGATTGAACTTTACATATCTTTTTTAGATCGGCAATGGGCTACAAAATAGTGCCATTTTTGACAGTGTGGAGTATGCAAACCAGTAACTTAAAATGCTAAATTGCAAGCTTTTTACACCATACGGCAAAGCACAAAGAACCTAAGTACCTATTTATATTTGAACCCATTAATTTGAGACATAGTGTCATGGCCTTGGAGTGGTCCTGGAAACATATCATTCCAACGGAAACGTCTGGACGTTATCTCAGCACATGAGATATGGATTGTCTTAAGGTTAGTCTTATATCAAACTCTGTACGCTCAACTCATAGTTCACTTTGTAACTGTACTTAAATACAAACCTCCAGATTTATAGACTTACTATAACTACATCAAACGTCATATAGTACTGTGCAAAGCAAAACTCTAGTGCGCAGTACTAGATGGCGTTTGAAAAGGTTATATATAGTATGTTTTTAAATTTGGGGTTACAAAATAAATTATTTTCTTTTAAAACCTCATTGTTTGCTCCTGAAATCTAACTACTTATCTAATCTAACATATAACTCACTACTGTATGTTCAACCATTGTTTACAATTAAAACATTTTGATTCTGATTTTGCACGCTAAATGTGTTTTTCACTCTTTTTTTATTTTATTTTTTTTATTACATTATAGGCAAGTATTTGATCTCGATCTCACCTGATGGTAAGTGACGATGAGATCTACGATGGAGCATACTTGCCTAGGTAGGAAGGCGGCAGTAGATAGAGGCACATGCAGCGCAGCTGATCTGACCCACCATCCATGAATGGCAACACCGAACATCATGCCGGAACACGGCTAGGCCGCTTGGCGACATGGCTTTGTTCAGTGGGTGGTGACTAGCCACGGCCGAAGCCTACCACCAGTAGAGTTGTCACCTGGTTGGCACCACCCAGGGTCACGTGTAGGGTATCTTGAGGGTACTTAATTCTCCTACGGACGAAGGTGACTCGACCCCAAGAAAAAAAAACATGGTGCGCAAGGAGGTCACAGGACTTAAAGCATGCCAGTGGCTGGCATGGCATGCGGGGATGTGTGACATAAGCATACCAGTGTTAAATACAAGGAAAATGTGCTAGAATTAGCTGGCAATTGTATCTAAGCGACTTAAAATGCAAGTTAATGAAATTATATTCTTCATTGGCATATGTATTGTAGCCTTTGATCTAGGATATGGCCTATCTGTACAGGCCTCATCGGAGTTTGAGCCCTTAAGATTTAATTAATTCGATTTGAGTAACAAAGATAAATCCACTTTTCCCAGTTTAATACCTATTCATTCAATATTTATATATATGTATATATTTTATACACTATGGTACTCAGGGATATAATTAGTAATTAACAATAATATAAGCTTAATTCTATGGGACATTTTATAATATTCACCTCGTTTCGTAAGAAATACAATAGCTGCTTATACTTTTTTGACCTTCGTCAAACTACTTTCAGGTAATTTCTGCATCAATAAACAACGATCGATGTTGATACGTTCTAATAATAAAACAAAGACTTACTTGATAACTAAATAACACTTTGAAAACTTAAACTTATTACAAAATACACGATTCGCTTTGCGAACACATAAATGCAGGTATTATTGACGTAGCACTAAAATATCAAAACTACATCACGTCCCATATTATTACAACTCATAATTATGTTATCAAACAGTTCAATTGTTATCAAATTAGCACAAAAGAAAGATGGAAATAAAAATCTCATACAGGTTTTGGTTTTTAATAGACGTTTTAGTTTCGTCCAGTATTGACAGCAGGATAGCTAATTTAAATTCCTCCAGACGAAAAAGAGACAAAGATAATTTATGATTCATTTATAGTGAATTTTAGTGTGGAACGCAACCAATTGACGCAATGTTTGGCAGTTGACAGCAAAACTAAGGGTGACAGCAGTGGCTACGTTCCTTTTCACGTTATATGTGGAGTAAAAATGGCAATAAAACTCAGAAACGTACTTTTTTTGTAAACTTTATTCATAAATTCATAATTACAATGATAAAATTCGATAATGCCAAATGCTTTGGTATAGAAAGTACAAAACTACATCTAACGTATAATAAGTTACTTTTGTTGTCCTCGACTTCTTAGTTATTTTAATGCGTTAAGAATTTATACATCCATTAGTGGGCGGCACCGTCCACATTCAAGCCAAATGATAATCAGTACCACCTAGTAGTCCCAACTCTGTTATCAGGTGGGTCCTTAACACAGCAATAGCTCGCGAGCACCCCAAGCGAAGCGAGGAATAGTGACAATATGCTGACTCCACACACCGCTCCCGATGTGATGTCATTCAATGCGGTTCCTGGTACTGGCTGGATGGATAGCAGGATCAGAAGACCAAATGCGCTGAGGAGCGAGAAGGAGGATAGGACTATGTAACCTGGAAGAGGAAGACAAACATATTGTTAGATTTTGTAGCTAAAAGGTCTCAAATTGTGTTTTAATTTGTATCTGGACTAGAGCTAGTAGCTTACAACTCCATGGTTATCAGTACCACTAAGTATAATTAAGACTTTTTGGCGGGAAGCTGAAAAGTCATGGCGTCAATTATGATTTAATTTGTAAAACTAGTGTACCTGCGAGTTATAGTGAGTGATATAAGTGGAATATTAACCATTATGGGTTTGGTAAAGTGCACGAGTGTAGGTAATTGAAACAGAGTGACGAAACTTGGCTTTTCAGTTTCTCACAAAAAATCCATATAAAATCTTTCAGGAAAGTATCCATTACTTGACACTGGCAAAATACTTTTGGTGATGACAAATAAAAAAAAAAAGAAAGTTTAATTAAGAAAAAACTACACATACACGAGTTCTTACCAGAGACATAATTTCTGTTGGGAAGCAGCTCCTGCCTTCGTGACCTGAAGCCCAGTAGACCCAGTAGGAAGCAGGTGAACCCGGCCAGCACGCCGAAATCCAAGTAGTACCGGCGGCCGAGCTGCTTATTACAAAAAAAAACAATTACCTTTTAAAAATGACCTGTAGTGATAGTCTATTGATTTGTTATATTTACGTGAATACTAAATCCCACTAATATTATAAATGTGAAAGTTTGGGTGGATGGATTGTTACTCATTTGTTTGTTACTCAATCACGCCAGAACGGCTGAACGGATCTGGATGAAATTTGGCACAGAGATAGATTATAGTCTGGAATAGCACAAAGGCTACTTTTTATCCCGGTAAAATGTATGGTTCCGTGGGGTAGATTTGTTTTAATTTTTCATAGTGCAAAGGATCGACATGATTTTTTGCATAGGTGGTGGTAGTTTAGGGGTCAGAAAATGACATAGGCAAATTTTTTTCCCGAAATATCGCACGGTTCCTATGGGATAGCATTCAGGAACCGTGTTTTTTTAAACTTAACTTTTTAATCGCGGGCAACACCGCGGCGCGCAGCTAGGATTGAAATAAAACTATTTTGTCCGATTTTATCTAAACGGGTTTTTTTTTAAACGTTTAAATGAGGTTGCGTTCTATTCCATCAATTACGATACTTACTTCATACATCATGTAGAAGCTGAGTCCAGCTGTGAGGCCGCCGCACAACGTCAGCATCAACGCAGCAATGGTCAGCGAAGCAGTCGCTGCGTTCACACTCTTCAAACTGGAGAAAGTCTTGTAGGTTTCATCGGAATACACGGAGGGGGGTGATGCCACTCTGGAATGAAAATAATGCATACTTAGGTAGGGTCATGATATTACCTTTAAGCTATCCAGTAGTGGAAACCCCTTTGAAATGGGTACAACCCGCACTGGGCCAGCGTGGTGGACTATGGCCTAATCCCCCTCGCATTAAAGGGAGGCCCGTGCCCAGCAGTGGCACATTAAAAAAGGGCTAGAATTAATATTATTATTATTATAGAACAAATGGACATAAATTCTAAAGACGTTTCTTTTGGATTCAGATAGTGTACTTCCGAATTCCAAATAGCGCCTCACATATATATTTTTAAACTAGCTGTTGCCCGCGACTTCGTCCGCGTGGTATTTAACAAAGACAACCGTTGACAACAGCCTGCCCGCCCATTCTGAGCCCGCGGGACGCATTGCAGGTTGCTATCAAACTTAATCAGGCGCTGCGCTGCAACATTGGTTTTAATTTTTTTTCGTGAGATCCTATTTTTTTTTCTAAAATAAAAGTAGCCTAAGTTACTCCTTGTTACATCAGCTATCTGCCAGTGAAAGTCCCATCAAAATCGGTCCAGCCATTTCAGAGATTACCCGGAACAAACAGACAGACAGACAGACAGACAAAAATTGTAAAAAATGTTGTTTCGGTATAGGTAACGTGTATACATCCAAATGCACTTAGTAAAAAGCGGTTATTTTAATATTACAAACAGACACTCCAATTTTATTTATATGTATAGATATCATAAATGTATGTAAGGACCTCCAGTGATCGTCGTTTGAAGTATCGCGCGTACATCAAACGACCCGCCGCAGCGAGTGGAGAAAGACGGTGTAGTAATCAAGAGAAAAGTGGGAAGAGAAAATTGGGGGGGGGGGGAGGGGGCAAAAACTGATTAAACAAACAAGAAATGTATGGGGGAGTTTAAAAAACTCCTATGAAAGGACGAAATCTGACTCAATAGTAATTACGGGGGACACGATAGGAAGCTAGAAATGTTTATATTTTGTACCTAATCTATAATTTCTTTTTCAGATCTTTGGTGTGTGTACTACGCACGCTGAGATCCAGTTACAATACACTCGCGTCAGTTTAACAGTGGCTCAAGCACTATCTTTTCACGTAACGTTACTGTAACGTAAGCGTCTTCCATCCTCCTCACACCAAGGGCTTGATAAATAATAATGACAGTGACCGCATGCTTTCTTGATGATGTTAATTTTACATTAGGAGTTCCTGCGCTTACGCACACACGAGAGTGTTAAACCTGTCGCCACACACACATATATATACAGTGCAAGTCCTATGGGTCAATTCCATAGATATAATACCTCTAGTCGCCTTTTGAACATCGTCGGAAAAACTGGGACTCTAACCCGATAACATAAAGCCGTCCGTTATTTTAAATACAAACTCACCTTGGTACAATAACGGCCGTAGTTTTATCCCTCCTCTGACTTTCTCTCCTCCGGTCATACTCCCTCCGACTGCCATCTCTTTCTAAATCAAAGCTCCTCTCCTTACTCTTCTCCCTAAAACTGGTGACAAATACATCGTGACGATCGAACTGAGGAATATGTTCCGGTAATCCATAGTTCAGTTTCTGTTGAGCCTTTGGGGATATAGGGGAAGTGGTAGCGCTCGTTCGAGAGAGAATCAGGTTAGCGCAAGACTTAGAAGGAGTCACACCATGTGTCGGTGTGCTAGACACAAACGTCCTCGGAGACTCAACGTATTTTGAAGTCTCCAACGACTTGTTTGGAGTCCTAACTGACGGTTGACTGCCGTAGCTTTTGAGTTTCCTCGGCGTCGACAACAGCTCGTGTAACTTTTGCGTTGCAATCAAATTCTTTTTCGACATCATCGGAGATGTGAATGTTACGTTACATTTTCTCGGCTCCTCTTCGTCGGACGGCACTATTGCGTATCTGAGCGTTTTACCGTTAACAGTTTTCACGATTTCTGTCGGGATCTCTTTCAGTTCATTGTCATCTGGTCTGTCGACATTGTACTCTTCGATCTCATCTTCATTAGCTTGGACTATTCTCTTCTTGGTTGGCGAATAGTCTACTATGTCTTCTAGATCTTGGATGATCTCGTATCTATGTTTCCTGCTGTCTTCTAAAGCGTCATCACTCTCAACATCCCTATCGAACTTTTGTCTTCTCTGTTTAAATTGTGCCATTTCCAAATCCTCACTCCTGGTCCTGCAGCGCACTGTTCTAGCAGGTTTGTAGATCAGAGAGGACTGTCTTTGGAAACTTCTTTGGAACTTCGCCGGTTTGGGAGGCAGCTCTGGCGGTTCCTCGCGACTCCTCAAAGCACCAGCCGGCGAAATCCTCAACGGGTTGTCCGATATATCTGTTCGTAATATTCTGTTGCCTAATTCTATTTTCCTTGGCGAGTTGGCGCCTAACGGAGCCATTCTTTTGTTGGGCGTGATTTTTGTTAGGCATGATTTCTGCGCGAACGCAACCTCGCTTTGCGTACAAAAGGCTGGGTTTGTGTAGTATTTGTAAACGATTTTCGGTGACTCCATGATTTAGAGTTAAATTTTTTCCCTTTAGATCAATGCCGCCGACAGAGAAATGGTTAATTACAAGGGGTGTTCAGGTAAGCGTGACGGTTAAGGTCAGTGGTTTTACTTGAATTAAGTATATTGTTGGGAACCTTTCCATTAAAATACCTGAATAGGTAAGTTATGTTCGTGTTAACATGAAGACGTACATCTAGATCCTTCAGACCTGAAGACGTAGCTTAGTGGTGAGTAATGAAGACCTGTCTAGCCGTGGACAGCGATAAGCTGATGATGATAATGTGATCTACGTAATAAGCTACACTTAAATTAACTTCTTAATTACTTTTAGTAATTTTAAGTTATACACACAACGCACATACACTTGAAGCAACTCCGTCGAAACTAACTTAATTCTATAACTAAATGATTAAGTACTATTATTTAAATAAGTTATATTTCAATTATTTCACACACACATTTATCCTGTTCAACGGTTAACCGTCGACTGCAAAGGGATTCCAATTTTCGAATGAAAAAGCTCAGGGTCGGGAGCGGCGTCTGCGCACCCCTGCAAACGCGCACGCGCGGGTCAAATTTCAATTCAAATCGTTCAATTTCCAACCGTCACATAACAATATAAAGCCCATATTTGTATCTTCCGGTTCGGCAATAGAATTTTATCGAAAACTCAGTACGATTATTGTATTTTTTACTCTAATTTCGAGCTAGTAAAGTTTTAATTTGAAAATTATATATATATCTGCTACACCTTGTGCAATTATTGAATGAGCAAACTGGATGGGTCTTTATAATGGGGTTCTTTTAAAAATTGGGGACCCGTTGGATTACTGTACTGTACTGTAAATGAGAGAATAAGTATTGTAGTTAAGTACTTTCGTTTTAACATATATGTGTAGACACAAACATTATATTGAAATAAAACTAATTTTACAGATTTTATCCCGTTTATTTCATGTTCTTACGTTCCGGACGTTTCGGCTGCTTTACAGCAACCATGGTCACGGGAGGACTGAGGTGTTAGACGTCCTAGTGTCATGGTTTGAACTGGGGTCCTTTTATATTAAGTTGTTGCTTGCCGTCCGATCTACGCGGAAAGTGCTCACAGTGTCTTGGTCTTGCAATGGTGCGCTTGGTTTTGGATTTAATTATATTAATTACTGGATCCCAAGGCGGTGATAGCACCCTGCCATCTTCCCTATTGAAATTAGGATGTACCTTAAAGGTATCTGAGTAAGTACCATAAGGCCATTAGTATGAGTAGAATAAGCAGTGAAAACCAATTTGGTAGAACGCTCGCCTTGGAAATAAGAGTCGCAGGTTCAAACCCAGGCTGGCATTTCTGTGATTTACGTGCGAATCTCATTTTAACACACATCGTGAGGAAACCAGCGAATCTGATAGAACCTCTCGAAAGACGTGCGAAGTTCACCAACCCGTAATGAGCCAGCGTTATCCCACTCGAATTGAGGGGAGGCCCGTGCAACACAGTGCAACATTAAAAGGCGTAATATTTCTTTATTCAAAGTCAAAGTCAAATCGTTTATTTCGTATAGGCCTACGGGGGCACTTACAAATTATCATTACATTTTTTTCTTAACTCTACAACCGGATCCGAACGCGACCTCAACTGAGAAAATCCGGCAAGAAACTCAGTGGGGCTTGTCTTTTTTTTTATACTCACTAGGTAACTTTACCTAAAATTAGCGTGCTATGTAGGAAGATACTCCTGCAAAATGATATAAGCAAGCTATCCATTCACAATAGTAGCTATTCCTTGCCCCTTGCACCTTACCTCGTATTGGTAATAATAAATAGCTCGCACGTGCGCACGCGCCGTAACGGTCGCGACCAGCTGGCGGCCACAGCTGCACACAGGGGTAACCAACATTTTATATAAACACTAGCTGACTCGGCAAACGTTTTTTTGCCATATACGTTATTTCTAGGAAATATTTTTAGTCAAATATTTGCGATTATAAATTGAGATATAAACTATCCTATCTTTCAAGTTGGATATAACTGCACACATTGTGCAAAATTTTATTTAAATCGGTTCAGTAGTTTAGGAGGCAATAGCGGACAAACACCGTGATACGTAATTTATATACATTAAGGTAACTAATATAACAAACTAAGCCGTTGTTGAAATAAAAAGCAATAATGAATAAATATCGCCAGAAGAACACGCCAATTGTACGGCGCCAGACTAAGTGAAATAGTTTTCAGAATCTGATCAAAAGTTACAGAAATTTCTCTGTACAATATTGTTTGTATATTATTAATTTGAGTTAATTTTAATGTAAATAGCTTATCAGTTGGTGACCTCTTCTTCTAACTTTTCTGCAATGAGAACCTGGCTTTTGGCAAAACCTGTATCAAATAGCGGGTAATGTCAATGCAGGCCTTAAATTATACACCATCAAACAAAATCAACAACATTATATACTCTTACGATTAGAAGCTCGCAACAGAAAGTCAACTAAACGTAATAAAAAAAATACAAAAAGTTGGTAGCCTCTGGCGACCTACGCGTGTATGTTGTGAACCCGCATTTCACATTATTTTATCGCAATTTCTACAATAATCGATAGCTTTAGCCAAAGGAAATGACAAATGTTATCCTTGAAGATCTGAGTTAGTAACTATCTCATACTAAGTAGGTAGTTGGCCCAGTACATCAAGTGCGAGATTATTCGTAAGCTAACTGTACGTCAAGTGCGCGATTATTCGTAAGCTAACCATATACTTTATAGTCTACCGTATTTAGACATTTTGTATGGAGAATTTAAAGTTTTAAATACTAGCTAGAGGCGCTTTTCAATTCTCCATACAAACTGTCTAAATACGGTAGACTATAAAGTTAGCTCGCACTCTACGTGCTGAGTTCGCCCGCAGTCCATTGTACGGTGACCATAATATAAGCATTGGGTGGGACCGTATAGTTGGTGTGTTCGGTTCAGAAAAAATACAAAATGCTATTTTATTATTAACTAGCTGCGCCCTGCGGTCTTACCCGCCATTAAAAAGTATGTCTTTTTTACCGGGATAAAAAGTAGCCTATGTGCTATTCCAGACTAGAACCAATGTCTGTGCCAAATTTCATCCAGATCCGATCAGCCGTTCTGGCGTGATTGAGTAACAAACATCCATCCATCCAAACTTTCACATTTATAATATTAGTGGGATTTTATTGACCTGGTATTCTACTTTCATTAAATCCGTTTGTAATTATTTAAATGAAGCGGCATATTTATATCAAATTTTATTGGTTAGCAATAGAAATGTTACACCTGAGCTAATAACTTGCTTTAATCATTACTCAGTGGGTTCCGTCAGCAAAATATGACTTAGATTTATTTTTTTTGTATTTCTACATGGGACGCCATTTTCATATCATCATGTCACATCCATTATTTTATTTATAATGTGTATTTATTGAATGTTTTATTACTATGATTTACTTGACATTGGCAAAATACCCGCTAAGTTGTGGGTGAGGCCATTTGCATATCCATTTTATTTCATCGCATTTCATTTCGTAAAAAAATAAGAATATTATTTTTAACGGCTTAACTATGATTTATTTCGATCAGTTCATAAATAAAAAAGTTATACTTTATTTAGAACCAGCGTTATGGATAAATTCAGATACTGAAAAAATGTTTTCAGCGACGGGTTGTACCTACCGACGAGAAGTACAATTTTTATGCAATTGACTCATATAGGTACTGAACCAAATCGTTTATTTAAATCTGACCTCCTTCGCCAATAAAACATTATCTTATTTTATCATGTGTATTTATTGAAATGTATTATTGTACAAATGTTATGAAATAATGTATAAAAATTAAATTAAATAAGGTTATAAATTTGTTATAACCTTTCTGAATCATGCTGTATAGGCACACATTCCATTTGCAAAATGTGGGTGCATGTCAGTGATCACGTGTTACCCAGTCCTAATGCTGTTTACAGGACATCAAATCGTTTCTAGATGCTTCCCCTCAAGGAGCTACATGAGCTTCGGCACCAACGTGGCTCCGTCGCAGCTTCCCGCGGCTACCCTGAAGGTATTCCTCAACGTCATCTCCGGGCTCCCATACAGAGTGCTATGGAAGTGGGATACGGATGTGATGGAGGGGAAGCCGGATAACCTGATGACGTCGAAGTGGTTTCCTCAGTCTGACATATTCAGTATGTGTGTTTTGAACAGTTGGGGGAAGGAACCCCACCACTGACCCTCAGCTTGTCCCCCACTCGAATGATAAACCAAAAAAATGATCGATAAATTAATGATGCCAAAACAACCACAAGTATTGAAAACGTTCTTAGATTCGCTTCGGTGTGTGAGAAATTTCATATGTGTTAGGGTCCCGAATAGACAAATTATCGACTGATACCTTAGAGGAGTTCGGTTTTGTTGGCTTCTTTAAATATATTACTGATCAGCTTGTTTGATGGTTTATAATTGAGAAAGGTGACAAGCCGAGGGTCGGTAGTAGTGGGTGGATGTTAACTCCTTAGAAACAGATGCTTTTTATACATATATATTTTTATTTTACTTTGCTTTTTATGGATAGGTTTAGGTTTTTTTTCTTTTTTTTAAGTTGGCAATCGGCTGCAAAATAGTGCATTTTGCCAGTGTCGAGTAATTCTTGATAATTGTTATTGAATGATATTATGTACCCCTGATGATAATGATGATGATGAAAATATAATGTGTAATTTTGGTGGAATATTTACCATTATGTGTTCATGAACGTGCACAAGTGTAGGAAACAAAACAAATATCATCATAAGTTCATATCATAAGTATAAAAACATTGCTTATGAATCGTCAAAAGTTACAAAATATTAAGCTACAACTTTACCACCCGTTTGAAATGCCGTTCCTATGGAGAAGAACGGGCAAGAAACTCCGTGGTTGCTCTTTTTTTAAAATATAAAATCATTCCCAGGACATCCTAACATGAAGCTGGTCATCACTCAGGGCGGACTCCAGACCACGGAGGAGGCCATCAAGTGCGGTCTGCCCCTGATCGGTGTACCGATGCTGGCAGACCAGTGGCTGAATGTGGAACATTACATCCATTTGGGAGTAGGAGTCGGCCTGGATATGGACAATATGAACGAGGAGAATCTCAGGAATGCAATTCTTGATGTTATCCACAATAGGAGGTGGGTTCTATATAGTTACCCTCAAATTTATCGACGTTTTGTAACCTTATCAAACGTCAAATGACGGCCTGATTAGCGCAGTGGTAGTGACTCTGCTTTCTGCGCCGAGGGTCCCGGGTTCGAATCCTGGTAGGGACAAGCTTTGTGTGATGAGCACGAATGTTTGTACCCGAGTCATGGATGTTTAATATGTATATAAGTATTATATACTGGGTTCGCCCTCAGTCCATTGTACGGTACCCATAGCACAAGCGTTGATTAATGTGGGACCGTATAGTTGGTGTGTTCGTATGGCGATACTCGTATTTCTTTATTTATTTATTATATAGTACTGCGCAAAGCAAAACTTTTGTACGCAGTACTATGTGACGTTTGATAAAGTTATAAAACGTCTATAAATTTGGGGGTTAAAGTTGTAATAATAATAATAATTCCAGCCCTTTTTAATGTCCCACTGTTGGGCACGGGCCTCCCCTCAATGCGAGGGGGATTAGGCCATAGTACACCACGCTAATAAAAATATAGCCACATATATTTTCAATTACATTGTTCCGTTAAATGACGAACTAAAGTCGTCACATTTGCTTGCAGGTACCAGTATAACGTCCTGCGCCTGCGTTCAATTTTCAACGACCAGCCAACGACACCTCTGCAACGGGCAATTCTCTGGATCCAGTACATATTGAAGCACGGCGGCACTGCACACTTGCGACCCGCAGCCGCCAATATTCGCCGGCGGGACTATATCGAGATAGATTTGATTTTTATAGCACTTATACTCATATTAAGCATAATTATACCACTTGTTTATATGTTAATATTAATCGTGAGATATATTAAGTATTTGTTACGTAAAATATTGCGTTATAAAAATGAATAAATATACTTAATAAAGGAATTATATCGCCTACGTACACACGAACTGTACGGTCCCGAACTAAGTAACGCTTGTATTATGGGTAGGTACCGTACAATGGACTGACGGAGAACCCATATATAACACTTTTTATAGATACTTTTTGAATGAAATCAAACTCGACGGTAGTACCTACTCCACCAAATACATATACATATATTCTCTACTTCTCTTATAAAATGAATAATTTATATCCGTTTGATTTTTTTTTGTAGTTATTACATTTATTTGCATTTATGGGGATATTTTTTCAGAATTTGGTAACTCTCGGGTAGACCGTAAGCCATCCCCAATACATATAAAAAAATTACAAAAATGTTAGGCAGAATATAAAATTACTCGTACCTACACCCACTAGTTGTAACCCCTAACAAGTCATCATAACCAGGACGTAGCCATAACACAGGAATAAGTTTACAAAATATAACCTAAAATGGCGTCCAAAACTATCAAAAAGAACAAATCACGATCATCCAGAGCCGGACTATTCTTCCCGATCGGTAGGATACACAAAATACTGAGGAACGGAAACTTCGCACCCAGAATAGGGCAAGGCGCACCCATCTACCTCGCGGCCGCATTAGAATACCTGTCTGCTGAAATATTAGAGCTGGCAGCACAGGCGGCACAGGACAACAACAAGAGCAGAGTCATCCCGAGGCACATACTATTCGCGATAAGAAACGATGAGGAGTTAAACAAGATGTTGGGGGGAGTGATCATATCCCAGGGAGGGGTACTGCCGTCGATACAGCCACAGCTGCTGCCGAAGAAAACTACCAAGCACACTCAAGAATAGTAGGAATTTAGTTGTAACTTAATATTTATTGACAAAGTCCTTTTTAGGACTGCAATGTGTCTTGTTTCTGTGACAGAAAAATTAAGGATATTGTTGTTTTGGATCACCGGTATACACGGTTAGTTAAAATATAGATCATGATTACGAATTGAAAGCTCATGTGAGATGATTGACAATTTTCTAATGGCATTTTACCAGTCTTGCGGTGGCCTAATTCATTAGCTTATCCTTTTGAGGGGTTAAGACCCTTCCAAGGCACTCGTGTACATATTAGTGCCTATTCCTAACCATATGCAGAATGTGCTTTCACACAGAGCTTACAAAGGTATTTTTGCTTATACAGATAATAAAACAACAAATAAGTAAGTAATATGTCCAATAAATTTATTTACAATAATCATCGATTTCCAAATTATCTATTATTAATTATATAATTTTTATATTTTCGTTGCGGCGTCTTTCTCTCTGCTTTTATAGAATGAAGCTATAGCTTTTGTCCCTTCGATGTTGGCGTGGGTGGCCAGCTCCCCTGGTATCAACAGCTTAATAGCTGACTGAATGTGTGAACTGCTCATCGTAGTCTTCTTCCCGTGGGCCACAAGTCTTCCAGCTTCGACAGCTATCTTCTCAAGCATATCCGTCACGAAGTTGTTCATGATCAACATCGATTTCCTTGAAATTCCCAGGTTATCTTTCGCAAACGATCTCAATAGCTTGTACAAGTAAATGGAGAAGCTTTGGTAATTCTTCTTCCGCATCTTTTTCGATTTGGATATGGGTTTCTCCAACTTCTCCATCGATTTTAACGGTTTCTTCGGTCCCTTCACTGGTGCCATCTTAATAGCCTTTTATTTAATTGTCTGTTATTTTTTTCGAGTCAAGATGTGAGTAGGTCTTTAGTAAATTATTTAATTTGTTTAAACTTTATATTTACTCGTATAGGGTCAGTAGTGGTCAGTAATCCTGCTAGCAAAATATGATATACAACCAATGGAGTTTCAGGTAATTTTGAATGTGAAAAAAAAAGTCGTGTTCGTAACATTGTTTATAACGTATGAAGGGTTGGGCCGATTTTTATGTGCTTTGTTTTTTTTATTTGTCTCTGTCCTGAATAGCATAATAACTATTAAACATAGAGTAGAAATATGTATTTTGCGTATTATCTAAGGCGATTTTACCCGAGCTTTACTTAGAACCCGGATCAATTTATTTATTCAGCGAGGAAATGCGGCCAGCATCTTGGGCACGCTACCGCATGGGCCAAATTTTTTACACATTTTGTAGCTTTTCTATACTCTTTTTAAGTTATTATTATATTATATATTAGTTTGTAAATATTTCAGTTATTTTCGTTCTAATTGTTATCTAAATAAAATTTATTTATTTTATTTATTAAAAACGGTCTACCAACAATTGTTACAACTATACATTTTTCAGTAAAAAAGCCCAGGAGGTCTTATAAATAATTGCACAATTACTTACAGGTAAACACCACTAATCCTACTAATCAACATGTTAAATATACTTTTTTTCCCAGAAAATGGTTGGATTCCCGTGGGATAGCGCGAAAACTGTACGTTGATACCTCAAAATTCACAATATATTCGTCGATCGATTCATCATCGATTCATTTACTCCACCACCACACTCAAGGAATTGTAGGTATGTGAATAAAAACTATAAAGAAAAGAAAAAAAAATACCCACCATCAATAGAAAAAATAATACCACCAACATTATAAATACGTGCGCCCTAAACCTGGCCGCATTTAACTTTATACCTTCGTCACAGCAACATTAAAAAGTTAGCCAAATTAAAAATAGTTTAACAATGACGGGACGCGGAAAAGGCGGGAAAGGATTAGGCAAAGGGGGAGCGAAGCGACATAGAAAAGTACTCCGGGACAACATTCAGGGTATTACGAAGCCAGCAATAAGAAGATTGGCCAGAAGAGGTGGCGTGAAACGAATCTCCGGCTTAATTTACGAAGAAACTCGTGGTGTACTCAAGGTGTTCCTGGAAAATGTCATCCGAGACGCAGTTACTTACACGGAACACGCTAAAAGAAAGACCGTCACCGCCATGGACGTTGTCTATGCTTTGAAAAGGCAAGGGAGGACTTTGTACGGTTTTGGAGGGTAGAAATTTAATAAAAAAAGAAATTAGAAAAAATATTATTTAATTGATAGTGTTGTTGTCATTTTCATATCGACAAGGCCCTTGTCAGGGCCGCATATTGTTTTGTTTCTTTTACGATAGTCTATTAAGGCATACATAAACATCGGTTTACACTAAATCCGGTCTGCGGCGTCTGCTAACACAATCGACTCGTGATCTAACGACAATTGCATCGTAATAGGTGTATTTGACTGTATGAAAAATAAGCTTTAAATTGTGACTGGCCATCCCAAAAGAAAATAGCTTTTTAAAACTTAATTTTACTGCAAAAAATGTGGGTTATTTTCTTTAAAATCATAAAATAAAATATTGTTTTTTTGTCCGGTCACATGGTCAAAAACGCTCTGGATTGTGGTTTGATGCGTTGTGATGATTTATTTAAACTTTATCATCGAATTTTATTGAAAATACAGGAATTTATAATGAACGAACTATATCCTTAGCATCGTATTTAACTAATGCACAATTTAAGGTAGGCAGTTTTTCAAACACAAATAGCCTGTTGTCACCGCAGATAACTCATTCAAATACTAAGATCTAACGTATATTATACCTATGTACCATTGCAATTTAATTAAAGGTGATTATGTTTGAATGATCTTGCTGATGGTGAAATAAAATCGCTCCTAACTCAATTAGTTAAACGCTGGATACGTAAGTAAAAAAATAACAGACAACTGAGAATATTGATTTCTTATATTTACGCGAATACTCCACATTGAAATTAAACTAATCTTAGTCCTCCCGTGATGATGGTTGCTGTAAAGCAACAGAAACGTGGGGAACGTAAAAAAACGTATAATAAACGCGATAAAATCCGTAAGATTAGTTTTATTTCAAGACAACTGAGAACACAAAACGCCACTATTTTAACATTTTATTTTCGTGCACATTCATAAAAAACATAATCTAATGGTTTTAATATACAACCAACATTATCATTCGAATGTAACATTGCTTAGAATATAAAAAGACAGATGACTTAATTGTCGTTCAGCCAAATGGTTGAATCTGAGAATTCTTTATTTAACAGATTATTAGCACAATCTGCTATAAAAGGAGGTAGGAAAGGAAAAAGCAATCCTACATTGCAGCAGACCTACATTACAAATATTTCGTCAAATACCCACCAATTTTCGACGAAAACTAATAGTGGAGGGGAACTAGAAAAAATATAAAAGCGGCTGCATCCTATTGCAACACTATTAACAAACTAAATAACAGTCGAATAAGTGTTTTTCGATCATTGCAATCAGAAATGGCGCGCACAAAGCAAACTGCGAGGAAATCCACCGGCGGGAAAGCGCCAAGAAAACAATTAGCAACAAAAGCAGCTAGAAAAAGTGCTCCAGCGACAGGCGGTGTCAAAAAACCGCACAGATACCGACCGGGAACGGTCGCTTTGAGAGAAATCAGAAGATACCAGAAGAGTACAGAACTGTTGATAAGAAAGCTCCCCTTCCAACGTCTTGTGAGGGAAATAGCGCAAGATTTTAAGACCGATTTGAGGTTTCAAAGCTCTGCCGTGATGGCTTTGCAGGAGGCCAGCGAGGCGTACTTAGTGGGGCTGTTTGAGGACACGAACCTTTGTGCTATCCATGCGAAAAGGGTCACCATAATGCCCAAGGATATACAGTTGGCTCGGCGCGTTAGAGGCGAAAGGGCGTAAGGTCCTGAGTACGTGGACATTTGAGATGAAATAATAATGAGTTGGGTATTTATTTGAGTTGACGAAAGTCCTTTTCAGGGCTTGAAGTGTTTCAATCGTTTCTCGACAGATATTAGAATCACTATATGCTCGATGGTAAAAAAATATATTTTCTTTATACAAACTTTGACCCGCTTAGGGAGCTAATTTCCAAAAATCCGTAGTGAATCCCTCTAGGGCAGCCTTTCCCAAAGTGGGCGAAAAATAATTCATTCTCAAAGTGGGCAGTAGACAAAATAAGTATGGGAACCCTTGCTCTAGGGTATACTCAAGGAATATATTCTCCAAATTTCAAATGTCTAGGTCCACCGGCTTAGGCTGTGCGTTGTATGTCTTCTTCGTCTTCTTCTTTTTTTTTAAGGGTTTGGCAATAGGCTACAAACACACCCATTTTTGCCAGTGTCAAATAAATCTTGAAAATTGTTTTTTAATTGTAAGTACCCCTGATGATAATGATAATGTAGATGATAATGATGATGAAATGAATCCCCTACCCCTACCAGTAAAGCTATGGATACCTTACTGAAAATTTACCGGCCATCTTGTGAGAACTTGAAAAGTCAACTTATACTATTTTATTTCAATGTCTTTCACTCGTGTACGTTTATGACCACACAATGGTTAATATCCCACTAATATTAAACATTATTTATGACCACACAATGGTTAATATCCCACTAATATTAAACATTATTTATGACCACACAATGGTTAATATCCCACTAATATTAAACATTATTTATGACCACACAATGGTTAATATCCCACTAATATTAAACATTATTTATGACCACACAATGGTTAATATCCCACTAATATTAAACATTATTTATGACCACACAATGGTTAATATCCCACTAATATTAAACATTATTTATGACCACACAATGGTTAATATCCCACTAATATTAAACATTATTTATGACCACACAATGGTTAATATCCCACTAATATTAAACATTATTTATGACCACACAATGGTTAATATCCCACTAATATTAAACATTATTTATGACCACACAATGGTTAATATCCCACTAATATTAAACATTATTTATGACCACACAATGGTTAATATCCCACTAATATTACACATTATTTATGACCACACAATGGTTAATATCCCACTAATATTAAACATTATTTATGAACACACAATGGTTAATATCCCACTAATATTACACATTATTTATCAAAGAAACACGTTTTTTTGGAAGATAAAAGAAAATTGACAACATCACGGTTCAACTTCCCGCCAAAAGTCGCGTTGCATGTCATTCGGTCTGTCAATGTAGTGTGATAGTGCTAGTAATAGTTCCAATGATAGTTCTAGTGATAGTTCTAGTGATAGTGCTAGTAATAGTTCCAATGATAGTTCTAGTGATAGTGCTAGTAATAGTTCCAATGATAATTCTAGTGATAGTTCTAGTGATAGTGCTAGTAATAGTTCCAATGATAGTTCTAGTGATAGTGCTAGTAATAGTTCCAATGATAGTTCTAGTGATAGTTTAGTTTGCGTCGCTGTCACCAAGTGGAGTTTAGTTTAGTTCAATAATAATATATAAGTTTAGTTTAGTATATAGTTTAATAAACGCCAATGTTGTTGAGCATGTGCGTGAGTATCATCTGGTGCACGTCTCGGAACACGGTGCGGACGTTGTCGGTGTCGGTGGCGGTGGTGAAGTGGAAGTAGCACTCGCGCGGCCGGCTCGCCTCGCCGATCACGAACCGCTCGGCGGACGCGTGCACGCGCTTGCGCTCGCGCCTCTTCGTCGTGATCTCCTGCGATACACCACTTTTTTTTTTTTTTCTCTCTTTTGTCATCACACGTTTGTGTTTATTGCTACACAGTAGTTGTCTATGAGCCTAATTTTACTTTTAGTGATAGTTCTAGTGATAGTTCTAGTGATAGTTCTAGTGATAGTTCTAGTGATAGTTCTAGTGATAGTTCTAGTGATAGTTCTAGTGATAGTTCTAGTGATAGTTCTAGTGATAGTTCTAGTGATAGTTCTAGTGATAGTTCTAGTGATAGTTCTAGTGATAGTTCTAGTGATAGTTCTAGTGATAGTTCTAGTGATAGTTCTAGTGATAGTTCTAGTGATAGTTCTAGTGATAGTTCTAGTAATAGTTCTAGTAATGGTTCAAGTAATAATTCTAGTAATTGTTCTAGTAATAGTTCTATATGGGCGCTATTGTAATTCTAGTATAGTTCTATATGTGCGCGCTATTGTAGATCTACTAATAGTTCTCTATGGGCGCTATTGTAATTCTAGTAATAGTTCTCTATGGGCCCTAATATAGATCTGGTAATAGTTCTATATGGGCGCTATTGTAGTTCTAGTAATAGTTTTATATTGGCTCTATTGTAGTTCGAGTTATAGTTTACTATGGGCTAATATAGTTCTAGTAAGCGTTATCTGTGAGCTTTATAGAGTTTTCAATAATGAAACCATTTACAGCAAACAAACTCCTGATGAAGAGCTTGGTCCTGGTGTACTCGTCTCCCGCGGCCTGGTACCGCAGGTACTCCGGGAAGTAGTCGCCCACGCAGTGGCCCTGGGACACCTTGCCCTCCAGCAGGTCTTGCTTGTTCAGAAACACTATCAGACCAGCCTCCAATAGGAATCTGGATCACATATAAATAAATGTCACGGTATAATTTGACGATATCGATATCGGAAACGGAATCGAAAACTTCCGAACTGGAATACCGCAATCGCTATTAAAATTTCCGAATTTGATTATCTTCGATGTATCTTGATGATGGTACCAAATCGATTTTTCAAAAAGTTTCCGTCGGAGAGCTCGTCGGGAGCGACATCAACATCGGAAAGTTTCAAATCCGTTTCCGATGTCGATCCCGAATGATTTAAAATAACCCACCTGATTAGCTCAGTTGGTGGTGACCCTGTTTTACTGTGCCTAGGGTCCCGGGTTCGAGTCCGGGTTGGGGCAAACTTTGTGCGCAAATGTTGGTACCCAAGTGTGTTTAATACTCATTGTTTAGTAATTATCATATTGTCTTTCTTGAGAATAAATTTTCTTTAAGCTGATCTTGGAAACCTGGGTGGATAGGCAGGTACCTGCTCTGCCAGACGTCTTCGAATAAAACGAGAGCCTCCTTCAGTCTGTTCTGAGTGTTATCTTCCCTCAAGGTCTGGTCGAAGTCGCTGCAGGCCACCAGGAACCATATAGCGTTGATGCCCTCGAACACCTGTAGAAAATAAATAAATGATGTAATTGAAATTAAACTAATTTAACGGATTTTATCGCGTTTATTTTATTGTTTTTTACGTTCCCGACGTTTCGGCTGCTTTACAGCAATTATTATGGTCATGAAAATGTTTTCTATTTAAATATGTTGTATTCGCGTAAATATAAGAAACACCTACCTGTATCCACTTCTTCCGTTCCCCCCTTTGACCACCGACATCGAACATCCAAAATTCTTGAACTCCACCGTGCATAGATTTTGGTACCTATAATAATAATACCAGCCCTTTTTAATGTCCCACTGCCGGGCACAGGCTTCTCCTCAATTCGAGGGGGATTAGGCCATATTCCACCACGCTGGCCCAGTGCGGGTTGGCGGACTTCACACATCTTTCGAGGGGTACTCTCAGACGTGCAGGTTTCCTCGCGATGCTTTCCTTCACCGTGTAGCAAGTGATAATCGTGGTTGAAAATGAGATTCGCACGTGAAATCCAGAAATCCCAGAGGTGCGAGCCGGGGGGTTTGAACCTGCGATCCTTGTTACCGAGGCAAGCGTTCTACCAACTTGGCTATCACTTTACTTGGTGCTTGGTAGGTACCTAAAGGAATATACAACTGTAGAAACTCTAGATACCAAATACTTTATTGATCTAAGCTATACATTTACTAATATTATTAGGTAGGTAAAGTTGCTCAAAAAACTCCTAAATCAATTTAAGGTTGAATATCATTTGCACATCTTAGAATCGCAAGACCTGGGCCCCAAGAATGCTAACACAATCGATTCATAATCGAACAGCAACCGCATAGTGACTGACACTTTTGACAGATTTTGTATGGGATATCTGTCAAAAGTTGACAGTCACTATGCGGTTGCTGTTCGATTATGAATCGATTGTGTTAGCAGACTTGAGGCCCTGTTTCGGTCATTTGTTATTTATTTGAACTTAAAACGTATCAAATATCAACCTTGGTGGATTTTTTTGTCGAAACCGATAAACCACTTTTATGGCCGACCTTACCTGCCTATCTAATTACTAAGCCAATGAATGAATAAAGCAAATATAATTTTAAAATGGCAATGTACTAGACCTTAACATTGAATTCAATTTTCTGTATCCCCGTAGTTTTCTGCCGGCACCTCAGTATGTCAGCGTCCGATGGTATGTAATCGGGCTTTTCGATAAGATCTAATCTATCTAAAAAACTGTAGAGAAATACTATAAACACACCGTGAAATTATAAATTGAGTTTCAGCGCCATCTATTGTCATTAACAAATAACCACGATGATATTGGTTATACTACTCGGTACTAGATGTCACTGCTCTAAGCTTTGAAATGGTTTGGAAAACACATTTTCTATTTGACAATAGATGGCGTAGTAGTTTTACTTACTATTCAGCACTGTCAATAAGTTGATATTCATTCGACCTTTTAAAACATTCCCGGACGCCGCCATCACGCCATAGCGCTCTCACATGATCAAAATAATCCTATAAAATAACAATACAACAAATACATGGAACTAATTTCTTTGGCAATAATAAAAGAATGTTCAGAGTTGTTAGCTATTTTTTTAATCATAAAAACCCGCGCCATAACTCAGTGCGTGTGTGAGACGGAGACCGCGACCCCACTCGTGCGTGCACACTCACACGTGCTATTTCGAACCTTTTGAAGGTATGAGGTGATATTTTCATACCTAAATAATACAACCAGACCAATTAGCAGCACAAATCATATATTATACATTTTATGACATCGCCTCTAGCGGTATCGTGCAGCTCTACTGGTACGTATTTGAATTTTGAATTCGTTTCTAGTCTATGTTCTAACTAAACGAATACGGTACCCAACGACTAAAAAACTCTATATTCCTACCTAGTTCATATTATTATTGTTACATTCAATATTTCTTAGAGTAGGTATTAAGCCACAGACAAAGAAAAACACAGCACATATTTTTTTTATCCACAAACATCTAAGGCAAGGTATATGGTAAGGTATATGTAGGTATATGTATATGCATCAAAATTTTGTTAATGACATTTGGCCTATTTTTAGAGTTCCGTACCGAAATGGGTCTATATTTTTCTTAGAGTTAGTAGTATAGTAATATAGGTACAAGTTCTACTATAAATTCCTGTAAGTACCTACCTCAGTATATTCCATCGGGCCTTCCTCTCCACATTTTAATATATACTGTTGTGATTGTATATTTTTTGGGTGCTGTAGAGCAATACTTAGCATAGACATGTTGTGGACTATGTCATAAATCGATTCGTGAATGTTATGCCGAATGTACTTTACTTTTTCTGCCCGTTCACTGGAACAGATAAAAAAGCATACTATGACTACGAAAATTTTCGAACGAAATTTCACGTTTTTTTTAAGACTGGTTGTTGGTCAGTCACAGAATTGTCGATAAATGAATTTATAAAGAGTCACCTAGTGGAAAATCCTTGTACGTGTAGAATTTTCATTTGTTTAATTATAGTTGTTTTCCCACTCTCGCCAGTGCCGAGCAATAATAGTTTGATCGCCTGAAACATAATACAATCTTAGCGGAATAGGCAGGATCTTCCAGCCAAGGTGATATGCCGGGCGGGGCGGCCGCTATGCTCCGACGAATATTATCGGGATTTTGTATATATGCTACGTCCTCCGAAAACTCTCATAGCGCGTTTCAGGTTTGTATGGATTTTTCAAGCATTTGTTCTGAATGTCGTCTGCAGCGCCATCTGTGTAGCTTGTGGCAAAGTTGAAGAGGTCTCTACACTAGGTACTGTATTATTCCAACTTTTCTATTTTTAGAGATTTTCTTCTAGGTGGACCGACGACATCTCACGCGTAGCGGGAAGCCGATGGATGCGAGTGGCGGAGATCTGTGATATATGGAAGACTGGAAGTCATTGGGGAGGGCTCATGCCCTGCAGTGAACGCACAGACCAATAAGAGACAGTGCATATATAAAAAGTTACTCTATGGCCATTACTAACCTGGTTATATGTTTTAATCCATTGCTTGATTTCCCTATCGATCTGTTTCGAATGATCTTCATCGTCATCTTGCGTCTTCATGCAAGGAATCAATTTCATTTTTGTATGGATCTAAAAAAAGACACAACATGGTCAGAGACATCCAAGTAGATATCTAATTGTTTTAATTATATGTATATATTTTCGCAGGATATAATCGCGCGTTTTGACACAAAACTAAATAAAATAACTATTTAGGTGGCGATTCTGTGCAGCATTCACTAAATCTAATTTTAAATTTATTTGTTTTAAAATTAGTGAAAGAAACTAAAACACATAAGTTGCGCTTTGGAATACGAAAATGAGTTTGAAACATTACCTTTCTCTAATTTAGTGTAACTTACATTTAGATAATGTTGCACAGAATCGACACCATAGTTGAGTTCATAGCGTTATTTTCTCTATGGTTTAGTTTATTTTTCTTGAGTAAGTTTGTTGAAAAGATTGGCGGGAAAAACTTCGTCATTGAAATTTGAATTTTCGTGTATTTTATCAGAATGGATAGGCTATCTTTTTCTCGTATTTCTCTACATGATAATATCTAGCATAATATCCTAGAGAGCACTGAGTTGCGCACACAAATTGCGTAAAAATAGAATGAATGAGCGGTTTTTGAAAGATCCTAGCCATTTAGTAATATAGCTAATTCTACAATCCGGCTGTGACATATGCATTAGATAGACATTTGCAAGTAATAGCTATGCATTAAGTGCGGTTTTTCAGGCAGCCCAAGTTCAATAGATCCTCAAGTCGTGTTCTTACATCCCCAACGTGAAAATTATAAAAAAAAATGCAAAGAGGTAAATACATAACTAAGTATGACATTTTACTTACCGAATTTAATTATTTTGTCACCAATGTTGTCACAATCAAATCACTGCGGCGAATTGTGTGTAATCATATTTTTTATCTATCAATAATTTTATATCAATTTATCTGATATCATTATGTTACCCACGTCATCGACTGATTATAAGTATATAAGTACTTATACAGGCTGACATTTTTCTTGTGGACGTGGATGGCCAAACCTGAGACTATTCTATATATGATTAGTCTGGAGGACGACATTTTCATATCATCATGTCACATCCCTTATTTTATTTATAATGTGTATTTATTGAATGTTTTATTGCTATTCATTACTTGACATTGACAAAATACGCTAAGATGTGGGTGAGGCCATTTTCATATCCATTTTATTTCATCGCATTTCATTTCGTAAAAAAAGAAGAAGAATGATTAGTCAAAAATGCTCAAAGGGGTCTCAAAGCCAATTTAAAAAAAAAAACTAAAACGCGTACCTAATAGAGTAGAAAAAATATAAAAACTCCCTTGTTAGATATTAAATTCGAATGTCGCTAATAAGGGTCATGATGTACTTTTTGGCGGGAAGTTGCACAGTGCCGTTGTCAATTTGGTTTGTTTCCAAAAAATGTGTTTCTTTGATAAATAATGTGTAATATCAGTGGAATATTAACCATTGTGTATTCATAAACGTGCACGAGTGAAGAGAATCGAAATAAAATAGGATAACTTGACTGTTCAAGTTCTCCCGAGATGTTCAGTACAATGGTCAGTAAAGTATCCTAAACTTTACTAATAGGGTTGGGATATTCATTACATCATCATCATCGTCATCAACATCATCATTATCATCAGGAGTACTGATCATTGTCTAACAATAATTATCAAGAATTACTCGACACTGGAAAAAAATGCACTATTTTGTAGGTGATTGCGAACCTAAAAAAAAAAAATGGAATCTGGGCGGGAACTAGGGAAAACTAAAGAAAAGTAGGTAAGCACTTATTTTTTATGAACTGATTGTCTGTCTGTCTGTCTGTCTGTTTGTTCCGGCTAATCTCTGAAATGGCTGGACCGATTTTGACGGGACTTTCACTGGCAGATAGCTGATGTAACAAGGAGTAACTTAGGCTACTTTTATTTTAGAAAAAAAAATAGGATCTCACGAAAAAAAATTAAAACCAATGTTGCAGCACAGCGCCTGATTAAGTTTGATAGCAACAACCTGCAATGCGTCCCGCGGGCTCAGAATGGGCGAGCAGGCTGTTGTCAACGGTTGTCTTTGTTAAATACCACGCGGACGAAGTCGCGGGCAACAGCTAGTATAGAAATAAAATGGATATGAATATGGCCTCACCCACGACTATTCCTGGGTATTATTTTCTGCTAGCTGGTGACATCATTTTCTGTCAACGCTGTGACAGTGACAGATATTTATTTATTTTTACACAGATTTTTATATGCGTTCTTTTTTTCCTTTTTCACCTTGACACTGGCAAAATCACCGAAGATCGGTGGAGCCATTTACTTTAAAAATTGAATTGAATTGAATCCTGCGTCTTCGGTCTAAGCTGTGTATATTTGTTGTTAATTCTTGTTTGTATTATAGTAAAAAGTAAGCTACACAAACCGCGGTGGGGTATATGTGTTCTATGCTCGTTACTGAGTTAAAAAAAACTAAAATGGATAAGCTATCCATTTGTCGTATTTGTCTAAATAAGAATGTACATCATATCCCGGAAAGTATTCAGCTTCAGGAGATGTATGAAAAATTAACAGCAATACCGGTCAGTAAACAGTACTCACCTTGTCTAAGAATATGGAGACTTAATTTTGTTATTACGTTTATTAGTCTCTCTGTTGGGAGCTTCAAATCGCTAGAGTATACAATAGCTAATTTTGTTTGATGATGTATAATTTGAAGCCTGGATCGAAATTTTGATACGGCTTTGACATGGAGCCGGGCATGGATCTGGAGATTGCAATCGCTATTTAGAATTCCGTAGTCAAATTAGGTACCTTTGTAGTTTCGCTATGTCCGTCTTAGTCACAGTTTGTGCATGATCCAAGCTTCACTATGCATGTTTATCTATAAGTCTGCATACTGGAGTTTTGGTACCAGTGTGAGATAAACTCGTACAGTAGACATCTATGATTCAAATACTTTTTAGATTTGCATCGTTTCGCAGAGAATTCCATATTAATTAGAGCCGGACACTCATAATGGTCTGTTTCTTAACTGATATCTTAGAGGAGTTTGATTATGTTAGCAGTTTTAAACATCAATCAACTTGTTTCATTTATTATTGGAAACATCTGCAAGCTGAGGGTCAGTTGTGGGTCCCACTTCCCCCATTTGTTTATCTGTTTCCATAAAAAAAAACATACCCACTATGGCAACAATGGCAGAAATAAACTAGTTTTTATAGTATTAGTCATATTATAGCTTGATGTAATTCCTATAATAACCTGCTATATAATTCCTCTATCCTCAGCATAGAAAAAGCCCGGGGAATGAGTAAATAAATATTATATTTACTTAGTTTCAGACGTCTGACATGAGACCACTATCACTGTGTGTCATCTGCCAAGCACAACTGAAAGCCACTCGGAGACTCATGCTCAGGTGTCTGAAGGCTGAAGAGCTTCTCACACAGATGCTGAGCCACCTGACCAATGAGGATAAGGTAAGCGTCACATTGTACCTGTTTTTCTCCGAGGGGTACGTAGAAATATACTGTTGTGTCATTGTTATGAAGGTCCACATAAGTAGGATGGGTTGGCAATATTGTCATTTACAAAAACTTGCCCTTTTTTAGTTTGCCATATACATTGAAATAAAACTATTTTTTAAGGATTTTATCGCGTTTATTTTTCGTTTTTACGTTCCCAACGTTTCAGCTGCTTTACAGCAACCATGGTCACGGGAGGACTGAGGTGGTTGACGTCCTAGTCAACCACCTCAGCAAACGCAAGCAACAACTAAATATGAGGGTAACCCAGTTCAAAACTGTGACACTAGGACGTCAACCACCTCAGTCCTCCCGTGACCATGGTTGCTGTAAAGCAGTCGGAACGTCGGGAACGTAAAATAAACGCAATAAAATCCGTAAGATTAGTTTTATTTCAATAAACATATTTCATTACTAAACTAATATTCTTTTTAGCCTTGCAAACTAAGGCTAACCCTTCTGTTACGTATTGCTAGCTAATCTATAATTTCACTTTGCAGCCACAAACACCCATACTTATAGACCGATCAGCACTCAAACAACTGTCCATTAGTCCAGTTGAACAGACCATAATAGACAGTACCGTTCAAAATATCGATATCAAAGTTGAAATCGATATACCGACCTATTCTGAGGAGGAAGTGAAATCGGAACCAGAGAGTACGGAAGGTATGTCGCTAATAATATTCAGGATGTAATGTTAAGGTGGAAGCTCAGGTCAGGGCGCGAAATTCAAAATGTCAATGGTTTTTATTTTTTTACGAAAAATTTGGACATCTTTACGATGTAATTTAGTTTTTTGCTTACTGAATACATCGAGACATCCAATGCAGAATACTAATATCGTAAAAAATAAAAACCATTGACATTTTGTATTTCGCGCCCTGACCTGAGCTTCCACCTTAATGCCTGTATTAAAATTATATAATTAATATATGTCGCAAACTCATGGGTTACAAATGTTGTTATTTTTGAGCGCGCAATGTATTTTATACAACGCGATCACAACACAACGCTCGGCACCGTACTCGACGCGTGCGAATGCCCAGCGCGCTCGAGCGCATCGAGTTTTAATTTACATTGCAGTTTTAGGTGTAAATTAGTAATTTATTTCAAATCACGTTGAGGTAGACTACTATTATGAAAATACTGAAAAAAAAAATGTGTATAATTCATGAAAAGATCGACGAAAAATTCCAACTATAGACAGTCCAGAATCATGAGTGGAATCCATGGTATCAGTTTTTTTACGAAGCCACTTACACTTTTTAGACTATAGTTTAACCCTCGGCTTTGTCGTGGCCCTTGAAACAAAGTTCATCCAAATGAATCGAGGAGCTAAACAAAAAAAAAAAACCGAATTGAGAACCTCCACCTTTTTGAAGTCGGTTAACAATAAACAAACAATATGAACCTTCGTATATAATGAGCAAGGGTTTTGCATGTTCATCACTACATAACTACGAAAAGATTGAACCGGTTGGAAAGGTACGCCTAGGTAGTTTTTTTTTTTTATACATTTATAGGCAAGTATTTGATCTCGATCTCACCTGATGGTAAGTGACGATGAGATCTACGATGGAGCATACTTGCCTAGGTAGGAAAGCGGCAGTAGATCGAGACGCTACATTCACTAGGCACATGCAGCGCAACTGATCTGACCCGCCATCCATGAATGGCAACAAGTACCTATGATCATTTTGGATTCTGCAATCGGTGGAGTTTAAATTATTGTGACCATGTTGACGGCATGTACATAATAATAATACCAGCCCTTTTTATGTCCCACTGTTGGGCACGGGGCTCCCCTCAATGCAAGGGGGATTAGACCATAGTCCACCACGCTGGCCCAGTGCGGGTTGGTGGACTTCACACTTCTTTCGAGGGGTTCTCTCAGACATGCAGGTTTCCTCACGATGTTTTCCTTCACCGATATGAATGTACATACTAGTTTGATAATATGGCAGACCTTCGAGAGACAGCTAACAGTAATTCAGAAGCTGACCATGATCAGCGCCTGTCAGACTCGGAAGATGACATCCCATTGAATAATATAGAGAGGGAAAAAGACACAGTACGAGAGCAGAAGGCAGTGAAGGTTGGAAGCAAAGAACCAAATAGATCAGAGAAAGGTAACAGTTCATTACATTCTTGCAAAACTATTCCTAACTTAAAGTGGAAGCGCTAGGTCAGGGCGCCAAATTCAAAATGTCAATGGTTTTTTTTTTTAAACCGCTACTTTTATCAACTTTGGAGTGTTGTATCGCTTTAAGTATTTTTTTAAGCAAACTTAATACATCGAGACATCCAATGCAGAATTCCAATATCGTCAAAAACTAATTTTACCATCCAAATTTTTCGTAAAAAAATAAAAACCCCTGACATTTTGAATTTCGCGCCCTGACCTTGCGCTTCCACCTTTTAAGGCTTCTATACACGGCACGATGTTGACTCCCAATCGGGACTATGCTAGTTATGCTAGAATATGCTAGTTGTCTGTGTTTTAAAAACTATCTTAAATTGTTCATTAGTTTAATATGATGCTAACAATATAGTTATTTCGTTGTTAATTCTAGAATTTTCCATAAAATTCGATGATACAGTTTAAATAAATAAAAAATACCGCCAAAACGAGGCCTCCGAGTCGCGTGACCCTTGTGAAAAAACGTCGTATTAACAAGACAAGCTGCCACTTAATTACGACGGTGTGACGTCACAACACATCGACCAACCATCCAGAGCGTTTTTGATCACGTGACCGAACCAAAAAAAAATGTATTTTATGATTTTAAAGAAAATAATCCATATTTTTGCAGAAAAAATAAGATGAACGAATACCCTGTATATTGTTGTTTTATTTTCAGGGGCTTGCATTGCTAAAAACCGATCGCAATTCGATGCAGAATTGAAAAAATATGTAAAAGATATGACATACGTAAATGCAGACCCTCCCAAAAATGTTACTATAAACACTATTAACAATGATGTAATGAGAGATAGTTTGAAATGTCACGACAAATGTACTACAGAAAATGATTCAGGGCAGGATTCTATTATGTGTCAACGAGATATAGTAGAAAAATATAACTTGAATTATGATGCAAACAATTTTGTTTGTGACGTATGCAACGAAAGTTTCAATCGAAAGGATCATCTGATATCACATGCGCGTAAACACACTGGCCAGAAACCGTATGTGTGTAGTGTTTGCAACAAAAGGTTTACATACGGGAGTAGCTTGGCGCAACATGCGCTTATACACACAGGTGAGAAACCTTACCCATGCAACGAATGTAACAAGAGCTTTAACAAGAAGAGTAACTTAACGAAACATGCGCTTATACACACCGGTGAGAAGTCATACGTGTGTAATGTGTGTAACAAGAAATTTGGTGAAAAAAGACATTTAAAACGACATGCGTCGATACACAGTGACGAAAGACCGTATGTCTGTGATGTTTGCAACAAAAGTTTTAGTCAAAAGAGTACTTTAACATTACATGCGCGCTCACACACCGGTGACAGACCTTATGCATGCGATGTTTGTAACAAAAGTTACACTGTAAAGCGACATTTAACGGTACATGCGCGCTTACACAGCGGCGAAAGACCTTACGTATGCAACGTTTGTAACAAGAGTTTTACCGAAAAGAAAAATTTGACAAATCATGCTCGAATTCACACCGGCGAGAAACCTTACGCTTGTAATTTTTGTACAAAAAGGTTCACGCAAAAGGCGCATTTAACGACACATGCGCGTATACACTCCGGCGAGAAGCCCTACACTTGCAATGTTTGTGGGAAGGGTTTCAATCAAAAGTGGGTATTAAGAGCGCACTCGGTCAAGCACACAGATGAAAAACCATATGTTTGCCATATATGTGGCATGGAATTAGGGCTGTTCAGCTCATTAAAGGTTCACCTGAAAAAGCATATGTAAAATTAAAGATATAAGTTACATAGGTAGTAAACCATGTTTTTACGGTGCAATCCCACTGAAATAGATCGAGAAAGTTGAGATTACAGAAAGAAGAAACATGAATAAGGAGCTCGCCTCGATTCAAGGCCGGACGAAGTGTCCTGAATTATTTGCGATTTGCAATGGAATCGGCTTTGTCTACCCGGATTTGGTTCCCGGGTCCTGCAACCATTAATTTGGCCTACCGCAAATTACCGACCTAAAAATATCATTGTAATAAATGCTAGATTTGGAGCTCGAAATACTAACTATGTTCCATTGAACTGAGGTTCCGGATCTACACCTCTCCCACACATCACACCACACCTTGTTTAGCATAGCATACGATTGTATTTTAATTACTTCAACGTGAACCAAGTTGTGAGCATGAACTAGTTTGGTAATATTGCAGACGTCCACGAGACAGCTCACAGGAGAGGTTCAGAAGCTGACCGTGAACAGTGCTTATCAGACTCGGAAGATGACATCCTGTTGAATAATATTAAGAGAAATATAGATACAGTACGAGAGCTGAACCCAGAGAGGGTTGGAGACAAAGAACAAAATGGATTGAAGCAAGGTAATTTAAGTAAGGGCCAGGGTGTACTAGTTAATCTTAACTTTTGCTGTACGTACTATCAAAATATTGTTCATGTATAATAATACCAGCCGTTTTTTAATGTCCCACTGCTGGGCACGGGCCTCCCCTCAATCTGAGGGGAACTAGGCCATAGTCAACCATGCTGGCCTAGTGCAGGTTGGCGGACTTCACACACTTTCGAGGGATTCTCTAGGTTTCCTCGCGATGTTTTCCTTCACCGTTTAGCATAATCGTGGTTGAAAATAAGATTCGCACATGAAATTTATCAGTAAAGTATCCTCAACTTTACTGATAGGGTCAGAGGGGGTTCATGTGTACTAGTCTACGGATTAGGCCAGCATAGAATCTCCCATATTTGATATTTAAAAAAATCATTCCACTTGACGTTGGCAAAATACCTACCGGCCGGTGGGTGAGGGCATTCTCAAAAGAAAAATACGAAATATGCGAGGTCCAACACGCTCTAAGCTGGATATTAACAACCGCTTCGCACCTCCACCTTCTAAACACGAATTTTGGTGTTGATATTTCAGAACTTCCCATCGCAAAGAAGCCTCAACTGAAAACTGAATTACCCACATTATCAAAAGAAAAAAAAACATGAATGCAGATACTGTCAATAATGTTACCGTTAACAATTATGCAACAGATAACAGTTTTGAATATGACACCACAGAGGATAGATCAAACACAGATGATATATGCCAACCAAAGTTGGTGAAAAAAAGTCATTTAAGTAATTATAATTGTGTACAACGCAAACATGTTATCGAACATAATTACGAACAATGTTTAAGCACCAAGGAAACGTTCATTTGTGACACATGCAACAGAAGTTTCAGCCGAAAGAAGAATTTAATATCACACGTGCGTACACACATGCATGTTAAAGTTTATGTCTGCGACGTATGTACCAAGCGTTTCAAATATAGGCAAAGCTTATTGAGACATGCACGCACACACACTGGTGAGAAGCCTTATGTTTGTAATGTTTGTAACAAGAGATTTATTGGGAAGGCGTCCTTAACGAATCATAAGCGTTTACACACAGGTGAGAAGCCTTATGTTTGTAATGTTTGTAACAAGAGTTTTACTCAGAAAACAATCTTAAAAAAACATAAGCGTTTACACACAGGTGAGAAGCCTTATGTTTGTAATGTTTGTAACAAGAGTTTTACTTGGATGACGACCTTAACAAATCATAAGCGTGTACACACAGGTGAGAAGCCTTATGTTTGTAATGTTTGTAACACGAGTTTTTCTACGAAGACTTGTTTAACAGTACATTCTCGTATTCATACAGGTGAGAAGCCTTATGTTTGTAATGTTTGTAACAAGAGTTTTACTACGAAGACATGTTTAACAGTACATTCTCGTAGGCATACAGGTGATAAACCATATGCTTGTAATGTTTGTAACAAGTGTTTTTCTACGAAGGCAAATTTAACAGTACATTCTCGTATTCATACAGGTGAGAAGCCTTATATTTGTAATGTTTGTAACAAGACCTTTACTACGAAGACATGTTTAACAGTACATTCTCGTAGGCATACAGGTGATAAACCATATGCTTGTAATGTTTGTAACAAGTTTTCACACTTAAAAGCCCATGTGTGTATTCACACAGATGCATAGCCTTACTAAGATACATTTTAGAAGAAATGTAGGTTCTTGGGCAACGTAGAAACTCATTTGCAAATATGTATATGTGTAAAATAACATTGCTAATTTGGAAATTTCATTCCACATGTTGTAGAATAAATATTTTTTTCTTCATATGACACCCGAATTCATAAACTTCAAGTTTTTATTGCTAATAATCGCTCTGCAATCCTGAGAATAGAAAAAAAAAAACAAAGAAAACAAACAACAGGTACCTAACTAAATATAATTTTTCTCCTTTTTTTAAGGTTGGCAGTCAGCTACAAAATGAGCCAATTTTTGCATGTTTGGTGTATTTTTTTGCTTATATGTACCCGTGATGTTAATGATGATGATGAGATGAATCCCCCTACCCCTATCAGTAAAGCTGTAGATACTTTACTGGACATTTACCGGCCAGAACATGAAAGTCAAGTTAGTTATACTGCGTTTCATTTTCTCACTCTTGCACATTTATGGACTCAATGGTTAAAATCCCACTAATATTTATCAAAGTACCTAATGCATTTTATTTTTAATGTCAACCAAAATTGACAACTTCATTGTACATCTTCCCTTCAAAAAGGGCGTCTACTTGTAGCTTAGATAAAGGAAGGTTTTTGTTCAAGACTGCCTATGACTTGATTTTGATTAGGTTTTCGACTTTCAGAATGGTAATGAATAGCAATCTCTGCAATTCGTTCAATTATTCCCAGTTTAATAAAAAAAGTGAATATACTCCAATATTGAGCTATAATTTCACATAGTGTTCATCAAAGTTCGCATCCATTTCTTTTCAGGTCAGAGCTGGCCATTGTTCCTTAAGGGAATCTCTTTCACTGAATTAACCTAAGCTCATTGAATGACTTGTCCAAGCCCTGACAGTGCCAAACTACGAATAAATATACATAGCTCTTTGGTGCCAACATTTTCTCCTATCATTCATGTTAGCTGGACCGGTTAGATAAATAGAAATCTACAAGTAATAATGACCATTAATAAAATCTTATTTTAAGTATAATTTCAGTATTCGAGTTCTCCCAAGACGTCTGGTAAATGTTTAGTGAATTTAGCTTTACTGACAGGGGTAGGGGATTCATGTCACCCGCGACTTCGTCCGCGTGGTAAAGTTGTAATTGTTTTCGTGAGATCCTATTTTTGCTCTGAAATATAAGTAGCTTTCTCAGTATCTTTTTTGTACTTATAAAAAACTTAAGTCGATAAGCGGGCACAAGTTCGTATAAGATGTACTGATGTTACATTAGTTATTATTTTGAACGTTGCAACCGGCGACCCAAGGGCTGGGCATTTCCTCGCTCAGCGAGTAACTTCGGCTATTCAGCGAGGAAATGTGGCCAGCGTCTTGGGCACGCTACTGCATGGGCCACCGCTTTTTACACTTTTTGTAAATATTATGTACTCAAGTGATATGAAATTTAATTGGTGTGTGCGTCTGACGACATCGTATCATCTGGCCTCTTCGTCTGGTTTTTATTGTTTGGCAAATAGCAGACGGCATGCGTCCTTTTCTTTGTCAACGAGCATTGAAGGAGCCACAGGGATATATCTACTCATTTTGTACCATGTAGGTACCCCTTGGCAACATGAGATTTGACGTCCCTACAACAGATGATTGTACCTGCCCCCTCTGCCCGCGCGCGGGGAAAATGTTGACACTTGTGTAGTGTGTAGAGATAAACAGGCAGGAGACCCGACTTACGAAATGGATTTCTTTCCCCGGGATCGTGGAAAACTTCATAAACCAAGCGTGGGTACAGCCAGTAAGATAGTGCAAATGAAAAAAAATCACCTCTAGGAAAAAACGACCACGATTATTACGTTAAGGTGGAAGCTCAGGGTCAGGGCGCGAAATTCAAAATGTCAATGGTTTTTATTTTTTTACGAAAAATTTGGACATCTTTACGATGTAATTTAGTGTTTTGCGATATTAACATTCTGCATTGGATGTCTCGATGTATTAAGTTTGCTTAAAAAATAACCTAATCCGATACAATACCATAATGTTTGTAAAAACCGCTACTTTTACTAACTTAATGGTGTTGTATCGCTTTTGGTACTTTTTTAAGCAAACTTTTCTCACTCACGTCCAAATTTTTCGTAAAAAAATAAAAACCATTGACATTTTGAATTTCGCGCCCTGACCCTGAGCTTCCACCTTAAAAGGATATATTACATCATCATATATATATATGACATAGATCTAGAATAGCACGTGTGATCATAGACAATATGTAAAAAAAAACTATCGTAAACCATTACATAGATGTATGAAGATATATTGCCAAAATGACTGTAGCGTATACATATAATGGTTATGTAAACGCTATCATTTATTTTTTGTATAAAAATCAAATAAACAGCGTCTGTAATATAATTAATTATAACACAAAAAATAATATTTTTAATAAAATATTGCAAAAATGATTGTCTCTATTATAACTTGCAATATATGTCGATCATAATAACGGCTTGACATTTCATTTTTTTTTTTTATTTGGCATCACCATAGGTATTTTGCCAGTGTCAAGTAATATATTTTTTTTCTGTTTTTCAGCATATGCACAGGCCCAAAGGCTCAAGTAAAATACCCCCCATCCCTCAATCAGTAAAGTGATGGATACTTTAACGAAAGATTTTTCATGGATTTTTTGTGAGAAACTGAAAAGCCACGTTTCGTCACTCTGTTTCAATTACCTACACTTGTGCACTTTACCGAACCCATAATGGTTAATATTCCACTTATATCACTCACTATAACTCGCAGGAACACTAGTTTTAGAAATTAAAACACAACTGACGCCATGACTTTTCAGTTTCCCGCCAAAAAGCTACATTTCATTTCACACAATGCTAAGGTCTGACATTAACACGCCGCCATATTCGTCTTACTTCATTTTTTTAAACAATGACTGCACTTTTTTGCAAGTCGAAATGTGAAGCAGTCATAATATGTTTTCAGTAGTAAAGTTTACTGATATAGAGGATTTATTGATAGAAGGGATAGATGTTGTATGTAGGCATACTAACATTACTTCCCTTCGAAGTTATACAGAGTGTCTGTGGCCAGGGTGAATTATCGCACAAGGGAAGCCGACAAACATCGTGTTATATGCGCGTTCGCCACTGGTGGGTATTAAACAAGGCGGAGAATCATAGTTTTAAAACTAGATTTAAGTTGAAACATGTGAACGACGCAGTGAACATTCAACTGCAGGGCACCGAAGACGGTAAGCCTATCAACGGATCTTGATTGGGTTTTTGAACGACTAAACTGCTGTCGGATTTAACTTATGGACTTATGGTTATCATTAACACGAGGTAATTCTAATTCACTTGGTCGTTTCATTCTACATAAAATGAACATATTCTATTATTCACGCATTTGATTCGCTCACTTATTATGTTTGTTAGCTTATTCTGCTGTCTCAGTTCGGAAATCAAAAGAGTATTTTGATGAAAAAAAATAAACAGGCTAATAATATCGACATACCAATTAGGTTAATTAATCGATAGCACTAACTTTTTGACATTGGGTAAAACTTAAACAAATTATATCATTTTGGAGAAAAATAATTTCAAATTTGGGTTTAATAGAAAATCACATCTGGCAACTCTGAGTGAGATTCATAGAAAGGCAGTAGGTGACAGTGTTACCAGATACACGGTAATTACCGTAGATGCACGGTAATTTTGAGCAAAACACGGTCTACGGTAATGAGTTATTACCGTGTTCTTTTCTACGGTATTTTTAAATATTAATTACCGTGTAAATAATACTGAAAAAATATTAGGGCAACATTGCATTGGGATGCGTAACGTAAAAAAACAAAAAAAAAGGTCATTCTGCTGCTTCAGTTTGGAAGAACAAGGATGCGCAACGTAAAAAAAAAAAAAAGGTCATTCGCTGCTTCTTCCAACGCATCCCCACTTACGCATCCCCACTGCATGGGTATTTTTAAAATAAAATCAAGGTAATTACATAAAAATATTAAATACATAAAACACGGTAATTTTGGTCTGCAGACAAGGTAGTTTAAAATTTTCATCTGGTAACACTGGTAGGTGAGATGATAGTTATTGTTTTCAAACAACACGTTATTCGTAAATCAGTTTAGCAAAACTACCTGTAACATGGATAAGCTATCCGTTTGCCGTATTTGCCTTGGTCAAAATGTCCAGAATACCCCAGAGAGCACTGAGCTTCAGGAGATGTATGAAAAATTAACAACAACGCGGGTAAGTTGTTATTTGTAAGTGCTCCGAGTAACCGCGACAATGCTTGAATGGATATAATTGAAACTTGGTGCCGGTTACGGGTATGCCTCTCATCCTCCAGCACCACATCTCATCATAACATCATAATGAAATAAAATATAATCCTCGCACAAGCATGACTATAGCACAGACAAAGCCACAGAGAACAACTAGTCAATTAATATTAAACATACTTAGTTTCAGACAACTGACATAAGACCACTTACGCTGTGCTGCATATGCCGTGCACAGCTGAACGCCTCTTGGAGACTCATGCTCAAGTGTCTGAAGGCCGAAGAGTTTCTCACACAGATGCTGATCCTCGTCCTGACCAATGAGGAAGAGGTAAGCCCCATCACACCCATACCTCCTGAGGGGTAAGTAGGAATATGCAATAAAAAAATCCCTTTCAAATCGACCTATGAGCCTGATCAATGATTCGGGGGTACAACAAATATTTTCCTGTCAGGTGGGTGTTATCCTGGCTAGGCTGGCCACTGTGCCTCCAAGGTTGTTGTGGAGGTCATCTTTATATGTTTGTTTGTAAACAATGATAGAACAATTCAGGCTTTTGTGGTTACCATACAGTATAAAATATATGTGTATCCAGTGTTAGGTTTTGCTGTGAGAAAGTGAGACAGCATCGTTACATCACGGACTTAGTATGTAGTGTTAGTTTTAACCATTTAATTAATTTGCATTGCAGATGCAAATCCCAGTCCTGCTGGACCGATCTGCTCTCAAACCACTGTGCATTAGCCCGGTAGAATTGATAATTATTGACACTGCTCCAGCTGTTGATGTTAAAGTTGAGGAAGTACCTTCTGATGAAGATGTGAGATGGGAGGACTCTGTCCCTCCTTCGCAAGGTATGCCGCTAATACTACAGACTAACTCTCATGGCTTAATTTTGAAATACCTATGTATACAGTAGAATCAGAATATTTTTTATTCATGTAGACGATTAAGTACAGTACTTATGAACCGTCAACAGTTACAAAATGCTAAGCTACTACTTTACTACGCGTTCGGAATGCCATGCCATTCCTATGGAATGGAACGGGCAAGAAACTCCATGGTTGCTCTTTTTTTTAAAAGATGTCTGCAGTAGGAACCTATGTTCATCCCCGATTTTGCATTCAGTTGTATTTAAATTACTTCAATGTGAACAGAGTTTGGAGCTTGAACTAGTTTGGTAATATTGCAGACGTCCACGAGACAGCTCACAGCAGAGGTTCAGAAGCTGACCGAGAACAGTGCTTATCAGACTCGGAAGATGACATCCCTTTGAATAATATTAAGAGAAATATAGATACAGTACGAGAGCTGAACCCAGAGAGGGTTGGAGACAAAGAACAAAATGGATTGAAGCAAGGTAATTTAAGTAAGGGCCAGGGTGTACTAGTTAATCTTAACTTTTGCTGTACGTACTATCAAAATATTATTCATGTATAATAATACCAGCCCTTTTTTAATGTCCCACTGCTGGGCACGGGCCTCCCCTCAATGCTAGGGGGACTAGGCCATAGTCAACCATGCTGGCCTAGTGCAGGTTGGCGGACTTCACACATCTTTCGAGGGATTCTCTAAGACATGCACGTTTCCTCGCGATGTTATCCTTCACCGTTTAGCAAGTGATAATAGTGGTTGAAAATGAGATTCGCACATGAAATTTATCAGTAAAGTATCCTCAACTTTACTGATAGGGTCAGAGGGGGTTCATGTGTACTAGTCTACCGATTAGGCCAGCATAGAATTTGATATAAAAAAAAACCATTCCACTTGACGTTGGCAAAATACCTACCCAAAGATGGGTGAGGGCATTCTCTAAAAAAAACAACGAAATATGCGAGTTCCAGTACGCTCTAGGCTGGATATTAACAACCGCCTCGCACCTCCACCTTCTAAACACGAATTGTGGTGTTGATATTGCAGAACTTCCCTTCGCAAAGAAGCCTCAACTGAAAACTCAATTACACATATTATCAAAAGAAAAAAATATCATTAATGCAGATACTGTCAATAATGTTACCGTTAACAATTATGCAACCACAGAGGATAGATCAAACACAGATGACATATGCCAACCAAAGTTGGTAAAAAAAAGTAATTTAAGTAATAATCAGTGTGTACAAAGCAAACATGATTACGAACAATGTTTAAGCACCAAGGAAAAGATCATTTGTGACACATGCAACAGAAGTTTCAGCCGAAAGAAGAATTTAATATCACACATGCGTACACACATGCATGTTAAAGTTTATGTCTGCGACGTATGTACCAAGCGTTTCAAATATAGGCAAAGCCTATTGAGACATGCACGCACGCACACTGGTGAGAAGCCTTATGTTTGTAATGTTTGTAACAAGAGATTTACTGGGAAGGCGAACTTAACAAATCATAAGCGTGTACACACAGGTGAGAAGCCTTATGTTTGTAATGTTTGTAACAAGAGTTTCAAATATTGGCGTAACTTATGGAGACATGCGCGCATACACACTGGTGAGAAGCCTTATGTTTGTAATATTTGCAACAAGAGTTTTACTGAGAAGGCGAACTTAACAAATCATAAGAGTGTACACACTGGTGAGAAGCCTTATGTTTGTAATGTTTGCAACAAGAGTTTTACTGAGAAGGCGACCTTAACAAATCATAAGCGTGTACACACAGGTGAGAAGCCTTATGTTTGTAATGTTTGTAACAAGAGTTTTACTAGGAGGGTGACCTTAAAAAATCATAAGCGTGTACACACAGGTGAGAAGCCTCATGTTTGTAATGTTTGTAACAAGAGTTTCAAATATTGGCGTAACTTATGGAAACATGCGCACATACACACTGGTGAGAAGCCTTATGTTTGTAATGTTTGCAACAAGAGTTTTACTGAGAAGGCGACCTTAACAAATCATAAGAGTGTACACACAGGTGAGAAGCCTTATGTTTGTAATGTTTGTAACAAGAGTTTTACTAGGAGGGTGACCTTAAAAAATCATAAGCGTGTACACACAGGTGAGAAGCCTTATGTTTGTAACAAGGAATGTTCTACGAAGACAGATTTAACAGTGCATTTGCGAATTCATACAGGTGATAAACCATATGCTTGTAATGTATGTAACAAGAGTTTTCACGAGAATAGACTCTTAAAGAAACATGCGCGTATACACGCAGGTATATAACCTCATATTTGTAATGTTTGTACCAAGTTTTCATTGGTCTGATCACTTAAAAGCCCATGTGTGTATTCACACAGATGCATGGCCGTACTCAGATACATTTGATAAGAAATGTAGGTTCTTGGGCAACGTAGAAACTCATCTATACATATAAATAAAATTGGAGTGTCTGTTTGTAATATTAAAATAACCGCTTTTTACTAAGTGCATTTGGATGTATACACGGTACCTATACCAAAACAACATTTTTTACAATTTTTGTCTGTCTGTCTGTTTGGGTAATCTCTGAAATGGCTGGACCGATTTTGACTGGACTTTCACTGGCCGATAGCTGATGTAACAAGGAGTAACATAGGCTACTTTTATTTTAGAAAAAAAAACAAAGGATCTCACGAAAAAAATTTAAAACCAATGTTGCGGCGTTGCGCCTGATTAAGTTTGATAGCAACAACCTGAAATGCGTCCCGCGGGCTCAGACGCGCGAGCAGGCTGTTGCCAACGGTTGTGTCTTTGTTAAACGCCACGCGAACGAAGTCGCGGGTAACAGCTAGTATAAATAAAAACTTGATGACAACAATAAAAGGCGCTTTTTGTAGGTATGTAACATACTTACCTGTAAGTTTTATTTTTATAAACCAATTAATTTGTTATAACAATTCGTTTTAAAGCCTATCCGTGTCTATAAAACATTTAAATAATATGTAAGGTATTAAGAGTAAGGATTAACATGATTTTAATAGGCCGAATCACGAACTTTGTCTGCTCCGTACCGTAGTCTGTCGACTGATTTCTACACGAACAGCGGGTCGTTTCAAAACGTTGCGACAAGTATCAGCACGTCGAGTGCGAGCTAACTGTATACTTTATAGTCTACCATATTTAGACGTTTTGTGTGGAGAATTGAAAAGCGCCTCTAGCGGACGGTATTTAAAACTTTCAATTCTCCATATAATATGTCTAAATACGGTTGACCTATAAAGTATACGGTTAGCTTACGAATAATCTCGCACTTGACGTTCCGATTAAATTACAAACTTTCTCGTTTCGACGAATATCTTTCAGAGCCATTCTCATAACCGAATCGAGAATTCGATAAGACTACGCCGCAACCGTACGCTTTGATTCGACCACTCGCTGTGTGTACACAGTACATTTCATAATTCAAGTTTGAATTAATCATCGAATCGGTTGATACAAGACTCTGACGGTTGTGAATCCGGGGGACAGATTCAGTATGGAGCAGACCATGTCTGTGGTCTGGCCGGTACGAATTTAACCATGAACGCTCACCTGCACACTTTTCCAAAAAATCTTGACAAGAATATGATGCGTTCATACCATTAATTCAACGTTGAATAAATCGCATATTTAACTTTCGATTCATAAGTACTGCAATTAATAAAAATTATTCAGATTCTGAATGTTCTTGTCAAGAATACTTGGAGAGCGCGAATTCTTGGATCTCCAACACGATTCTGCGTTTCTCATACCAACATATCTTTAACGTCGTATCTCCAAACCTATTCAAAAATAACCTCTATTATATAGCGGTTTTAAAACCATTTTGTTATGTATAAATTATTATATAGTTTCATATAAATTACATGTTTTATTCCAATTACTATACAAATGAATAAGAGACAATGTTAGTGTATTTCAAATTCCGTATCGCTAATTGATTTATAATCCATCGATATCCATTTCCCATTGACACAGCTAACTGCATTTTTATCGACATCGAGGCATGTTAATTTATCGATATAGACACCCATATTGGTGTTGATCTCTATACAACGTTTGTAAGTAGTTACAGGTAGTACATAACGCCTACATTTATGCGTTTAGAGCCTTATATAAGGCTGTTTATAGACGATCAGACAATCAAGAGATCGATAGAAACAACATCATTCGTCTCGCTTAAAAAAATAATGTACAAACAATTATGATTATAGAAAAAAAAAAACAAAAAGTGTTTTAATTCAATTCCTCGTTACTTTTGCGTTTAGCTGTAATGTTTTTTATTTATTTATAGATACAATATGACAAAAAAGGATGGAAGACAAAGACATATTGCGTTGACTGACAGATAATTGAAAAATAACCCATGTCGAAATCTCGAAACAAAAATACGCATATAAGTTAAACATAATACCTATAATATATATATGTATACAAAACTATTTGTAAGTATACTCGTCTATACAACACACAAAATACTAAGTTACAATACATTGTAATGTAAGTATAACACACAGTCATGTCATTAGAAATTCGATTGTATATATCATTGTGGGGCTCGCAAACGGGCTAGTTTTATGGCAACTTCTTGCTGCCATTGTATTTTTTTTTAATTACAATATAGGCAAGTATTTGATCTCGATCTCACCTGATGGTAAGTGACGATGAGATCTACGATGGAGCATACTTGCCTAGAAGGTACCTGTTCACTCTCGACTTTAGCCGGATATATTGGCAACACTTGCTGCAATCTCATAGTACAGCCCGGCGATATAGCGCTTATAGTTTGATGTCTCGCTGGCAATATTTCTGAGCCACAATGCTCAGAATATTGCCAGCGACTAGCAGTTTATTGTAGCCCTTTTACGGGCCCTTTTATAATCGATAAATGCATTTTCCCAAGTGCAGAACAGCATCGTTACAAACGTATTAAAAATATAATTTAAATACATTTCGGACAACTGTATGTAGGTTAACTGACTAGGCGGTAAACTGTATGAACATTTTCCACTGAAGGTTAATTATTTATTATTCTTATCCAATAGGATTACAGCGTTTTTTTGTCTGCACAATTGTATACTTATATACGATTACCGACAGTGAAATAACTAAAAAAAAATACATACAAAATGTAAAGATTTCGATACAGGAGGCGTATTACGAACGCTCATTTCCAGGCAATTCACTTTCCAGAATTCAGTTTCCAAAATTTGTCGTTTGTAACATGAAGTACCCGCTTGATGATAGTGTAGCGAGCTCATGAACTTCGATACAATATAAACAGATGGCGCTGACGATCCTCCTTACAATTCTGAAACGCACTATGTGAGTTTTCGGGAAATGTGGCATATATACAAGACCCCCGACTTCAACCGCCGAGCATACCACCCGCCTGTCTGGAAGATCTTCCTTATCTCGCTAAAGTACTTGTCTGAGTATGTAATTGTAATTATGACCGACAACGACTGGAAATAAGATATTATAAAAATAATTATGTATTATTGAAATAAGACATATTTCCAGGCGGTACAGAATATTGCTTAGAAATAAAAATTCGTAGTACATCCCCTGGGCCCCAAGTCTGCTAACACAATCGATTCATATCCGAACAGCAACCGCATAGTAACTGTCACTTTTGACAGATATTGTAGGCGATATCTGTCAAAAGTGACAGTTACTATTCGGTTGCTGTTCGATTATGAATCGACTGTGTTAGCAGACTTGGGGCCCCGGTTATATGTCTCAATAGGCTTGGCCACGCCTCAGAGCGAGTGTATATGATTAAAAATAAACTGTGACCGAGGCCAATATGAAAAACCATCTAACCAATATGCTCATTCTTGACCAATAAGAGAGGACGAGACAGTAATAACACTAAGAATACACCAATCAAAGCCCGCCTGCTATCGTCCTTAATATATAAGTAATTTCACAGGCCTGATGCTGTAGTGCGATGGCACATAGGTTGATATTACGTACTCAGACCAAGAAATAGTACAGACGGGGTGTCGCGAACGAGATATATCGTTTCGGCTGCTTTACAGCAACCATGGTCACGGGAGGACTGAGATGTTAGACGTCCTAGTGTCATAGTTTGAACCGGGGTACACTCCTTCTTTCTTTACGAAATGAAATGCGATGAAATAAAATGGATATGAATATGGCCTCACCCGCAACTTAGCGGGTATTTTGCCAGTGTCAAGTAATTAATAGCAATATTAAATTCAATAAATTCACATTATAAATAAAATAATTGATGTGACATGATGAAATGAAAATGGCGATATTTAGTTGTTGCTTGCGTCCTAGTGTCAAACTATGACACTAGGACGTCAACCACCTCAGTCCTCCCGTGAACATGGTTGCTGTAAAGCAGCCGAAACGTCGGGAACGTAAAAAACATAATATACACGCGATAAAATCCGTACAAATTAGTTTTATCTCACATAATGATTAAAGAATAAAGGCTTACCCCCGAATTTATAGACGTGTTATAACTTTATCAAACGTCATATATTACTGAGCAAAGCAAAACTCTTCGCGCAGTACTAAATAACGTTTGATAAAGTTATAACACGTCTATAAATTTGGGGGTTAGTTATACCATTTTTGCAACAACCTGTATATTATTTCTGAGTCTGGCGTAGGGTACAATTTGTTTACGATTTCGTCGTCGTTGCAATAGTATCAATTTACAAATGTTGCCTCGCCTCGAAACGTTCTCGATTCTTCGTTGAGCCTCGATCTGAGGCAAAGTGTATATCGGCCTCAGATCGAGCCCGCCACACACATCCACATGTACTTACTCATATACGTTATTTTTTTTTTGCAAATATAAAAAAAGAAACCTCTAATCTAAACATTTATATGTACTTTTGTTATCAAAATATTATGTCTTATAAATGACGACATAAATAAGGGTTTGAATCCCTGGTTCGCAACTAAAAAAATAAAATGACGTTCTGATTAGCGCAGTTGGTAGTGACCCTGCTTTCTGTGCTGACGGTACCGGTTTCGAATACTGGTAAGGACAAACATTGTGTGATGAGCACGATTGTTTTTGTACCCGAGTCATGGATGTTTAATATCTATACATATAAATATTATATACTGAGTTCGCCCTCAGTCCATTGTACGGTACCCATAACACAAGCGTTGCTTAGTGTGGGACCGTATAGTTTGTGTGCTCGTCTGGCGATATTATTAAATTAGGAGTAATTTTTTTTTCCTAATAGCCCTTTAAAAAAAATCATAAATCCAAAAAAAAAACCATGAACCGTGTAAATCGGGCTTTTCACTAGTATTTGTTTTTTTTAACTATGCATGTTTATATCGCCATTTGATAAGACATCAACACCAATTCTGTGGCAGTCACGACTAAACTTAATATAACAAAAAAATACTGCCGTCTCGCTCGTACAGTATGATGATGAGAGCGACAGCAATACATTTATCCTTCAATGTTTCGGCCCATTTTAAATGGTACTTTTCTTATGAAACACTTATATAAATTCAAAGGTTAAATTAAAACGCGATAAAATCCTTAAAAATAGTTTCATTTCAAAGGTTAAATTAAGTTTAGTTCGCGAATCAACAGAATTAGAATCATTGTACAGTCGCGAAATGAAAAGGCTCGGGACCTTAAAGGCGACTTTTGCTTGCATGAGTTCAAAAACCGCAATGCCAACATTCCAATGCGAGAAACGGAACTGCCAATATTAAAATAAATTCTGCGCGATTTGACGACATAGTTTTAGATAGATAGATAGATCACTCAAGATAGATAGAACTCTTTATTGTTCCACCACATAAATTTAATACAAAATTACACAAACCTACTTAACTTATACAGCGAGTGTCACAATGGGCGGCCTTATCACTAAAAGCGATCTCTACCAGCCAACCTTTGGATGGAGAGGATTTTACAGAGATGTTTACGACGTTTTAACGCGTTAACTATAGAAAAAAATCTAAAAAAATATGGAAAAAGTCGACACTCGCCGAACTGACTATTTGGAGTATATTTTTGTAGGCGATTGCCAAACTAAAAATGAAGGAACGAAGAAGAATGCAACGGCGACATTGAAATACACTGGCCCTCGAATTTATAGACGTTCTATAATTTTATCAAACGTCATATAGTACTACGCATAAGCTTTGCTTTGCGCAGTAATATATGACGTTTGATAAAGTTATAAAACGTCTATAAATTCGGGGATGGGACTATAAGTTTTAATCATCAGAAAGAAAGAGGTTATAATCACTAGCCCCCAAATTTATAGACGTGTTATAACTCTATCAAACGTCATATAGTATTACACACAAGTGTTTTGCTTTGCGCAGTACTATTCGACGTTTGATAAAGTTATAAAACGTCTATAAATTCGGGTGTGGGACTATAAGTTCTAATCATCAAAAACAAAGAGGTTATAATCACTAACTCCCAAATTTATAGACGTGTTGTAGCTTTATCAAACGTCATATAGTACTGCGTAAAGCAAAACTCTTGTGCGCAGTACTATATGACGTTTGATAAATTTATAAAACGTCTATAAATTCGGTGGTAAGTGTATAGTAAAATATTAATGGCAGGTCAAACCATCAGACAAGAAAAAAAACTAAGCAAGTATGATTAGAGTAAATTCAACTTTGTTGTGCAACAGTTAAAACATAATTTCGTATGCAACAGTATGTTCTGTGACGTAGTTTAACAAGGTAACATGTGCTCGCGAACGTTGAATGAATCAATATGAAAATAGACGAACCTTTTCATTCCGCTATTGTACACCTTACACGTATTTATTTAAGATCTAAAAGAGGTATTCATTCATATGTCGATTGAGCTAATTTCGTTTTCACCCGTCGAGTGTGTGTGTGTGTGTGTTACATTATCGTGTGTACGTGTGAGTATATAATATCTTCTTATCTGCAGCGTATCTGATGGAAAGACAAAAATACGTTACATAAAAAAAACAAAATTCGCAAATCGGACATTTTGCGAAATGGTCGTTCAAAGAATTCTGCATATTGTACATCCTGGGATTGAGAAATTCCACAGTCTTTCGGTGACTCAAACATGCCAAGAATTGAACCATCCGAGAATCAAACATTCGGTAAATTGCGGTTTGGAAATCCTACAAAGAAGTCATGGCGAAATTTCACAACCACGAATCGGACACTCAGACAGTCTGCTAACACAATCGATTCATAATCGAACAGCAACCGCATAGTAACTGTCACTTTTGACATATATCCCATACAATATCTGTCAAAAGTGACAGTTACTATGCGGTTGGTTCGATTGTGTTAGCAGACTTGGGGCCCAGGTATTCTATATAATTGACATTCCGAGACTTGGACATTCTATAGATCGTACATTGAAATAAAACTAATTTCACGGATTTTATCGCGTTTATCATACTTTTTTACGTTCCCGACGTTTCGGCTGCTTTACAGCAACCATGGTGACGGGAGGATGGTTGCTGTAAAGCAGCCGAAACGGTCGGGAACGTAAAAAAGTAAAATAAACGCGATAAAATCCGTAACATTAATTTTATTTCAAAGTAAAGGCAATCGCGTTAATACAAGAAATCAATAGATTGTTACATTGTGCGAATGAAACGTATCGTTGATATGTGAGTGGGGCAGCTGGGCCCGGGCTGGGGCACGTACCCTCGCGGCCCCTAGGACATGGAGGAGCAGGGCAAGCGCGGCGAGCCCATCTGCGTGAGCACGCGGTCCAGCCACTGCAGCGGCCCGTTCAGGTGCAGCTCGATCCAGCACGGGGTGGACGTCACCGTCTGCCGCCTGGACACACACACACATCACACATTATTATATACACAGATGACACTAATTGATAAGCAATGCACAGTCTACACCGGTGAACCTAGTTGGCGGACTTCACACGTCTTTCGAGGAGTTCTCTCAGACGGTCTCCTTAACCCTTTCGCATATGATAATCAAGGTACAACATTAGTTTCGTACATGAAATCCAGAAATTTAAGAGGTTATCACTGGTGGTAGGCTTCGGCCGTGGCTAGTCACCACCCACTGAACAAAGCCATGTCGCCAAGCGGCCTAGCCGTGTTCCGGCATGATGTTCGGTGTTGCCATTCATGGATGGCGGGTCAGATCAGTTGCGCTGCATGTGCCTAGTGAATGTAGCGTCTCGATCTACTGCCGCCTTCCTACCTAGGCAAGTATGCTCCATCGTAGATCTCATCGTCACTTACCATCAGGTGAGATCGAGATCAAATACTTGCCTATAACGTAATTAAAAAAAAAAAAAACACTGCTCAACTGCCCTTGAAAAATACGTTCACACTTCAGCGCATGCCAACTCAACATTCACACTTAGGCCTCAGCCTCGAATGTAGCGGGCAGCGGGGCGGCGGCGGCGCGGGAGCGGGGCTCGTTGGCCGGCCCGCGCCGCTGTTTTCGAGAACCGGTCCATTTGATTGTACGCATAAGATCCTGCCGCTCCCGCGCCGCCGCCGCCGCCGCCCCGCTGCCCGCTAAATCCGAGGCTGAGGCCTAAGGCGCATGTGAAGGCAACCCTCGGCACCTGTACTCGGCGCCCCAGCCCTTGACGAAGCTCATGCGGATGGTGCACATGCGCGTGAGCTGGAACACCGCCTCGAAGCCCTGCGACACGGACTGCGACAGCAGCGCCGCGAACTCCTGGTTGTTGAAGATCTTCAGGTTGCAACCTGCCGGCGACACCACACGTTATAATCCAAGTCAAATCGTATGATTGGCTTTGTTACCTAAGTATATACGGGAGCGTTCAAGTATTACGTAACGCAATTTCTGGAGATTTTTGACGCCCCCCCCCCCCTCCCCGCATGTAACGCGCCATAACGTTTTTATTTACCCCCTCCCCCCACTAGTACAACGTAGTCTCTACGCGACCGTTCTGAAGGGTTAAAACAATGTTACGTATCGCGTAGTTCAAACCCCCCTCCCCCCCCGCCCCTGTAACGCATCGTAACGTTTCAGAAGACCCCCCCCCAATCGTGACGTAATACTTGAACGCTCCCTTATACCAAATAAATAAAAAAATCTTGAGAGGTGTCAAGGGACACCCGGATGGAACGAAGTTACTTTATTATTTTTTATTATTTATTATGTACAAAAAATCAATAATTTTGGGAAACAAAAATATATCGCCCCCGGGTGGGCTGGAACCACCAACATTTCGATTGACAGCCGAACGCGCTAGCCAATTGTGCCACGGATGCACTTGTGCAATGTCTCGAAAATACTGACCAATATGTAAATGCAAACGACAAAGATAACAATTATTTTTGTCAGCGATAGATGTCGCTAGCATGTTTTTGAACGAGGTATCGTTATGTTTATGGGTTTCATATAGTAAACTATACTTTGGTTTATAAAAATGCTTACAATTGGTCGTTACAACTTTTCTGCTTAATTTTTCGTATGATTTTTTTCCGTCTAGCCCCCTTTCGCAACGCGCGATAAGGAACTTCGTTCCAAAAATACAACCAAATTGATAACCTCCTCCTTGTTGGGGTCGGTTAAAATGATCTAGTGCAGACGACGTACCCGGCGGTATCTTGCAGACGGTGGCGGGGTGCCAGCCGTACCGCTGGTTGCAGTTGGGGCTCTGCACGAAGATGGACGAGTCGCTCAGACACTCCGCGAACACCTCGCCTGCGCAACCAACACAACCAATCACATATCGTACAATCCCACTTATATTGTAAATGTGAAAGTTTGGACGGATGTTTGTTACTCAATCACGCCAGAACGGCTGAACGGATCTGGACGAAATTTGGCATAGTGATAGATTAGAGTCTGGAATAGCACATATGCTACTTTTTATCCCGAAAAAATGCACGGTTCCTATGGGATATCACCATGTAGCCATTAACTTGTAATGATATACATACGAATTGGTACTTTTTTTTTGACCAGCTGTAGAAACAGCTAGGCAGACTTTAGAGTCTGCCTAGCTGTTTCTACATAGTTCTCGCATACCCATACCAATGTACCGCTCTCCGGCGTGTTGGTTATTCCTGACAGCCCGCACAGTCCGTAGCTCGAGACGACAGAATAAATATATACAATGCCATATATAAATATTACTTATATTCATATATCCGTAAACAATTATTTATATAACTGTTTACATCTATATGTAGTGTGCATACACTACACATACCTCCAATATAATATAGTCTGACGCCCTTGCCGATGTGTCTGCGAGTCTGCTCCACCACCTCGTTCCGGTTCACGTTGGACAGCAAACCCAGGCAGAACCTGACAAACATAAATAATATCAGTGTTCGTGACCGAATTTCGGCCATGGCTGCCAATCTCAACCGGGACCAGTCAACTACGCGGGAGATATCATAGCGCACGCTTGAGTGCGCAAGCGCAGGTGCAGTCTCCCCTCCCTCACTCTCACAGTCCGATGGGAGGCATCCGACACGACCGGAGAGAGATCAGGCGCAGGACCGATGGCTTCACGAGCTCCCCGAGACAGAACAACAGATTACATACAATATATTGTTAATATCGGCCACAAATATATTGTCTGGTTGTCTAGACAATCTGGTATTATCGTTCAATATATATATATATAAGGTATAACTAGAATGGTATAAAATAATTGCGTCAATGTCAATGGTGTTTCGACACGAATTTTAAGGATTTTATCGCGATTATTTTATGTTTTTTTACGTTTTTTTACGTTTTTTTTATTACATTATAGGCAAGTATTTGATCTCGATCTCACCCGATGGTAAGTGACGATGAGATCCACGATGGAGCATACTTGCCTAGGTAGGAAGGCGGCAGTAGATCGAGACGCTACATTCACTAGGCACATACAGCGCAGCTGATCTGACCCGCCATCCATGACGTTCTCGACGTTTCGACGTAAGAACATAAAATAAATGCGATAAGCTTCATAAAGCTAGTTTTAATCAATGTGTAGTATTCGCGTAAATATTAGAAATCAATAAATGGCGTGTTCCTTGTCCCAACAAAGCGAACCAGTAGCGGTTGAATCAACACTCGTGCGACTGGCGGCATACACAAAAGCGTTTGGAGTCAAACAAAACGTCTGGGCCCCAAGTCTGCTAACACAATCGATTCATAATCGAACAGCAACCGCATAGTAACTGTCACCTTCGACAGATATTGTATGGGATAGCTGTCAAAAGTGACAGTTACTATGCGGCTGCTGCAGGGTTATTTTAAATCATTCGGAATCGACATCGGAAACGGATTTGTAACTTTCCGATTTCGATGGCGCTCCCGACGAGCTTTCCGATGGAAGCTTTTTGTCAAGATACATCGAAGATAATCAAATTCGGACATTTTAATAGCGTTTGCGGTAATCCGGCTCGGAAATTTTTCGATTCCGTTTCCGATATCGATTTCGAATGGTTTAAAATAACCCTGCTGTTCGATTATGAATCGATTGTGTTAGCGGACATGGGGCCCTGGTGTTGTACCTCTCGCTGTTGCTGGGGTCGGTGAACCCGTCGACGGTGATGGAGGGCTGCGACGCGTGGAAGGTCTCGCCGACGCGCGTGTTGAGCTCGTAGTAGCTGATGCTGCACCAGAAGGCCGGCTCGTGGTACAGCACCGGCGCCGCCTCTGCCGACAGCCCCGGCGGGGACGGGCTCAGCCGCGTCAGATCTGAGGGCAAATCATAATAATAATATCGCCGGACGGACACACATACTACTCGGTCCCAAATTGAGCAACGCTTGTATTATGGGTACCGTACAATGGACTAGGGACGATTTCAGTCCATAATACTGTAGCGCCCACTTCAACCGCACCACAAGCTACACAGATGGCGCTGCAGACGCATTCAGAACAATAGACAATTCCCATCACAATCCTGAACCGCGCTATAAGAGTTTTCGGAGCAACTAACATATATACAAGATCCCGACAATAACCGTCGAGGCATAGCGGCCTGGCTGGAAGATCTTCCCGTTTCCACTAAAATACTTATACAGGATGTAAACAAATAATATTAAAAATGTCATCTCTGGGCGGTCTAGAATCGTGAGTTGAATCTATGGTATCTTACTTACACCCTGTAGATATTAAACAGCCACGGCATGGGTACATACAATCATGCTCATTACACAAAGCTTGACCCTACCGGGATTCGAACCCGGCACCCTCGTTGCAGAAACCAGGGTCACCGCCAACTGTGTTAATCAGGTCATCAAAATGATATAGTAAGATAGAAGATATATAAAAAAAAAATTGTCAACAAACTCACTCATGTTGTCGTTGTGATCCATGGGGTCGCCGTCCTCGCTGATGTAGCCAGGCGGCGGCGTCTCCACCGTCGACGAACTCCTGCACATAATAAATAAATAAATAAATATCGCCATACGAACACACCAACTATACGGTCCCACTTTAAGCTTAACGCGTGTGTTATGGGTACCGCACAATGGACTGAGGGCGAACTCAGTATATAATACTTATATACATATTAAACATCCATGACTCGGGTACAAACATTCGTGCTCATCCCACAAAGCTTGTGTCCCTACCAGGATTCGAATCCGGGACCCTCGGCGCAGTAAGCAGAGTCACTACCACTGCGCTAATCAGGGCGTCAAAACATAATAATAGTAGCCTCTCTTCAGACACAATTAATAAATACATATTTATTGACCAGTAAATTTGTATATTAGTATATATCGCACCCTCAGAACGATAGGGGCTCAACTCAAAAATCTTTTTTTTTTGGGAAATCGCAATCAAAGATCTCTCCAACTGAACGGGGAGGACGAAAAGTACCGGTGTAAAAGAGACGGAAATATAATAAGCTTTTTCTATCATAAAAACACCTTTGTTTTAATATTCATCGGATAGAACATACATTAAAACCATAATTTTGAGTCATCATTTTGAATTCATAATTTTGAGTTGAGCCCCTATCGTTCTGAGGGTGCGATATGTTGCGTGCTCCGAAAACTCCCATAGCGCGTTTTAGGATTGTATTGAGAGTTGGCAATTGTTCTGAATATCGTCGGCAGCGCCATCTGTGTAGCTTGTGGCGCGGTTGAAGAGGTCGCTCCAATACTATTCCCTAAAGTTGCGGATGTGGCCATCCACACCAACCTGAAAAATACACCCTGTATATGTGTCATATACTCACACGTGGACGGTGGTGTTGCCGGGTACTTGCTGGGCGAGCGTGGCCTCCAGGTACATGGCACTGTGAGCGCCCACGCCCACGCCCACTCCCACCATGCCCCCCGTCTGCATCACACTGGAAAAACCGAAAATAAAGTGTACTAATAATGACCCCCGTAATGTCTGTTTCGCCTAATCTCTGAAGCCATTTCACCGATGGATCGATTTTGACGGGACCTTCACTGGCATATAGCTGATGTAACAAGGAGTAACTTAGGCTTAATTTTAGAAAAACTTTTTTGTCAAATACCACGCGGACGAAGTCGCGGGTAACAGCTAGTTATATTATATATCACACATGACAATTCCATATTTCTACAATATTTCAAGCAATGGCCCCCCCATTCCCAATGGGATACAAATGATGACACCACATTCCCCTATGATTCAAACTAGGACCCGCACATTCCCGCTATGATACAAACAACGACCCCACATTTCCGCTATGATACAAACAACGACCCCACATTCCCGATGTGATACAAATGATGGCCCCACATTCCCCCATAATTCAAACAACGACCCCACATTTCCGCTTTGCTACCAATGATGACCCCCACATTCCCAATATGATACAAATGATGACCCCACATTCCTAATATGTTACAAACGATGGTCTCGACTCACGTGGGCTCTGTGTGTTCGTGGTGCAGGTGGTAGTCGGTGTAGGGCGGCGGCGGGCGCGCTTCCCCTTCGCAGCGCGGCACGAGGATCGGCGGCAGCGCTGACGATCACATACTGACATGGTTACTAGAAGACACACTACTTTACCGACACAAAAACAGCCCCTAATCTTATAGACAATTATCAAAGCATGGCAACAGACTATTTCTGTTTTTTTTAGTTGATGCGAACTTCAATTCCCTGCATTGGATTGTTAACAATCTGCACGCTCTGAATACTTGTTATTTTTAAATTATCAATCTACAATGTGTAATAGATGGTAAATTAAAAATATACATTGTAAAGCTGGGCACAGCAAAAATTTTGAACCTAAGATAATTTTATAGGATGTCATCTTTCTACTAATTCTGACAAATGGTCTTGCAACAAATTAAATTAATTATTGTAAGCCTCTACACAAAGTCCCCATTTTTTTTCTGGGTGTCTTACCCTTTAGGTCTGCAGCGCCCACAAGGGGGCGTTATCGCCCACTTTGGGAAACGCTGATTGTAAACCAACACGCAAATTAACCCTTAGTAGCCTGATTTACGAAAGTGATTTATTTTTAATATTACTGTGTTTAATGTTACTGTGTTTAATAATAATGACATTTGATTTTTTTTTTAATTTCGTTGGAAAGAATATTATACAACAGTAAAATACGTACAGCCAACCTATAAAAAAAAACTAATAGTAATGTGAACATTCGGTTTAAAAGATTGGTATCAAAATTGAAACTAGGCTATTAAGGGTTAAAATTTGAAAATAAGCTATGATGAAGAAGACATTGGTGCTTACCTGGCGAGTCTATCTTATGATAATGATAAGGATTGATGCAAACTTCGTCTTTCTTGAGCTGGTATGCGTACTCACAGTGGTCAACTGGCTTTAGTTCATGTTGACTCTGAAAAAAAAACAACAGACAACTCTTATTCGGTCCCTTAGAGTTCTTACAGACAGGAGAGCGACCAGCATTCTGCGTTCTATGTAATTATATGGTATCCTGAACGGTTCCTGGTTGTGCAGACAGACACTATGAAATCAATACACACAATTAATATGGAACGCAGATCACTGAATGGTCCTCTGTGTGGCTTCCTATTAAACACTATTTCTCTAGTGTGTAAGATCTTATATGTCCCAATAACGTCTCCATGGGTTCTGCGATAATTTATAGTTTTATTGTATGGAAACTGATGCAACTTTTATCAAATAATTGACTGGCACAATATGTCATATGTTTGGACGAGTCAGTGTTTGAATGATACTTTATATTGTCAATACTGACTTGTAGCTGCGGCCAGCGCCACAGCCGGCAGTAGACAACATGCGGCAACCCCTTGCGGTACTGGCCGTTTATAACGTTGTCGTTTGGTTTAACTCTGGAACAAAAGAATTGAACACATGGACTTCTATTCCATATGATATACTGAGTATAGGCAATTTCATAATGATGGAAAAAATATATATTTGTAATGCATTTTATGTTACTCGTGAAGTGCGGCCATACATAAGGTTAGAAAAAAAACTGACTGTTTTAACTAACTAATTCTAACTTGTTTCTTTTACATAAAACCTGTGAATGACTGGACCATCATGAATTCAAGAGGACAGTCTGGTCTAAAACTGAATATCTGGCAACCCTAGCCATATATTTGAGCACCTTAGACAAGCTATTCATTTTACAATTGAATTAGTTAGCTATTAAATTATAATAGTAATTATTATATTTGAATCCTTATTTAGCATAATGACTTAGCCAGATATAGTTTTATAACTACAATTCAATGTTTTCTACATTTATCATGACATAGCAAGTAAAGGAATATAGGCCAAGCGAAGGACTATACAACATATTTAACTGAAATTCCCTGATATATTAATCAGTTTTGTGTCCTCTGAGTTGTTTTGTTATGTGATGAAAAAGAAAAGTTATACCTGATAAATACCTTATTAGAATGTTAGAAAAATCATTTACAAAATCATCATCACAGCATTGTTTATTCAATTAAGTCTACATTTCCCTGATAATTTAGTAGAAAATCCTAACAAGATTCTTACTGGTGATCAAATATTTCTTTTTTTTTATATTTTTGATTTTATAACAATGCATAGAGCCATTTTCAAGGCATAACCACGTGAAACACGTAATTTCGCATCGGGAAACCGTAATTAACGCATAAATTACAAATTCAGGAACTCATTAAGATATAAAACATAGTAAATATGAGATTTTATTACCTTCGAAGATATGAAGACGCAGGATTTTCCTTAAGAACAGCGATAGTAGACTAAAGCACACTAATAATGGTACGTAGTCTTTGTAATCGCACTAAATTAGCATCTATACAGAATCACAAGGTTCAAAACACGGCAGCCATATTGGGTTGACAAGAGGCTTCGATTTGTTTTGACGGTATTTTGACCTTTCCGATTTTGCGTCCTGTATGTAATGCAACTAAATTGCGACGACCGTTATTTGTCGCAGTTCATTTATTGAATGGCGATTATGGACTACACCGTAATTTAGTCGGGTTCTGTGACCCGTCGAAAACCCGGCCACGAAAAATATTCGTTCGTAAACTTGAACTTACACAATGAATTTGAGAACAAAGCAAAATATTTTTTTTTACAATATGAGTCTATTAAGATTCTAGTTTGAAACTTTACGAAATAAACTTACGCTTTGCTTTTTTTATTTTTTGAGCTATTTTTATGCGACTATGAACTCTTGATTAGCTTAACAATTTTCGCAACAAGACTATAAGCAACGTTGAGCCAAAGTAGACTCTATTTCTGAAATGTAAGAGTCTAAATTACTTCTCTAAAATGTTATATCCTCCGGAAACGTCACATTCATGATTGTTATCAAGAAAAAAATAAATCAATAAATTAGCTGACCTGGGTATTGTGACACATTTTGTGTGGCTATTTTGGCTTGAAATAGCTTTTTCTAGCTCTTCAAGAGCCCCGCTCTTCTTCAACTTCTTGACTAAACTCTTCACTGCCTTCTCAGACCATTTATCTTCGGCCGCAGATGATCCTTCAGGACCTTTTTTCCACCCTAACAACCGTTTCACAACCGGTGGAGTTAGCGGAAACATACCGCAACACTACACTGTCTAAGTCATCAAATCAAATAATCCACATTCGAATAGGAATTATCTTATTCGCGCATAAAAATAATACCTTCTGTACGTATTTAGACAAACTGCGGCCATATTGCGATTGTATGACAGTTCAATTGCCGTCTGTCACTGACAAGTTGTCAATTAACAAAGGACTGTTGCTGTCTCTTTTCATATGGCAGCTATTTTGGTAAATTTGGCTTAATTCCATGCATAACTAAATACAATTTAGGGATTGATGATATTGTTCAACTCAAGTCAATGGAAAACATACCAAACCATTTTGAATTACTGAAAATCACTGAATTGCAACAAATTAATCTCAATGTCTTCTCTTTCTCATTTCTTTTTCTTTTAGCTGAAAAGATATTCAGAAGACCGTAGACAATAAAATCGGCCAGTACTAGAATTATAAAGTTGAGACTCCAAAAAGTCTTTGAAAAATCTTTTTTTTGAGGAAATCTCTTCCATACTAAACCATTTTCAATCCATTTCGATATTACGTATACTATTATTGAATTTCATCCAATTTCTTGTTTCATTATAGGAAAAAAAAACATTTTCTTATACTAAATGACATTATATTAAAACCACTGACCTCTATGGTATACATCGCTGGACTAATCATAAGCCCGGTTATCGTGTGCCTATTTGATTTTCGCCATTTTGGCGCTGATAGCGGCAGTGAGGGGGAAAGGAACTAAAAATAGAGATGGGACAGTGATATGATACATCGATAAAAATGTTTATGCTTAAACCTACCCATGCAGTAAAATGAAAATAATTATGATCCATTCCTTTAACAATGGCTAATGTCCAAAATAGTCGAGTGGTTAATACTAAGATGGATCAAATAATGATAATGATTAGCCGAATCGCTCATGGGTAGGGTAGGTAATCTTAGGATAAGCCGAAACCGGACTAAAGGGTGGTGTGTGACTAGCTAGATCCTACTTAAATAAGGATCGTTTTTTAATTAGAAATGAGGTAATGTAATGTTGTTTGGGAAGCAATGGAGTAGGTAAGGTATTAATAGAAAATAAAAATCATCAAAGTAGTACATGAGTTATGTTTAATAAAACAGTCATCAGAGAAGTGTTTTGAACAGATGTAATCATATTTTTTCGGACGCCAACTAGGCTTTTCAATGTTTTTGAGCCATAATTCTAGTCTTCTATTGTCAGTCGGAAACCTGTGAATTAGTAAACATTGTTTTAAAATAATATGTATTTGATAATACAAATCTGTCTTCGGCGATTTTTACGTTCTTGAACGTTCTATCTATTTAAGATATTGATAGAAAAAATATCGATAAATTTTATCGACAAGGAACTTTTACAGCACTATTGAATTTTATTGTTTATAAAAAACCGATAATACAAAGACAAATGCGTTGTAATCACGTATAAATAAGATTAGTAACATATTTTTAAGTGCCTATAATATCAATAGAAGTTTTAATTTCTTGAATATTAGCCGTAAATTCACTTACTTGTGGAATGTAACCCCACTTCCCTTCTGGTAAAGAGTTTTGCATAACACGCACTCTTTCATGGTTTACCTATTAACTAACACCACTTATTTATGTATTAACTATATTAATACGACACAACAAACAAGTTTAATCGCGTTAAACCTTCAAAATCACTTTATAAACACGGAGACAATGTAAACAAAACAACGGCCATTTGCATTTTACGTCAGATTTAGTTCCTTTCCCCCACGCTGGGGGCGCTTCAAATAGGCACAATAGATAGCTGTCATTTTAAAGGATATCATTAGTCTAGCGTACTTGTATCATGGACGTCAGTGATTAAAACACACAAGTGTGGTCTATGGATTGATCGAATGTTTTTGTTTTGAATTTTGACGCAAATGGCGAATGGCGATATTTATTTATTCATTTGTTATTTTTCAAAGATCTGCCAGTTGCTAAATGAAAGTTGTGATTTTATGCATTGAAATCCTAGCAGAGGTAAGATTATTACTATTAGATATGGTAATATTTTATTAGCTTGCGTTCTTGCGGTTGTTTTCAAGTAAAATAACTACCGGGTGAATGTTATCACTGGCCATTATAATTTATTTTATTTGGTGGCCAGTGTCAGTTTGGCACATTCCCTGCATTTGTAAAATGGCTTGGCTGGTTATAATTTTTATGAACAAATCAATAAATACTGTGCAAACTTTATTTTCGAAAGTGTTATTACTTTTTGCGGCTTCAATTCACTGCTCTTCACTTCTTTACACACTTTGTGAGAATCGTTTTAATCAATCACAACTTCACAATACATTCTTAATTACACACAAAGATTTCCTTAAACTTCTATTATTTTACTTATAACAGTGATAAATACATACAAACAAACTCCTCATAAGTATTCATAAAGTTAGAAATATTTTCAATAGCAATACAACACATTTTAACTTATAATATAATTGTTGTTGGTGCATTATGTCAGGAAATAGACAACAAATATATACATGAAGTGGCTGGAATACCTATAGGCAGTCTAACAACAAAAGTTATATGTGTAGAAAAACACAAAAATAAATAATATGGGAATACCATACATGATATTTATTATTGTGAAAATTCTGTTGTTTCTATGCCTATAAGTGCATACACTAACACAGTACAAAATATATGTATTACCTTATTACTCAGTTTCCTATATACTTATCAAAATACCTATAATCCCTAGATAATCCATTGTTATAGTTTTCTTTAGTCAGATCTTATAAAATATACTTACTTATAGTTCATTCATGTTACTACTTATTGCTGTTCCATGTTAGTACATATTGTTGTTCCTTGTTAGTACTTATTGTTGTTCCATGTTAGTACTTATAGTTGTTCAATGTTAGTACTTATTGTTGTTTCATGTTAGTATTTATTGTTGGGAGTAAATGATGTCGGAGCTCCAGCCGTTGATTCTATGCATGGAGAACACCACGGGCGAGGAAGTGACACTGAGGATTGAGCCCGAAGATAACTTCCAAAATTTCTTGGACAAAGCCAAGTAAGACAAACTTAGCCTCATATTTGTAATATTTTAAGTACTTTTTAGGCTTTTTTTAATTCCTAATTCCAACTGTACTGAGCTGAATAACTCATGGCAGGTCCAACTGACAGGTTATTTTACATATTTAGTTATTTTATTATATTCATTGTATTTTAATTATAATTTCATTTAAAATTTTAATCCTTATTTAATTCACTGGTTATATTTAATTTCAATTTAGTTTTTTGGCCTTTTGCTTGTTTCTTTATTTAAATATTTTATTTAAAAACGTCATGGTCGTCCCAGGCCGATTTTAGGCATCACTAACTAAATTCGATGATAATCTTCTCTTTGTGCCTCCCTTCTGTTGCATTGATGTAAGATACCACCTTTGTTGATCTTCATGAGTTTTCTTTCGCGCGCTCCAGTACCGTCAACTTTTCAGTCAACACCGACATCCGACAAATACCGACATCCTTAATTAATTACAGATCTCTACTGGGCTACGAAATAGATATTAACTCAATATCGAGAAACCATCCCGTCTCTCTAAACGAGAACATATATCAATTCCTCATAAACACCGAACCGACACTACCGACAGAAATTGGGACAAACATTGACCCAATATTGGAGCCAACTGATGACGCTAACGATTTAGTATACATACTAGATGACGGTACCCAAATAAGGGCATCGCAGATACACTTTGATAACGAAGACCCTATAGTAGATCTAACGGCTGAAAAAATACCCTTCATAAAGTACATTGATGATATTGTAGACGACGATAATGATGGCGTTGACAGGGAGATTAAGAAAATTAATATAACAGCTAGTCCAGTGTTGCGTTGTTCTAGTAACGACAGTCCAAAATGTAGCTTCCTAAACTCGCTACCGTTCAAATTGGTGTGCAACAACACATTGGGATTCGAAGCACAATTCAATAAATACTTAGAAGCGAACCACAAGACGTATGCAACACTAAATACAGTAACCACACGCAACAAATCACCTAAAAGCTTGATCAAAGACAACTTCAAGAACTATGATTATCAGAGAAACGACAATTTTACCAGAGAGGACATTTTGAATATGTTCAAAGACTCTCCTATGACGTCAGTGCCGTACGACCAAGGGCATACCGAAAGAAGGCACGTTAGGAAGACAGACCCGTCTAGAGTTGTTCATAAGAATTGGTCCAAGCCCATATCGTATGTCGATATCGATGGTATGTTAATAGGGGACAATGAGAGCCAGTCGTGTTTCATATGCGCCAAACACGTCGATAATACCATAGACAAGCTGTACCTTTTCGATAACGAAGACCAGAGACTGCATAGATGTTCGCCCCAGAAGAAAATGTCGACCCAATTGAAGATTATCTGTGAGAATTGTCTGAATGAGTATTTTAAGCCTAGTCGTATGAAAAGTGCGAATCAATTCTTGGCCTCCGATGAATTTTTGGTCATAAAAAACAATCAGCAATACATTTTTCAGAAGATCAAACATTTTAGCGTCAATTTTGGTAGCATGAACAAGATTGACAAAGATGAATTCGTGAAAGTTGAAATTGGTTCGGACGGAGAGATAATAACTAAGCCGGTCAACGACCCGAGGTCCGATGACGTCATAATAGTTAAGGATGAGACCAAAGAGGGTAGTTCGAGTGACGTTGAGATCATAGAGCCGGAGCCGGAAATAGACAATATCATAGACAATTTGGAGGAAGCGGACGAGGAAGTGAAGGAGTTCTTGGGGAAGTACCAGTGTGATAGTAATGTTGGTGAACTTAAATGCAGGTGAGAACACAACATCATACCGTACTGCTCGTAGCGCTGGCCAGAGATAATACAAATGACTACATAGATTTAGAAAATTCAAAAATACAGGATGTAAGGGCATGGAACGAAAACTTAGGTTAAGGTTACACTTAATGCCTATAATAAAATAAAATAAATTATTCACTTCAAAAGTAATGGGTTACAAAAGTTGTAATGTTGGAGCGCGCAATGTATCGTGAATAACGCGATCACAACACAGCGCCCAGCGCGACTCGGTACAGAAACCGAGTCCATATCAACAGGGCTGTCACGAATGATCCTAGAATGGCGACCACGAGCCGGTAGACGTAGTGTGGGACGGCCCTCACACAAGGTGGAGCGATGATATCACACGCATCGCAGGAAGCCGGGGGATGCTAGTGGCGGAGGACCGGGGCTCCAAGTCTGCTAACACCATCGATTCATAATCGATCGGCAACCGCATAGTAACTGTCCCTTTTGACAGATATTGTATGGGATATCTGTCAAAAGTGACAGTTAATATCCGGTTGCTGTTTGATAAAATAATATTTTTTAGGTTCTGTGAGCGTATATTTGCCGATGTACCAGAAGTGATGGAACACGGCGAAACTCACAAGCACGAGTTGGAAGATGAAGAAGTGTTTCCGTGCCCACTCTGCAACTATGGTAAGTAAATAAAAAAGGTGGGCCAAAAATACTGGGCTGTCACAGGCACAGGTTTGGCTTTTTTCGGCTTCCCGTGTGCGAATATTCAACCTTCGCCCCTGGCTAGTAACCAGGGCCCCGTGATACATGGGGCCCCCCAGTTCTTGCCAGATCATCAGCCCATACTACCGATTAGGGTCTGTTCATTTATACGCAAGATGATTTAGGAGTCTGAACAAATGCTATTTTTGACATTCTTGGTGACACCATGTCTTATTTTTTCTTACCTATGGAAGTGGGGGGAGGGGGGGGGGTGTGTGTCCAAAAGTGGCAAAGAAAGCCAAACATGTCTTATGTTTAAATGAACAGCACCTAAATATATTTATTTTGCAAAAATCAAACAAACATTATACCAGTGTCCAGGGCCCTAAGTCTGCTAACACAATCGATTCATGATCGAACAGCAACCGCATAGTAACTGTCACGTTTTACAGATATCCCATACAGTATCTGTCAAAAGTGACAGTTACTATGCGGTTGCTGTTCGATTATGAATCGATTGTGTTAGCAGACTTGGGCCCCAGGGCCCCGAATAAGTTAAAGGCGGCCCTGACTGAAAAGACCGAACTCATCCACAGACTCTCATAACTCCAAAACACCCGGTTTTAAGTATATTGAGCCATAAGTGGGCCTTGATAGGTAGGTCGGCAGTACCGCGTTTATTCAAGTTAATATTATTCTCAGGTTATGCAAACTTGAAATGGCTGAAAGCACATTTGAAAGCAGCCCATGAGGCAACCAAACCAATAGATGATAAAGAAGAAACTATAAACAAAGGTGAGCTATAATAATATCACCAGACAAACACATCGGCTGTATGGTCCCACACTACGCTTGTGTTATGGGTACCGAACAATGGACTGGGGGCGATCCCAGTTCATTGTCTTCTTCTTCTTTGCCGTCACCTCCACCCACCATAAGTTATAGTATATAAGTTATGCAATAAATAAAAAAAACATTAATTTTCAAGACGAAGAGAAACCTGCGGATTCTTCTCCCATCGCTGCAAGAACCAGAAGCTCCAATAAAAAGACTGAAATCTCAGAAGGTATATCTTTTAACAACCTATCCACAAATGTATTTAAAAATAAAACTGTTTTCAGCATCGATATACTCTATCTATGTGTTACGTACTAGATTGAGCGCCCGAAACAATTACTGTGCTCCACTGAACTGAGGTTCCGGAACCACACCTTGTTCAGCATCACATTGACACTTGCGAAGTGCGTAGCGGAGTTTGACTACCACACATTGAAATAAAACTAATCTTACGGAATGACGCGAGGGCATTGAAATAAAAAAAACATCCTCATTTCAATAGGGAAGATGGCTGGGTGCTACCGCCGACTTGGCATCCAGTAATAAATATAATTAAATCCAAAACCAAGTGTACCATTGCACGACCTCAAGACACTGTGAGCACATTCTGCGTAGATCGGACCGCAAGCAACAACTAAATATGAGGGTACCCCCGTCAAACTATGACACTAGGACGTCAACCACCTCAGTCCTCCCGTGACCATGGTTGCTGTAAAGCTGCCGAAACGTCGGGAACGTAAAATAAACGCGATAAAATCCGTAAGATTAGTTTTATTTCAATGTAATAATGTTGCTAATAAAAAAAAAATTCCTTATGTGCGTTGTGTACACTTGTTATTCTGATTTGGTATTCTAGGGTAACATTAGTTTCAAGGATTTCATGTATGTCAGTAGATTAGTTAGTCAGTCAAATTAATAAATATTTATTTAAATGTCGTGCAGAAACAGAGAAGAATCGAGAAGAGAATAAACTAGAATCGAATAACGAGTCGGTTAGTGTTCATTTCGTATATAACATCACGGTCGTTTACCCCGGAGTGGTGGGCAGACATATTCCAAACACTTGATTAGGGCCCAAAGTCCAATGGACTGATATAATACATGATTCTGTATCTGTGTTTCAATGTTTTGTAATCACCCTCCTGACCGAATTTCGGTCACGGCGGCCAAACTCAACGGCGCCTGGCCAACTTCGCGAGATATATTATCCCACTTACCACTATCCCACTAATCCCACTAATATTATAAATGTGAAAGTTTGGATGGATGTTTGTTACTCAATCACGCCAGAACAGCTGAACGGATCTGGATGAATTTTGGCACCGAGATAGACTATAGTTTGGAGTAGCACATAGGCTACTTTTTATCCCGGTAAAATGTATGGTTCCTGTGGGATAGATTTGTTTTTATTTTTCATACTTTTTAATCGCGGGTTTTAACCGCGGGGCGCAGCTAGTTAGTTCTTAAGCGAATCTCATTTTCAACCATGACTATCACTCGCTCGTGTGTCGGAGAGCTCGTGAAGCCGTCGGTCCTGCGCCTGATCTCTCTCCGGTCGTGTCGGATGCCTCCCATCGGACTGTGAGAGTGAGGGAGAGAGAAAGTACACCTGCGCTTGCGCACACACGCTTGCACTGTAATATCCTGCGCAGTTGGCTAGTCACCGTTGAGATTGGCCAGGGCCCCAAGTCTGCTAACACAATCGATTCATAATCGAACAGCAACCGCATAGTAGCTGCCAGTTTTGACAGATAGTGTATGTGATAACTGTCAAAAGTGACAGTTACTATGCGGTCGCTGTTCGATTATGAATCGATTGTGTTAGCAGACTTGGGCCCAGAAGTCGGATCAGGTGGATTATTATTATTATTATATACTCAGTATGTTGTACGTCAACATACTATGTGGTCATTGCGCTATTCCCCCAACCAGGCTGGAACCCTCATCATGAAGACGGAAGTGAAGCAGGAGTGTCTGGACAGCAGTGAGGATGAGATTTGGATAGTTCATACCGCTGACGCCGAAGCGCCCCAGGAGTTGCAGCAACTGCTCAATGCTGCCAAGGTAATCTAGCTCTTATGATGCAAGCACATAAGGCTAATTACTTCATGATGTCATTATATATTATTTTGCTGTTATTTTACGTGGTGAAATTCTCTTGGAGGTAGGCGAGCCAGTTCTTGCCGACACAGGGCTCCTTCTACCTTACAACGCTCGGTCAGACTCACGGAAGAACTCTGAATCCTCCTACTCATATTCCCTTAACTAGCGCGCATGGGCATTACCCTTTGCGTTCGCGACCCTTAGGGTAAGAGTGCTAGTTAGTGCCGCCGCTATATTCAATATACTGTTGAATTTTATTAAAAAACAATATTTATATTGCCAAAATCCTGCACTGGGCCAGCGTGGTGGACTATGGCCTAATCCCCCTCGCATTGAGGGGAGGCCTGTGCCCAGCAGTGGGACATTAAAAAGAGCTTACATAACAAGAACTAATAATAAACGCGATAAAATCCGTAAGATTAGCTTTATTTCAAGGTGTTTTGGTGTTCAGGTACAAATTAATTACACACAATTTACTGACTCAATGGTATATTAAAAAAAACAGCCATCACAATATCTTTGAATTATTTTAATAGGTGGGCGACAGTTCGCACAATGGCGGTACGGGAGAGGCGAAGAAATGCTTCAATTGCAGGTACGTACAGCATGTTTAAATATACAGGATGTGACAATATTGTGTTATGAAGGCGAAACAGGCGTGGGTACGGAGGGGGGGGAGGGCAATGGGTGCTATGGCCTATTTTCTTTAGATCCTGTCCATCCAAAGGTTGCCTATGCCTAGATAGCTATCAGTGATAAGGCCGCCCTGGTACTGGGTGCTATTCTGACCTCCCCCCCCCCCTCTTAGTCACGACTGAAGTACTTTATTTTGACATCTTATTTTTTACTTCTGATAGGTCATAAATCTTACAAATGTTGGCTCCTAAATGAACCCCCCCCAAAAGATCGAAAAACAAATTCCCCTTGCATTGAGGCGAGGCCCGTGCCCAGTAGTGGGACATTTAAAAGGACCATTATTATATTTATAATAGCTAATATTATTATTTTATTTAATGCTTATGTACCAACAGTCAAATATTCCCAAATGTGGAAACGATGAGCGCGCACCGGTGTAGAAAACGCGGAAGGAAGCGGAAGACGAGGGAAGACGACAATTTCATATGCATTCCCACGCAGGAGGACTTTATAAAGGTACCACAAACGTCCACGACTCTAGTTGCGTGTATACAGGTTGTCTTAGAAAGGGTATACTAAACCTTTGAACCTGCGATTGTTTAGCGCATCTATACATATAAATAAAATTGGAGTGTCTGTTTGTAATATTAAAATAACAGCTTTTTACTAATTGCATTTGGATGTATACCCTATACCGAAACCACATTTTTTACAATTTTTGTCTGTCTGTCTGTCTGTTTGTTCCGGCTAATCTCTGAAATGGCTGGACCGATTTTGACGGGACTTTCACTGGCAGATAGCTGATGTAACAAGGAGTAATTTAGGCTACTTTTATTTAGAAAAAAAAAATAGGATCTCACGAAAAAAAATTAAAACCAATGTTGCAGCGCAGCGCCTGATTAAGTTTGATAGCAATAACCTGCAATGCGTCCCGCGGGCTCAGAATTGGCGAGCAGGCTGTTGTCAACGGTTGTCTTTGTTAAATACCACGCGGACGAAGTCGCGGGCAACAGCTAGTTTCTAATCATTTTGTGAAGAACATTGAATATTTTTAGAAAAAAAGGGGCATTATTTTCGTTTGAGATACAGAGACCGAATCGTTTTGGGATTTTCGTTTGTCTATACACATATCACGGGAATACTATTAATCATATTTGTTATTGTTTAACAAGGCACGATATTTTTGGAAAAAAGGGGCATTATTTTCGTTTGAGATACAGAGACCGAAAATTTTGGATTGTTTGTCCGTACACATATCATGGAACTAGGGAACACATTGTTTAACAAGGCACGTGCCCGAAGGGAACTTAAAAAAAATAAAAATCGTTTATTCAAACTGACCCCCGTCCCCTCCATTTAGGGGTCGAATTTTACTAAAATCTCTCCGTCGTCCACCACTAGGGTACATATGGAATATATCTTTCGAATTTCAAATCCCTAGGTCCAGCGGCTTAAGCTATGTAGGAATCTCACTAAATAGTTTTTCTCCAGAATTTATAGACGTTTTTTAACTTTATCAAACGTCATATAGTATAGTACTGCATATAGTACTGCGCAAAGCAAAACTCTTGAGCGCAGTACTATATGACGTTTCATGAAGCTATAAAACGTCTATAAATTTGGGGGATTATCTGTAAAAAAAAATAGAAAATGTGGGTAAATTTTGAGGGAAATTTAATTATTTTATTATCTACATTTCTCTTGTAGCGAGCACAAGGTCGCCTCCGAAAAGTGAACACATCAGCTGATAACGATCTTCTTATAGCGGTAAGTAGATTATCACAAGTACAATCCTATTGCCACATTCGGTAGAGACCCTGCTCTCTGTACCGAAGGTCATGGGCTCGAATCCCACCACCACTGGGCCAGCGTGGTGGACTACGGTCTAATCCCCCCTCGCAGTGAGGGGAGGCCTGTACCCAACAGTGAGACATTAAAAGGGATGGTATCCCACTAATATTATAAATGTGAAAGTTTGGATGGATGGATGGATGGATGTTTGTTACTCAATCACGCCAGAACGCCACATGAAATTTGGCACAGAGATAGATTATAGTCTGGAATAGCACATAGGCTACTTTTAATTCCGGTAAAATGTACACTTTTCAATCGCGGGTAACACCGCGTGGCGCAGCTAGTTATTGTTATAATTTAGTAGGTACATTGTGTATCGTAGCGTCCACGCAAGAAGCGCAGCAAGGGACCCACCTCCGACCCTCACATCGTGACCTGCCACAACTGCAACGAGTCATTCACCTCCAAAGTTCGACTCAAGTTTCACATGTAAGTATTACAACTAACATTAACATTACAATCTGTACATTGAAATAAAACTATTTTTAAGGATTCTATCATCTATTATTAAGGATATTATCTATACATATAAATAAAATTGGAGTGTCTGTTTGTAATATTAATATAACCGCTTTTTACTAAGTGCATTTGGATGTATACACGTTACCTATACCGAAACAACATTTTTTACAATTTTTGTCTGTCTGTCTGTCTGTCCGTCTGTCTGTCTGTCTGTCTGTCTGTTTGTTCCGGCTAATCTCTGAAATGGCTGGACCGATTTTGACGGGACTTTCACTGGCAGATAGCTGATGTAACAAGGAGTAACTTAGGCTACTTTTATTTTAGAAAAAAAAAATAGGATCTCACGAAAAAAAATTAAAACCAATGTTGCAGCGCAGCGCCTGATTAAGTTTGATAGCAACAACCTGCAATGCGTCCCGCGGGCTCAGAATGGGCGAGCAGGCTGTTGTCAACGGTTGTCTTAGTTAAATACCACGCGGACGAAGTCGCGGCAACAGCTAGTTAAGGATATGTTTATTTTTTGTCTTTACGTTCGTCCGGTCTTAAAAATAGTTTTATTTCAATGTTTAGTATTCGCGTAAATATAAGAAATCAATATTACAATCTGTAAATATTACAATTTGAAATTAGTATTACTGTATGTAGGTATTATAATTTTAAATTAGCTGGTATCACAATATGTGAGTGATACGATCTAAAATGTTATTTGCATAACTAACCATATATATACAGAGATATTTATATACAAAAAATATTCATACAAAAATAAAAAAATGAAAAAATCTAAAATTTATATTACAATCTAACCTTGGTGTAATAATCTTTATGTATTACAATCTAAAAAAATCTAAAATTATATCATATTATAATCTAACAGTGAACGGTACCGTTTCAGACCGTATTTTTTTTCTGCGGCGTTGCGGCCTACATTGGGCGCCCCGCCATCAAAAAATATAAATAACGAAAATATTAAAATGCCCAGAACAGAACAACAACCCTGCCTCACAATCACAGATCGATGTGTGGATGTTCCAACATGTGGGACCGTTAGTACGTCTTTCGTGTGACATAGGTTCTGAAAAGGTTCAAAATATTAAATTTGTTTTCGCCCACTTCATGTGTGTGTGTGTGTGTGTTTGTCGGTAGTTATATGTCTCGCTGTGTGTGTGTGTCGGTAGTTATGTGTCTCGCTGTGTGTGTTTGTCGGTAGTTATGTCTCGTTGTGTGTGTTTGTCGGTAGTTATGTGTCTCGCTGTGTGTTTGTCGGTAGTTATGTGTCTCGCTGTGTGTGTGTGTCGGTAGTTATGTGTCTCGCTGTGTGGGTTTGTCGGTAGTTCTGAGACGTAGCCTTTGCCCGCCAGGCAGTTCCACGAGTCCCCGAACCCGCTGTCCGCGGACGGTCAGTACGGCTGTTCCCAGTGCAGTGGCGCTAGTTTCGCGACGGAAACAGCGCTCTTCGACCACGTACACTTCCAGCACGACAAGCACCGCCGCTGGCACTGCCCGGTGCACGGCTGCGGGAAGACCTTCTATCTCAGGTGGGTGGACCTATTGTGAAAGATTTTCGAAATTAATTTGTATTTTTTTTTCACAACAATATGTACAATATTGGAGTTTGTCTGTGTCATCTGCGCTTAGCACAAGCTTGTATCGGATTTTATCGCATTTTTTTTTACCAAATCAACAGGTTCGATTCCTGGATAGGGAAATTATTTTTTCAAAAATCTAATGATGCTGTACTAGTTTTCATCAAAATCGGTCTCGAGTCCGTCAGTCAGTCCTAGTCAAGGATTCCGCAGTCCAACTACGAACATTGGACTGCGGAACCCAAAAACACCATGTATATCGGCTCAATGAAATATAAATTTTTCATCCTGGGATATAGTATTCTCCCGGGATAATTAAATATCTAAATATAATTGATAGAACTAGGCCATTCTTGGCGTAAATCCATTGTTAATCAAATGGGGGAAGAGGAACCCACGATCAACTTGTTTGGTTTATAATTGGAATAGTTGGCAAGCCGAGGGTCAGTGGTGTTTTCTTCTTCCCCCATTTGATTAAAATCAAAGTCCACGCGAACAAAGTTGCGAGCACGGCTAGTACGTAATAGATGATACTGCCACCAGGGCGACGCTCACAAAGCACAGCCGCACGCACACGGACACGCGGCGCTACGCGTGCGACACGTGCGGCAAGCGCTTCCTGGACAAGCAGACCCTGGACGAGCACGGAGTCACACACTTGCAGGTGTTCACACATCCATTACACATGAGCACGGAGTCACACACTTGTAGGCGTTCACACATCTATTACACATGAGCATGGAGTCACACACTTGCAGGTGTTCACACATCTATTACACATGAGCATGGAGTCACACACTTGCAGGCGTTCACACATCTATTACACATGAGCATGGAGTCACACACTTGCAGGCGTTCACACATCTATTACACATGAGCATGGAGTCACACACTTGTAGGCGTTCACACATCTATTACACATGAGCATGGAGTCACACACTTGCAGGTGTTCACACATCTATTACGTCACGACGAGATTTGATTCAGAAGGAGTGACAATGTGATTCAGAAAGAGTAATGCTAGTTTGAGCTTGTTTAACCCATTTGTAATTGCCCAATTTCGATAAAAAATAATTGTTTAAAAAAGGTTGAGTTGCGATTTCTGGTCAGCAATTTAGATCGCGTCGACCCCCGAAATCAGTTTTCGTTTATGTCGACCCCTGGGAAACCGATAACTTTAGGAATCCCCAGTGTACACAGAAGTGCGAACTCGTGCGCAGTCAATGTTCTACGGACGCGTCCGAATCCTATGAACACTGCGCGGACGCGGCAGACGGACGCGGCTTTTTTTTTTTTATTACATTATAGGCAAGTATTTGATCTCGATCTCACCTGATGGTAAGTGACGATGAGATCTACGATGGAGCATACTTGCCTAGGTAGGAAGGCGGCAGTAGATCGAGACGCTACATTTACTAGGCACATGCAGCGCAACTGATCTGACCCGCCATCCATGAATGGCAACACCGAACATCATGCCGGAACACGGCTAGGCCGCTTGGCGACATGGCTTTGTTCAGTGGGTGGTGACTAGCCACGGCCGAAGCCTACCACCAGTAAAACATCACACAAAAACATCCAGCTGGTCAGATTTCTATCACGCGTCCCAACGCACAAGGGCGGCCCAAAGTTGCGTCCGCGTCTCCCGACTGATAGTGTGCACGGTCTAATGTTTATTGTACCATCCGAATATAAATTAGCCGCGGCTTTCAGACGTGTCCGATCCGTTCCCACCTTCTGAATTTTATTTCCCACGGAATCTTTCCGGGCTTAACTCATTAGGGTGACACTGTTATTCGAATAACTCTGCTGGAGGTCTTCAATGCTAATCAGGACAGAATTTAAGAAGCAATATCGCTCCAGGAGTCAGGGATTAAACTGAGGATTTAACGACCTCCTATCCTCTAGATCAAGCCCTTCCAATGCCACATCTGCCTGAAGCAGCTGACGCGGCGCTCGCGCCTGCGCATGCACCTGCGCGCGCACGAGGAGGAGCTGGCGCCGGCGCTGCTGCGCGTGTGCGCCGTGTGCGCGCGCGCCTTCCGCGACCACGCCTCCGCGCAGGTAGGCGGGTACTAGTGACGCAGTGACGCGGCGCCTTCCGCGACCACGCCTCCGCGCAGGTAGGCGGGTACTAGTGACGCAGTGACGCGGCGCCTTCCGCGACCACGCCTCCGCGCAGGTAGGCGGGTACTAGTGACGCAGTGACGCGGCGCCTTCCGCGACCACGCCTCCGCGCAGGTAGGCGGGTACTAGTGACGCAGTGACGCGGCGCCTTCCGCGACCACGCCTCCGCGCAGGTAGGCGGGTACTAGTGACGCAGTGACGCGGCGCCTTCCGCGACCACGCCTCCGCGCAGGTAGGCGGGTACTAGTGACGCAGTGACGCGGCGCCTTCCGCGACCACGCCTCCGCGCAGGTAGGCGGGTACTAGTGACGCAGTGACGCGGCGCCTTCCGCGACCACGCCTCCGCGCAGGTAGGCGGGTACTAGTGACGCAGTGACGCGGCGCCTTCCGCGACCACGCCTCCGCGCAGGTAGGCGGGTACTAGTGACGCAGTGACGCGGCGCCTTCCGCGACCACGCCTCCGCGCAGGTAGGCGGGTACTAGTGACGCAGTGACGCGGCGCCTTCCGCGACCACGCCTCCGCGCAGGTAGGCGGGTACTAGTGACGCAGTGACGCGGCGCCTTCCGCGACCACGCCTCCGCGCAGGTAGGCGGGTACTAGTGACGCAGTGACGCGGCGCCTTCCGCGACCACGCCTCCGCGCAGGTAGGCGGGTACTAGTGACGCAGTGACGCGGCGCCTTCCGCGACCACGCCTCCGCGCAGGTAGGCGGGTACTAGTGACGCAGTGACGCGGCGCCTTCCGCGACCACGCCTCCGCGCAGGTAGGCGGGTACTAGTGACGCAGTGACGCGGCGCCTTCCGCGACCACGCCTCCGCGCAGGTAGGCGGGTACTAGTGACGCAGTGACGCGGCGCCTTCCGCGACCACGCCTCCGCGCAGGTAGGCGGGTACTAGTGACGCAGTGACGCGGCGCCTTCCGCGACCACGCCTCCGCGCAGGTAGGCGGGTACTAGTGACGCAGTGACGCGGCGCCTTCCGCGACCACGCCTCCGCGCAGGTAGGCGGGTACTAGTGACGCAGTGACGCGGCGCCTTCCGCGACCACGCCTCCGCGCAGGTAGGCGGGTACTAGTGACGCAGTGACGCGGCGCCTTCCGCGACCACGCCTCCGCGCAGGTAGGCGGGTACTAGTGACGCAGTGACGCGGCGCCTTCCGCGACCACGCCTCCGCGCAGGTAGGCAGGTACTAGTGACGCAGTGACGCGGCGCCTTGCGCGACCACGCCTCCGCGCAGGTAGGCGGGTACTAGTGACGCAGTGACGCGGCGCCTTCCGCGACCACGCCTCCGCGCAGGTAGGCGGGTACTAGTGACGCAGTGACGCGGCGCCTTGCGCGACCACGCCTCCGCGCAGGTAGGCGGGTACTAGTGACGCAGTGACGCGGCGCCTTCCGCGACCACGCCTCCGCGCAGGTAGGCGGGTACTAGTGACGCAGTGACGCGGCGCCTTGCGCGACCACGCCTCCGCGCAGGTAGGCGGGTACTAGTGACGCAGTGACGCGGCGCCTTCCGCGACCACGCCTCCGCGCAGGTAGGCGGGTACTAGTGACGCAGTGACGCGGCGCCTTGCGCGACCACGCCTCCGCGCAGGTAGGCGGGTACTAGTGACGCAGTGACGCGGCGCCTTCCGCGACCACGCCTCCGCGCAGGTAGGCGGGTACTAGTGACGCAGTGACGCGGCCTGCGCCTGCGCATGCACCTTTAGCGGAAAAGGGAAGATCTTCCAGCCAGGCCGGTGGTATGCCTGGCGGGGCGGCCGCCATGCCCCAACGGTTATTGTCGGGATCTTGTATATATGTTACTTGCTCCGAAAACTCTTATAGCGCGATTCTGGATTGTGACGTCAATTGTCATTGTTCTGAATGCGTCTGCAGTGCCATCTGCGTAGCTTGTAGTGCGGTTGAAGTGGTCGCTACACACCTGCGCGCGCACAGGCACAAGATCGTTTAGGACACCGTCACAACGAGCATACATTTTTAATTTCCTAAACAGGAGCACGCCCTTAAATCATCGGAATGTATGGAAGCGTTTGCCAGCGAGCTGAAGGAGGAGGCTGAGGAAGTGACCGTCCAACTGTCGCCCACAAGTGGGCTAGTCAGCCACACTGTGCAAATTGTTGGTGAGTATTTTTTTTTGGAACTTATTTTACGGTTGTGTGTTTTTCTCTTTTTCATAGATCCCATATTCCTACTTTGATGCGACAGTTTAAACGAAAAGATAAAGAAATTGTTTCTAGAGTCTCCGCTCCAAAGCTGTCAAAATAAAACAGCTGTTAAGTAGAAACATCTGTCAAACAAACAACTACCAACACCAACTGTTAAAACTCTTAAAAATATGAACTTCGAAGCTGTGAACAAAAACAAAACGGCTGTTAAACAAGGAACGACCAACAACTGATAGCTTATAATTGTTTAATACCTTTAAGAATCTGTTAAATAACTATAAACACTCTTAAACAGATGTCATTGTTTCTACTATCTCCAAAGGGAGCGTTCAAGTATTACGAACCAAAAGGGGGGGGAGGGGGTGTCTTCTCAAACGTTACGATGCGTTACACGGGCGGGAGGGGGGATTGAACTACGCGTTACGTAACATTGTTTTAACCCTTCAGAGCGGTCGCGTAGAGATTTTACGTTTTACTAGGGGGGGGGGGGGGGGGGGGGTAAAAAATTGCGTTACGTAATTTGAACGCTCCCAAAGCTGTCATAACAAAAACAAAACAGCCGTTAAACAAACTACTACCAAAATAGACTACATTAAAAACTGTTAAATAGCTTTAAGCAACTATTAAAGCTATTTAAACACAGGTAATTGTTTCATAGAGTCTCCGAAGCTGTCGAAGCCGGTAGTCCGTCAAGTGGCAAGTCCTAGAGCCGAACCACTATTGTCGACTCTGTGCGACGAAGCGCGCGCGCTGATACGAGTGGTCGAAATTGAGAAAGCTTTCCGATGCGAGTATTGTGAAGAGTTGAGTATAATTTTAGGCTTATAGGCACAGTTGGTAGTGGCACCCTGCTTTCTGCACTGAGGGTCCCGGACTCGAAGCCCGGTGAAGTGCATATTATTCATGAAAAGATCTACGTGAAATTCCAACTCTGGTGGGTCCTGAATCATGAGTAGAATCTATGGTATCAGTTTTTGTTACGCAGCCACTTACACCCTGTATACTGGGATCGCCCCCAGTCATGGTACGGTACCCATATTACAGGGACCGTTTAAGGTTAGGTTAGGATTTTTTTTTAATAATTAAGAGCGACCTTATCTAACCCAGCTTAAGGTGAGATAAGGCATTGTTATTTATTGAAAAAAAAACCAACCCTAAACTTTTAAGAGTATTGACTGATATAATCAGTCAAAACTAGTTTACTGATTTTACCAGTTAAAAGCAGTTTTGGCTGGTTAAGAGTTTTGACTGCAACATATACGTCTTATTGTTTCTAGAGTTCCGTAGTGAAACTAGGCACCCTTATAGTTGAGCCATGTCTTTCTTTATTCTCGATGTTCGAAAATTTAACGGATCTTTTTAAATAGAGCAACCATGGAGTTTCTCGCCCGTTCTTCTCCATATGAACGGCATTCCGAACGGTTGGTAAAGTTGTAGCTTAGCATTTTGTAACTATTTTGACGATTCATAAGTACTGTACTTAATGGTTTACATGAATAAATAATATTCTGATTCTGACGTAAACAGCTCAGTGAACTAGTTCTCCAGTGTCGCTATTTTTTAACAGCGTGTTTTACTTGGAGAACGGTTTGAACACCCATCGCGCGATACACAAGAACGTGAAGAACCCTTTCACATGCCATATATGTAAAGTGAGCTTCGCCACGTATTCCAGGTAACTGCATTGCCCAAATTTATAGACGTTCTATAATTTTATCAAACGTCATATAGTATATTTTTATAAGTTCAATTTTTTTGTCACAGTGTCGAAGAAACTGATTTTAGTTCTATAATGACAATTATTTTGTGCAATAATTAGTATATATAAATTTATATGATTTATAGTTAAACTTCGAATTGTAGATATAAAAAATGGCTTAAAAAAATCGCGTGTTCCAACAAAATATTAAGAAAATAATGCCCTAAGCGTTTATTGTTTTCAAAAATATTTGCCCCCGAATTTATAGAGGTTCAATAACTTCAGATAGTACTGCGCACAAGAGTTTTGCTTTGCTCAGTACTATATGACGTTAAATAGAGTTGTGCACCGTCTATAAATTCGGGGGTAACTTTTTGACGGAAATTGAGGAAAGATTTCTTTTCTTTTTTGAAGATAATTCATTTTTGTACAAGGTGTAACAATAATCGTGTAAAATATGTGAACAGAGCCAACAGTAGGTTATAAAGATATCATTCCTAAAGAAATAAATCAAATTATCTGACATTAAAAAATTAACACCCTGTTTTGACAGCATGGTCAAACGCTACCCGCCCCCTGATTACGTATCTTGCCTAGCCTAACGATAGCAAATCGACAGCTATAAACTCGCAATAATTGCTTTCAAATCGCAGATTTGTATGACGTCGCAGCTCTACGTATTACGAATTAGCAATTTAAGAGCAAATATTGCGAGATTATTGCTATCGCTAGGCTATTGCAAGTTACGTAATCAGGGGGCGGTTCGCCTGTATAAAACACTTGTTGTTAGATGTACCACTCACAAGACGACTCATGGCTTCTACAAGCGGTCCCTGGCGGAGGCCAAGAAGCAGCCCTCCACGGAGTCCTCCGCGGGGCCCTCCGCCACCGGCATCCTCGGCTATGGGGACTTCCCCGTCGTGAAACACTTCCTCTGCGAGGTGAGACGACCGTAAACACTTTTTTTTTTTTCAGGATAAATATTAAGACCGATGTATAATATTGATTTCTTATATTTACGCGAATACTACACATTGAAATAAAACTATTTAAAAATAGTTTTATTTCAACCGATATATAATGGTCAAGATAAAGAATGACGCACTGAATAGCTCAGTGGGTAGAGACCTTCTGTGCTGAGAGTCCCGGGTTCGAATCCTGGTTGAGACAAAACTTTGTGTGATGATGATGAATGTTTAATATTTCTAGCAGTATAATATACTGGGTACGCGCCCAGTCAATGGTACGGTACCCTTAATAAATGGCTGGACCGATTTTGGCGGGACTTTCACTGGCAGATAGCTGATGGAACAAGGAGTAACTTAGGCTACTTTTAATTTAGAAAAACTTTTTTGTTAAATAACACGCGGACGAAGTCGCGGGTAACAGCTAGTAAAACATTATGTTGTCTTTGATATAAAATATATTTCAGGACTGCGGTCGTTCGTACTTACATTGGACATATCTGCAAGTCCACCGGCGCATGAAACACGCCAACGAGAACTTCCTGTACAAGTGTAACCAGTGCGAGCTGACCTTCCCCAACAGGTGACCCAACCATTATTTGTCTATTATTATAGTTAAACAAATGGGGGAAGAGGAACCCACCACTGACCCTCGGCTTGTCAACTTTTCCAATTATAAACCAAACAAGTTGATCGATAATTAAAGAAGCCAGCAACACCGAACTCCTCTAAGATGTTAGTCGAGAAACTATCTGTCACGAGTGACGGGACCTCAAATAAAATGCAATTCTCCGCGAAACGAAGCGAATTTATAAAAGTATTGGTTACGTGTTTCGCCTCTAAACGAGGCATCCTCAGGACGGCTGGGCTACGAATAAATTATTATATTTATTATTTTGGGGTCGAGTCACCTTCGTCCGTAGGAGAATTAAGTAACCTCGAGATACCCTACACGTGACCCTGGGTGGTGCCAACCAGGTGACAACTCTACTGGTGGTAGGCTTCGGCCGTGGCTAGTCACCACCCACTGAACAAAGCCATGTCGCCAAGCGGCCTAGCCGTGTTCCGGCATGATGTTCGGTGTTGCCATTCATGGATGGCGGGTCAGATCAGTTGCGCTGCATGTGCCTAGTGAATGTAGCGTCTCGATCTACTGCCGCCTTCCTACCTAGGCAAGTATGCTCCATCGTAGATCTCATCGTCACTTACCATCAGGTGAGATCGAGATCAAATACTTGCCTATATTGTATAAAAAAAAAAAAATATAATAGTTGGTAGATTATCCATATGCCCCCTCGTAACCATTTGTTTAGATCCTTTCCATCCAAAGGTTGTCTGGTAGAGATAGCTGTTAGTGATGAAGCCGCCCATTGTGACACTCTGTGACCGATTTCAATTATTTTCTCCTGAACGATAGACAGAAACACACAAAAATTGCCCGCCTCCAAATAGTTATCTATCTATCTGTCTATGGAAATAAGATCAGTAAAATATATTTTTTTTATCAATGCTTTCGCATCTATAAATATACTTTAATTGTAATTATTTGTTGTACAACTTACTGTAAGTGATTTTAATAGATACCTTGTGATAGTATACGTGGAGTATATCATGAGTTTTTGCAATCGATTATATAAAATTATCTTTGTAGTTGGAGTTTGGCGTACCACCGAAAGAAACTACACGGCAAGAGTGGCGCCGACGAACCGGGTGCCACATCTAAAATACCCATCGAGGACTACAGGTAAAAACTCATGGAGTAATACAGGTTAACACCCATCGTGGACTGCAGGTAAACACCCATGCAGTACTACAGGTAAGCACCCATCAAGCACTACAAGTAAACACCTGTTGAGGTCTACAGCTAAACACCCATCAAGTACTACAGCTAACCACCCATCAAGTACTACAGATAAACACCCATCGAGGTCTACAGCTAAACACCCATCAAGTTCTACAGGTAAACACCCATTAAGGACTACAGCTAAACACCCATTGGGTTCTACAGGTAAACACCCTTCGAGTTCTACAGGTCAACACACATCGAGAACGACGTTCAATGACTTCACCGTTTCGTAAGTGATAATCACCGGTTAAAAACAACATTCATTCATGAAAGTTCTATAAAGTATGCTAGTTTACTCGCGTTGGCAGACCAGGTTGTTGCGAGTTCAGTTCCCGTGTGGAAGCGGAAATGGCCCTTTCATAATTAGGTGGATGTTCTCAATTCGGTTGTATTTTTTTTTAATTTTTTTTTATATAATACTTATGCCCTTCATAATTGGATTAATATATTTGTCCTACCAGAATTCAATGTCGCGACTGCGATGAAGTGTTGCCAAACAAAACTGCTCTCTACAAGCATAGGAAGAAGGAACACAGCGACATGTCCTTGTGTATGAATATAAATAGTAAGTGTCTATCATCTTGTATGAAATTACAGTTAATTATTTACAGTTAATTATATGTAGTATATCAAGTATGTATATCATTAAGTACCCTCGAGATACCCTACACGTGACCCTGGGTGGTGCCAACCAGGTGACAACTCTACTGGTGGTAGGCTTCGGCCGTGGCTAGTCACCACCCACTGAACAAAGCCATGTCGCCAAGCGGCCTAGCCGTGTTCCGGCATGATGTTCGGTGTTGCCATTCATGGATGGCGGGTCAGATCAGTTGCGCTGCATGTGCCTAGTGAATGTAGCGTCTCTATCTACTGCCGCCTTCCTACCTAGGCAAGTATGCTCCATCGTAGATCTCATCGTCACTTACCATCAGGTGAGATCGAGATCAAATACTTGCCTATAATGTAAAAAAAAAAAAAAAAATGTGATAAAAATTGTTGGTAAAAATATGTATTGTAGGTATTTTGGTCTCATTAAATCCATTGTTAAAAAGAAATGGGGAAAGATGAACCCACCACTGACCCTCGGTTTATCAACTTTTTCAATTATAAATCAAACAAGTTGATCGATAATTAGAGAATGTTGGCTTCTTTACGCATTGCTAAAGGATTATTCTGTGAAATGAAACGTTGACAATTTTTTTTTTTAATTACCATATAGGCAAGTATTTGATCTCGATCTCACCTGATGGTAAGTGACGATGAGATCTACAATGAAGCATACTTGTCTAGAAGGTACCTGTTCACTCTCGACTTGAAAACACCTAGAAATATTGCGTTCTGTGTGAAAGAAACGTCATAGATAATCCTTGGATATATAATTGATATTAAAGCCTGACTGTATTTATATCCAGGTATTAGCAGCGACACTAGCGCCACAAGACAGAATATGCGGTAAGTATAGTTAAAAAAAAATATTTTTTATAGATTTCCATATCCAGAAATTATGACTATAACGATTAAAAATGTGCTAAAAATGCGCAGGTTCTAATTGTTGTATACCCTTTCTGAGTCCCGCTGTATAGGAGTATAAAAATATTTCTTCCTACCTACATTGTTCTCGCATAACCACAACAATGTATAACATCTTTCTATTTTTTTTTTCGCGCCCTGTCGAAGGAGTAGTACAGGGCACAGACAATAAATCCGTACAACAACCTAATGTTAATAGTATAGTTTTGTAATGTTAATTTAATGACAAAAATAAATAATTTGCAGATATAAAATATGTATCACAAAAAATTTTAACATTTTTTTAATGACACCTTGCCAACCTAAAGCTAACTGAAGTTTAAAACACTAGTGCGGTAATATATACAGTCAAAAGCACGCGTATCTATAAGCTGCATTGTGAACCTAAAATCGGTGCGATAAGAGCCACTTTCGAGCATGTGTGTTGAAAAATATATTCCGACTGTGACGCACACAGCGACTCGGATCTAACGTGCACGACGTGCAACAAATCGTTCGCGAGCCGGTCGGAGCTGAGCGCGCACGCGCGCGCGGCGTGCCCGCGCCGGCCGCACGCGTGCCCGGTGTGCGGGCACGCCTTCCGCACGCTGTCCATGCGCAACGAGCACCTGCGCGTGCACACCGGCGAGCGCCCCTTCCCCTGCGACGTGTGCGGCGTCGCCTTCCGCCGGTAAGACACCAGCTACACAGATGGCGCTGCACACGACGTTCAGAACAATTGACGATTCTCTCTATTTTTTTTATTACATTATAGGCAAGTATTTGATCTCGATCTCACCTGATGGTAAGTGACGATGAGATCTACGATGCAGCATACTTGCCTAGGTAGGAAGGCGGCAGTAGATCGAGACGCTACATTCACTAGGCACATGCAGCGCAACTGATCTGACCCGCCATCCATGAATGGCAACACCGAACATCATGCCGGAACACGGCTAGGCCGCTTGGCGACATGGCTTTGTTCAGTGGGTGGTGACTAGCCACGGCCGAAGCCTACCACCAGTAAAACAATCCTGCATCGCGCTATGAGAGTTTTCGGAGGACGAAACGTATATACAAGATCCCGACAATAACCGTCGGGGCACAGCACCCGCCTGGCTGGAAGATCTTCCCTTTTCCGCTAAAATCACTGTACTTTACACTTGTACAGTACAAAATCTTCTGCGTAGTTGCAAGGACTCCGTCGAGATTGTCCGCCGTGGCTGAAATTCGGTCAGGAGGAGTATTATATATGTGTATAGATGAAATAGACAAGTGTGTGTAGATGACAGAGACAAGTGTGTGTAGATGACAGAGACAAGTGTGTGTAGATGACATAGACAAGTGTGTGTAGATGACATAGACAAGTGTGTGTAGATGACATAGACAAGTGTGTGTAGATGACATAGACACGTGTGTATAGATGACATAGACACGTGTGTATAGATGACATAGACAAGTGTGTGTAGATGACATAGACAAGTGTGTGTAGATGACATAGACAAGTGTGTGTAGATGACATAGACAAGTGTGTGTAGATGACATAGACAAGTGTGTGTAGATGACACAGACAAGTGTGTATAGATGACATAGACAAGTGTGTGTAGATGACATAGACAAGTGTGTGTAGATGACATAGACAAGTGTGTGTAGATGACATAGACACGTGTGTATAGATGACATAGACAAGTGTGTGTAGATGACATAGACAAGTGTGTGTAGATGACATAGACAAGTGTGTGTAGATGACATAGACAAGTGTGTGTAGATGACATAGACAAGTGTGTGTAGATGACACAGACAAGTGTGTATAGATGACATAGACAAGTGTTGATGCGCAAGCGCACGTCACGTGCAGGTCGACGGCGATGCGCAACCACCGGCTGATCCACACGGGCGTGCGCGCGTGGGCGTGCGCGCGCTGCCCCAAGCGCTTCCGCATCCGCTCCGAGCTGCGCACGCACCTGCGCCTCAAGCACCCCGCCACCCTCGCCGTCATACAGGTGGGTACCTACACCTGCAATGGCTGCAAGAGGGCTCAGAAGAGAGAGAGAGAGACAAAGCTATAAAAAAGATACTTTTTGTGCGTCAATTTGTGGGTATTTACATTATTGTGGAATATTCTGTTCTGTGTAAAGTATGTTCCTAGGTACCTATGTACAGTATCCAGCCATAAATATTGCATATCGGCAATAAAAAAAGTTCTGGCTTTATAGAGCTTCATCTCTTTCATTCTTGCCTCTAGCGCATAGTCTCTTTCTAAAGCTCGACGTGCAATTTCAAAGGCCGAGTGCTGTAGGAACGACATAATTAGCCTTTGTAAATATTCTACATTATCGTCCTTTGTTGTGGTCTATCTTTTTATTATTTTACATAAGAATAATAATATTAGCTGCCCTTTTATTGTCCCACTGTTGGGCACGGGCTTCCCCTCAATGCTGGGCCATAGTCCACCACGCTGGCCCAGTGCGGGTTGGCGGACTTCACACGTCTTTCGAGGGGTTCTCTCAGACATGCAGGTTTTCTCGCGACGTTTTCCTTCACCGTTTAGCAAGTGATCATCGTGGTTAAAAATGAGATTCGCACATGAAAATCCAGAAATCCCATGCGAGCCGGGGTTTGAACCCGCGATCCTCGTTACCGAGGCAAGCGTTCTACCAACATGGCTATCGCTGCTTATTTTACATAGGTACTTGAAATGAAAACTACTAGGCTAGCTCGTGTTGCGATGCACATGTGGGGTCTTAATTGTTGAAAACTGGTACGTAATGATCAGATGCGCGGGCTGGACCCCACTCCCGAGGAGGTGATGACCCAGCTCGCGGCGAACCACATCCCGCACGACAAAGTCATTGAGATCACAAAGATATCGTTCCCGAAGGTATGTGTTTTAATTCATAATTACTTATTTATTTATAACTATTATAGACTCGGGTACAACATATGATAGCTGAGTACAGTACGTCGAGTGCGAGATTATTCGTAAGCTAACCGTATACTTTATAGTCTACCGTATGGATAATAAGGAAGGATTTTCGGAAATTCGACCCCCTTTGGGCTCAAATGGGGGGTCAACATTTTTTTATGAAAAATAATGTTATTTTTTATCTATGAGCTTGCGCCCTTATAATAAGTATAGGTTGGTGAGTGTGTTGTGTACAGGGCACGTGCGGCGTGGTGCCCAGCTGCGCGCGCGCGCTGGCCGCGCTGGCCGGCGCCGGCGCGCCGCGCACGCGCCTGCCGCTCGCCCGCCCCGCGCACCCGCCCCCGCCCCCGCCCCACCCGCCCCACACGCCCCACCCGCCCCACACGCCGCGCACCGGTAATACATACATGTAATATACATACATACCATACTTATTTAAATTATATTAACCCCAAAAAAATAAGTATAAATAATAGATACAAAGTTACGTGGTAAGTAATGAAAAGTTACGGTGAACCATTAATGCAACTCAAATAAGGACCTCATTTTGATCATTATAAATATCGCCAGACGAACACACCAACTAAACGGGCCCACACTAAGCAACGATTGTGTTATGGGCACCGTACAATGGACTTAAGGCGAACTCAGTATATAATATTAATATAGCTATAAAACATCCATGACTCGAGTGCAAACTTTCGTGCTCATTGCACAAAGTATGCCCCTACCAGGATTCGAACACGAGACCCGGACCACAGAAGTAGTCACTACCCACTGAGCTGATCATAATCAGGTCATAGTGACACTTAAGTCAAGTCTGTCGGTAAAGGTTTGCGATGTAGATCGAATGAGGGCCTGGAGTCGTATTACTAGTTCATGGTAGTCTGTGGTTGATACATGATTTCTTCCACTAGACGAATTCGTCCCCACCCGCCGTGGTAGGGGCATCGCCAAGAACCCGCGGCGGCCGAAGATATTGCAACGGGCCGATTTACACCACGACACCGCCGCATCTGCCTACCCCATAGCTGTCAATGTGACAGGCGAGGTTAGTCCATGCTAACCACAGATAACCTGCTCGATAAACCTAAGAGCAAGAAAAAAATAGAGTGCGTAAAAAGTTGAACTAACGCAGTAGGTTGCATTCCTTTCCCGCACATTACGAAAATGATAAGAAAAAAGAGACACTCAATTTTTATGATCTTTGATTTTTTTTATTTGTTTTCGCCCCGAATGGTAGAATAACTATTGAGATATGGGAAAGGAAAATTAAAAAAAGCAATTGAATTGAGAACCTCCTCCTTGCTTTAACTCGGTGTTAAAAATAATAATAAAGATAATTCATTTTCTCATACATTTAATTGTGAGGCGATACGAAGTTCGCCGGGACTAAGCTAGTCTATACATCTATACATATAAATAAAATTGGAGTGTCTGTTTGTAATATTAAAATAACCGCTTTTTACTAAGTGCATTTGGATGTATACACCTTACCTATACCGAAACAACATTTTTTACAATTTTTGTCTGTCTGTCTGTCCGTCTGTTTGTCTGTCCGTCTGTCTGTCTGTCTGTTTGTTCCGGCTAATCTCTGAAATGGCTGGACCGATTTTGACGGGACTTTCACTGACAGATAGCTGATGTAACAAGGAGTAACTTAGGCTACTTTTATTTTAGAAAAAAAAAATAGGAATTCACGAAAAAAAATTAAAACCAATGTTGCAGCGCAGCGCCTGATTAAGTTTGATAGCAACAACCTGCAATGCGTCCCGCGGGCTCAGAATGGGCGAGCAGGCTGTTGTCAACGGTTGTCTTTGTTAAATACCACGCGGACGAAGTCGCGGGCAACAGCTAGTTTAAAATAAATTTGTATCACTTGGCTTTTCAAGTTTACCCAAAATGTCCGGTAAATTTTCAGTTAAGACAATCCACAGCTATACTGATAGGAGTAGTGGATTCATTTCATCGTTATAGAAGTAGGATACTTTAAACAACGATCTAACAATTTTACTCGACACTGGCAAAAGTGGTTCTGTGACGACCTGATTAGCGCAGTTGGTAATAATCCTGCTTTCTGCGCCGAGGGTCCCAGGTTCGAATCCTGGTAGGGACAAGATTTGTGTGATGAGCATGAACTTTTGTACCCGAGTCATGGATGTTTAATATATATATATAAGTATTATATACTGAGTTCGCCCTCAGTCCATAATACAAGCGTTGCTTAGTGTGGGACCGTATAGTTGGTGTGTTCGTCTGGCGATATTATTATAATATATTATATTATTATTATTGTATCAGATTTGCAACAAAAAGTAATATGTTTGATGGTATAGCCTTTATAAAGATACACTGCTTTGCCTTTGCCTACTCTATGAGGGATTACAGGCATGAATATGTTAATTTATATACTAGTATATCTTCTGTAAACAGCAGTGATAGCCAAGTTGGTAGAACGCTTGCCTCGGTAACGAGGATCGCAGGTTCAAACCCCGTGCTCGCACCTCTGAGATTTCTGAATTTCATGTGCGAATCTCATTTTCAACCACGATTATCACTTGCTAAACGGTGAAGGAAAACATCGCGCGGAAACCTGCATGTCCGAGAGAACGCCTCGAAAGATATGTGAAGTCCGCTAACCCGCACTGGGCCAGCGTGGTGGACTATGGCCTAATCCCCCTCGCATTGAGGGGAGACCCTTGTCCAGCAGTGGGACATTAAAATGAATGTTTCATGAATTTTCAGGAGTTATCGGACCTGAACATGCAGCTGCTGCTTCGCGAAGGTGTCATGATCGGAACACAGATGGTTCAGTTGCAATCAGATGACCCGGTGCTGTTAGAATAGATTTCTTTCTTTCTTAGACCTTAGGGAGATATTATATACCGAGTGTAAGGTAGCCTCGTAACGAAAACTGACACCGATGGATTCAACTCGTGATTCTGAACGCCGTAGTTTGAATTTTTCGTCAATCTTTTCATGGAAACGGAAAATTATATTTTATTTTTAAGTGCAATATGTTTTTAGTAATAAGTTATATTTTAATAAAGGTTTGATTTGATTTGGAAATTGTTTTTATTTTTTAAATAGCTTCTAAACGGATTTTTGGAATAGACAATAGATGGCGAGACTATAGATGGCGCTATCTCATCTTATACACCAGCTTTTGGCCGCGGCTCCGCCAGCGAAACCATGGCTTTTGTTCTGCTGGTTGACCCCCAATGGTTATAGCGTGATGATACTACTCTATTAGACGGCCTGATTAGCGCAGTGACGGCCTGATTTGCGCAGTGGTAGCGACTCTGCTTTCTGCGCCGAGGGTCCCGGGTTCGAATCCTGGTAGGGACAAGCTTTGTGTGATGAGCACGAATGTTTGTACCAGAGTCATGGATGTTTAATATGTATATAAGTATTATATACTGAGTTCGCCCTCAGTCCATTGTACGGTACCCATAACACAAGCGTTGCTTAATGTGGGATCGTATAGTTGTTGTGTTCGTATGGCGATATTATAATTATTATTAAAACAAGAAGCAATGGACTTTACACTATTTTATTTAACAAAACATGTCACTTCACATCACACAACTACACACGAATAATTTTTGTACCGGGCTCCCACTTATAACTACCAATACTTCTAACCTTCTGCACAAAACTATTCACGACAGACGGTTTTTTAATAGAGTCCAATGACGTATAATAAATTATATTCGTCGACGGATCACAGCTAAGACTTTCCTCGCTTTTTCTTCGACTTATATCGGAGTAGCTCTCCTGAGTGGAGGGACTACTGATACGGTGTATCCCGGATGAAGATCTGTCGATGCTCTGGACTCGGATCTGGCCGTCCTCGGAGACCATGTCCGTGCGGTTGGATGCGCGGGTCGTGAGGATGCCGGCGCAGCTGTGGAATTTTGAGAATTTGTTGTGGATCCGATGTTCTAGGTCCACGTGGAGGCTGAGTTGGCGTCTGCGAATAAGATGGTCAAATTTAAGAGTCCGCCTGTGATGAGTTCGGTGATGTTTTTCGATCTAGATCTTGGTATTTTTGTTAGCTAAGAATTTGATCTTTGGACACGTGAAACTGGAAGTCATGTTCTTGAATGTGATGAATGAAAACGCGATGAAGATATCTCGATAAGAAGATCCGGAACACCTTGTTCTTCACCTCTCCCGAAACACTTTCAGGTTTCGTCACGATCGATGTTCACCTTTGCCATATAACCCACTACACCAGAGCCCCAAGTCTGCTAACACAATTGATTCATAATCGAACAGCAACTGCATAGTAAATGTAATTTTTGACAGATATCCCATACAATGTGTCAAAAGTGACAGTAACTATGCGGTTGCTGTTCGATTATGAATCGATTGTGTTAGCAGACTTGGGGCTCTGGCAATGGAATTCGAAAATCCCAGATATGACAACAAAGGTTAAACCCTGCGTTCCCTCGTTTAACAAACTGTGTGTGGCCTTTGCTACCATATATACCAATTTTTCAATAAACCAGTATTAACCAGGTATAATAATATGCTACCCCAGCAATTCTCTCCGATGACGGCTCAAGTCTACGTCACGATCAGTATAGCCAATAATTGACATCTTCAAAAGAATGAATACTGCTCATTGGTTGAAGATGGCCGATGACGAAGTCCTAGGCCAATCGCGTAACCTAGCTGTCGCCATACCTGTAGCCATTAACTTGTAATTATATAAGTTAGTACTTTTTTTTGACTACTTTCTAAAGTCTGCCTAGACGTTCCTACATTGTTCTCACATACCCATAACAATGTTCTGCTCAAAAATGTAACGGATCTTTTTAAAAAAAAGAAACCATGGAGTTTCTCGCCCGTGCTTCTCCATAGGAACGGCATTCCGAACGGATGGTAAAGTAGTAGCTTAGCATTTTGTAACTATTTTGACGATTCATGAGTACTGTACTTAATGGTTTACATGAATAAAAAATATTCCGATTCCACGGTTCTAACAAACTCACCGGTAGCCGAAGTTCTCTCCACAGTAATGACAAATGATAGGAGTGCTGGAAGGCTCAGTCACCCCCGATTCGGCCGTCGACAACTCCTTCTTCCTAAGATTAACACAGCTGACCGTTCTGTCAGACTCCGAGCTACCCTCCATCGTCTCCGTGACCGTCTTAGACTGCTGCAAATTGGACTCCGAAGACCTGCTCTTCTTAATTTCATTCAAAATAGCATCAGGGTCAGATATTTTGTCGAAAAACGACACAATTTTTCTCATTTTCTCATCTGTGATCTCGCATGTCGCCATATCGGGATCTGTCTGTGTGACGCTGGCTATTTTGGGGGATTCCCTATCCGTGGAAGGGATAGATGTGTTTATGTTCAGTCTAGTGATGCCTAAGTGCTCGTTCTCATGAATCAACTTGTCTTGCTCCCTCTCGAAGCCCTCGTGGCAATAGTGGCAGATGAATTTGCGGTTAATGAAGTGGCATAGGTTCAGATGGTCATTGTAATTGATGATACCTGGTGAGTACAAACGACGTGATTGGTTTATTTAGGTGTTACCCTGCTTCCTGTATACTCCCGGTAGGGGATCATGTGATGAGTACCTTTGTACCCAAGACATGGGTATTTCTGTTGTATCTGTTCGTAAAAAGTATTACATAATCTATGGTATAGGTCGCACTACATAAATTAAGCAAAGATGGCTGCGCCGCGCAGGCCCTATTATAGGCAGAAATTTGGCATGAGCTGAAGCGACCCTATGTTTTTATGGTGCATTAGTCAAACCTGAGAAACACTCATCGCCTGTTTTTTTCAATTTCGTCTTCAATTATCGTACAAAAATTGTTCAAATCCTCAAACGAAGTTGCCCCCCCCCCACGCCCCTCAACGAATCCGCGCCTGGTCTGAGTTCTAAATAACGAGCTGATGTTTCATATCTATATAAGTAATTATATACTGAGATCGCCTCCAATCTATTGCATGGTATCCATAGCACGAGCATCACTTAGTTTGGGACCCTACAATTATTGTTCTTCTGAACCTAAACGGTGATTGCTGGGAAGTTGGATATTCACTAAACAGAACTCACCATAAGAAATCATGCGACATCCCAATATAGGACACTGACGGGGTGTAGTATCCATTAGGCAGTTCCGCTGCACGGACTGCACATACGACAAGATGACAGGACTCCTCACATCCCGGAGCATGATCTCCGATTGAATCTTCTTAGGCCTCCGCAGTCTCCGAAACCTCAATCCTCGACGGCGGCGTTTCTTCTCGCAGTTGTGTGATATATTGTTGTCGCTAGCGGCGTACACATGGCCATGTGGGAGCATATAATTCTCGTAAGCCCTATCTCTTTTGATGCCAAATATTCTTTGAATGAAGCATTGGAATCTGGTCGGGCGACGTTTCTCGTTGATCATGAGATATGGGATGGGATGCTGTTCGGCCGTTTGTGTGGAGCCACACTCTTTTTCGATTGCCACATTGTCTTTAGTGTCAACAGACAATTTTGACGGTATACTACATGATTTAACGTCTTTAAACGAGGATTCCACTTGGGTTAAGGTTCGCGAGTATTCGGTGACTTTCAGGTCTCTGATCACAGCTGTAGTTAAAGACTCCTTCTCAGTTTCAGCATGGTTGCTTATGTCCCCACTGGAAAGTTCAGTAGTCCCCGCACAGGCGTCAGTTTTGGTGAGATGCGAACGTTTTTTCCTTCTCCTTTCAGTCTTAATTTCATTCTGAAAACAGTCTTCAGCAGCATATGTCTCTGGCAGTATACCAATGACACTAGCATCGTAAACTTGGAAAAGTTTCTTGAGGCATTTGTATTTGGCTTTCAGAACCTCGTGTTTCTTCTTGGGCACCCATTTCTGGCACGCATAATCGTCTTCGTTCTCGTTCCTCTCAGGAATACTGGTCAACGTGGGCTGTTTCCTATGCATATTACGGTACCAAATTGTGAAGGCACAAATAATTTTGATTATAATAGCAAACAACGCGCTACCGTACACCTCGTAATTTCGATGCCCTATCATAACTGTTCGGGTGTGTGTTGATTGTTTTTGTTATAAAGAAATAGACTTATTACAATGGAGTGCATAGTGTAGTGACATTTTTGACTCGCTCTGTCAATATTCGAATGCGGAACTGAGGTTTTTTTTTACAATTTGTTTTTATGACCGTTTCAGAGCAGAATAGCCATTTCTTTATAACTATTATCTTTATGGATTTTTCATATCATCATGTCACATCCATTATTGTATTTTTTGAATGCGTTATTGCTATTAATTACTTGACATTGGCAAAATACCCGCTAAGTTGTGGGTGAGGCCATATTCATATCCATTTTATTTCATCGCATTTCATTTCGTAAAGAAAGAAGAAAAGCAGAATAGTTAAATGGCCATAGAGTGTATATGTATCAAAGTTCTTCTACGCCGCCGTCACCGAGATACGAATTTATTTCGGATAGAGTTTTGTATTTATAGTGTAATATGTGGATGCGAGAGGCGGAGGACCGTGATGTGTGGAAGTCGTTGGGGGAAGCCTGTGTCCAGCAGTGGACGTCTATCGGCTGATAGATAGATAGATAGATAGTGTAATATATTTATGGCAATTACTAGTAATCTTTATAAATTAAAATCTCAAGAGTATTAAATAACAATGATAAAAATAATTTATTTACAATAACTATCTTAAAACAAAATATACACAATATTGTATGTCGATTCACATTATATTAAATTACCTAATTAAGTAGGTACCTCCTACTTATTTTTTTTCCACTTTACCCAAACGCATCTTCTGGCATGAGAAGACCTGAAAAAGATAAGAGAAGGTATATTATTGAAGTCCGTGTTTTTTTTTTTCGTCAAAAATATCTTTTAAGAGTACAAATAACAATCTGAATTAGTATGTATAGGTAGGCATCCGTCACTCGTCGATCCTACTATAATACCTACAGCGCGCTGTACCCCGGGGGTCGGGCCGCAACGTGCTTGCAAGAGATAGAGTTACGTGTTAAAAAGAGAAGCGAATAGTTACGTAATAACCGTTTTATCTAAAATGCAGAGGTGTGCAAGCTGAAGTGCACTTTATTGCTTTGTAGCAAGAGTTGCGTTTGATTTAAACGTATTGCGGAGTGAGATATCTGTTTTTTTTTAATATTACATAATCTATGGTATAGGTCGCACCATATAAAATAAGCAAAGATAGTAATGATAGGAATGTTGGTAGGAATTCGGCATGAGCTCAAGCGACCTATACATATAATTTGGTCGTGTTAACATTCAGCTGTCTTAAATTGTGCTGGTAAACCCTATGATCAACAACTTCCTCTTCAGTTATCATACCAAAATTGTTCCACCCCCGAAACGAAATCCCCCCCTCCTCAACGAATCGGCGCCTGGTCTCAATTCTAAATGACGAGCTGATTTTTTCAGCACAATGCTTTGTGTGGGACCGTATAGTTGGTCTGTTCGTCTGGCGATATTTTATTAATAGTAACTCACCTGCTATACATGCTGTCATGAAGCAAATACCGCACCCGGCGAAGAACGCTCTTAATGCAATCTGTAATGTAATAAACATTCTGAGAAAACCTGCACATCTTTGGAAAGCCATGTGAAGTTCACCACCACGCACTGGACCAGCGTGGTGGACTATGGCCCGAATAACGGGGACGGTGTCCAGTAAAGGCAGTATAAACTCTAACCCTATTCAATTAGGATCATAATTAAGCATCACCAGGCATCCGTCACTCGTCCATCTTACTGCGAACCGCGGCCCGCAATGCACTTGCAAGAGATAGAGTTACGCGGTAAAAAGAGAAGCACACAGTTACGCCAGTCATATAAAATGCAGCGGCGTGCGAGCTGGAACGCACTTTATTGCGTTGTTGCAAGAGTCGCTTTTTATTTAAACGTCATAGCGGAGCGAAATATCTGGTCTGTGATATCAACAATACCCCTGTTTACCTTTGAAGATCAACAGGCGTGATTGTGTTTATGTGTTTTAATTTATACCGTGTGTCTGAGCATAAGTAAAACCAACTTCCTTATTTTTACTGTATATATATTTTTTATAAGGGTTAGTAGGCGGTGTGTGTGCGGACGACCGTTGCGGGCGATTGTTGTTGGGCGACTCTTCCGCGGGCGACCGTTGGCGGGTGGCTCTTCCGCGGGCGACCGACGGCGATGCGTGGGGGCTCGGGAGTCGTCGGCACTGTTCGTCGTTTAGGCGCGAACATCCTCCGGGCCCAAAAAAGAAGGAAAGTAGAGTATTAGTTATGATCCGAGGAGGGGAGGAGGCACAGCCGATTTAAAGCACGGCGCGCTGTGCCTCTGGCCGTTGTAATGTCGGCCACGCGTGGTACTCCATCTGCTCCTGGATAAAGTTGCTTGACACGGCCTAGACGCCAGCTGAGGGGCGGTGTGAGGTCCTCTTTAAGAAGTACGAGGTCACCCGCTTCAAGATCCTTGCAGCGTTGACGCCATTTGGTCCGTTGCTGTAGTTCTGAAACATATTCTAATGTCCATCTTTTCCAAAAATGTTGACGCATTTGTTCTATGCGTTGGTATCTATCTAATCGATTCGGATTAACGTCTTCCACGGGTGGCGAAGGTAGAGATGTCATTGGTCGACCGATGATAAAGTGGCCGGGGGTAAGAGGAGAGAGGTCGTTAGGAGAGGAGGACATAGGGTAGAGGGGACGGCTGTTCAGGATAGCTTCGACCTGAGTAAACAAAGTAGCCAATTCCTCGAATGTCAAATGTGTGGTGCCCATTATACGTTTAATATGAAATTTCGCGGATTTTATACCTGCCTCTGCGTAGCCATTGAAGTTCGGAGCGTAAGCCGGCGAAAATGTGAATTTAATGTTTTGATCAGCCGCAAAATCAGTGATAGTATCAGAATTAAGTTTAAGAAAATCGCTAAGTTCACGTGCGGCGGCGACAAAGTTCCTACCATTGTCACAGAATATCTCAGTTACTTTACCTCTACGCGAAATAAATCTACGCAGCGCGAGAATGAAGGATTCTTTAGATAGTTCGCTTACCGCTTCAAGATGGACACACTTATATCTAAAACAGATGAATAAACAAAGATAACATTTAGTTATTTTACAACCGCGGCCTCGACGATCTGTAATCATGAAGGGGCCTGCAAAGTCCAAGGCGACTGTGGAGAATGGGTAATCAGGATTAAGACGCTGTATAGGTAAGTTCCCCATAATATTATGCATTGGCTTAGCATTAAAACGTTTACAAGTGACGCAATTACGGAAGGTGCGTCGCGCTAGTTCTCTACCACCCAGCGGCCAGATGCGTTCTCTAATAGACGCGAGCAGTAGCTGAGGACCCGCGTGCATTAGTGTAATGTGTATGTATGTATGAAGCGCAATATATGACCAACAACACGTTGCAAAAATTTTAATTTAGAATATTTAAAGACGTCAATTATGCCTAAAGTTTGTGCTGAACCTACCATAAGGTTGCATTTAATCTCTGGCAATGATAATGTTAGAGAAGACTCGGTGGTTTTCGCTAAAGTGGGCCAGTTTGACTCTGGTTTTTTGTAAAAATTGTGGCCCATGCCACCACAGCGAGTTGTTGGGTACGAGCTGGGGGTCCACCCCACGAGAAGCAAGGTCTGCTGGGTTACACGATGTAGGTACATAACGCCAGGACGTGCTATCTGTAAGCTCATTAATAATTTTGACCCTATTAGCAACGAAAGTTTTTAATTTAATTTGATCAGTATTCAACCAGGCTAAGACTACACTGGAGTCGGTCCAGTGTATATAGCGCGATATTGGCTTTCTAAGCGCAGAAGTGACCGCGGCCGTTAAGCGTGAAGCGAGTAGTACCCGCATAATTCAAGACGGGGTATAGAAGTTTCCTTTGTTGGAGCTACCCGTGCTTTGGCGCACAACAGTCTGACATGATGTTGGTTGAATTGATCTGTAGTTCTAAGATATATACAAGCTGAATAAGCTGCTTGTGAAGCATCACAGAAAGCGGATTTTAATTGAAAGAGGTGGAATTGGAAGCCTAACCGGTATGTGTGAGTAATAAAAATGTTCCTCGCAGGCATGCATTGTGTGTGTGTTCTCGCACGGCAGGTCCTCGAGCTCCCAAAACTTTGTGAGACTGCTCTCTGATAATACTCCGTGGCTGAAACATTTGCAAAAGAAAGATGTGTTTATAAAAATGTATAAATTTATGCATATGTACTGATAGTACTGGTAGTGATGGGGCCTGCAAGCAACCAGCCTAATTTAGATGAATGAAGAGTAGGCTGATTGTGGCAGAGGGATACGCGCCCTGATCCAACTATATCCCAAAATAAGTCGGCTCCAATGAGCATGTCAACTTCTGCGGGAATATTAAAGTTGGGATCTGCCAGTTTAACAGATCTAGGTATATTTAAATGTCTAGTATCAATATATTGCTTAGGAAGCGTGTCTGTGATTCGTGGCAGCACTAGACACGAAAGAAGAGCATTATAATTACTAGTTTTAGACTTAATGTATGCTTTACATCGTTCGGGTATGATGTTCAAAGATGTATTACCTATACCCTTTATATTTAGTGCATTTAGTGGCTGAGAAGTCAGTTGAAGCTTATTTTGTAATGACTTCGTGATAAATGAAGACTGACTTCCGCTATCAAGCAATGCTCTTATTGTCTGTACTTTACTGTTGTGAGGATTCATGACCTCAACAAGTGCGGTCGACAGCAGTACCCCATCTGTGGTGGTAGCTGACACCGTTAAAGAAGATGTATCGGTAGTGTGTTGACTTGTAGTTGTGTCTGTGTGTTTGTGTAAAAATGTGTTGTGCCGTTTTTTGCAAATGCGACAACCACCTAACCTGCATCGACGCGCATCATGGCCACTGCGGAGGCAATTATGGCAGAGCTTCAGGTCAGAGGCCTGCTTCACTCTCTTGTCCGGAGTCATAGAGTTGAATTTACTGCAGTCGAATATGCGGTGCTCACCCCCACATACGACGCACCTCCAGGAATTACCGTCACTTGATGCTGAAAGCAGAAAACATTTTGAGTTTCTGTCAGGTTTGGCCTGATTGTTAGGATAGAAGCTATGAGGCGGTCTGTCCCGCTTAGCTTGGTTAACAGTTTCTAGTACATCAGCACGACCCTTGAGAAACTGGTTAAAATCATCTAAAGTAGGTAATGCTTTTAATGTATTACGGAACTCTTCCCACTTAAGGTTAGTAAAATGATCAAGCTTTTTAGTCATGTGATAAATGATGATGGTGTCCCACTCATCTGTGGGCTGGCCTAAAGTCTTAAGAGCCCTGAGATTCTTTGTGACGTGGTCCATCATGTAACGAAGCGACTTATCAGATTCACGCTGAATTGGATTGAAGTCAAACAATAAATTAAGATGTGTGTTAATTAAAATACGCTTATTATCATATCTGTCACATAGAAGTTGCCATGCTACTGTGTAGTTGGCATCTGAAGCCTCTAAGTTACAGATAACGCGGGCTGCTTCTCCATCCAAGTATTGGTTTAGGTATCTGAATTTAAAAGCGGTTACCAGCCTGCTATTTTTATGCACTAACGCTGTAAATAGATCGCGAAATTCAAGCCACTTGCTATATGTTCCATCGAATTTAGGAATATCAATGGGTGATAACCTTAATCCAAGTACATTTTGAGAGTGGTTAGCGTTTTCTGCATTCTGTACAGAGACTGCCGAATGAACCGATGAAGACTTGGTAGGAGAGCTTTTATCAAGAAGTTCCTGAGCTGTGGCAATGGCAATATGTAACTCACCTTCTATGAACTCACGCTCATCGAGTTCCTTAGTCAGGTTGTCGCTGTTTAAGACCTCGATATTTGTTTGCAGTTCGCTAAACTGCGCCGACAACTCTTGAATTGTACTCAACTTTAAGTTGAGTTCATTATAAGTTAATGTATCTAAAGTGTCCTTTAACTTGCTTAAATAGTTTTTAAATCTAGTAATTCTGCCTTTAATAGCACTACGTTTAGCAAAAAGAGTTTTAAATTCTGCACTATCACTCATTTTGCGACACGAAAACAAAACTTCAATATAATAATAAAAGTTCACAGACTAATGAATGAAATGTCAAACTTATTTGAAGTTTGTTGTACCAAAAACAAAAAACAATATGGCCGGCTTACGTTCCTTCGTTCTGGCGTTTTGCGAGACGGGGCGATTCGCGCTGTTTCCGCGACAAAACGCGCCAAGCGCGAACTGCGCTGCGTGGGGTGCGCGCGCCGGGACGCTACCGAAGCGCGGTAACCTCGACTGTTGTTGCACTCTTCCCACGTACGGGAAAAGGCGCGAGATGGTATATCCCACTCGTTCGCACACTATCTGGAATGCGCAAAGAAACGAAAAAAGCAAACAAAACCAAAAACCCGGTAAATAAATTAGTGGGAAAAAATGCAAAAGGCGGGAAAATTGTTTTAAAAGAAATTAATTATGTATAAAATGCGATTATGTTCATCGAAAACAAAGGGAAAATAATGTATAATGTTAGTAAATGGGGAAATAAGCCTATTGCCGTGCAATTTACCCTGTAAAAGCACCAGGCTGAATAGGTATAAATGTAAGTAAGGCACTAACAAACACACATGAAATGCCACACATTTAACACCGAAAATTAGGTTTCTAAGCTTAAACAAGACGAGAAAAGAGGTAGGTAGGAATGGGAAGGATAATGCCTGTCTTCGCCGACTCCTTGATGATGATGATGACCGATGAAGACCACACGTGCGGGTGACCCCTGCTGACGGTGGCTGGTAGTTCTTCGTACTTGCTGTCTTGATGATGAAGAGACTTCGCGTGCGGGTGACCCCTGCTGACGTGGCTGATGTGAAGTCTTGATGGTCGCGAAGAGAAGACTATAGTGCGGGTGACCCCTGGCTGACTATAGTTTGTGCGCCCGCAGAGTCGTACGCTGCCGTGTTGTTAATCCGAAGATTGCAGGTTCTATGATGATAATGATGTCCTCAGCGTTCGCCAAAAAACTTATGTCTGAGCATAAGTAAAACCAACTTCCTTATTTTTACTGTATATATATTTTTTATAAGGGTTAGTAGGCGGTGTGTGTGCGGACGACCGTTGCGGGCGATTGTTGTTGGGCGACTCTTCCGCGGGCGACCGTTGGCGGGTGGCTCTTCCGCGGGCGACCGACGGCGATGCGTGGGGGCTCGGGAGTCGTCGGCACTGTTCGTCGTTTAGGCGCGAACACCGTGTGATTCCGAAAGGGTATACTATACGCCTTAAACCTGCGCTTTTAGCGCATTTATAATATTTATGTGTTGTCGAAGTTTCGATAAGTAGGTACTTATAGTAATTTAAAAAAAATGCTCACAAAGATCATAATTGTAATTTTGTTAGGAAGAAAAATATTATTTTTTTAATCTGAGGTCCCGGTCTTAGTGTACCATCTCTTTCTGATTCATGCTGTATAACGTTTTATGTGCCCATATTTTTAAAACTTCTTGACTCTTGTGAGAAAAAACAAAGGTTTATTTGTATTAAGTATGAACTATAGTGGTAAAGGTTAGCATATCCCATTCTCTCTCTCTCTCTCTCTCTCTCTAACGGGATTCGAACCCGGGACCCTCGGCACAGAGACCAGGGTCAGTGCCATTCTGGGTCGAGCATCTGTAAATAAATACATTGTTGCTGTCTCTTTCCCCCAATACTTACAGAAGACAGTGTCTCCCTCTGGTTGGGCGCCATGGCTGCGATGGCACCAATCATGATGCCAGCCGAGCCTGGGTTCGTGAACCCGCAGAGGGAGTACGTAGCTATCAGCTCCGCGCGAGGCTGAAAGAGAAAACCGACACATTGAAAAGAACAGCTGCTGAATCCATTCTAAAACTAGATATGGTTTTTATTCAGAGCCACTAGCTTCTACCCGCGGCTGTGCTTGCGGTACCTCCATGAAACATAACCTACGGCATATTGATTTCTTATATTCACGCGAATACTACACATTGAAATAAAACTTATTTTACAGAGTTTTTCGCGATTATTTATGTTTCTACGTCCCCGTGATTCGGCTGCTTCACAGCGACCATGGTCACGGGAGGACTGAGGTGGTTGACGTCCTAGTGTCATAACCTAAATAATAATAATAATAACAAACTCATAGCATAAAAAGTCTACTTCTATCTGTTTTATTGTTAAAGTTTTCAGCGAAAAAGGGAAGATCTGCCAGCCAGGCGGATGGTATGCCTGGCGGGGCGGCCGCTATGCCCCGACGGTTATTGTCGGGATCTTGTATATATGTTACGTTCTCCGAAAACTCTCATAGCGCGATTCAGGATTGTATGGAGAACCGTCCATTGTTCCGAATGTCCGTCTGCAGCGCCATCTCTGTATCTTGCGGCGAGTTACAGAGGTCGCTACAAGTTAATTATTCTATATTATTACCGAGAGCAGCCCTTCCTTCTTCATCTCTCCCATGCGCTGGTACGCGACGAACTCGTTCACTATCGTCTTGAGACCAATCAGGGAGCCGACCAGCTCGCACTCCTCCCACGGCACTCCTGAATATACAATGACAAAGTAGAGCCATTTTTTTTTATTACATTAACAGCAAGTATTTGATCTCGATCTCACCTGATGGTAAGTGACGATGAGATCTACAATGGAGCATACTTGCCTAGAAGGGACCTGTTCACTCTCGACTTATTTTTTACTAGCTGCGCCCCGCAGTGTTACCCGCGATTAAAAAGTATGAAAAATTAAAACAAATTATCCCACGGGAACCATACATTTTACTGGGATAAAAAGTAGCCTTTGTGCTATTCCAGACTATAATCTATCTCTGTGCCAAATTTCATCCAGATCCGTTCAGCCGTTCTGGTGTGATTGAGTAACAAACATCCATCCATCCATCCAAACTTTCACATTTATAATATTAGTGGGATAGGCATACAGAAAATCTTTGTTCCCAAAAGCAAATTCAAATCATCTTTAATTCGAATCCGGGACTCTCGGTTCAGATAACCGGGTCACTATTGATCCAATTTAGTCTTCATATTGTTTTAATTTTGATGCCAAAGACAAAATACCTATCATGAAACCCCTTTGTCATTTGGGGGTAAGCTTATTAGAATAAGCACGTCTACTGGGCCCCAAGTCTGCTAACACAATCTATTCATAATCGACCAGCAACCGCACAGTAACTGTCACTTTTGACAGATATTATATGGGACATCTGTCAAAAGTTACAGATACTCTGCGGTTGCTGTTCGATTATGAATCGATTGGGTTAGCAGACTTGGGGCCCTGAACTCACCCATAACCCAGCAAAGGGGTATGAAGACCTTCCCAAGAATCCACTCCAAGTTAATATCAGGGCTGCCCAGCATCCCCCCGCAGTACCCCAGGAAGCCGTTCACGAACGCAATGAACGCCACGAACGCGACAATATTCGCGATGATGTTCATCACTAGGGAAATTCCGTTAGTGGCGCCCCTGGTGGCCGCTGATAGAGCTGATTGGTCCTCGCTAAAAGAGAAAAGGAGATATAGAGATTAGAAGGAGAGGGAGTGTATGATGTCGTCTTGTACATGCAATATCTCACACTGAGGCGCCTTTTCTATCTAATTCTATCTGTGATCATAGTTTCCGATTCCGATCCTTCCGATCCTCATATGATTATATTGCTATCATCTAACGTTTCCAAGTGACATTATCTGAGGCTACATAATAGATCCTTCTTGTTATGTCATATATGTGATAACTAGCTGCGCCCCGCGGTGTTACCCGCGATTAAAAAGTTAAGATTAAAAAAACACTGTGCTATCCCATAGGAACCGTGCATTTTTTCGAAATAAAAATTTGCCTATGTCATTTTCTGACCCCTAAACTACCACCACCTATGCAAAAAATCATGTCGATCCTTTGCTCTATGAAAAATTAAAACAAATTTATCCCCCGGAACCATACATTTTACCGAGATAAAAATAGCCTATGTGCTATTCCAGACTATAATCTATCTCTGTGCCAAATTTGTGGCTATAAATATTATATATACGAGGCATGCCTTTAAAGTTTTGTCGTTTGAAGAAAAAAACACAACTAGAACCTTATAGTACTTTTTATTGATTTTCAAAGTATTCACCACGTAGCTTAATACACTTTTCCATTCGCTCAAACCAGTTATTATAACATTTATTCCACTCTAAAGTGGGGGTGTTCAAAATGGCTGACTTGAAAGCGTCGACTGCTTCTTTACCGGACTGGAACCTTTGACCACGAAGACTTTTCTTAATTTTAGGAAATGTAAAGAAATCGTTAGGGCTTAGGTCAGGACTGTATGGAGGATGGTCAAGAATTTCTACTTTTTCCTGCTTCAAATACTCAATCGTTTGACGAGCGCTGTGTGAGCTTGCGTTATCGTGGTGCAGGATGATGCGCCGCTTTGAGTTAGATTTTCGAAGTTCGGCGATGACTTGTGGTAAACAAACTGTGGTATACCACTCTGCGTTAACCGTTCTACGATCTTCAAGTGCAATAGTCGCAACATGGCCGGTTTTTCCAACGAACGTGGCCACCATCTTCTTTGAAGTGCTTCGAGAACGAACAACTTTAGTCGGCTTTGGCTCGTAGACCCAGATTGTAGATTGTTGTTTGGAATCAGGATCGTAGGCATAGATCCAAGATTCGTCACCACTGATGATATCGTAGACGTGATTTGACTCTCCTCGGTTGAACCTTTGCAGAGTTTTCTTACACCATCTGACGCGGGCCGCCTTGTGATCGTCGGAAAGCAGATGCGGTATCCAACGGCAAACTAGCTTTCTCACACCAAGCGCTTCATGCAAGATCTTCTGAATGGTTGTCCCTGAGATGCCTAATAGAGCCTCTATCTCTCGATACGTCACATGACGATCTTCGAGAATTAGTTGTTTCACAGCAATGATTTTATCTTCAGTGAAGGCGGATTTTGGGCGTCCTTCGCGAGATTTGTCACTAACACTAGTATGTCCACGCTGGAATTCTAAATACCAGCGTTCGACAGTCCGCAGACATGGGGCTTCATCACTGAACACAGATGTTAGCTCTTCAAAACACTGAAGCCGTGACAGGCCTCTTCTAAAGTTGTAGAAAATTATTGCACGAACATTTTCCTTAGAAATATTCATTTTCGTACGTAACCTGACAGATTCCAATCGACGCTGTGACTAAACAATAGCATTAATCCTAATACTTTCAACTGTTTTGAGATTCGAAATTTAAACACATTTGAATATAGAACAGTTCCAAATTCAAAATTGCCGGGAAATATGGAAACGACAGAACTTAAAAGGCATGCCTCGTACAGTGCGTCCTGACTCCGTTGTATGGTACCCATCATATAAGTCAGCCTTTCCCAAAGTGGGCGATAACGCCCCCTTGTGAGCGCTGCAGGCCTAAAGGGCGGTAAGAGACCCAGAAAAAAATGGGGACATTGCGCAGAGGCTTACAATAATTAATTTAATTGGAAGTTATAATGGTTTTTAAGTAGGTGAAAAAATGGGGGCGCTAAAAATAATTCATTCTCAAAGTGGGCAGTAGACAAAATAAGTTGGGGAACCCCTGATATAAGTGTTGCTGAGTGGAAGCATATAGTTGGTGTGTTTGATGAATGGTGTGCGGGCTGACCTGACGACTGGCTGGATGTTGTCCACGGTGGTGAGGGATCGCTTGGTCTCCGGCATGAGGAGCTTGGCGTAGCACAGCGCGGCGGGCGCGGACATCACGCTAGCCGTTACCAGATGAGCCGGGTCGGCTCCAAAGCCGATGTATGTGGCTAGGATAGTCCCTGAAGATGGAAGAGTACCTTTAGACTGAGCCCATGTGATTAGTAGTTCGTAATCAAAGTCAAATCGTTTATTTCGTATAGGCCTACGAGGGTACTTACAAATTGTCATTATACTTTTTTTTCTTAACTCTACAACCGGATTGGAACGCGACCTCAACTGAGAAGATCCGGCGAGAAACTCAGTGGGCTTATTTTTAAAGCCATTATGTTAACAATAAAAATAAAAAGTTAGCTCCAGTGTGTTGCCGTGCGAGGCGCACACACGCTACATAAAGTGAGTGAGTAGTGAAAATGCTTTCTTCACCAAAGGTCCAATCCTGGTAGGGGCAAGTTTTATGTCATGACCACGCATATGTGTACCCGAGTCTTGGCTGTTTAATATATTCATACCTAAGCAGTGATAGCCATGTTGGTAGAACGCTTGCCTCGGTAACGAGAATCGCAGGTTCAAACCCCGGCTCGCACCTCTGGGATTTCGGGATTATCATGTGCGAATCTCATTTTCAACCACGATTATCACTTGCTAAACGGTGAAGGAAAACATCGTGAGGAAACTTGCATGTCTGCGAGAACCCCTCGAAAGATGTACTCGTATGAAGTTCGCCAACCCGCACTGGGCCAGTGTGGTGGACTATGGCCTAATCCCCCTTGAATTGAGGAGAGGCCCGTGCCCAGCTGTGGGACATTAAAAAGGGCTGGTATTATTATACCTAAGTATTATTACTAAGATCGCCCCCAGTCTTGTACCTAAAGTACCAATAATAAAGGCGTCGCTTAGCTTGGGACCGTACAGTTGGTGTATCGCGATATTCACTACTATTAATTCGAGTAAAAGATTGGACGTTCGACATTTAGTTAAACATACTTTGAAATGCTTCGACCTTGTCTGCACAATAGATTATATCAATATGAAAGATAAATTGAACGATAAATTAACTACAATTTATAATGCCGTAAAAATTGAGGACTTTTGATATTAATTATAGATTAAAAACTGGGTCGAACTCGACTCGGGTTTATAAAGATTTAGTTACTTAATCATTTTATATGATTGATAACTTCATGTGAAAACAAACTTATTAGTAAAGGTACTACAGGGCCTCAATTCTGCTAATTTACAAACGCGTCAGTGGAGTGTCGATAGCGAAACTTATGGGTCACAACTAGTAGCGTATAAACGGAGTGATAAAAATTACAAGTGCAGCGAGGTAGGTTTGGTACTAACCAGACACAGTAGCGAAGCCGGACGACATCACGACGTGTAGCTCAGAGGGGGTGAGCAGTGGTAGATACGGCTTCACTAGCAGCGCGGATTCAGACTGTAAAAAAACATTTTATTATGATTACGACCCGATTGGCAGTTGGTGGTGACCCTGCCGAGGGTCCCAGGTCCAAATCCCGGTAGGGGCAAGCCGTGTGTGCACTAATGTTTGTTACCAAGACAAAATATTGTGAAAGTTTAATTATGTATATAATTAATTAAATGCTGGGATCTTCCTCTACCAAAAACTAGCGTTGCTTAGTTTTTGTTTGTCCCCCGATGTTGGCTACAACCTGCACTGACGATGAAAAACTAGTTTGCAACCTCAACTGATGAAAAAGAACTAGGTTGCAAGCTTTACTGATACTCACCATGCCCAAGAACACGTTGCCAATAGCTATGACACTCTCTGCCACCGTGGTGCCGGTAGCAGCTCGAAGCACAAGCCCCAGCTTCAAGCAGAACCACTGCAGAGCGCCCCAGAAGAACAACACTTCCACCAGCATGCTGAAGAAGAATATTACCGGGAGGGTCTGTAAACAAGCAACAAATACACTTAAATACATAAAAACATAAACCCAATCATTGAAATCATGTACATGTATTTTACACCTTTCAGGAGTTCCATAGGCGGCTTCAATGTGGACTCTCCATGCATCCATCAGCCGAAACACCCCCTTGTGGGTGCTGTAGGCCTAAAGGGGGGCGGTAAGAGACCCAGAAAAAAAATGGGGGCGTTGTGTAGAGGCTTACAAAAAATAATTTAATTTGAAGTTGTAGTGGTTTTTAAGTAGGTGAAAAAATGGGGGCGATAAAAAATAATTCATTCTCAAAGTGGGCAGTAGACAAAATAAGTTTGGGAACCCCTGCTCTAGTTGGTCAATGGATCTCCTCATTTCTAATTATATTGCGTATCTAAACTTTGAGTATACTCTATTAATAATACTCACACTGAAAGCGAACACTCCCTCTGTTTTGACCAGCAGGTCTCCGAATGCGAAGGCCGCACCTTCCACTCCGTATGACAGGAACGTTGCCACCTGAGAGTCAGATATTCTACATCATCAACATGTCGACAGTGATCCCCAAAGAATCAGACAGGTGCTCTGCAGTGAACCCACATTTTGTCGGTATTCGGTTCTAATGTAATATAGGGGGCAGTCTGAATCAGAATATTTTTTATTCACGTAGACCATTAAGTGCAGTACTTATGAATCCTTAAAAGTTACAAAATACTAAGCTTACCACCCGTTCGGAATTCCGTTCCTACAGAGAAGAACGGGCAATAACTCCATGGTTGCTCTCCTTTTAAAAAGATATTTGACATTTTACATTTTGTCGTGGGTTTCCCCGCAATTTTGGTTATGGTTATGGGGTTATGAGACGGAACGGAGCGTAGTTGACCGGAAAAGGGCGGAGCAGAGGGGAGCGGGGGGGGGGACAGGCCAGAGCTGAGCTGACAATATACTACGATGATGATAATTTGTCACAAATCTAATTCTATTAACGTGATAGGACTTACTTTGTCAGAGAAGCACTGAAGCGCGATCCTGCCGGGTCTCCACCTGATGAAGACGATTCCGAAGAGGAACTGCATCAGCAGTCCAATGCCCACCGTGCGCCAGTTCACACGCCCAGGGTGCGCAGAAAACACAAACCCTGAACACAAAGTACACTTTAGCTGTTCATTCAAATGGCTGCGGTTCCTCCAACCCTTTGGAGTCTGGACATAGATAGTAAACTTGTGGACTCTGGACTAGGTAAACCATGGACTAAGTGGGCTATTGATTAGGTGGACTAGGGACTGGGTGGAGTATGGATTTGGTGAAATATGAACTAGATTGACTTTGGCTTAGGTGGACTTAAGCCTAGATTGACCTTGGAGGTCTACGGACTTGGTGAGTTATGGCCTAGGGTCTATTGCCTAGGTGGACAATGGACTTGGTGAACTATAAGCTAGGTGGACTTAGAGCAAGAGAATTCAGTATGAACGTAATCTATGTGGACCACGCATTTCGTGGATTATGAATTTCTTATATGTACACTCATAATTTTACGAGATTCGTGGTTGAGGTCGAGGTACGAGGCTATTTCAATCTATAGTCCTTAAAGTGCACAGTCCTCATAGACAAACCTTAATCCATATAGTCTAGTCTTCTTAAATCATATCTATATCGTTTTCATCATCTCGATTCCCCCTAGTGGAGGGAGGCGGAGAGACTGGTTCGGGATGAAATCGTATCAAAATCCAAGGTCTTTAATGCAATCAGTCCATGTCAAGATTCCATGATCTATAAGTCTACAATGTCCACGTGTTTTCCATTCATAATTCGTACCTAAAAGCAGCAATATCCCAAGGCCCAACAGTGATATCAGCCTCTCAGGGTTGTCACGCGCGTCGAACACCAGGTAAAGCCCTATCCCGGCCAGGAGTACGATCACCAAGCAACACCGAAGCCATCTGATAAGCAAATCTAAACTTAATGTAAAGTCGTAAATGGCTGTAGTAGGTAACTTCTCGACGATCGATCGTCACAATTGGTGGTAGCCCTGCTTTCTGTACCGAGGGTCCCAGGTCCGAATTCCGATACAAACTTATTGTGATGTGTCTGAATATTTGTACCCGAGTCATGAATATTTGATATCTAAGAAAAGATCGACAGAAAATTCCAAATCCGTCCAGAATCATAAGTTGAATCCATGGTATCAGTTTTCATTACATAGCCACATAAACCCTGTATACTTTAGTCCAGCCTTTCCCAAAGTGGGCGATAACGCCTCCTTGTGGGCGCTGCAGGCCTAAAGGGGGGCGGTCAGAGACCCAGAAAAAACATGGGGTCGTTGTGTAGAGGCTTATAATAATTAATTTAATTTGAAGTTATAGTGGTTTTTAAGTAGGTGAAATAATGGGGGCGCTAAAAATTATTCATTCTTAAAGTGGGCAGTAGACAAAATAAGTTTGGGAACCCCTGCTTTAGTAGTTAATTAATACTGGGTGCGCGTCTCGATTCGATACCTACTAGGTAGGTAGATTTATCGTTAAGCCAAATCAACTTGCTAACAATGGTAGAGTCATTATATTAATTGCGGTATTTGAGCCCCTTTGAGAGAACGCCGACACTCATTAAGTTTTATTTGAGCGTGTTCAAATCCTTGGCATTTGTTAGTGACAAAAACTATAAGACTGCTATCTGTACAAATAAATAAAATTGGAGTGTCTGTTTGTAATATTAAAATAACCGCTTTTTACTAAGTGCATTTGGATGTATACACGGTACATATACCAAAACATTTTTTTTTACAATTTTTGTCTATCTGTCTGTTTGTTTTTTTCGGCTAATCTCTGAAATGTCTGGACCGATTTTGACGAGACTTTCACTGGCAGATAGATGATGTAACAAGGAGTAACTCAGGCTACTTTTATTTTAGAAAAACTTTTTTGTTACATACCACGCGGACGAAGTCGCGGGTAACAGCTAGTAAATAAAACAAAGTTACATTGCCTACGTGGCTAATGCGGCCCCAGCACTCACATGACACTCCACAGCTGACCAGCAAATCCCTCGACTCTACTCCACACAGCCTCCTCGAACCATTTGCCGCAGAATCTCTTCACCAATTGGAAGTAGATGATGAAGAAGTAGATGATGCTAAGAAACGCTATCAGGCTTCCGAATCCGTGGCAAAGTTCTAGAGGATCTGAGCCTGGAAAGAATATATTATAAGTTATTAACACTAGGTATACAGCGTGATACAGAAAGAGGAGAACGTACTCTGAAACCTGCGCTTCTTTAGCGTCTTTGTAATCATTATGTGAAATAAAACTAATCTTACGGATTTTGTCGCGTTTATTCTACGTTTTTTACGTTCACGACGTTTCGGCTGCTTTACAGCAACCATGATCACGGGAGGACTGAGATGGTTGGCGTCCTAGTGTCATATTTTGAATATAAGAAATCAATCATTATGTGAAGACAGAATTTTGATATGGCAACCTAAAAGGAAAGGTTTTTGTGAAGGAGTCGGAGCGCCACACTGACCCTGTGCTGGTTGGCGCACGGCACATGCGTTTGAAAGTATGCAAGATTTTTCCTTCACCGTCCACGGTACTCGTACTATTATATCTTCTTCTTCTTTACGAAATGAGATGCGATGAAATAAAATGGATATGAATATGGCCTCACCCACAACTTAGCGGGTATTTTGCCAATGTCAAGTAATTAATAGCAATAACACATTCAATAAATACACATTATAAATAAGATAATGGTTGTGACATGATGATATGAAAATGGCGTCTATTATTATCTTACTCTTGTCTCGGAGAGAAAGAGCTCGTAAAGCTGTCAATCCTGCGTAAGATCTCTCTCCGGTTGTGTCGGATCGCCGTCCCATCAGGCCATGCGCGTGAGAGAAGAGAGTGCACCTGCGCTTGCGCACACACTTATGTATACCGGTATAACTCCTGCGCAGTTGGCTGGTCGCCGTTGTGATTGGCCGCCGTGACCGAAATTTGGTCAGGCGGACAATTATTATTATCAACTTACTGTAACTAAGCCAATAATAGAGGCTTCCGAAGAAGAATCCGATGACCAGCCCGTTGAGCAGGAAGAGTGTGATGACCCTCATGGTGGAGCCGTTCTCCTTGATGAAGGTGTCGGTGGAGCCCCCCACGCGGGACAAGGTCTTCTCCAGCCAACCCGACGGCTCGTGGTTTAGACGTTCATGAATTATCTATACAAATAAATAAAATTGGAGTGTCTGTTAGTAATATTAAAAAAACCGCTTTTTATTAAGTGCATTTGGATGTATACGCGGTGCATATACCAAAACAACATTTTTTTACAATTTTTGTCTGTCTGTCTGTCTGTTTGTTACGGCTAATCTCTGAATTGGCTGCACCGATTTTGACGGGGCTTTCACTGGCGGATATAAACACGACACACTTAAAAAATTACGCCTATCAGGTAAAGTTTGCAATTTAAAGTGCTTAACACGGTCTTCATAAGATTTTACATGTCTAGGTGGCAGAAAACGGTAAGCAACATCTCGCAATAGTTTTCTTTGAACTTTTTCAATTTGTAAACACTCCTAACATAGCTATTATATAACATTAATGTATTTGATATTTTTCTAAATTCTTTACCATTTCTAAGAATAAAATCCAATGACTTGTTGGCGTTGTCCAACACATGGTCGATGTGTGTTGACAATTTATGTTTAGTGTCACTTATTTACAGGCAGAATTATTTTTTTTATTTAGACTATGGCTTCACCCACTTGTCAATGTATTTTTTAAATATTAAACATGGGAGATTCTATGCAGGTTTAATACGTAGACTAGGCCTAATAAACCGTTGAGGATACTTTACTGACAAATTACCAGACTTCTTGGGAGAACTGCCAAAATCATATTTTACTTTGTAGTTTTATTTTCTTACTCGTGCACGTTTATGAACAAATAATGGTTGATATTCCATCAAAATTACAAAATATTTTTCAAAGTGAAAAAAATATGGTATGTACACTGTATAGCCGATAGATGGCGGGAGTATCGTTTTAAATCTCGCTATGGTTTGTTACTTACGTTAATATATATAACAATATTTCGCATACACACTTACTTCCACACATCACATATATATAAGCTAGCCAGACAAATAAGGCAAGTTCTTATATATAATATTTTTGGGTTTCTTGTTATTACTTATGACAAGAAATTAATGAATAGCAGCTACAGTGTTACCAGATACACGGTAACTACCGTAGATGCACGGTAATTTTGAGCAAAACACGGTCTACGGTAATGAGCTATTACCGTGTTCTTTTCTACGGTATTTTTAAATATTAATTACCGTGTAAATAATACTCAAAAAATATTAGGGCAACATTGCATTGGGATGCGTAACGTAAAAAAAAAAAAAAAATTTCATCTGGTAACACTGAGCAGCTAGATTGTACAATCCGCTCTCTAGCATAACGTCTAGCTAGGCTAGGGATTCCCAAAGTGGCCCCCCAGGTCCCCCTGGGCCCTGGTTTCCCAGGGGTCGACATAACCGAAAACTGATTTTGGGGATCAACGAGGCTAATAACAACCCCTATTAATTAACACAAGTTCTTATTTGAAACTTTCAAGATACTGTTTAAGTTGTGTTACGTGTACCAACTTGTTATAAGAATGACTAATATTTTAGCAGGAATTATCATTGTTGTACTTTAAAAAAAACTCTAGGTACTGGAGGCCGCAATATGCACTTACCTTTACGTTAGTTCCGTTTTTCTGAACATCGCCCATCTCAACAGCATCGCCATACGAAAGCTGCAATTTGAAAGTCTATTATATACCGAGTGATTCAGAGAGGGTACATACCTTTGAATTTGCGCTTTTAATATGACAGCCGGACGGAAACATCAACTGTACGGTCCCAAACCAAGCAACGATTGTATTATGGGTACCGTACAATGGACTGAGGGCGAACCCAGTATATAATACTTATAGGTATAGATATTAAACAACCATGACTCGGGTACAAACATTCGTGCTCATCACACAAAGTGTGTACCAGGATTCGAACCCGAGACCCTCGGCGCAGAAGGCAGGGTCGCTACCAACTGACCTAATCAGGCGTCAGACTCACTACCAACTGAGCTAATCATGAGTCAGACTCACTACCAACTTCTGGGTTCGAATCCTGGTAGAGACAAACTTTGTGTGATGAGCACGAATGCTTGTACCCGAGTCATTGATGTTAATATCTATATAAGAATTATACACTGAGTTCGTCCTCAGTCCATTGTACGATGCCCAAAGCATTGCTTAGTTCTTTTTTTTTTTTTTTATTACATTATAGGCAAGTATTTGATCTCGATCTCACCTGATGGTAAGTGACGATGAGATCTACGATGGAGCATACTTGCCTAGGTAGGAAGGCGGCAGTAGATCGAGACGCTACATTCACTAGGCACATGTAGCGCAACTGATCTGACCCGCCATCCATGAATGGCAACACCGAACATCATGCCGGAACACGGCTAGGCCGCTTGGCGACATGGCTTTGTTCAGTGGGTGGTGACTAGCCACGGCCGAAGCCTACCACCAGTAGAGTTGTCACCTGGTTGGCACCACCCAGGGTCACGTGTAGGGTATCTCGAGGGTACTTAATTCTCCTACGGACGAAGGTGACTCGACCCCAAAAAGTGGTGTGTGTGGTGGTGTGGTTAGTGTGGGACCGTAGAGTTGGAGTTTCGTCTGGGGTTAAAAAAAACAAATCTTTGAGTCTACTGGTTTAGGCTGACTGTTGTCTGTCAGTCAAGTCAGTGTTAAGAATATTATAAATAAATTTACCAACCGGACAAATGTCACTTCGCCAGTTCACTTTTAAAATGTCACTGAAAGTTAAAACACAACACTCACCTAGTCTAGTTGGTTGCTAAATGAAAGGCGTTCGATCAATATCATTATATCAACAAATAGACAAGTATTATTGTTGTAAACATGTATATTTATATTGTTGTTAAATAAACAAAGTATGAAACAAACAATAAATAATATTAGTTTGTATGTATACAGGTTGATTTTATAGACACACAGAAGCCCTCGAAGGACGGGTGAAGTCCGCCAACCCGCACTGGGCCAGCATGGTGGACTGTGGGCTGATCCCCCTCGCATTGAGGGGAGGCCCGTGCCGTAACAGAGAAAATAACGCTACGCATGCACAACAATGGGATACTAAACGTCCAAGACTCAGGTCTGGTCGTGCTGATCACGCAATGTTTTCAACTACCGGGATTTGAACTCGGCACCCTCGGCACAGAGAGCGGGGTCATTACCAACTGTACCAATCAGGGCCCCAAGTCTGCTAACACAATCGATACATAATCGAACGGCAACCGCATCGTAACTATCACTTTTGACAGATATCCCATACAATATCTGTCAAAAGTGATAGTTTTTTTTTTTATTACATTATAGGCAAGTATTTGATCTCGATCTCACCTGATGGTAAGTGACGATGAGATCTACGATGGAGCATACTTGCCTAGGTAGGAAGGCGGCAGTAGATAGGGACGCTACATTCACTAGGCACATGCAGCGCAACTGATCTGACCCGCCATCCATGAATGGCAGCACCGAACATCATGCCGGAACACGGCTAGGCCGCTTGGCGACATGGCTTTGTTCAGTGGGTGGTGACTAGCCACGGCCGAAGCCTACCACCAGTAAAAGACAGTCAGAAAATATTAATTGGTCTCCGTTAAAATTTAGTCAAAGTGTACGTACCGAATTCGCTGTCACTTCCGACGGGCGCACTATATCCATATTGGCCAGAACTGCACACACAACTCAGTCAAATTAAACACTTTTTAGCTATTCAATAAACACTGTGAGTAATGGATCAACAAAACAATAATGTTTTGAGTTGTGTCACTTCACCTACGTGACGACGGGCAACGTGTGTTTCTTCAATATCTCAAACTTCACGAGTTGTAACATTTTATCTGTAACAAAGAAAAAATAATTTACTGAATGTAGGCCTGCCAAGTCCGGCCCTGATGCCCAGAGCCTTAAACTACTGGCTACCATCTGGGTCGAGAACGACTGGGGTGTGGGCCCCGGACGTCCGGTGACGATGACGACTCCTGAGGAAGACGGCGGCGGGCGCGGCTCCCCGCCGCCGTGCGCAGCGAGGGCGCAGGGGGAGCGAACATCGGCTCCCCGAGACGGGCCCCCATAAGGGGGCGAGGCACAAGAGGGGCACCGGTGCGTTCCGTTTGGAGATCCCGGAGCCCCTCCAACTGTGTCGAAGGCGGCCACCGGGGGGGTTTTGTGGGTAAGAATCCCACATAACCCGGCCCTCTCCCACACAGAGGCCGGGTATCTTTCGAAGATTTCACCCCGTCAACAAAAAAAAAGACTCAAATATGTGACGAAATTGTTTTGCGCAGTCGGTTGAGGAGAGTTCAGTGAGCTCCGGCTCCAACTGTGCCTCTGAACAGGAAAATAAGATCGCGAATACGACTGGCTTCTACCAGCGTATCGTGAGATACATTCCTACGATTAGGGTTCCGTATATAAGGTGCAACAATAATAGTGTAATTGACAGGGCCTATAGTAGATTATAAAGATAACATTCCCAAACATAAATAAATCTAATTAATTACAATTTAAAAATTGACACCTACTGGTTCACCTGGATTAAAAAATATCAATAATCTTTACACAATGATAGAACGCTTGCCTCGATAACGAGGATTGCAGGTTCAAACCCCGGCTCGCACCTCGGCGATTTCTGGATTTCATGTGCGAATCTCATTTTCAACCACGAGTATCAATCACTTGCTAAACGGTGAAGGACAACATCGTGAGGAAACATGCATGTCTGAGAGAACCCCTCGAAAGAGGTGTGAAGTGCGCCAGCACAGGGCCAGCGTGGTGGACTATGGCCTAATCCCCCACCCATTAAGGCGAGGCCCGACAGTGAGACATTAAAAGGGCTGGTATTATTATTATATTTACACAATTATTTTATCCATCAAAGTGATCTATATAACGTACTGATTGATCTGTTTATATATTTATTTAGTTCAACACCTATACCCCAACGGTTATTGTCGAGATCATGTATATATGTTACGTGCTCCGAAAACTCATAGCGCGTTGCAGGATTGTATGGAGATGTGTCAATTGTTCTGAATGTCGTCTGCAGCGCCATCTGTGTAGCTTGTGGCGCGGTTGACGACATCGCTACGGTTATATTATTTTTAAGCACGGAACCCAACAACTTTTGTGTAAAGGTCGAGCAAGCCGGTTCACTTTCGCGGTAATTTAATTGCAAATTGAATGATTTCTTAAAACTGTGTCGTCGATTGATGATCGATGAGGTTTGGGGACACAAAATTAGTTTTTTTTTCCTACACTATGTTTTTTATTGTTTTCTTTAGTACCTACGCTAGTTAGCTTCTAGTTTTCTTTGGGGTCCCGTCACTCGTGACAGACAGTTTCTCGACTAACATCTTAGCAATAAAGAGTTATCTATCTATCTATCTATCTATCTATCTATCTATCTATCTATCTATCTATCTATCTATCTATCTATCTATCTTAGCTCCTCTAAGATGTTAGTTCGGTGTTTCTGGTTTCTTTAATTATCGATCAACTTGTTTTATAAATACTTGTATACTGTTTTATAAATACTTGGATTATAATTAGAAAGGTTGACAAGCCGAGGCTCAGTGGCTGGTTCCTCTTCCCCCATGTTTTCAATACTTACGCGTTTTTGATATTTATTTGATTCCGTAATAGGTTTAGTTTTTGATATTTAATTGATTCCGTAATAGGTTTAGTTTTTGATATTTATTTGATTCCGTAATAGGTTTAGTTTTTGATATTTATTTGATTCCGTAATAGGTTTACAGTTTTTGAAACTTCTTATTTTAAATAATGATGACTTATCTCTTGCTATACGATGAGGGGAAACATCGCAAGGAAACCTGCACGTATGTCGAATGTCGTGTGAAGTTCACCATACTGCGTGGTGGACTATGGCCTAAATCCTCTACATGAATATGTAGCATATCCCATATCCCATTAATTAAGCACATTCCTTCTGAATAGAAGGAATGTGCTCGGCCCCTATTTAATTGGGACCAAATATTATCGGGGGAATTTGGGTGCACTACAGAGCACCTCTGCCTACCCCAAGGTGTACATCTATTAGGTCACGTGTTACACTGCATTACTGTACGTCAAGTGCGAGATTATTCGTAAGCTAACTATATACTTTATTGTCTACCGTATTTAGACATTTTGTATGTTTTTTTTTTATTACAATATAGGCCACTATTTGGTCTCGATCTCACCTGATGGTGACGATGAGATCTACGATGTAGCATACTTGCCTAGACAGTACCTGTTCACTCTCGACTTGAACAGCGCCTCTAGCGGACGGTATTTTAAACATAAAATTCTCCATACAAAATGTCTGAATACGGTAGACTATAAAGTATACGGTTAGCTTACGAATAATCTCGCACTTGACGTATTGTTCCGCAAGAGTCCACGTATTTTGACATAATAGTTGAAATTAATTGCTGGTTGGATTCGCTCGAGTGAACTCAATGTTAATTGTTAACCGACCGTGGTTTAAGGTCAATGGCGATACGAACAAACCAATAAGTAGGTACTCTTATATTCTATTTCCGTGTATAAGGCGTCGTCCTAATTGTTCAGCGATCGTAAGACTAAACAATGCGATTTTGTCGAATCGAAACGGATGTTATAAAATCCGTTAAATGAGTAGTAGTCATTATAGGCAAGTATTTGATCTTGATCTCACCTGATGGTAAGCGACGATGAGATCTACGATGGAACATACTTGCCTAGAAGGTACCTGTACACTCTTGACTTGAAAACACCCAGATTGTAGTCAACGGGGAACAGAGACGCCGGCAGCGTGTTTCATTGCTTGGCAGTTCGCACGATGAAAGTAGAAGCTTGGTGTTTTGGGCTTCAATATGTTGTTCTCGACGCTCCGTCTATATTATTTATTTGTCTCAGCTTCCGAAATGATTTTCGACTTTGTCAGAATAGCACTGCGGGCCGAATTATGTAGAGAAAATCGGTAGATCTAGCATCCAGATATAGGTACGTGTTATGGGAATTTTAGAAATCTGAAAATTCTGAAGAGGCCTCGAGGGATGGCCTTCAACTTGCTGTAAATATACATATTTAATCATTAATTATCGGTAAATCTATCAGATTACCAATTACCTAGATATAATAATAATCTGGTTGACAATGTTACTTTATCATTAACTAGCTGCGCCCGGCGGTGTTACCCGCGATAAAAAGTATGAAAAATTAAAACATCTATCCCACGGGAACCATACATTTTACCGGGATAAAAAGTAGCCTATGTGCTATTCCAGACTATAATCTATCTCTGTGCCAAATTTCATCCAGATCCGTTCAGCCGTTCGGGCGTGAAAGAGTAACAAACATCCATCCATCCATCCATCCAAACTTTCACATTTATAATATTAGTATAGATTAATTATATTATCATTCGCGCGGCAATTAAGTAGCGCGAGAGTTGATTCCATGGTGAGTATTCGCTAATACATATATATTTTTTATTTAGTGTAATTTTAATCATTTGACTAGGGTGTCTAGTTGATCAAATTCTGGACGTTGAGCGACAACTGGACATTTTATGTATTGGATTGGAGGTTGAACAATAACTGGAGATTCTAGGGATTGTAAGTAGAGCAATTGATGGATATCCTGGGGATTGTAAGTTGAGCAATTGCTGAATAACCTGGGGATTGTAAGTTGAGCAATTGCTGAATATCCTGGGGATTGTAAGTTAAGCAGTTGCTGAATAACCTGGGGATTGTAAGTTAAGCAGTTGCTGAATAACCTGGGGATTGGACGGTAGTTATGTGAATTGGACGATTAGCGGTGGCTGGACATTCTGGGGATTAGAGGTTGAGTGATAGATGAGCTTTCTGGGCATTGGACAGTGACGTGCGAATTGGAAGCTAAGTGATAGCTGGAAATTTTATTGGACATTCTGCGACTAAACCCTAGAATTGACTCAACGGAACACGCATCTAAGTAGATACTTAATTATGGACACCTGAATGTACATGGTCAGGATCCTATTAATCCTTCATCTGCTGACCGGTCAGCAGATCAAGGATTTTGTTGGTGATGCTTTCTTTTTGTTACAGGTAAAATGCTGCAACTCATAAATGTAGAGATATTGAAGATATACTCTCCGCCCGTCGTCATGTGCGCGAAGTGACATAAATCATACAATCAGTGTTTTATACAAACTACACAAATAAATATAATCCCCCTCGCATTGAGGGGAGGCCCGTGCCCAGCACTGGGACATTAAAAAGGGCTGGTATTATTATACACAAATTAAGTGCAAATTTCGACAAACCACTTCAGTGAGAGTCTAAGTTTTAGACAAAATGGAATTACAAGGCGCCCAAGTTAACGGCGATTCCGTAAGTTTTACATTGTTTCAACAATAAAGGATGCTTAAAAGTAGAAAGTCGTTAGTAAGTCGCGCGCTGTGGATTTCATGTGTGAATTGAATTTTCAACCATGATTATAATTTGCGAAACGGTGAAGAAGCACGTCTGTAAGGCTAAGAGACCCTGACCAGTTCTAGAAAGTGTGGAGGCTGCCAGTCAGCCATCTTCATCACTCAAAGTTTGCCCCCACTGGACTTCGAACCCGGGACATTTGGTACAGAAAGCAGAGTCACCTCCTACTTTACTAGGGTCGTCTGTCTTTAGGTTATCCACGAGGCGTTGGACTATAAGCCGTCGGGTTGGCTGGAGAAGACCTTGTCCCGCGTGGGGGGTTCCACCGACACCTTCATCAAGGAGAACAGCTCCACCATGAAGGTCATCACGCTGTTCCTGCTCAACGGGCTGGTCATCGGATTCTTCTTGGGAAGCTTGTACTACTGGCTTACTTACAGTAAGTAGCAATTTTGTATTTACTCTGGTCTAGGTTTTCTGGGTCTATCCCAGCCCTTTTAATGTCCCACTGTTGGGCACCGGCCTCCCCTCAATGTGAGGGGATTAGGCCATAGTCCACCACGCTCGCCCAGTGAGGGTTGGCGGACTTCACACGTCTTTCGAGGGGTTCTCTCAGACATGCAGGTTTCCTCGCGATGTTTTCCTTCACCGTTTAGCAAGTGATAATCGTTGTTGAAAATGAGATTCGCACATGAAATCCAGGAATCCCAGAGGTGCGAGCCAGGGTTTGAAACTGCGATCCTCGTTACCGAGGCAAGCGTTCTACCAACTTGGCTATCACTGCTATACGTAGCCCAGCCACCCAGCTCACTCTATATGTTTCCATAATACAAGCGTGGCTTAGTTTGTGATCCTACGTCTGGCGAAACAAAACAATAAAGTTTATATTGATTTCTTATATTTACACGAATACTACACATTGAAATAAAACGAATTTTACGGATTTTATCGCGTTTATATTATGTTTTTTACGTTCCCGACGTTTCGGCTGATTTACAGCAACCATGGTCAGGGGAGAACTGAGGTGGTTGACGTCCTAGTGTCATAGTTTGAACCGGGGTACCCTCATATTTAGTTGTTGCTACACATAATATAAACGCGATAAAATCCGTAAAATTAGTTTTATTTCAAATAAAGTTTATGTTATTTTTCAGGCTCAGAACCATTGGAACTATGCTTCGGATTCGGAAGCTTAATAGCGTTTCTTAGCATCATCTACTTCTTCATCATCTACTTCCAATTGGTGAAGAGATTCTGTGGCAAATGGTTCGAGGAGGCTGTGTGGAGTAAAGTCGAGGGATTTGCTGGTCAGCTGTGGAAACTCATGTGAGTTATGGTGATGGTGATGGTGAAGCCATGGAGTAAGGAGTTGAAAAGAACATACATGCTATAAGGGCACGAATTTCAAGCAGACACACTGCCAAATATAGTCACGCGTCAATCCTTCTTTTAAATAAATAAATAATATTAATATCGCCAAACAAACACACTAACTATACGGTCCGATACTAAGCACAGCTTGTATTATGTGTAACGTACAATGCACTTATGGCGAACCCAGTATATAATACTTATATACATATGAAACATCCATGACTTGGATACATACATTCGTGCTCGTCACACAAAGTTTGTCCCAACCAGCAGTGTGATTTTGAAACCTCGGAAATCCGAATCGGATTCGGAACGGTAGTTTGCGTTTACGAAGTTATTTTAATAATGGTAGGAAATAGTAGAAAAAATATTGAACGCAAAATCTAAACTATTACAGTTTTTGTGATAAAAAGCTTCATACTTATAACCACATAAATGAAACATTAAGTTGAACACTTGTTATTTTTTATATTCACGTTTCTAAGCCTACGTGTTAGTTTTTTATTCTTTGTACCGATCTTTGTAAACTGACAAATCCAATGAAAAAAAAGTTTGTTTTATCTATGTCTGAGGTTTGTTTATTGTTGTGATGAGAAAATTACAAAATAACTAAAATGAACGTTTATTACCTATATAATTTGTAACATCATGTCACATAGATGCTCCCTATTCGTGTAAAAATAAAAAACTAGGTTGCAAGGATACAGTGCCATCTATTAAAAATGTTTGGCAACTGAACCTGCGTATTCACCCCTGTCCGTCCCTATAAAGTTTGAGTATGTGCTTTTGTCTTATTAATGATGCGAATGAAATAATTTTTAAATGTATAATGAACAAATTGTATTCAATTAAATAAATAAGTAGGTTGGTACCTTAATACATTTAACTCCACTGGGATTGCGTTGTATTTATTGTTTCATCCAAAAATACGGCTTTAATTCTGCTATTAAAGCCAGTGCAATATCCAATAATTCGTATAATTATCAAATTGAGTAAAAAAAAAAGACTAAATGCCATCGGAAAGACTTCCTACACATAAATCTCATCGGAAAGTTATTGTCGGATCGGAATGATTTTCCGTCTAGAAACGTCAACAATCTTCGAATTCGGAAATCAAAATAGCAATATTTGTTTACAAAGTTCGGTACAGCAAAAAGAATAATAAAAATATATAGGCCTAGAAACGTGAATATCAAAAATAACAAGTGTCTGACTTAATGTTTCATGTGTGTGGTTATAAGTTTGAAGCTTTTTATCATAAAAAACCCGTATTAGTTAAAATTTCGCGATCAATATTTTTTCTACTATTTCCTACCATTATTAAAATAACTTCGTAAACGCAAACTACCGTTCCGAATCCGATTCCGATTTCCGAGGTTTCAAAATCACACTGCAGGATTCGAACCCGGAACCCTCGGCACAGAAAGCAGGGTCACTACCAACTGCGCTAATCAGTTCATCAATAATCGTAACATTGGTCGTAATAAGTAAATTCCTTAAATAAATAAGTAATTAATCGGATCCACCGGGAGCGTTCCATACGTCTGGTGGAGGCATCTGGAGACCAGAACGCTGGCACATATTTTGGCCAATACATCAGCATTGCCATTCAACGTGGCAATGCTGCCAGCGTTCTGGGCACCCTGCCGGCCAATGGTGGTGGGGATTTGGGAAGCTGCACTCCATTCTGAAACATGCCTAATTTTAATTTTATTTTATTTTTTATCTTAATTTAATTGATCGAATAAGAAACTATAAATAGTTGATTAGATTACAATAAAAACTTCTTTATTTAAGTTACGGTTCGATTACGGTTATTTTAACTTCGTGTTTGTTTACCAGATTGTTTCGTTGGTGCTTCGTGCTGGTTGTTCTGGTTGCCGTCGGGCTGTTCGTGTTCTTCGACGCGCGGGACAACCCTGAGAGGCTGATATCTTTACTCGGCCTTGCCATATTGCTGCTTTTAGGTAAGCATTGCATATTTAAGGACTCTGGAGTTGATATTTGTGAGTCCTTAGAACCCTCATACGCTATGCACTCAAAATGGTAGGCTTAAAAACGGAATTTTCTCTTGGGAGTCCCAAGCTTATGTGGTGACAGGATGCGAACCCAGCTTAAATACTTGGCATCAGTGTACTGGATGTGATAGCCAAGTTGGTAGAACGCTTGCTTCGGTAACGAGGATCGCAGGTTCAAACCCCGGCTCGCACCTCTGTGATTTCTGGAATTCACGTGCGAATCTCATTTTCAACCACGATTATCACTTACTAAACCGTGAAGGAAAACATCGTGAGGAAACCTGCATGTCTGAGAGAGCCCCTCGAAAATACTAATATGGAGACTCAGACTTTTTGTCATTCTGTGACCTTATTTCCCAGAGATTGCCCCACTCTCTTATTCCTGAATTTCTAAATACTTGTCATGAATGTGTTGTATGGAAACCTATGAATACTAATGTAGAGACACAGATTTTGTGTCGTTCTGTGACCTTTGGCGTGTGCTCTAGTTATTGTCCAGAGGATGGCCAAGGCTCTTATTCTTGTATTTCCCTCAGGGTTCATGTTCTCGGCGCACCCCGGGCGCGTGAGATGGCGCACGGTGAGCATTGGATTGCTGATCCAGTTCCTCTTCGGGGTCGTGTTCATCAGGTGGACGCCGGGCAGGGTCGCGCTACAGTGTTTCTCTGATAAGGTATGAGATTAAATAGCCAGTGACGGAGGAGCTATATACGAAATAAACGAATCGAACCCTCGCAAGCCGTTGTTTTTGCTACGCCTTTTTTTTTTGTTAACGGGGGGTATATCTTCGAAAGATACCCGGCCTCTATGTTGGAGGGCTCCGGGATCTCCAAACGGAACGCACCGGTGCCCCTCTTGGGTTATTAAACAATTCTTCGATCAACAGGTTGCAACGTTCTTGTCATACGGAGTGGAAGGAGCAACATTTCCTTTTGGAGATCTGCTCGTCAATGTTGAGCGTGTCTTTGCCTTTAGGGTGAGTATTGAGACACATTACTTTATTCTTTGACCAGCTGCTAAAGTCTGCCTAGCCGTTCCTACATTGTTCTCACACACCCATAACAATGTACTGCTCAACAATGTTAAAGATCTTTTTAAAAAGACCAACCATGGAGTTTCTCGCCCGTTCTTCTCCATAGGAACGGTATTCCGAATGGGTGGTAAAGTTGTAGCTTAGCATTTTGTAACTTAATATGACGATTCATAAGTACTGTACTTAATGGTTTACATGAATAAAAAATATTCTGATTGTGATTCATTATTTCCAATTTGAACGCTTGTATATTTTGAGTATATTACAATGGGCTGGGGGCGATCCCAGTGCCTTAGTATTATTAATTTATAGATATTAAACGTCCACGACTCGGGTACAAACATTCGTGCTAATCACAGAAAGTTTGTCTCACCGGGATAAAACCCGGGACCCTCAGTACAAAACGCGAGGTCGCTACTAACTGTGCCAATCATCGAGGTTATTTTAAACCATCCGAAATGGATGTCGGAAACGGCATTGAAAACTGGATTACCGCAATCGCTATTAAAATTTCCGAATTTGATTATCGTCGATGTATCTTGATGACGATACCAAATCGTATTTTCAAAAAGTTTCCGTCGGAAACCTCGTCGGGAGCGACACCAACATCGGAAAGTGTCAAATCCGTTTCCGATGTCGATTTCGAATGGTTTAAATCACACTGCAGGTTGTCCTTACTAATTCTATTTTTGTTTCAGAGCCTCCCAGTAATATTCTTCTTCAGTATGATTGTAGAAATTCTGTTCTACTGGGGCGCTCTGCAATGGTTCTGCTCGAAGGTGGGGGGGCTGCTACAATCTGCCACCGGCACCACGGTGGCAGAGAGTGTCATAGCTGTTGGCAACGTGTTCCTTGGCATGGTGAGTCCGTGTCTTCTACTACTGGGGCGGTCTACAATGCACCTTGAAGCTACGGCAGTCCCCCGGACCCATTATATGCTGCCCCATTATTTGAGCAATTATTCAAATAGATATTAAACGTTAACCTGCATGTCTGAGAGAACCCCTCGATGGACGTGTGAAGTCCGCCAACCCGAACTGGGCCAGCGTGGTGGACTATGGCCTAATCCCCCTCGCATTGAGGGGAGGCCTGTGCCCAACAGTGGGACGTTAAAAAAGGGCTGGTATTATTAACTATTATTATTTCCAGACGGAATCAGTGCTGCTGGTGAAGCCGTACCTGTGTCTGCTGACTCCCTCCGAGATGCATCTCGTTGTGGCTTCAGGTTTTGCCACAGTTTCGGGTAAGTAAGTCAAACTTTAACTCTTATATTGGTGTAGTCTGTACGGACATTCAGATTATTGAAGAACTCTGAACGATGGTCATACTTTTGGATTACCGGTATTCCAACTTATTACGTCTCGGAGGGCTAATGGCGATCGTATCAGGTAATCAACCAAATCTGAGTAGACTCGGAGCCGGCCCAAGAAATGGGAAGAAGAAGACCATATTACCCAGTTGTTTAGTCTTAAAGAATACTAAATTAATTTTGGCGCACAACTAATATTATAAACCTAGCCAACATTCACATCATTGGTAACCTCGGCTAGCCTCGACAACTTTTGCCTTCGGGATTCCATTTGTATCTATCAGTAGCATCACAGATTTATTATATAATATCACTCTTAAATAAGATTGCCATTGAGAATATGTCTCGATAGCGATATGATAACATTAGGAGTTCATGGGTACTAGGTACACAAATTGCTGAATTGTAACCACAGCCCGCGAAAAGATGAAGCCACATATCAGGGCCCCAACTCTGCCAACAAAATTGATTCGTAATCGAACAGCAACCGCATAGTAACTGTCAATTCTGACAGATGTCCCATATAATATCTGTCAAAAGAGACAGTTACTATGTGGTTGCTGTTCGATTATGAATCGATTGTGTTAGCAGACTTGGGGCCCAGTAATTTTGAATAATGGAATGAAAGATGTGGTTTCCAAAATGACTTTCCCCTTTCAGGTACGATTCTAGCCACCTACATCAACTTCGGCGCTGAGCCGGCTCACCTGGTGACTTCAAGTATCATGTCTGCGCCCGCTGCGCTTTGCTACGCCAAGCTCCTCATGCCGGAGACCAAGCAATCTCTTACTACCGTTGATAACTTAAAGCCTGTTACCAGGTCAGCCTTAGGATAGTGATACACTAGGGAACTAGAGAATGTTGTGGTCGTACTAATATAGTTACGCCAAAAACTCGCCAATAGTTCTTGACGCTTAAAGACTAGTTGCACCAAGAGCTTAGCAATAATTCTTGACGCTAATAGTCTAGTCACGCCATGAACTTAGCAAGAGTTCTTGAAGCTAATAGTCTAGTCACACTAAGAACTCAGCAAGAATAATTGAGGTTGTAGCCATTGCCTGCACTGCTTCTGTATGTTGTCTTTCTCCCTCCAGCGAGGACCAATCGGTCCTCTCGGCAGCAACCAGAGGCGCCACGAACGGTATACCCCTGATATTAAACATCATCGCGAACATTGTCGCGTTCGTGGCGGCTGTGGCGTTCGTGAACGGCTTCCTCGGCTACTGTGGGGGGATGCTCGGATATCCTGACTTAAACCTGGAGTGGATTTTTGGGAAGGTGTTCATTCCTCTCTGCTGGGTTATGGGTAAGTTAATCCTTACTGTATTTTCTCTCTCTTAATAAACTTCCACTGTTGTCAAAAGTTGTGGTGGACTTTTCCCATTCTTCCCTCTATACCGGTAATTATGATTCTAATCACAAAAATAATTAGCCCTTTTAATGTCCCAAGGTTAGGCACGAGCCTCCCCTCAATGAGTGGGGATATAGGCCATCGCCGACCACGCTACCCTAGTTTGGGTTGGTGGATTTTTTACATCTTTTGAGAATTGGTTAAAGGTGAACTCAGACATGCAGTTAACTTCACCATTTAGCAAGTGATGATTATAGTTGAAAATGAGATTCACCAAACACTTGAATTCCGAGCCTTGACCTTCGACCTTCTTAATTTATTTTCAAGGCGAGCGCTCTAAGAACTTACAGGTAATCTATGGCTCATATTTTTTTCTTTAAAACAAAATACTGTAATATTTCAGGAGTGCCGTGGGAGGAGTGCGAGCTGGTCGGCTCTCTGATTGGTCTCAAGACGATAGTGAACGAGTTTGTTGCGTTTCAACGCATGGGAGAGATGCTGGAGCAAGGGCTGCTGTCGGTAAATAATCTTAAATTATTTCTTAAAGGCGGTCGATTATCGACAGTTTCAGAACAGCGCGCGTTGCGTTGGATTTTAGCGGAAAAGGGAAGATCTTCCAGCCAGGCGGGTGGTAAGCCTGGCGGGCGGCTGCTATGCTCCGACTGTTATTGTCGGGATCTTGTATATATGTTGCGTGCTCGTGCGAAAACTCTTAAAGCGCGATACAGGATTACGTTGAGAATTGTCTATTGTTCTGAATGCTTCTGCAGCGTCATCTGTGTAGCTTTTGGCGCGGATGAAGTGGTCCCTACAGGATTACGGTAACGTAAGCGTCTTCCATCCCGCTCATACCACAGGTTTAATAACTAAGAATGATAGTGACAGCATGCTTTCTCGATGATGTCACGATTATATAAGGAGTCCTACTTACCTTGCTGACTGGAGTACACCAAGAAACCATTACGCATATTCTGTATATCTATAGTACGTATATGACATCCGACGATCAGGGCCCCAAGTCTGCTAACACAATCGATTCATAATCGAACAGCAACCGCATAGTAACTATCAATCTTGACGGATATCCCATACAATATCTGTCAAAAGTGACAGTTACTATGCGGTTGCTGTACGATTATGAATCGATTGTGTTAGCAGACTTGGGGCCCTGATTAGCGGAGTTGGTTGTGAACACGCCCTCTGTGCCGAGGATCCTGGGTTCGAATCGTAATAGTGACAAACTTGGGTGATGAGCACGACTCTTTGTACCCGAGTCATGGATGTTTAATATCTATATATATAAGTATTATATACTGGGTTCGCCCTCAGTCCATTGTACGGTACCCATAATACAAGCATAGTGTGGGACCGTATAGTTGGTGTGTTCGTCGGGCGATATTATTATCCTGGATAATTATTGACCCCTACAACAGGAGCCGTTTGGTTATTTTCCAGCCTCGCGCGGAGCTGATAGCTACGTACTCCCTCTGCGGGTTCACGAACCCAGGCTCGGCTGGAATCATGATCGGTGGCATCGCGGCCATGGCGCCCAACCAGAGGGAGACACTGTCCGCTGTGAGTATACTCAATCGCCATGCAACGCTATACTCACTAAAGGGTTAATAGCCTAGTGGATACAGAGGCAGCGCTCGTAACCGAAAAGTTTCAGGTTCGACCTCCACCCTAGTTATTAGCTTATTGACGTGAGACTGCTAGCCAAGCTTAGGCTTAGTCGGAGGGGCTAATGCGGACTACTTATCAGTAATGTGTTTATCGCACATTGATAACAAGAATAATACAATGTATTGTACTCCTTTCCACATAGTATTTTTAATAATATACACCATAATAGTACTTTGAATAGTACGCTGTATAGTACTCCGTATGGAATTCCGTATAGTACGCCCTATAGTAGGCCACATAGTACTGCGTATAGTACGCCGTATAGTACTCTGTACTCTGTATAATACTCTTTATAGTACACCATATAGTATTATGTATAATACTCCATATAGTATTCCGCATAGTACTCCTTATAGTACGCCGTATAGTACTCCGTATAGTACTTTGTATAATATTCTACATATGTTGTTACAGGTAACAATACGAGCGTTCTTCGCTGCCTGCGGTATTTGCTTCATGACGGCTTGCATAGCAGGTGAGATCAATATTTCTCATTATTTATCCTAAAATCTTACCCCCGAATTTATAGACGTTCTATAACTTTATCAAACGTCATATAGTAATACGCAAAGCAAAACTTTTGTGCGCATTGCTTTATGACGTTTGATAAAGTTATAAAACGTCTATAAATTTGGGGGTTAGTTTTTTTCAATACCATTTTGCATCCTAGTTAAATTAATCTAAGCGAGTTTTATTTAAGTTACAATAATGAATTAAGTACTGCTTGAATATTTATTTATGGCTTAGTATCGTGGCTAGGGTGCGGCTGCTCACATGGCTATGATTTTAACTTCGAATATACCAACAACAACGAATTTTTAAAAGAGCAACCGCTGAGTTTCCCGCCGGCTCTTCTCAGTGTTCTGACTATTAATAAATGTTGATTTCTTATATTTTCGCGAATACTACACGTTGAAATAAAACTAGTTTTAAGAATTTTATCGCGTTTATATTATGTATGGGAACGTAAAAATTATAATATAAACGCGATAAAATCCTTAAAATTAGTTTTATTTCAATATTCATAAACGTTTTTTGGTCTACACTAAACACTTGTTAGCGACACGACTATAAAAAAATAGATAACGGTTACTCCTCTATTATGTTGAAGATGATGATGATGAAATGAATCCCCCTATCAGTAAACCTGTGGATGCTTTACTGACAATTTACCGGACACCTTGGGAGAACTTGAAAAGTCAAGTTATACTATTATATTTCAATTTCCTTCACTCGTGCACGTTTATGAACACACAATGGTTAATATCCCACTAATATTAGGTACACATTACTAATTTATCATAGGAAAGTAGAATAACTTTTTTTCTGGTAATAAAAAAAAATTACAACTTCTCTATTCAATTTTCCGCATAAAAACTAATTTGTGTTTATTTCAGGTGTTCTTATGCCTGAAGGTGCTTTTAGGTAAAAAAGAAAATAGTTCCTGACTTATTTAAAATAAAAAACTTAAGGTAGGTAAGTACTTATTGCTTTTAAGTAAGATGTTTAAGATGTAATTTTTTGTTATATACCTAACTACATACTGTAAATAAATGTTTACCTATGACTATTGCGTATGTCATTATTTCCCAGAACTTGGTCCTTATTAGCGAAATTATCGGATTACCTGTTACTCAAAAGTATTCTACCATCAGCTACAACCATTGTTAACTGTTAATTGATTTTTGCGTATCAATCAGAAATGTAATGACAAATCGATTTATTCTTAACAAGTTTAACGAGATTTTCACGTAAATTGGACTAAGTTACTTTACTGTTGAAGTTTATATTCTAATAGCAACTTATCTCTGTGGAATTTTCATACTATTTGATGGTAATGTTATATAAGTAGATAAGGTTAATAATTTTCCTTGAAGCTCACACCAAGAACCGATATTCCTATAGCACAGACTTGTTAGTTTAGCGGAAAAGGGAAGATCGGGTGGTATGCCTGGCGGGGCGGCCGCTATTCCCCGACGGTTATTGTCGGGATCTTGTATATATGTTACGTGCCCCGAAAACTCTCATAGCGCGATTCAGGATTGTGAAGAGAATTGTCAATTGTTCTTAATGCGGCTACAGCACTATCTGTGTAGCTTGGGGCGAGGTTGAATAGGTCGTTACATTAGAATAATCAGACAACACACGGCGTACGGTAAAAGTGGAGCCTTAAAAAAACTCCGGTCTAGCAAAACTTTTAAATTACATGATAAAGATGTCCAAATTTTTCGTAATAAATTAAAAGCCTTCGAAATTTGGAATTTGGCCCGGTTTGGTAAAAGGATAGTCTTTAATCAATTCAATTCGATTTTTAGAGTAAATGGCTCCACCGATCTTCGGTGATTCTGCCAGTGTCAAGGCGAATAAGGAAAAAAAGAATGCATATTATGTCCGATGAGCAATTAAGAATCAATTTGAAGGACGTTGAGAATCTGCAAAAAAACTTTAAAAACTACATATCTCCTTAAATACGTGAGTACACAAAAACCGGAAATATATGGATTCTTATGGGACCCTATAAAAACGAATGAAACAAAACCGCAAGCAATCCTACTAACACATAGATAAGATCATTGAAGGTTTTATTTTTTATGTAAACCTCGTCTCAAATAATAAGAGGACAATCTCATTATAATAGTTATTTATGTATTCAAATGTTATATATATAAATACTAACCTTTACATCAATCCTTAGGTAGGTACAATCAACAATATTTTATTTTTACTGCACATTTAATTGGCACTTTATACTTTTTATAATGCAACCGGTCGTTAAAAAAAAGTAAAAGTAGTTCGCCAATATGGCGTCTGGCCGCGCATGCGTCGCGCGGGAAACTGAAGATTGCATGGTCGCTTGTTATTCAAACACAGCTGTTCAATGACTTATTATGTTGTAAATAACGTCTTTGACTCTGCGATAAAGTGAATGACATTTTTTACGCGCATAAATTTATTTATTTTTTTGGGGTCAAGTCACCTTCGTCCGTAGGAGAATTAAGTACCCTCGAGATACCCTACACGTGACTCTGGGTGGTGCCAACTAGGTGACAACTCTACTGGTGGTAGGCTTCGGCCGTGGTTAGTCACCACCCACTGAACAAAGCCATGTCGCCAAGCAGCCTAGCCGTGTTCCGTGCCGTGTTGAATGTAGCGTCTCGATCTACTGCCGCCTTCCTACCTAGGCAAGTATGCTCCATCGTAGATCTCATCGTCACTTACCATCAGGTGAGATCGAGATCAAATACTTGCCTATAAATGTATAAAAAAAATAAAAATAAAATACACAGCGTGATTTATATTAACTTTCCTTCCTTATGTTAAACTTTCCCGTCGCATCTACGAGATGTTAAGGCCTCTATGAATGATACAACCTACCACCTGATCTGCAGAGTCGATTTATAAGCTCCCTATGAATTGGCGTGACTAGCCATCTTGTGTGTTGACATGCCAATTGGTAGGGAGCCTACAAATCGCCTACAGATTGGATGGCAAGTTGTGATGTTCGTAGAGCCTTTTAAATATCATGTTTTTGTTTTTAAGTTGTTTTTGTTTCATCGCTTTTATATAAGTTTTTTTTACCACGTATATTTTTTTTAAACTGTGCTCTTGCCAAAATTCTCGACTTAACACGATGGAAGCCATAAAGATTTAAAAAGTGAAGAGGACTGCATTGGCAACGATTTTTTTTTTAAATTAGATATATCGCGTGAGATATGAGATTGTCGTTACAGAATCGCACTTCTGATATTCATACAGAGCGACTACCGTCTACCATCTTGGGGGAGGGGGGGGGGGGGCATCTTTTGAGTCGTCATTAAAAAAATGTTCAAGATAAAGTGATTAAAAAGCAGCAAGATTCTGCTTGTAAAAAGAACCATATTAGTTAACAAAACGGTTTAAATTTTAAACCGTTTTGCTAACTAATATGGTTCTATCTGGTAGTATTTAAACTTTAAATACTACCTAGAGACCTACCTTAGGGGAGAGGCCCAAGACTTTCACTGCCAAGGGACCTCTACTAAAGCCGGACCTGCAAGCATGGAGATCAAACGTCCCCCCCTCCCCCCCATCCAAGTAAGGACTTTCCCCACTCAACATGTAGGTAAGTTGAATCAACTAACTACCGTGTGAACTCAAAAAGCTATTCAATGGCCGACAAGTCGCGGTAGTATGATAAACAATGTGTTACAATGACTCCGCTTGCACATGTGAAAGTCAACATGCGATAATCTTGACGTTAGTTTGCCATTCATCACGACATATATATTCTAAGGACTGGGACTGATCGCTTAAATATCAATATATATATAATGTTAAAGTGTAGCGTGTGTGCGCCCCGCATGGCAACACACTGGAGCTTACTTTTATATTTTATTTTGTAAAAATAATGAATTTAAAAAAAAGACAAGCCCGCTGAGTTTCTTGCCGGATCTTCTCAGTTGAGGTCGCGTTCCGATCCGGTTGTAGTAAGTGTAAGTTGTAAGTGCCCCCGTAGGCCTATACGAAATAAATGATTTGACTTTGACTTTAAGATATAGGTACCCTTTAGCAGCCACTCAAGTCTGTCTAGTCTGTCCGTTTCTACATTGTTCTCACATACCCATAACAATGTGGATACTACTCAAATATGTATAAGATCATTTTGAAAAGAACAACCATGGAGTTTCTTGCCCGTTCTTCTCCATAGGAACGGCATTCCGAACGGGTGGTAAAGTTGTGGCTTAGTATTTTGTGACATTTTGACGATTCATAAGTAGGTATACAGGTTTAAATGTATTCTGATTCTGCCTCATAATATTTTATTGACGTACGTACGACGTTATATATATATATATATTATATATATAATATATAATACGTCATTTTCATATATATGTACTCAGTATATGTATATAGGTACCTAGTTTTAATTCAATCCTGAACCATCCTTAAGAGTAAGGCTGGTTCCACTTATCGTATACAGCGTGATTCAGAACGGGTGTACTAACTTTTAAACTTCCTAGCGCATTTGCAAAAAAGGACGTCGTCTCTCTTAAAATGGCCTCACCCACCCAAAGGTAAGTATATATTCTGTCAATTTCAAGAATATTTTAATCGATTAGATATTACATCGAAATTGAGACTACAAATAATGATTACAAATGCGACAAAGAAGCACAAGTTTAAAGGTTTATAAACCATTTCTAAAACACGCTGCATACAGACCCCGCTCCACTCTAGTGGACGGCAAACTTATACTGCTGATTAGAGTTATCGTACAAGATTACTTGCCTAATTTATGACGTCACAAGACAATAAAATGTTAATCTATGAATTTATTTCATGCCGTTTTATCTTTTTTTTAGGTTGGCAATTGGCTACAAAATAGTGCCATTTTGCCAGTGTCGAGTAATATGTACTTGACAATTGTTATGAAATTATATGTATCTCAGATGATAATGCTAATGTTGATGACGATGATAAAATGAATCCCCCACCCCTATCAGTAAAGCTGTGGATACTTTACTGAAAATTTACCGGACATCTTGGGAGAACTTGAAAAGTCAAGCTATACTATTTTATTTCAATTTCCTTCACTCGTGCACGGTCATGAACACACAATGGATAATATCCCACTAATATTACACCATTATTTGTCAAGGGACCACATTTTTTGGAAAATATAACCAAAATTGACAACTTCACGGTTCAACTTCCCGCCAAAAAGGCCCTTCATGTAGTTTATGTTCCATTATGATAAGATTTCACGTCATCCCGCTAATGTTTATTTATTAGAACTCCAAGTTCTAATAGAATAGATTTTGATTCAGTACGTCAAGTGCGAAATTATTCGTAAGCCAACCGTATACTTTATAGTCTACCGTATTTAGATATTTTGTATGGATAATTGAAAGTTTTAAATATTGTCCGCAAGAGGCGCTTCTGAATTCTCCATACAATATGTCAAAATACGGTAGACTATAAAGTATACAGTTAGCTCGCACTTGAAGTGCTGGACTGAGTAGGTACGTAGGTATTTAAACTTCGGTTTAGCTAACATTAGATACTTTATTTCTTTATGAACTTGACAACATAATACATATTTCTGCTTATAACACTAACATCTATGGAAATAACAGGTCACAGCACACAAACAACATTATATATTTCTATTTTTCGTTACTTAATTAAATAAAAATTGCTAAAATATAATAATAGATTTGCACAATGGTGTGTAAGGAATGTGAGTTCATACAATAATTTACCATATGTAAGTATGTTAAGTACAATTTTTGTTTGACAAAAAATAATAAATTTCATATAATAAAAGAAAAAACATGATAACATTTTTTGTCATATATTTAAATAAATAACAAAATGGCTCTATGGCTTTTCGAGAACAAAAAAAAATACAACATTTGAACCATGGATTTGGCACCTTCTAACAGCGATAACTTGTTTGATTAAACGACAATATACTTTATTTCCATGGTTTAACGTCTGTTTTTAACAATTGCAACTAGAAAAACGATCAGACAGAGAGCATTTTTTCGGAGTATATCCAACATCCTCTATCTCTCTCCTTGTACAATGGGATACACTCCTCTTATGAGCCTCTCACTCGTTCAGTTCAACAGTGATTAATCCTGTTAGAAGAGTAACAAATCCATGCATTTAACACAAAATGGCCGCGCATTTAAGTAGAGAATATATGTTACCTACTAATCGATAAACATCTCAACAATCGTGACAATAATTTGACATTTCATTACTAAAACAATTACAGAGATATGCAGTGTATTGCTTTTTTATTTTATTTCAAATGAACGATGACAAATTATGTGTTATATTGACATATTTCTTGGTAAAGACTTTAAATGAGAAGCGCAGGAATGCAAATCTAAATTAGACTTTGACAATTTATACCCCCATAAAAACAGACGCTTCGACTTTTTAAATGGTGTAACTCAACCTGTGCACTTAGTTGTAATCCACGGTGACATTTCGTTTTTTTTTTATGTATACGTCAAGTGCGAGATTATTTGTAAGCTAACTGTATAGTTTATAGTTTACGTATTTAGACACATCTTATCGAAATTTTAACAGAAACACTAGAAGACAGTATTTAAACTACCAGTTTTCCATACAATGTCCGCAGATTTATAGACGTTCTATAACTTTCTCAAACGTCATATAGTACTGCGCAATACTATATGACGTTTGAGAAAGTTATAGAACGTCTATAAATTCGAGGGGTTGGACTATATACTTAGTTTGTACTTTTTTTTGACCAGCTGCTAAAGTCTGATTATCCGTTCCCACATTGTTCTCCCATACCTCTAACAATGTAGTGCTCAAAAATGTAAAAGATCTTTTAAAAAAAAAGAGCAACCATGAGTTTCTTGCCCGTTCTTCTCTTTAGGAACGGCATTCCGAACGGTTGGTAAAGTAGTAGCTTAGCATTTTGTAACTCTTGACGATTAATATGTACTTAATGGTCTACATGAATAAAAAAAAATCTGATTTTGATTCTGATTCTATAAAGTACACGGTTAGGTTACGAATAATCTCGCACTTGACCTGCTCGTACAATAATGCAATTCATGTCATGGCAGTAAAATTTCCACATTTCACGAATACTCGACTGCGCCTAATCCCTGATAAGTTTTATTGTTATTAGATAATGTTATCTACTTACTTATAGGTAGTTATATATATTTTATTATATTTAACAACGATGTAGTTCAAGATCCCAGATTAAGAAACAAAAAAATTAGGTATGCATTGAATAAATATGGTTATAAAAACTGCACGCTAATATAGCAATGCAGATTTCCCAACGAAGGGCTTTAAGTCCCAAATCGAAGGCGGTTTTCCTATTGTACATGCCAACGCCTTTTCCTGTCAAAGTATCTCATATTATTATTATAAAATAGGGCTAAGTATCTTTCTACCCGAATAAAACAAAAAAAAATGTTCGAATATAAATTTAAATAAGTTCTGTACGTCAAGTGCGAGATTATTCATAAGCTAACCGTATACTTTATAGTCTACCGGATTTAGACATTTTGTATAGAGAATTGAGTGTTTTAAATACAATCCGCTAGAGGCGATTTTTAATTCTTCATACAAAATGTCTAAATACGATAGACTATAAAGTATACAGTTAGCTCGCACTTGACGTGCTGGGCTTGTAATTATTGCATTAGCAGCAGGGAATCCGAATATCTGTTATTTTTTTCGCGAAAGTAAATAGGAATGTCTTTTTTTAATAAATCCAGTCAAGTGCGAGTGGATTACTCCTTTGACGTAACGCCAAAATGCCCCGTCTGGAGTTGGAATTTTGACAGCATCTTACCACAGCGAAAAATCTCATTCGATAATCCATCGGTGTTTGAATCAGGTACGTGCCAAAATTCGTACTAAGGGCACTCACAGCTAACATAACAGACTATGGCATATAATACGAAATGTAAATGAATGTCACTAGCACGAAGGTACAATTAAACTGCCCTATTGTAAAGAGGTAAAGGTGGTATGTTCGTTTGTAGGGGGTAACCTCTAGAACTAGTAGTCCGAATCTGATTTTATTTTCACTGATAGAAAGTTAGACTATCCTTGCAGTTCATAGTTTTTTTTCATTACTCTATAACCATTGGAGATTGAGCTGCAGAGCGAAATGTATAGTTGCGCAGGCGCCGCCGCTAAAGCTATGATACAATAAGTTGCTACATTTGTTAACGACCAGTCATTTGCAATGACATCGCAAAAACATTATAACAAATATTTCTTTTAACAATTTTACATAGTAACTAGGTACTGTGTATATTATATATTTTTGGAATGTTTTTTTTAAACTCGAAACGTTTTCAACTTGAGCACCTAATATATATATATATATATTAGGTGCTCAAGTTGAAAAATATCTAGGTATATAGAATTGTCCATATACCTATATATAACACACAACATCTATCATTTGATTTAATATATTTACAAGGAAGAGTTGATAAGTCTAATAATATCCTCCGAATACAATGTGAAGTGGTTTGTTTCTCAATGGTTTGGCGAAATGGGACTTGAAAATTAAATTTGATGTAAGTACATATTACATAGAGTATATTTTATATTGCTTAAATTAGATAGTTTTTTCAGTCGCGAACGCAGTCGCGACCACAATTTAGGTTTCGTATGAAAGTTTTAAGATTGTTTGAAACGAAATGTGCACGATTCTATTATGATATAAAATAATAATAAGATACAAATAAATTAAGTACATAAAAATACTGATCAAAGTATAACCATCCCTCCCATGGTGTAGGGGGGCATGGTAACGAAAACTTTGGGTAAATGTTTACACTTGATCTCGAATAAACTTATAGAAATATTTTTTGAGCGCGCAATGTAACGTAATCCACGCGATCACAACACAACGCTTCGCGCGATACTTGACGCGTGCGAGTGGCGAGCGCGCTCGAGCGTATCGAGTTTAATATTCATTGCAGTTTTAGGCCCGAATTAGTATTTTTTTAAATTATAATCACGATGAAATAGACTTCTATTATGACTTCTCGCAATATACATAAAATCAAGTTTAAAATTCTGAAAAAATGCGTATAATTCATGAAAGGATCGACGGAGAATTCCAACTTTGGGTGTCTAGAGTCATGAGTAGAATCTATGGTATCAGTTTTCGTTACGAAGCCACTTGCACCATGAAGGTTTTTTTTACACATAATTATGTATAAGTTTGGGGGTAAAGATTTATTTCTCTTAAATAAATATTAAAGACCTGTTTTGTACATTATCATTATGCGAATAAAAAAAAACATAGTTCATAATCCTGGTAGACTATTGATTTACAGCTACCCAACATGTTAATTGATTTACACAACGGGATAATGTTTTATAATACATTAAAAATAATACTAGCTGTCCCGGCGAACATCGTACCGCCTCAGAATCCAATATATTATAAGAAAAATTAATTATCTTTGTTATTTTTGTTTGCAATGTTTCCCATATGTAATAGTTATTTTTTTATTCGGGGCACAGACAAATTAAAAAAAACTCAAAGCTCATAAAAATTGTCCCTCCCGTTCTGGAGATATAAATGTAACTAACAAGACTTTCTTTTCTATATAAAAATTTAATATGTCGAGTGAAACACATTTAACAGGAACAAAATAATATGCTGTCATTTAAAACGTTTAGCTTTCAGTGTGTGTCTGTTTTTTTATCGCAATTATTTATCCATTAGGTATTTTTTTTAAATGATTTTTGCATCGTAAGCCACCTGAATGATGATGTAATTCGTACAAATATGGTTGGATAGTATTGCCAGTTTATATAGTAAATTAAATATACACCCAAGCACCTATCGTATAATACATGGTAACGTTATTCAACTATTCATTAACATATATTCTATCGAGTCCTTAGGATCTGAAAAAGTTGCTTTATTTTGACGTAAACAACAGTTTCGTCGGCTACATCATTTATCTGAAAGTAACCGATTCGACTCCTGAAAACAACAAATCTCGATTTGTCGTAATGCATATATATATGTTACAAACTATATAAAACATTTTCGCAACTTTTTCAAAAGTGACTACTTACCACATTTTTTGTTTAAAATAGGCAATATATACAGAATGATTCAGAGAGAGTATACTAACCTTTGAACCTGTGGTTCTTAAACGCATTCGTATCATTAATTGAAGTCAGCATCGAAATGACAATTTAAAAAAAAATGGTCGCACAAAACATATCGAAATTCAGAATCTTTTTTTTTTTTATTACATTATAGGCAAGTATTTGATCTCGATCTCACCTGATGGTAAGTGACGATGAGATCTACGATGGAACATACTTGCCTAGGTAGGAAGGCGGCAGTAGATAGAGACGCTACATTCACTAGGCACATGCAGCGCAACTGATCTGACCCGCCATCCATGAATGGCAACACCGAACATCATGCCGGAACACGGCTAGGCCGCTTGGCGACATGGCTTTGTTCAGTGGGTGGTGACTAGCCACGGCCGAAGCCTACCACCAGTACTTATACATCTACATTATAATTAGAAATGCGCGCAAGAAGCGCATGTTCAAAGATTAGTATACCCTTTCTGAATCACCCTGTATAAGGTGTAACAAAAGTAGTGCAAAACGTTTTAAGGGATTCATAAGAAGATCACATTTATGTGTGTAAATCTTGAGAATACGAGCCAGTACGGTGTTATAATTTTACCCTCAAATTTATAGAAAGTTATAATGGATTATAAAGCTATTATGACGCACTTTTTATGTTCGTTATAATGCCATTATAACAGTCTATAAATTTGGAGGTTATATGTTTATTAACCCCACCTTTTCTGCTTGAGTAATGTGATACTCGTAATCTATTTGTGAACTTCTTAAAATACTTTACAACATTATTGTATAGATAAATTTATTAACTAATATGGAATGAACAAAAGTAAAAATAAGTGAAAATAATCAAGGAATGATTTTTATAATATGCTATCATTTCACCACGTTGCACAAAAATGTATTTCAAAGTGGTAAATATATTTATAAATTTGAACTAATCAGTAACAATAACAATTTTTCTACAAAAAAATGTATACTTTAACCCCTTAAATTTATAGACGTACTTTTATCAAACGTCATATAGTACTGCGCAAAGCAAAACTCTTGTGCGCAGTACTATATGACGTTTGATAAAAGTACATCTATAAATTTGGGGAGTAAATCTTTATAATAAAAAAGTAAGTTAAACAAATAATTTCGTTGATTGTAACTTCATTAGATTAGGAATGCAGCTGAGATATACTTAAATATTGTCTTATTAGATAATAATACATAATAATAAGACTATAACTTAGTCGCGGGTACAGTAGTGGAATGAAAAGGTTCGTCAGTTTTCAAATTGATTCATTCAACGTTCGCGAGCACATGTTACCTTGTCAAACTACGTCACGGAACATACTGTTGCACAGAAAATTATGTTTAACTGTTCGACAACAGAGTTCAAATTTACTCAAATCAAAGTCGTTCGATTTTGTTGGCGGCCTGATTAGCGCAGTTGGTAGTGATCCTGCGTCTCTGGTAACGAAATATCGAGTTTAAGGTGACAAACCTTGGCATTCCGCGACCGTTCATTAACCCCAGAATTTATAGACGTTCTATAACTTTACCAAACGTCATATAGTACTGCGCAAAGCAAAACTCTTGTGCGCAGTACTATATGACGTTTGATAAATTTATAGAACGTCTATAAATTCGGGTATAAATATTTTTTGATAATAATAAACGCTGGGTGCGTTATTTTCGCAATATTTTGTTGGAACACGCGATTTTTAAGCCATATTTGATATCTACAAAGTCGAAGTTCCGGCCTAAATATTAACTATAAATCATATAAATTTATTATTACTAATTATTGTACAAAATAATTGTCATTATAGAAATAAAATCAGTTTTTTTGACACAGAGACAAAAAAATTGTGTTGAATTATTTAAAAGATATATAGAAAGGAAAATATTATAGATAGAAAACATTTTATATACAGCGTTATTCAAAAAGAGCTTCTGTAGCGTATTGACATATCATCGTTCTGACATAATGATTACCAAATGGGCTATAGAAGCGCAGGTTCAAAGGTTAGTATCCCTTTTCTGAACCAACCTGTATATAACATATCGTTAATAATAGTAAGACAAAATTATTTAACACAATAAATTAGCATTCAAAATAGGTATAATTAATTTAATAAATACTTTTTAACTCTCCAAACGAAGTAAACTTAAACATATTAAATAAATACAATGGAAGAGTGTAGTATATTTTTTAACCATTTTATAAAATAAAATAAAAAAAATGGCACCGGATTGAACGATTTCTTTAGTATGGCAATTATGGAACATTTATGTTCGTTATAGACAATATAAGCATAGAGAAAAAAAAAGACACAATGTAAAGGGAAGTCCAATATTCTGTAAATATACACTATTTTTTATATTTTACGCTAGGCCCACCATTAATCTAACCTGTATAAGTAATGATAAGACTATTATCAACTTTCTCGCTCTGCTTCGTTTTATTAGGCTGGTCTAGCCACTCCAGTGGAAAACCAGCCTATGTCGATAGCAGTGGACACAGCCCTTAAATCAAGTACAATAAGGACGAATGTTGCGCAACCTTTTCAATACAAATATCGCCGGACGAACACACCAACTATACGGTCTCACACTAAACAACGCTGGTATTATGGGAACTGTACAATGGACTGAGGGCGAGCCCAGAATATAATATTTATATAGATATTAAACATCCATGTCTCGGGTACAAACATTCGCGCTCATCACACAAAGATTGGCCCTACCAGGATTCGAACCCGGGACCCACAGCGCAGAAGGCAGGGTCACCACCCACTGAGCTGATCCCTGAAATAAATTACTGGAGTTTACAATGAAAGAACCATATTGTTAACATCATATTAAACTAATGAACGATTTAAGATTAAGTTTTTCAAACACAGTCAAACAGCCTATTCTGTTTATGATTGTAGTTTCAACTTTGTCTATGATCATAGATCTATGACATAGCTATATGGCAATATAATATATCCCGTAACGCGAGATAAAGCGTTTTTAGTACTTGCCAAGAATTCTTGTTGAGATTTTTGACATTTGCAATGAAGTAATTGCGCAACAAATCGTCACTCAAAAATACAAAATTATAGATCAAACCATAAAATATACTTCCGCGGTCTCGTTGAACCACCCGGTCTACTGGGTCTACTGGGTCTACTAGGTCTTCTCCTTATATTTTGGTGAGTAGACCCTCCAGTTCCAGTACGTCGGGCAGCTCGATGGCTTCCAGGCGTATTGGCGACGGGTTGAATGGGAATTGTACTGAGAATATCATCTTCGAGTCCATGAGAAGATTTTGCTGTCAAAACAAAAATGATGCATTTATAATGCTTCATGGCACACTAGCTGCGCCCCGCGGTGTTACCGGCGATTAAAAAATATGTCCTTTTTACCGGGATAAAAAGTAGCCTATGTGCTATTCCAGACTATAATCTATCTCGGTGCCAAATTTCATGCAGATCCGTTCAGCCGTTCTGGCGTGATTGAGTAACAAACATCCATCCATCCATCCTAACTTTCACATTTATTATATTAGTGTGATAGTGTCATTAGTGTGATATCGGCTCGGTATTAGCGGAGTTATTTTATTTGAAATCCAAACACCTACTCAACCCTGTCTAGCCGTTCCTACATTGTTCTCGCATACCCACAACAATGTTCAACACAAAAATGTAGAACATCCTTATACAAAGAGTAACCTAAATTTATAAGTTAATTTATAATGTGTTTTGTTGCTATTAATCACTTGACACTGGAAAAATACCCGCTAAGTTGTGGGTGAGGCCATATTCATATCCATTTTATTTCATCGCATTTCATTTCGTAATAAAGAAGAATTCACACAGATTACAAATATGTAAAAACGTGCAATGTTCAAAGGTTAGAACAGTAGACCCGAGGTAATCCGACAAACTTTTTGCAGGGCAGTGTTGAACTATCGAACTTGTCGGATTATAGAGTACTGCCTAAGACCCCCTATAGTCCGATTTCTTTTTTACAAAAGACTACTTTGTATACCGACAAATTACAGATCCAAAGATAAGATTCTACATGTTATACTCTGAAATACAAATCATATTTCATTATGCATGTCGAATTGTAATTGTATTGTATGTGTGTCGAAAACAAAACAGTAGCTACGCGTCGAGTACAACAGTGGTGGCGCGCACAAGTTGTGACCTGTTCAATCATGCATTATCTACATTAGCGAAGATTGTCAAGAAAATATTCAATAATATTTTTTTTTTTTTTTTATACATTATAGGTAAGTATTTGATCTCGATCTCACCTGATGGTAAGTGACGATGAGATCTACGATGGAGCATACTTGCCTAGGTAGGAAGGCGGCAGTAGATCGAGACGCTACATTCACTAGGCACATGCAGCGCAACTGATCTGACCCGCCATCCATGAATGGCAGCACCGAACATCATGCCGGAACACGGCTAGGCCGCTTGGCGACATGGCTTTGTTCAGTGGGTGGTGACTAGCCACGGCCGAAGCCTACCACCAGTAGAGTTGTCACCTGGTTGGCACCACCCAGGGTCACGTGTAGGGTATCTCGAGGGTACTTAATTCTCTTACGGACGAAGGTGACTCGACCCCAAAACCGAGACCGAATAGTAGACATGTCGGATTACAGGGGGTCCACTGTATATCCTTTCTGAAATATTCTGCAGAAGTTTAGTGATCAAGTTTATCTTACCGGTTCCTTGTCGGCGTTGGTGCCGGCTCTCTCCTGCATCTTCTTCTGGATCTCGTGGATGAACTCGCGGGTCACCTTCACCTCGTAATCCTCGGCCGGAGTGTACATGTTCAATATCTGATCGAAAACCAGACAAAGGTTAATCTTAAGAGCTAGCTCCTAGGTCCATGGGGTCCAAGCGCCATACATTTTATAGAAAATCTTTCAGGATTTGATAGAGGATCTTTCAGGGAGTTTTAGTTAGTTAGTGGTAAGTCTTGCTTATGTGTAAATTTGTCTACCAGATCTCTTTTGTCTCCCGCTTAGCAATGGAGGGAAGTGGATAAGTTTTCTTCCAACTCGTCCTATTTTTATTTTTCGATTAAATTCGTGCGGGTTCCGAGACAATTAACTTTATCCCGGGACTCGCTGAGGGTCACACCTCGGTGTCATCTGATACCACTGTAGATCCTTGCTTACAGGAGTAGCAGTGGTGGGAGTGTGATGATGGATTGACAAGCATTGCTAATTGTTTTTAACCGACTTCGAAAAGGAGGGAGGTTCTCAATTCGGTTGGATATTTTTTTAGTACTTTTAACAGACCTTGCAGACTTGCATCGCGTTCAGATTGGCGCACATATCGACGGTGGACTGCACATCCTGCATAGACTTCCTGGCTTGCAACAATTGTACGGCTTGCGTGATGGGCTTGAGAACACCGAGGATTTCTTCCACCTAGAAAATACGAGTGAAATTCGTTAATTTTTCAGCGGAAAAGGGAAGATCTTCCAGCCAGGGCCCCAAGTCTGCTAACACAATCGATTCATAATCGAACGGCTACCGCATAGTAACTGTCACTTTTGACAGATATCCCATACAATATCTGTCAATAATGTGTTATGAATCGATTGTGTTAGCAGACTTGGGGCCCAGGGGGGTGGTATGGCTGGCGGGGCGGCCGCTATGCCCCGACGGTATATGTCGGGATCTTTTATATATGTTGCTCCGAAAACTCTCATAACGCGTTTCAGGATTGTATGCAATTGTTCTAAATGTCGTCTGCAGCGCCATCTATGTAGATTGTGGTGAGGTTGGAGAGGTCGCTACAATTGGGACAATCATGAGATACCACCTTAATAGATATATATGAAATAATAATAATATCGCCAGACGAACGCACTAACTATACGGTCCCGCACGCAACGCTTGTGTTATGGGTACCGTACAATTGACTGATCGCCCTCAGTATATAATACTTATATACATATTAAACATCCATGACTCGGGTACAAACATTCATGCGCATCACACAAAGTTTGTTTGAATTCGAATCCGCGACCCTCGGCACAGAAAGCAGGGTCACTACCAACTGCGCTAATCAGGCCGTCAAAAGGTGTTATTGCTTTAAAATTCTAGATATTTTTTCTCATTCTGAGTCTTACGCTTTTCTGCCCGTACTCGGCGAGGTGTTCCTTGATCCACGTCTCCAGGTGGGAGATGTTGTATCTGATCTGCAGGCCTTTAGCCCAGCAGCACAGGTCCTTGCGCAGAAGCAGCTGGTTCAAGCTGTACGCGCAGATGTAGTAGAATAACTGTGGGAGATAATTATACTATGTTGGCGATTATTTCCGACGCACGTGCGATTAGTCGCGGTTACACCAGTTTAGCTATACCAAACGCCCTTTTACACTCTTCAAGTAACCACAGGCGACTTAATTCACATATAAGTTTATAATACACATGTGGGACTAATCGCAATAACATCAGTTGTATCATATCAAAACCCATCTAACGTCGAATGTATACACCCAAATGGTTAATTGTATATGCGACTACTGACGACTTTTTAGTCGCACCTGCGACTTACATGTCGCACTAACGACTTTTTTGTCGCACTAACGACTTTTTTGTCGCACTTGCAACTTTTTGCCGCACTTGCAACTTTTTGTCGCATTTACGACTTTTTTGTCGTACCTGCGACTTTTTTGTAGCACTTGCTATTTTTTGTCGCATTTTCGATTTGTTAGTATCACTTGCGATTTTTTTGTTGTCACACCTGTTTAAATATGGTGAGCCTCAGCGGCTGGTCGACGGCGTAGGTGTGCAAGTGGTCGTGCGTGGCGGTGAGCTCCAGCTTGAGGCGCGCCGGGCCGGCCGCGGCCGCGGCGCTGGGCGGCGCGGCGGCGCGGCCCGCGCTCGGCCCCGACAGCCCGCTGATCTCCTCGTGCTCCAGGATCGCGGGCACTATCAGCCGCTCCAGCTGCCGCTCCAGCAGGTGGATCAGACCTGCACCACACGGAGCTCATGGTGTTAAGGGCTCATTAGTAATAATCAGGTATTAAACCTTTTTAAATAGTTGACATATGTCAACTATTGCCGTACCAACGTCTCTTATAGAGAGAAAAAAACATAGCTGTCAAAATGGAAGAAAATAGTAAATAATAAAAAAAATATTTTTCCAAATCGGTTCATAAATGACAGATCTGTGGTAAAAAAAAAAAATACAACTGAATTGAGAACCTCCTCCTTTTTGAAGTCGGTTAAAAAGAGAAAATTGTTCATACCTAAACCTATCCACAGAAAACGATGTAAAATCTATATGTATCTGATTTCGTTGTAGGAGTTAACACATGGTTTTATGTAGTTTACATACTACATTGTAAGACATTGCCACATGCTAGCATCCTGATATGTCACGTCTACATATTGATTTCTTATACTACACATTGAAATAAAACTAATCTTACGATATTTATCGCGTTTATTTATGTTTTTACGTTCTTGACGTTTCGGCTGCTTTACATCAACCGTTCCTACATTGTTCTCACACACCCATAACAATGTACTGCTCAAAATTGTAACGAATCTTTTTAAAAAGAGCAACCATGGAGTTTCTCGACCGTTCTTCTCCATAGGAACGGCATTCCGAACGAGTGGTGAAGTTAGCTTAGCACTTTGTAACTATCTTGACGATTCATAAGTACTGTACTTAATGGTTTACATGAATAAAAATATATTCTGATTCTAAATCTGTACAATATATCAAATTTATTGCTACATACATCACAAATTCCTTCAAATATTCGCCATAAACTGGCCCTAAATTAAGATGCGTCGGTATTATTGCATTCAGCACATTTTGAACCTCAACTTAAAACTTAAGTACCTTGGTATATCCAGACGGCGATGTCGCTCAGCACCTGCCTGTACTCGGACAGGTCGAAGATGCGCAAGCACTGCTGGTTCTGGCGCGGCGTGTTCGCCGACTGGTATATACTGTCGCCGCTGTACTGACGGAGGTTGTTCAGCAGCCTGAAAAAAAAAATACCGACAAACTGTGATATTGTGTCGATTGACTGCAAGCTGTAGTTGGTTGCAGTGAATCGACAACAGAAAATACGTACTTTAGGGCTTGCTTTTCCATTTGCCTTATTATTAATATAAACCTTACCTAAAACTTGCAGTGACAGCCAAGTTGGTAGAACGCTGGCATTGGTAACGAGATTCCTAGGTTCAAACCGAGGCACGAACCTCTGGGATTTTTGGCTTTCATGTGCGTGTGCGAATCTCATTTTCAACAATGATTATCACTTGCTAAACGGTGAAAGAAAACATCGTGAGGAAACCTGCATGTCTGAGAGAACCCCTCAAAAGATGTGTGAAGTCCGCCAACCCGCACTGGGCCGGCGTGGTGGACTATGGCCTACTCGATCGTGGATCACACTTGCGAGTGTTTAATCGTATATGAAACTATTTAAGCGCACTTACGACCATTTAATCACTGTTCAGACTGATTAATCGCACTTGCAACTAATTAATCGCACTTAAGACTATTAATCGCAGTTGCGACTAATTAATCGCACTAAAGACTACTAATCGCGCTTGCGACCAATTAATCGTACTTGCGACTATTTAATTGCACTTGCGACTAATTAATAGCACTTGCGACTAATTAATCGCATCCAAGACTATTTAATCGCACTTGCGACCAATTAATCGCACTTAAGATTCGCAATTGCGTCAATTTTTCTAATTGATCGCACCCACCTTAACATGTTAGCCAGCCACAGAGCATTGTACTCCACGCTGTCGGCGCGTCGTTTGAGGCTCTTCTTAACTGCGGTGCGCACAGCTTTCATCAGCTGATGCATCTTGGGTTCGTCGTCCACGTGGTCCATGTGACGCAGCATCATGAAGAGTATGTAGGCGGGGAGACCGGGGAGGAAAGTCACCGCAACCTTGGGCTTTAAGTCTGGGGGATAATGTTGTAAATAACGTGTTTAAAATCCATTATATTATTTATTTATTTTACAATATAAGTAGCTTCTGCCCGCGGTTCTGCCTGCGGTACTTCGATGACACATGGCCTATAGGACCCATGGATGATGTGGCTTTCTATCAGTGAAATAATTTTCAGAATCGGATCAGCAATTTCGGAGATGGACCCCTACATCCAAACTTTACCACTTATTTATAATATTAGTATAGGTACAACGATTGTGAGTTTGTTTGTCGGGAGTAATCTCTGGATCTAGGATAAAGGATAAAAGTACTTGGTCAGATGCTGGTTCGGCTCCTCAGGAATATAAATTACCTTCTTCGAGCAGACTATTTAGATTTTATATTTCTCCTCTTCCTTTTTTACTTTTATTTACATAAATCAATTTGTAACTGTGGGAACCATGTAGCCATATACGAATACTTAGAGTTAATACTTTTTTTTGACCAGCTGCTAAAGTCTGCCTAGCCGTTCCTACATTGTTCTCACATACCCATAACAATGTACTGCTCTAAAATGTAAAAGATCTTTTTAAAAAGAGCAATCATGGAGTTTCTCGCCCGTTCTTCTCCATAGGAACGGCATTCCGAACGGGTGGTAAAGTTGTAGCTTAGCATTTTGTTACTATTTTGACGATTCATAAGTACTGTACTTAATGGTTAACATGAAGAAAAAAATTGCTATAGGCTGTTTCATAGAGGGCAGAAGCTATTAGATGATATAGGGAAATTACCTGTTATAAGTTTCTTGATAATAATCCCTTCGTCCTGTATCTTGTACTCGAACATGCCGAGGTATTCTCTCTCTTTCTTGCGCGTCACCGGCGCCATATCTAGCGTCAACGACGCATTAGTTGGTACCACTGTGTCTATAACAATTAAACATTTCAATACATTAGTCCATATTTATTTCTTATATTAACACGAATACTACACATTGAAATAAAACTAATCAGATAAGATTAGTCTTATTTCAATGTGTAGTATTCCCACCGACTTGGGATCCAGTAAGTTATTGGGGTCGAGTCACCTTCGTCCGTAGGAGAATTAAGTACCCTCGAGATACCCTACACGTGACCCTGGGTGGTGCCAACCAGGTGACAACTCTACTGGTGGTAGGCTTCGGCCGTGGCTAGTCACCACCCACTGAACAAAGCCATGTCGCCAAGCGGCCTAGCCGTGTTCCGGCATGATGTTCGGTGTTGCCATTCATGGATGGCGGGTCAGATCAGTTGCATCTCGATCTACTGCCGCCTTCCTACCTAGGCAAGTATGCTCCATCGTAGATCTCATCGTCACTTACCATCAGGTGAGATTGAGATCAAATACTTGCCTATAATGGAATAAAAAAAAAAAAAAAAAAAAAAAAAAGATTAAATCCAGAACCAAGCGCACCATTGCAAGACCTCAAGACACTGTGAGCACTTTCTGCGTCGATCGGACCGCGAGCAACAACTAAATATGAGGTACCCCGGTACAAACTATGACACTAGGACGTCAACCACCTCAGTGTTCCCGTGACCATGGTTGCTGTGAAGCAGCCGAAACGTCGGGAACGTAAAAAAAACATATGTTTATTCATAGCATATTTGTGGTGGTGGGGTTGGGATCGGAACGCAGAATTCTAAGCACAAATACGTTTAATATAAAAAAAAAAAATTACACAGACATACCGTTCACATTTTTCATAGACCATACATTAGAATAGTTCCTATTATGTTAAATTGAACAAGGGCTTATGTGTAGTAATAATATTCACCATTGCTCTCGAGGATGTCGTTCACGTCCTCGACGCCGGCTTCCTTCAGCTTGCTGACGAGGAGTCGGATCTGATTCTTGTACCGGCGACAGCTCTCCGACAGCTTGTCCACGCGTTCCTGGCAAAAAAACGTAAAACGTAAAGTCTCTACGCGCCCGTTCTGAAGGGTTAAAACAATGTTACGTAGCGCGTAGTTCAAACCCCCCCCCCCCCCACCCCTGTAACGCATCGTAACGTTTCAGAAGACCCCCCCCCCCCCACCCCCAAATTCGTTACGTGATACTTGAACGCTCCCTTAGCGCAGTTGGTAGTGACGCTGCTTTCTGCGCTAAGGGGCTCGGGTTCGAATCCTGGAAGGGACTTTGTGTGATGAGCACGAATGTTTGTACCCGAGTCATGGATGTTTAATATGTATATAAGTATTATTTATACTGAGTTCGCCCTCAGTCCATTGTACGGTACATATAATACAAGCGTCGCTTAGTGTGGCATCGTATAATTGGTAATCATTAGTCAAATTTGACAGCAGTTAAGTCGTTCAAAACCCCAATCGAAACCCGTGCATAGGCTTTCCGGTTCCGCGCCCTGCAAATGACTGAATAAAAACCTTGTTGTTTTTTACCTGCAAAGCGAGCGTCTCCGCAGCCAATCTGATGATCTCATTCTGCGCGAACTCTTGCGCCTTATTCTTGGGATCCTGACTTAACTCGGTGCTGAGTAACCTATGACAATTTTATTTTAGTACATTTAGTTAGGGTACCCTGGACGTCAGAGTGGTAGAAGGCAGATATGGGGGGTAAACTTTACTACAGCGTTAAGAGGGGCTGATAGTTAGAATGAGGGGTTGAGGGGGGAGGGGATATGTATTTTTTTAATAGAGTGTATTGTTTATCTATCATATGGTTACGGCTTCGTTGCCTCTTTGGTTACAAAGAAGCCCTCATATGAACCGGTGGCTACTTGGTGGTTACAATGAGGCCCTGAAAAGGGCCGGTGGTTACTTGGTAGTTACTATGAAGCCCTCATAAGGGCCGGTGGGTGCACGATGGCTACAATGAAGTCCTGATAAGGACCGATGGTTACTTGATGGTTACAATGAAGTCCTAATAAGGACCGATGGATACTTGATGGCTACAATGAAGTCCTGATAAGGACCGATGGTTACTTGATGGTTACAATGAAGTCCTAATAAGGACCGATGGATACTTGATGGCTACAATGAAGTCCTGATAAGGACCGATGGTTACTTGATGGTTACAATGAAGTCCTAATAAGGACCGATGGTTACTTGATGATTACAATGAAGTCCTAATAAGGACCGATGGATACTTGATGGCTACAATGAAGTCCTGATAAGGACCGATGGATACTTGATGGCTACAATGAAGACCTGATAAGGGCCGGTGGTTGCTCGATGGGTTTAATGAAGTCCTGACTGATGACCTGACCTGACCTAACTGATGGTTATTTCCTGGTTACAATGAAGCCCTCATAAGGACCAGTGGGTACTCGATGGCTACAATGAAGTCCTGATAAGGACCGATGGTTACTTGGTGGTTACAATGTAGCCCTGATAAGGGCCGATGGATAGTTGTTGGTTATAATGATGCCCTGATAAGGACCGATGAATATTTTTCTGGTATTAATAAAGCCCTGATAAGGGCCGGCGGTTTCATGTTCGTTACAATGAAACCCTGATATTAGGGCCGATGGTTACATGTTGGTTATAATGAGGCCCTGAAAAGCGCCGGTGGTTACTTATGAGTTACAATGAAGCCCTGATAAGGGTCGATGGTTACTTGATGGTTATAATGAGGCCCTAAAAAGGGCCGGTAGATACTTGTGGGTTACAATGAAGCCCTGATAAGGGCTGGAGGTAACAATGAAGCCCTGATAAGGACCGGTGGTAACTTGTGGGTAACGATGAAGCCCTGATAAGGACTGGCTATACTAGTTGGTAAAATTGTGTTAATGGCAAGGTCCGTTGGTGGTTACATCTTGATTACAATGTCTTGATTAGGCCCAGTAGTATTTTCTTGGTTGCAATAGAGCCCTAACAAGGTCTAAAGTTACTTCTGGCTACATAATGATCACAATGAGACACTCAAAAGTGGCTACATTATAGTTATAATGAGACCATGGGGACTATTGAATATTAGTTAGTTAGGTCCAAGGGAGATAGTTTGTATGTAATGAAAGTGGTTTATAGTCGATTACGATGAGGTTCATATTCGGCCTATTGCTTATAATTAGTCTTGTTTAAAGCAGGCAGTGGTTAGACTGTAATTCCTAAGTCAAATTCTCACATACATTAAAATTACTTTTTAAAATATTAGTATTTAAAAAAAATACAATATACATGCAAATTATTAGTAATGGAAATAAATAAAATAATCTAAACTCTGTAAAAATAATTAAATATTCCAATTGAAGATATATACCTAATAGGACATAGACTAAAACATTTTCATAAAAAACGAATTAAATTAGATTTATTTGTACAATCAATAATAGCATTATTAAACAATAATTATAATAATACCGGCCCTTTGTGTCCGACTGTTGGGCACGGGCCTCCCTTCACTGCGAGGGGAGATTAGGCCATAGTCCACCACGCTGGCCTAGTGCGGGTTGGCGGACTTCACACATCTTTCGAGGGGTTCTCTCAGACGTGCAGGTTTCCTCACGATGTTTTCCTTCACCGTTACAACATCTATTATATTATATTTTAAACACATTCAGAATTGAGAATGTCAGTTGAATGAATACTTCGCCGAGAAATACTTTTTTTATATACTCTTTAGGATTATCGAAGTAATGCTTGCGCTGTGCCAGCTGTAAGCGATCTTCGGCGCTGGAATAAATAGGATAAGGTGCTTTTTGGATTGGAATAGCAAGTATGAAAGCCATCCCATTCGTATTTCAAAATAAGGAAACACAAAAAGTTTACCAATTTTCATAAGAAAATGACTTTTAATCTTTTACAAACGAGAATTACCCAATGACATTCGACCTCAATATTGGGTTTTTTGTCCGTCTGTCTGTTCGCGAATCACCGGATAACTTCTTTACAGATTTTGATGCAACTCGGCATGGTGATAGCTTATAAACCGGGTCAACATATAGTATAATTATTTACCCAGGATAAGTACGTGTTCCTGCGGGAACTATACATCAAAATTTGCGTACAAGCCCTCCGATAAACCACCTTAAGACAAATCTTGTAACGGCCGATTTTGAAATTAATTGCAAAATGCAATATGAATTGTAGCGTCTAAACACAGCGAGTTGTCGAATCGAACCCTTCGGTTGAGTTGTCATATCGACTTTTCGATTCGGTTATCGATAATCACTTTAAAATATATCTACAACTCGATAAAAATCGAATCTAATCGATTCAGTAACTTTCGAAGAGTTTAGAATCGATCCGCTGTTTCAAATTGGTGATCAATAAAGAAGATAGGCTAGGTACTCACTTCTGATACTTCTCGTTGTCCTCTCGTAGTCGATCGATTTCGGCCTTCGACTTAGAAATGTGTTCCGAGTAGAATTTCTTCTCGGCTATCAACTCCTCTTGTAATTGTCTGCGCAAAGATATTAATGACTTAATTTCCTATGTTAAACATAGGAAATTAAGTCATTAACATATTTTCAGAGAATCATGAGTAAGTCATAACGCTTACTCATGAACCTTACTCAGTTTTTTCCATATACCGCGTGGCCCAGAAAGGGTGTACTAACATTTGAACCTGCGCTTTTTAGCGTATTTTTAATCATTATAAGAAGTCACAAATTAGATGTCAATTTCAATTTTTTTATGTATATAATGTTATTTTTATTTTTCCTATTAATAAGTATATTTTTGTTTTTTTTTATGTAGATATCTTTGTATATGCGTATTGTACATAATTTATAGTAAAGAAAAATATATATTAAAAAAAAGACATACTTTACACAAACACAACTGTGATCACGTGGGTAGCCATTTTTTTTTACTGACATTCTTATTAAAATTGTTACTAACAAATGCGCTAAAGAAACGCATGATCAAATTGTAGTATACCCTTTCTGGGTCCCGCTGTATATAATGTACCTGTTAATGCCCTTCTGTGCTTCATAAGCGGTCGCCAGTTCGCCATCTTCATTGATAATGTCCACATCAGACCCGTAGTTGGATGACGCGAGCGACTTTAGATTCACCGTCTGTAAGGATATGGTTCAATTTTATATAATCATCACGTTTTAGGTAGGTACTTGGCGTTAATTATTACGCGATCAGATAAAGAATTGGATTATAAATGACGGCATATATAGCCTATTATATGCGAAAACCAATTCTTTATGTGGCTGGGTAGGATGTTGTTTCAAATTAAATAAAAAATAAAAGATATAAATAACCATGCAATGTCTGCAAAGAAAACGTGAAGGACAGAATATAAAACATTCAATATGCCCAAAAAAGTGACCAGGTGGGTTGATTTAAATCATTCGGAATCGACATCGGAAATGGATTTGAAACTTTCCGATGTTGATGTCGCTCCCGTCGAGCTTTCCGACGGAAACTTTTTGAAAAAACGATTTGGTATTGTCATCGAGATACATCGAAGATAATCAAATTCGGAAATTTTAATAGCGATTGCGGTAATCCAGTTCGGAAGTTTTCGATTCCGTTTCCGATAACGATATCGAACGGTTTAAAATAATCCCGCAGGATGAATAAATACTTCTAGGCGAGGCGTATACACCAACTATACGGTCCCACACTAAGCAACGTTTGTATTATGGGTACCGTACAATGGACTGATGGCGATCTCAGTATATAAATACTTATATAGATAATAAATGTCCACGACTCTGTTACTTATATTCGTGCTCATCACACAAAGATTGCACCCACTGGGACTTGAACCCAGGACTCTCGGCTGCAGACAGCATGGTCACTGCCAACTGCGCGAATCTAAGTATTAGCAGGACATTACTAGTTAACAAATTTATTAGATAAAAATACATTATATTTTCTTTTTATTTTAAAACAACTAGCTTTATTCGGGGAATTAATTCAAGCAGTAAATACTAGTAATTAGCTACTAGACAGGGGCTTAGCTAGTAAACACACGATCGATCAAGCCGTTCATTAGTCGGTCGGATAGGGGTCACGTTAAGCTGGCCGGGTTGTCAACCAAAATCAACCAAATTAGTGTTCTCTATACATACAAAATAGAGTTAGGAAAAGACCTAAGATAAAGTATTAGCTACTAACAGGGCCCGGAAACCGGTAAGCTTATGCAAGGGTTTTAATTGGGTTCTTGAACGACCTAACTGCTGTCAGATTTTACGTTTGGTTACCGGTTCACTTTGCTCACCTGTAGAAAAGGATTCCATGTAACACGAGGTAAGCTTGGATTCGGCTAAGTTAAACGCAAAACCCGTTCGGAATGGCTTCCCATATAATACACCTAAATCTTTCATAAACAAATATAGTTTTTTTTTTTAAATTTTGATAACAAACCCACGAAACCACTTCTTGAGTGAAAGTTAGGTTATTAAGCCGGTCTTTCGATGGGTAAGTGAGATTTTAGAGAATCCCGCTGAACGCGTTACCCCTTAAACGGCGGATCGATGAACGACTCCGGGCCCTGGCTACTAAACAGAAATAAATAAAAAAAAAGGTCATGGCAAGCAGTAACGGATGATAATGGGTTATCAACACTGTACTCACGACGTTTTTCAGAGCCTGGAACCATGGCTTCTGTTGTTGAAACAAAACATGTAACTAAGTTAGGGAGCGTTCAAGTATTACGTAACGAATTTGGCGGGAGGGGGGGGGGGGGGGGGGGTCTTCTGAAACGTTACTATGCGTTGTGTGTGCGAATGTGTTTTTTGGGGTCGAGTCACCTTCGTCCGTAGGAGAATTAAGTACCCTCGAGATACCCTACACGTGACCCTGGGTGGTGCCAACCAGGTGACAGCTCTACTGGTGGTAGGCTTCGGCCGTGGCTAGTCACCACCCATTGAACAAAGCCATGTCGCCAAGCGGCCTAGCCGTGTTCCGGCATGATGTTCGGTGTTGCCATTCATGGAAGGCGGGTCAGATCAGTTGCGCTGCATGTGCCTCTATCTACTGCCGCCTTCCTACCTAGGCAAGTATGCTCCATCGTAGATCTCATCGTCACTTACCATCAGGTGAGATCGAGATCAAATACTTGCCTATAATGTAATAAAAAAAAAATGCGTTACAGTTACAGGGGCTTTGAACTACGCGTTACGTAACATTGTTTTAACCCTTCAGAATGGTCGCGTAGAGATTTTATATTTGAGGGGGGGGGGGGGGTAAAGAAAAACGTTAGGGCACGTTACATGGGGGGAGAGGGGGGGGGTCAAATTCGGGGTCAAAAAATTGCGTTACGTAATACTCGAACGCTCCCATACTCAGTAAAGACAATTCTTAGTTAGGGTACCTACTCTAGTTTGTTGGCTATCCTGGAAGAACCCTTCAGTTGTCTATGATCTAGATCAGAGATTCCCAAACTATTATAGGCAAGAACCCCCCTTTTCCAAAATGAACTGATACCTCAGACTCCCACAGCCAAATTACTTTAAAAATCTCAATTTGTTTTCATATTGATTCAAAATAATTTCATCTTGTACGAACTTGTGCACGCTTATCGACTTGTTGAGTAAATTTACAGTGTTCTATGGAGAATATTTGTTGAATATCTATAGTAAGAATCACAATCGGAATATTTTTATTCATATTGATATGAATAATTTAGAATTAGTTTTTATTCATGTAAAACATTGGAAACCATTACGTACAGTACTTAATGGTCTACCTACGTGAATAAAGAATATTCTGATACCGATTCTATAAAGTACACGGCTAGCTTACGAATAATCTCGCACTTGACCAGCTCGTACAATAATGCAATGGATCAATGGAGAAGATAGGGCGAGAATACTAATATTTAAAATGGTAAAGTTAGTTAGTTTCTAAGTTTGGATGTAGGGACTAATCTCCAGATCTACTGTTCCGATATTGAAAATTCTTCTATACATATAAATAAAATTGGAGTGTCTGTTTGTAACATTAAAAATAACCGCTTTTTACTAAGTGCATTTGGATGTATACACGTTACCTATACCAAAACAACTTTGTTTATATTTTTTGTCCGTCTGTCTGTCTGTCTGTTTGTTCCGGCTAATCTCTGAAATGGGTGGACCAATTTTGACGGGTCTTTCACTGGCAGATAGCTGATGTAACAAGGAGTAACTTAGGCTACTTTTATTTTAGACTAGCTGTTACCCGCGACTTCGTCCGCTTTTTGTTAAATACCACGCGGACGAAGTCGCGGGTAACAGCTAGTAAAGAGTAGTATACAGCACATATACCTCGTTCTGACAGTAATAGAAGTTGCTTCGGTGTATTGGCTGATCCATAAACAATTGTTTTGATATTTTAATTCCAGTCAAAGGAAGAGTCATCATTTCAACACATTAACTGACATATCACAACAATGTTGCAGCACGCAACGTATTCCAAATCATTATATAAGCCTTCAACGACGACTACGAATCCAAAAAATATAGTTTTAATATTTTTAAACAACTATTTCTGAAATTCTCACTCCAACGCGTCACTCTCAATATAAACACGGTACACAACTGAATCGCATCTAGAATACATGATAAGTATTATGATTATTATTTTTTTTTATATAGAAAAGAAATGAATGTAATCTTGAGCAGATGATAAATAGATTAAAAGTTGTGCGTATATTTATATATTTGATTACAGCCGCCGAGAGAATACGTTCGTGACAGCTCGTGTGTTATCGTATTTCTCTCGTACGATCATGATATTGTAGTATTTTTATCACTCACATATACGCGCCGCGGACACAAAACTAAAAAAAAATGCATTTTTCCGTGATAAAAATTTGCCTATGTCAATTTCTGACCCCTAAACTACCACTACCTATGCAAAAATTCATGTCGATCCTTTGCTCTATGCAAAATTAAAACAAATCAATCCCACGTGAACCACACATTTTACCGGGATAAAAAGTAGTCTATCCTATGTGCTATTCCAAACTATAATCTATGTCTGCCAAATTTCATCCAGATCCGTTCAGCCGTTCTGGCGTGATTGAGTAACAAACATCCATCCATCCATCCAAACTTTCACATTTATAATATTAGTGGAATTAGTGGGAAGTGGGATTATAGGTATTATGTATATAAAATTACTCATTCCTTTTTACTTTTCATTAGTGTATCTAGAAGCTCAAAAAGATTGTTGCTTCTTCTTCTTCTTTTTTTACGAAATGATAATGAATATGAATATGGCCACACCCACAACTTAGCGGGTATGTTGCCAATGTCAAGTAATTAATAGCAATAACACATTCAATAAATACACATTATAAATAAAATAATGGATGTGACATGATGATATGAAAATGGCGACCAGATTGTTGTTTATATTTTTTGGATTCGTGTTATATTTTATCTGCACCCGTTATCAATGATAAGGCGTGTCAACAGATCGCTTTCAGATAGACGCGTCCGTTACGACATCTAGCATACAACACTGATTACTTTTTCGTTCACAAAAACAGAAAAAAAAATCTTCATTTAGTTCCAGAGACGTTCGAAGTGGCACTTCAAACCGGCACAAAAATAGTTATCATTTAGTACCGTAATTCTAGTCTAGTGGTAATATTATGTCAATGTACTAAGAATATAGGGTACATTTAATTATTAACCGACTTCAAAAAGGAGGAGGTTCTCAATTCGGTTGTATTTTTTCTATGACGATTGGGGATAATGCGCGGGCGCAGCCGCGGGCAAAAGCTAGTATGGATTAAATACGTCACATACCTGGTTCGTGAGAACACTCTTCAATTGTATACACTCATCTCTTCGTCTGTCCAGCTCCTTCTGCATTATATTCATTTGTTCTGTTGAAGATATCAAAATGGAAGTGTTAAGTTTAGGATACATTTAGTTTTGGTCTTCAAACAATATATTTTTCAGCTATATAAGCGAGATTACGGACAAATATCCTGAGTTACAGTGACAGGAAAAGCTAGATGGCTATAAATATATATCGTTAAGTACATAACTAAATGTATCTGAATGTGGCGGAAATAAATAAATAAAGAAATGAATTAATAAATGAATGAGTGAATGAATGCATGCATGCATGAATGAATTAATGGATGGATAAATGAATGGAATGGATGAATGGAGAATTGATGGATGGATGAATAGATGAAAATGAATGAATGGATGAATTAATGAATAAAAAAAGAAATAAAAAAAGACTGTTATCTAGAAATTGGACTTCTACAAGTGAAAGCTCTCGATTATGGCTATGTTACGTTTGGGTTCCGTTACGATCACATCTTATAATCCCATATGAAAGCTATTTCTTCTTCCATTACGAAATTAAATGCGATGAAATAAAATGGATATGAATATGGCCTCACCCACAACTTAGCGGGTATTTAGCCAGTGTCGTAAGTAATTAATAGCAATATCAATTCAAAAAATGACGATGACATGAAATAATGACCATTTTTACGTAATGATTTGCAGACGAACAAAGTCAACATATTTTTTTTTGTGTTTTTTCTTCTATTTAAGCTTAGATCGTGATATAGTTTTCACAATTGTAACCAACCTTCGCCTCCTGTAAACGTTATGACATTATCATTATATATTATCTATACTAATATTATAAATGTGAAAGTTTGGATGGATGGATAGATGGATGGATGTTTGTTACTCTTTCACGCCCGAACGGCTGAACGGATCTGGATGAAATTTGGCACATAGATAGATTATAGTCTGGAATAGCACATAGGCTAGGCTAGGCTTTTTATCCCGGTAAAATGTATGGTTCCCGTGGGATAGATGTTTTAATTTTTCATACTTTTTATCGCGGGTAACACCGCCGGGCGCAGCTAGTATAATATATATCTGTGTATGTACACACATACACATACGATGGGTTTATACATAATACATTATATGAATATACAGGCTGATTCGGAAAAGGTATACTACCTTTGAACCTGGCCTTCAGAATTCCGATGTCAATTTAAAGAACAAAAATGTTTCCAACGAAATAACAATTGCAATGCTTTGTAAGTGAATACAAGAAGCACATGTTTATAGGTTAGTATACCCTTTCTGCATCATACTGTATATATTTAAAAAAAACACAGATTCGGCGAAAGACGCCTATAGGAATTAACACAATGGACCATTTAGTAGGGATTACATGATTAGGCGCCAGACCGCAGCTCTCCAGGTCATTCTGGTTCTCCATCTCCAACTCCTGGTATTCTTGTAGCAGCCACTCACCAATAACCTCCTCAGCAGCACGGAGTCCCCGGCGGCCTGCAGCCAGTCCAGATACTCCCGAAGCTGCTCATTCTCCATCTCCAACTCCTGGTATTCTCATAGCAGCCACTCACCAATAACCTCCTTGGTCAGCAGCACGGAGTCCCCGGCGGCCCGCAGCCGGTCCAGATGCTCCCGCAGCTTCTTGTTCTCCATTTCCAACTCTTCGAGCTTGTATCTGTCGATGTTCGGGTTCGTTGGAGCAGACGAGTGGCGGTCTGTTGGGATCGTTATTGCACTTTGTAATTTAATATTACAAAGGTATAGAGTTCATATTGGAAGGTATTATACAGAGTAAATTTTTCGAGTAAGCGTTGATGGCCAACTCTGAAACTATAGAAATGGCGAGAAATGCTTAAAGGACTCTTGAGAGTTCATTTGATGGAAACCAAAACTGAATCTTTCGATTTAAAAAAAATATTTTCCCAAACAAAGACTTGAATCCCATGATTTTGAGGAAAATACATGAACCATATACCTATTTGACTAGGAACATTATTTTTTCAACTTCTCCCGTCCTGTTCTTATTTTACATATCATGCATAAGAATGAAAGGGACGGGAAAGGGACATGCTTTCGCGATGACATTAGGAGTTCCTGCTTACTCTACAGGTGGGTTATTTTAAATCATTCGGAATCGACATCGGAAACGGATTTGAAACTTTCCGATGTTGGTGTCGCTACCGACGAGCATTCCGACGGAGACTTTTTGAAAAACGATTTGGTATTGTCTTTAAGACACATCTAAGATAATCAAATTCGGAAATTTTAATAGCGATTGCGGTAATCCAACTCGGAAGATTTCGATTCCGTTTCCGATATCGATTTCGAATGGTTTAAAATAACCCCGCAGGTGTGGTAATGGTTAGTAGGAAGTTCTTACTCATCAGTCGGTCTTCAAGGTCGGCGGCTCGCTTGGTAGTCCTGGACAGTTCGCTCTGCAACGCTGATATCCTATTCCGCATGCGCAGAACGAGCCCGGCGTCGGCGATCTATGACAACAGTTAAATTATATCTAAGTAGTACCTATTTGATTTTACATATTTTTTTGTTGGAATACAGATTTTTAATATATTATGATCCTACTAATATCATAAATGTGAAAGTTTGGATGGATGAATGTTTGTTACTCAATCACGCCACGAACGGCTTAACGGATCTGGATGAAATTTGGCACAGAGGTAGATTATAGTCTGGAATAGCACATAGGCTACTTTTTATCCCGGTAAAATGTATGGTTCCCGTGGGATAGATTTGTTTTAGTTTTTCATACTTTCATACTTTCTTTCATACTTTCGGGTAACACCGCAGGGCGCAGCTAGTAATTATATATATTTGAGGTTTATTCAATACTAGCTGTACCTGGTACTTCGTACGAGAGTCAAATTATTCCGACGGAATCCTTTAATATTTTTTCGTAGATCTGTCACAGTTTTGGTAGAACGCTTGCGGTAACGGGGATCGCAAGTTCAAACCCCGGCTCGCACCTCTGGGATTTCTGAATTTCATGTACGAATCTCATTTTCAACCATGATTATCACTTGCTAAACGGTGAAGGAAAACATCGCGAGGAAATCTGCACGTCTGAGAGAACCCCTCGAAAGACGTGTGAAGTCCACCAACCCGCACTGGGCCAGCGTGGTGGACTATGGCCTAATCCACCTCGCATTGAGGGGAGGCCCGTGCCCAACAGTGGGACATTAAAAGGGCTGGTATTATAACCTACCGGCGTCGGTCCGTTGTGGGAGCCCGCGGACCAGTTGACAGCCTCCAGGGCTGGCCGGGTACTCTCCACGGATCTGACTGACCCGTAACCGTAATCCTAGACACAATATTAAAAAAATATATTAACATTTGACGACGTGATTAGCGCAGTTGGTAGTGAAAGATCTTTTTCAAAAAAAGCAACTATGGAGTTTCTCGCCCGTTCTTCTACATAGGAACGGCATTCCGAACGGGTGGTAAAGTTGTAGCTTAGCATTTTGTAACTTTTGACGATTCATAAGTACTGTACTTAATGGTCTACGTGAATGAAAAATATTCTGATTCTGACATGATTTCTTGTGCCGAGGGTCCTGGGTTAGAATTCTGGTAGGGACATACTTTGTGTGATGAGCACGAATGTTTGTACGCGTGTGATATCACCGGTCACCCCTACTAGTTCTACACGACATCTTTTGGCTTGGGTTGGCTTGGGTTGGGGGGATTCTAGAGCCATACTGCCCCAATATTTAAAAAAAAATCGCTAAAATCACATTTTATTTTATATTAAATTTTATTTTATGGGCCAGACTGTATGTTGGTGTGTCAATTTGGCTCACAATGGGACGCAGCTGGGCCTGAGGTTTGTGTATTTTGGGTAACCCATACAGCTTTGGTGGTTTTGCGCAGGAAGGTATCAGTGATTTGACGTCTAGATTCAATGCTTCGGAGTGTCCTTTTACAAATGCACTTAGAGTGCCAAGGTTCAAGGCTTAGTATACCCTTTCTGAGTCACCCTGTACTTACGTCTTCAACAGTCGTTTCTTGCTGTGAATTGTTGCTGGCGTCTGAGAGAGACCTCTTGTGCTCCTTCGGCGCTGGAGCCCTGTGTATGAAAAAATATTAATGCCAGACTAGCCTTTCCCAAAGTGGGCGATAACGCCCCCTTGTGGGCGCTGCAGGCGTAAAGGGGGGCGGTAAGAGACCCAGAAAAAAAATAGGGGCGTTGTGTAGAGGCTTACAATAATTAATTTAATTTGAAGTTATAGTGGTTTTTAAGTAGGTGAAAAAATGGGGGCGCTAAAAAATAATTCATTCTCAAAGTGGGCAGTAGACAAAATATGTTTGGGAGCCCCTGGCCAGACGAACCCACCACTGCATGGTCCCAAACCAAGAAACACTTGTATTATGGGTACCGTACAATGGACCGGATATGGTTCTAGTACCACCCAGACCATGGCTAATTACTAAAAAGTAATTAACTGCAGCTGGCCTGACCTAAGACCATTCATCCAACGATGATAGCTTAGCCCGAGTGAACGGGCGGTAATCTTAGCATATAATCTGGTTACATTTTTGACGATCCATCAATACTGTATTTGTTAACATAAATAAAAAACAAACAACAAAGCAGTGACAGCCATGTTGGTAGAACGGTATAGACAAACTTTTTAATCGCGGGTAACACTGCCGGGCGCAGCTAGTGGTTTATAAATGGAATGCTTAAGAGAAAGAGAGGCAATACACTGAAGCCAATGAGATAAAGGAGGATGTAATACCTTTGTAATGTGTCAATCCTCTCCTGCAGCTCGTACTGGGAGGACAAGAGCTTCTGTCTGCTCTGTCGCTCAGCTTCCAATTCAGCGTTCAGAGATCTCTTCTCTTGTTCGTGTTGTTTGTCGCGCTCTGAAGCAAACATATAGATGATTCTTCCACAATATAAGGTTTTAAATGGTGAATGACTGGTTTGTTATAATAACTAATAATGTCTATGCACATCTCACGTTTCGTGAACGTAAAAACCAAAATATAAACGCGATAAAATCCTCAAAATTTGTTTTATTTCAATGAGTAATATGTCTGTTAATACCTTTAGTTAACTATAAGACAAACCTTTCCAAAACTGTGCCCTCGATTCGAACTCTTGAGACCAAACCACGAAGGTTTCATGGGGTTTCTCCTCATAGCAGTCATTACCCTCTCCGTTTTCATCATACGAATCATTCCCCAAGACATGCTTGTCATAATCTTTCTCCTTAACAGTCTCATCATAGAAATCATTCACGTTTCCATTCGGCTCATGGGAATCCCTGTTATTTTTGTCCAATATTTCGGTAACCATTTTGTTAATAATTAACTGCATTAATTAACTTTGTTATTATTATAACTACACGTTAAAATGGTCGTCGTATGAAAGAGTCCGAGTTATAGTTGTTGGAAACGTTTTTTAATAGATATACCCTCAAATTTATTGAGAGTTATTGCCATTAAAATGCACTATATACTATCAAAAGTTCGTTATAACGCCATTATAACTGTATAAATTTGGGGTAAGAAACTTAGCACACCCAACACAATTAATTAACACACAAAATGGATTAAGAAAAACTATCAGCTTAATACTCAAATGAGAATATTTGAGAGTTGTGTATAAAATATCAGTTCCGTAGAATTATTCTTTCAGTAAATGTCAAAATTATATAGATTTGAGAAGTATGAAGATCAGATCGTCTCAAACAATTAATTACTTCAATATTTTAGTGCCGTTTGAGTTGGTTTTCATTGGTGACACTGTTAGCATAGTTGCTTTTGAATCCCAGTTAGTTAGTTAACGGAGTCATTTTGCTTCACTTTGATAATTAACACAATTTCTCTACCACTAATGCTTAACTTTTCACTCCGGGAATTATCGTCTCATACTCGAAATTCTATTCAACTAATCGTTCTACTAGTTGGCCTGCAAGTTTATGGAATGAACCTACATTTAATATTCCTCGTAAACATGATAAGACCGTATGCCATAGCGGACTTGTTATCGGAGGAAAAACTAATTAAGGAATCATTGTTATCAGTACTTTGTGTATCTGTTATCAATTGTTATATTATGGTTATCGATTATCAATACTCGTATGTGCATCGACTCGTATCGATCATCAATTATACAGTGTGGTGTAGACAGCGTATATAATATTTTTTTTAACTTTGTCTGTTTGCATTATATAGTAGGTATAGGACCAAACAGTTGGTGTGTTTGTCGGGCGATACTTATCATTGATTATACTGATGGCCTATGGAACTAAATTAGATAAGAATTTAAAAAATACCAATTGATTCCGATTCAGATACGTTCAAATTGACTATTGCATTAAAAACCACAAACAACTAAAAGATAAATAAAAGAACACAATTCATGGCATTTCATTTCCTAAAGAATGAAGATGAAGTCGAACCATGAGCTATGAACTTTAAAACCCCAATTAAAATCGGTCCAGTAGATTTTCATTGACACTCAATCAACACTCAATTAGTATAATTTTACTGAATAAGCTCGCGTCAATATTAAAGCAACAATAGTAATGTCGTCATCGGTCATTACAAGTAAAAATAAACATCCAATATATTCGCAATAGTTCGGTAAAAGCAGGAGAGAATGAGTTCGAGCTCTTTCTCTGTCGCACACACGCTGATTTACAGCTGTGACGTCACAGTCCTGCAACTTAAGTTTTTCCTCTTTATGATTAAAATATTGGTTGATTTTCGAGTTATTTCGAGATTTACGTGTGTTAAACTCCACCCTGCACTTCGCAAATGTAAACGTGATTCTGAACAAGGTGTGGTTCCGAAACCTCAGGCCAGTGGACCATAGTGATGGTTTTAAGCGCTAAATCTAGGAAGTAGTACATTGATATCGTTGCTTGTGCGATCGTAAGCTGTATAACTATCCTTACCTTCCATAGACAACTCATAATGCTCTTTGGTGCTTCTTAATTCAATCGCCAGCTTTTCACTTTCTCCTTCCCACGCTGCTCTGTCTTCTTTATACTTCTGATCGATTGATATCTTCTCTTGTAACAGCCGTTTGTTGCTGTCCCTCTCGCTCGTCAGCTCAGCCTGCAGCGCGGCTATAAGGCTGTCCTTGTCTTCGATTCCTGATCTTAAAGTCTTTGCTTCGGATTCTACGTGCTTTAGTGTTTCCAGTTTGGTTCTGTGGACGAAATTAACAAGAATTAATATTATATTTTATATCTTTCATCGCACGGGCTATACCCGGATCTTTGGAAGGCTTGCGCGGGGACATGGGTCCAACTAAAAAGTTATGCATATTCTAACATAAAAAACGTACCTACGTGTCGTATCGAGAACCTCTTTTTTGCGTCGGTTAAAAAGGGTACTCACTTCAAGTCTGCTATCTGTTGCAGCAAGGGTTCGATTCCCTTGGCCTTCCCCATGGCGTCCCCCAGCCGCTGCTGCAGGCTGATGATCTTGTTCTCCAGGCCCTTGTTGAGGGTCTTGACGTGGTCCAGGCTGCGAGCCTCGATGCGCAGGCGCTTGTACTGGCGGCGCGCGAGGAAGCGACGGACCTGTGCCAAGGAAATTACATGTATACATCTATACAAATAAATAAAATTGGAGTGTCTGTTTGCAATATTAAAATAACCGCTTTTTACTAAGTGCATTTGGATGTATACACGGTACATATACCAAAACAACATTTTTAACTATTTTTGTCTGTCTGTCTGTTTGTTCCGGCTAATCTCTGGAGTGTCTGGACCGATTTTGACTGGAATTTCACTGGCAGTTAGCTGATGTAACAAGGAGTAACTTGGGCTACTTTTATTTTAGAAAATCTTTTTTGTTAAATACCACGCGGACGAAGTCGCGGGTAACAGCTAGTAAATAAAATAAGATAGAAAAAGAAATACTCACAGAAGCTTGAGCGATAATTATCTGTCTTCTGATCTTCTGGACGCGTTTCCGCGCGAGATAACCGCGAGCGTATCTCTGTATCGTTATAATCTGGAAAAAAAAACATCTGGGTGTAAGTGGCTTCGTACAGAATACTGAAATATACATGAAATAACAAAAAAACTAAAATATACTTATACTACAATAATACTATAATTACTGTTACCATAGATTCGACTCATCATTCTGGACCCGCTATAGTTGGAGTTTTTTTTAAGACCAGCGGCTTTCCACTGACCAGCCATTCAACTGCCATTAAACTATTTCGTATTCTGTACTTCAGTCGCGTATCAATATAATGTAGCTAAGTAATATTCTACTCGTTATCTGACGTTTCTAGCAGTCGACACACAACCATTGACCCTGAAATGAGACTCCATCGAGACGACATTAAAGTTTTAGCAGAATAGCCAATCTGTCACAGTCGTAATGGAACCTCAATAGTGTGTCGCTGGAATAGGAATCGTATGTCATTGTATTTAAATTATCTGAATTGAGCCCCTTATATATTGATAGCCCCTTATATTTTGGGGTCGAGTCACCTTCGTCCGTAGGAGAATTAAGTACCCTCGAGATACCCTACACGTGACCCTGGGTGGTGCCAACCAGGTGACAACTCTACTGGTGGTAGGCTTCGGCCGTGGCTAGTCACCACCCACTGAACAAAGCCATGTCGCCAAGCGGCCTAGCCGTGTTCCGGCATGATGTTCGGTGCTGCCATTCATGGATGGCGGGTCAGATCAGTTGCGCTGCATGTGCCTAGTGAATGTAGCGTCTCGATCTACTGCCGCCTTCCTACCTAGGCAAGTATGCTCCATCGTAGATCTCATCGTCACTTACCATCAGGTGAGATTGAGATCAAATACTTGCCTATAAGGTAATAAAAAAAAAAAAAAAAAAAAAAGATATGATATCATACTCACAGCTTTGAGCGCCCTCTTGTCCTTGTAGATCTTTCGTGCGAGGTAGCCGCGCGCGCGCGCCTGCAGGCGGACGGCCAGCCCGCGCACGCGCAGGTAGCGGCGCCGCGCCAGCCAGCCGCGGATGTTGCGCTGCAGCTTGATGGCGGCGCGGTTGCGACGAATATGCTGCGCTTTGCTGATGGTCATAAGGTTCTTATTGTAATCTAAGAGGAAACGCGGTTCCCAAGAGATTTGATATCTAGGTATCAGAATCAGAATATTTTTTATTCATGTAAACCAGAGGTTCTAAGACTCATAGACCGCTTTCAAAATTTAGCTGGTTCCGGTGAACCCCAGCCAGTGCAGCTACATTTCTACCATATTCCCGAAACTCGACAAAAAATTTGAAGCTTAGATCTATCTGTATACTATATATAATGTAGACCCCCGTCGAGTCTCCCGTGGACCCTTGGGGGTCCACCTGGACCACTTTGACAACTAATTATCTATCTATCAGCCGATATACACGTCCACTGCTGGACACAGGCCTCCCCCAACGACTTCCACACATCCCGGTCCTCCGCCACTCGCATCCACCGGCTTCGTGCTACGCGTGTGATGTCATCGCTCCACCTTGTGGGGGCCGTCCTACACTTCGTTTTCCGATTCGTGGTCGCGATTCTAGAACCTTTCTGCCCCAACGGCCATCGGTTCTGCGAGCTATGTGCCCAGCCCATTGCCACTTCAACTTGGATGGATGCTAATAAGGTTCTTATTGTAATTTAGGAAACGCGGTCCCCGAGAGATATTATGTATAGGTATTAAAATCAGAAAAAAAAAAATCATGTAAACCAGAGGTTCCAAGACTCATAGACCGCTTTCAAAATTTAGCTGGTTCCGGTGAACCCCAGCCAGTGCAGCTACGTTTCTACCATATTCCAAAAACTAAAGAAGAAATGTGAAGATTAGATCTAACTATGGAAATAATAATGAACCGCATGGGCCAAATTTTTTACACTGCTAAGCAGTACATTGTTGTTGGTATGTGAGAACACTGTAGGAACGGCTAAGCGGACTTTAGTACTTGGCCAAAAAAGAACAAATTGTAAACGACGACACTGGCCGAAATGGCCACATTTACAACCGACGAAAAATAGTGGGTATTTGCTTGTTTTTTAAGATGTTTAATGCAAAGAAAATGTGTTAAGATGGAAGGCAACTGACCGGCGGGCCAGGTACCCCCGGGCGCGCGCCTGCAGGCCGCGGAGGGCGCGGACCAGACGCAGGTACTTGCGGCGCGCCACGAAGCGCCGCACGCAGCTCTGCACGCGCACGCAGCACGCGCGCTGGATGTCCGCGCGGACCTTCTCCAGGTACGCCACCTGCCGACCATAACAGACAATTAATAACTTCATAGGAACAGATAACAAAGGTATAAGAACATGACATCAAACATACATCGTAGATCTCATCGTCACTTACCATCAGGTGAGATTGAGATCAAATACTTGCCTATAATGTAATAAAAAATAAAATAAAAAAATACCATCGGAACAGATAACAAAGGAATAACAATATGAATATGTATATAATGATATGAATATAATATAATATAATAAAAAAGGAATATGAATAAGTCGGGAGTGAACCTACCTACCTAGGCAAGTATGCTCCATCGTAGATCTCATCGTCACTTACCATCGGGTGAGATCGAGATCAAATACGTGCCTATAATGTATTTTTTTTTTTTGCCATACGAACACACCAACTATACGGTCCCACTTTAAGCTTAACGCTTGTGTTATGGGTACCGTACGATGGACTGAGGGCGAACTCAGTATATATTACTTATATACATATTAAACATCCACGACTCGGGCACAAACATTCGTGCTCATCACACAAAGCTTGTGTCCCTACCAGGATTCGAACCCGGGACCCTCGGCGCAGAAAGCAGAGTTACTACCACTGCGCTAATCAGGTCGTCGTCAGATCAGATAACAAAGGAATAAGAATATAAATATGATATTTTTTTTTTTATGGGACTAGGCCCGCCACACACTCCCACCACTGCTACTCCTGTAAGCCAGGATCTACAGTGGTGTCCAATGAAGACACCGAGGTTTGACCCTCGGCAAGTCCCGGGATAAAGTTAATTGTCTTGGAACCCGCACGAAATTAATCGAAAAATAAATAGGAGGAGTTGGAAGAAAATTATCCCCTTCCCTCCATTGCAAAGCGGGAGACAAAAAGATCTCCGTGGTGCCTTACACCTGGAATTAGTCCAGCTGTAAGAGTCTTACTTCTGTGGACATTTGTCTACCAGATAAATATGATATAATAAATATATAGAATAATCTCTATAGATAGAATAATCTCGCTCTTGTCGTGCCGTTGAACTACATATCACTAAAATTAATGTCAACCTGTCCCTAAAGTATAGTTACCTGACCGGCTCTGAAGAATATCTTGGTGGCTCCGAACTGGTACTTGTCGGGATCTTTCAAGTGGCGCGCCAGGATCTTGCCGCACGTCGCTTTGATGTTGCCGCGATCTATCTCCTTGTGTAGGCACAGCAGACGGTATCTGGTGGTATGAACGACAATAGCATTTTAATAATAAATCATAAACTATTTTGCGGAATCACGTCGGGGTGACCAAATTAGCGGAAAAGGGAAGATCTTCCAGCCAGGGCCCCGAGTCTGCTAACACAATCGATTCATAATCGAACAGCAACCGCATAGTGACTGTCACTTTTGACAGATATCCCATACAATATCTGTCAAAAGTGACGGTTACTATGCGGGTTGCTGTTCGATTATGAATCGATTGTGTTAGCAGACTTGGGGCCCAGGCGGGTGGTATGGCTGGCGGGGCGGCCGCTATGCCCCGACGGCTATTGTCGGGATCTTGTATATATGTTACGTGCTCCGAAGACTCTCATAGCGCGTTGCAGGATTGTATGAAGGATTGTAAATTGTTCTGAATGCGTCTGCAGCGCCATCTGTGTAGTTTGTGGCGCGGTTGAAGAGGTCGCTACAATTTTTTTTTTCCAACAAAAAGACAATTGATTTTTTTATCCTATTATATCCAAATTCTAACTTTATATACTGATTAACGCGGTAAATAAGCGCAAGTGCAATACATACTCGTAGTATACCCTTTCTGAGTCACCGTGTAGATATACAAACACGCTTATCACACAAAGATTGCACCCACCGGGAGTGGAACCCTGGCCTCTCAGTACAGAGAGCAGGGTCACCACAACTGTGCCGATCGTCCCCCAGATTATGTATCTTGCCTAGCTTAGCGACAGCAAGAATCTCGCAATATTCGCTTTCAAATCGCAGATTTGTATGACGTCGCAGCGCTACGTAATACGAATTAACAAATTAAAAGCAAATATTGCGCGATTATTGTTCTAGCGATAACAATAATCGCGCAATATTTGCTTGCTATTGCAAGTTACGTAATCAGGGGACCGGTTGTCAGATATTACGTCTATATTACCTATGGAAGAAGTCCTGGTACAGCCATCTGGAGGGGAAGCCGGCAGCCGATATTCTGATCGTCTCCAACACACCGCAAGCCCTGTAGCATAGATAAGGGCAACAATAGAAGTGTACAATATTTTAACAGGTCCAACAGTAGGTTATTGTTAGCTTCATCTAGTGTTCTCAAAACGCTTACTTTAACGAACACTAGATGGCGCTAGCAAAGACGAATAGCACTTCTGTCACTGTCACTTTAATGCATAAGTCAAACCAAGAGACTATTAGTTCTGTGTAAGACCATAGACAAACTGTATTCTTCTGTGAGATATAAAAAAGTTAATTGAATACACTATAGACAGCAAAGACTCAGCAACGCAGCAGGCGACTAATAGCGTTTAGGTTTTAATTCAAGATTTTGATTTTGCAGATTTGTTTGCTGACTTTGGCTTATATTTCTACTAGATGCGCCCGGCGGTGTTACCCGCGATAAAAAGTATGAAAAATTAAAACACCTATCCCACGGGAACCATACATTTTACCGGGATAAAAAGTAGCCTATGTGTTATTCCAGACTATAATCTATCTCTGTGCCAAATTTCATCCAGATCCGTTCAGCCGTTCGGGCGTGAAAGAGTAACAAACATCCATCCATCCAAACTTTCACATTTATAATATTAGTATAGATGACTTTGACTTGTAATTTAGATATTACAGATTTTGTTCAAGGACTTGATGACAACGAATATCATTAAATATGATGAAGTATAAAGATGATATGACTATTTATTGGATTTGACTCATAATTTACGAAAGACATTATTATAACAAATTTTACGGAAGAAATAACCAAACGGAAGACTAGGCTGTATGGTCAATAGACTATAGCCTGCCTGAAAGGGCGAAAAAAAAAAAAAAGCAGCAGGCGACCGGCGTGCTGGCAGCCGATCAGTTATAAAGACAACATTCCCAAAGATACAAATCAAATAATTAGATATTTCAAAAATGACACCCTGTATTGAGCGCACGGCCAAACGCTACTGGTTCGCCATATTAAAAAAAAAAGTAATTAAACCTAATTTACACAATTATTTTATACATAATTATAGTGTAAAATATTTTATATACAGGCTGTAACAAAATGATGAAATAATATTTAAGGAGATCAACGTACTCATAAAAGCGAACTAGTTTTCTTAAGGAACATAGATCGAAATAATAATAAAAAGATCGTTCAAACTGTGAAAGATCATTTTAGTTGCAACTTTGGACAACCCTGCGGTGTAAAGCATGCATAGGCGAAAGCATTGTAACGGAGAAGGTATTGTCCAGATGTGGGCGGCAGGGCTTATAAATACGCACGGTCTACAGCGTAGGGTTGTCGAAAATATACAATTAAACAATATAAAGTGTTAATGATGTTTTAAATATTCGAACCCATCTCTTGTAGGTTTTATGAGTTCATACGCATAGTCTACAGCGTAGGGTTGTCGAAAATAGACAAAAGTGTTTATAACGTTTTAAATATTCGAAACCTTAAGGTGCCTTGTTCGGTTTTATGACTACATTCATGCTTATAAATATTATTTCCTATTTTTGTAACACCATGTACGTCAACTGTGCCAGTCGGATTTTGGAAGTTAGTTTTTTTTTAATTGTGCTAGTTATCGTACCAATCTTACCTCAGTTGACTGACAGCCCTGGCTGGTTCAAATTTAAACGGCTGCTTAGTATCGTTGGGTTTGATACATCGCACGTAGTGAGGAGTGGTGGCAGACAGGGTTGCCATAAGTGCTGAAAGCGATGCCCTGAACTGAAAGCCGACGGTCTGCTTGTGGCTGGCAGAGCGACGGGGCGGTTGCTGCAAAAGAACATGGTTAGAAGACCTCGGTCTACTGAATAGACCGAGCTTATAATGTTTTTAATTAGTCTATCTTAGATCGATCTGCTGGTTCGTCTTCGCAAAATACCATGGTCTACTCAGTAGACCGAGCGGAAAATTGATTCAGTAAGCTTAGTAATAAATAAAGATTGATCACCAGATTGGTCTTTTAAAAATCACTTGGTCTTCTGAAAATATTAATTGGTCTTTTTATAGACTACGCTGAAAATGGTTTCGGAAAGTCTACTCGCAATTATAGATCGATCTGCTGGTTATTCATCTCAAAAGACCATGGTATACTCAGGAAACTGAGCTCAAATATACTTACAGTGAGACTAGTGAGAGGCACAGAAGGCATAGTTCTCCTCTTCGATGGTGGGGGGAGCGTGTTGGAGTGGTCTACTGGTTTTTCCGCCAGCATCTCGTGCACCAACCGGCAGCTGGTCGAAGACCTGATACATTCTAGCTGTTCCTCGGATACTGTGTCTCTATTTTTCTCCAAGAAACCACCAGACTGGTACTCCACGTTGTCGGCGAAATGTTTTATTATGAAGGCTGTGGGACAAAAGATAGAGTCAGATTTACAATGTGCTCATAAACTCTATCTTAACTTTTTTTTGTGATATACACGGCTATAAAAAAAAATGTTAAAAAAAAAGACAAGCCTGCTGAGTTTCTTGTGAAAAAAACATTGTAAATGACAATTTGTAAGTGCCTCCCGTAAGCCGATACGAAATAAATTATTGGACTTTGACTTTGACGAAAGCTGTAAATTACATTATAGGCAAGTATTTGATCTCGATCTCACCTGATGGTAAGTGACGATGAGATCTACGATGGAGCATACTTGCCTAGGTAGGAAGGCGGCAGTAGATCGAGACGCTACATTCACTAGGCACATGCAGCGCAACTGATCTGACCCGCCATCCATGAATGGCAGTACCGAACATCATGCCGGAACACGGCTAGGCGCTTGGCGACATGGCTTTGTTCAGTGGGTGGTGACTAGCCACGGCCGAAGCCTACCAGTACAGTACTTATGAATCGTCAAAAGTTACAAAAACATTATGCTACTGTTTTACCACCCGTTCGGAATGCCGTTCCTATGTAGAAGAACGGGCGAGAAACTCCATGGCGCGCATGAAGCGCGATAAAATCCGAAAAATTAGTTTTATTATCAAGACATTTTACCCGACACTAGCAAAGGTGGCTCTATATTGTAGCCGACTGCCGACAACAACACAAAAGTGGCTCTATATTGTAGCCGACTGCCGACAACAACACAAAAGTGGCTCTATATTGTAGCCGACTGCCGACAACAACACAAAAGTGGCTCTATATTGTAGCCGACTGCCGACAACAACACAAAAGTGGCTCTATATTGTAGCCGACTGCCGACAACAACACAAAAGTGGCTCTATATTGTAGCCGACTGCCGACAACAACACAAAAGTGGCTCTATATTGTAGCCGACTGCCGACAACAACACAAAAGTGGCTCTATATTGTAGCCGACTGCCGACAACAACACAAAAGTGGCTCTATATTGTAGCCGACTGCCGACAACAACACAAAAGTGGCTCTATATTGTAGCCGACTGCCAACAACAACACAGAAGAAGAAGTAACAACTAAATATGAGGGTACCCCCGTCAAACTATGGCACTAGGACGTCAACCACCTCAGTCCTCCCGTGACCATGGTCGCTGTAAAGCAGCCGAAACGTCGGGAACGTAAAATAAAAAATAAACCGCGATAAAATCCTTAAGATTAGTTTTATTTCAAAGAAGAAGAAGTCAGTAAGTGAGTCCTCACCAGCGTTCCCGAACCGGGGCTTCATGAAGTGCGGGTAGGCGGCGCAGGCCTGGTGCAGCTTGGCCGCGAAGCCGGCGTCGCTGCCCTGCGGCACCCGGCACTGCTCGTCCAGCAGCGCCAGGATACCCAGCCGCTCCTCGATCAGGTCGATGCACGGCTGGTTGTCGTAGAACTCTATCATCTCCCATGATATCTCTTCCTGGGTGTGAGGATGGGAGAATTACGGTCAAATCCATACTCTGTACAAATAAATAAAATTGGAGCGTCTGTTTGTAATATTAAAATAACCGCATTTTACTAAGTGCATTTGGATGTTTACACGGTACATATACCAAAAAAACATTTTTTCCTCATAGTAACTGTCACTTTTGACAGATATCCCATACAATATCTGTCAAAAGTGACAGTTACTATGCGGTTGCTGTTCTATTATAAATCGATTGTGTTAGCAGACTTGGGGCCCCGCTAAGTTGTGGGTCAGGCCATATTCATATCCATTTTATTTCATCGCATCTCATTTCGTAAAGAAAGAAGAAGAAGATTGACCGAGGCGAGGCCACACCCACCGCGATGACGTCAGGACTTCTTTAAGTACGTAACTCACTTTTATATACTCATCCTGCTCTAACTTGAACACGTGCGAGTTGAACTGCTGCTGGAGCTTCTCGTTCGCATAGTTGATGCAGAACTGCTCGAAGGAATTGATCTCGAAGGTCTCGAAGCCGTATATATCAAGCACACCTAAAGAATAACATACCATTAGTAAATTCATAGACTATATAAAGTTTAGTGCGGTTTGGGGGACTTCGCACGACTTAGATGTTTGTTAGCAAGTGAGAATGAAATTGGCAATTGAGGGTTTGAACCTTCACATCTTTTTTTTTTTTTATACATTATAGGCAAGTATTTGATCTCGATCTCACCTGATGGTAAGTGATGATGAGATCTACGATGGAGCATACTTGCCTAGGTAGGAAGGCGGCAGTAGATCGAGACGCTACATTCACTAGGCACATGCAGCGCAGCTGATCTGACCCGCCATCCATGAATGGCAACACCGAACATCATGCCGGAACACGGCTAGGCCGCTTGGCGACATGGCTTTGTTCAGTGGGTGGTGACTAGCCACGGCCGAAGCCTACCACCAGTAGAGTTGTCACCTGGTTGGCACCACCCAGGGTCACGTGTAGGGTATCTCGAGGGTACTTAATTCTCCTACGGACGAAGGTGACTCGACCCCAAAAATCTTGAAGCTAACGTTCTACCAACTTAGCTGTTACTGCTATTCATTTTGTTGTATATTATTATTCAAACCTACCTAGCCCTTCCTACATTGTTCTCACATACCCATAACAATGTACTACTCAAAAATATATAATTTCTTTATAATAAAAAAAACAGCCATGGAGTTCCTCGCCCGTTCTTCTCCATAGGAACGGCATTCCGAACGGTCGGTTGAAACTAAGCAGCAGATTTATGACGATTCATAAGTTATGGAATGGTTTAAATGAAAAAAAAAACCCGTCTTCAAAAAACTATAAAGCATAAATTATCGAATTTAAAAATGTACCTTGTCTAACTAAATCAAATATTTAACGAATGTTGATCCGGTGATCCCATTATCAGAACTATGTTTTGATACGACCAATTTGGAAGGGCTGGGCATTTCCTCGCTCAGGGAGTAGCTTCGCCTATTCAGCGAGGAAATGCAGCCAGCGTCTTGGGCACGCTACCGCATGGGCCACATTTTGTAAATATTAAGTAGCTTATCTATTCTCTTTTTAATTTATATTAGTTTTGTATAATAACGCAATTTACATTATATCTTTAGTTTGTAAATATTTAAGTTATTTTCTTTGTAATTATTGTATGTAATAAAGAAAATTTATCTGGAAGTATATAATTTCAAATAAAAAAAATATTTTCCAAATCAGTTCATAAATGACGGAGTTCTGAGGTAACAAACATAAAAAAATACAATCGAATTGAGAACCTCCTCTTATTTGTAATCCCACTAATATTATAAATGTGAAAGTTTGTATGGATGGATGGATGTTTGTTACTCAATCACGCCAGAACGGCTGAATGGATCTGGATGAAATTTGACACAGAGTTAGATTATAGTCTGTAATAGCACATAGGCTACTTTTTATTGGTTATAGGTGGGTTTATCTAGTCCATTAATATATATATCGAAATATAATAAAAAAAAACTCACCAATAAAATGATTCTTCGCATGTCCGGTATCGAGCGCCTTGTTCACGGCGCGAACGAGCCACGCGAACACTTCGCCGTACATTCGCTTCGCGAGCGCGTCCCTCGCGAACGCCGCTCGCTGAACGTCCATTCGCGAAACTATGACCTCGTGCGCTGATGCGATGCGCCGGTGCGTGAGCCATCGGCACAACTCGGTCTTTGATACCCCGAGGAGTGAGCATACGGTTGCAAGGTGTTTGTCATTGGACTAGGGGAGAAGAAATTATGAGTATTACATAAATAAATAGCTATTTTTGTCGCCACAACTGGCCCTTGCCGGCCCAAAATGGGACGAGCATTATTATTCTTACTTTTAACAGTTTTCCTTATAATAATTCCAGGCCTTTTTTTACGACGATATAGGCAAGTATTTGATCTCGATCTCACCTGATGGTCACTTTAATGTCCCACTGCTGGGCACGGGCCTCCCCTCAATGCGAGGGGGATTAGGCCATAGGCCACCACGCTGGCCCAGTGCGGGTTGGCGGACTTCACACATCATTGTGTGAAGAGATCATGTCTGAGAGAACCCCGAGGGGTTCTCTCAGACATGCAGGTTTCCTCACGATGTTTTCCTTCACCGTTGTTTAATATGTATATAAGTATTATATACTGAGTTCGCCCTCAGTCCATTGTACGGTACCCATAACACAAGCGTTGCTTAATGTGGGACCGTATAGTTGGTGTGTTCGTATGACGATATATATTTATTTACTAGCTGTTACCCGCGACTTCGTCCGCGTGCACAACCGTTGGCAACAGCCTGCTTGCGCTTTCTGGCGACTCCTCTAAGATGTTAATCGAGAAACTATCTATCACGAGTGATGGGACCTCAAATAAAATACAATACTCCGCGAAACGAAGCGAATCTAAAAAAATATTCGACACGTGTTTCGCCTCTAAACGAGGCATCCTCAGGACTGCTGGGCTACGAATGTTATTCGTAGCTCAGCAGTCCTGAGGATAGATAGTTTCTGGATTAACATCTTAGAGGAGTTCGGTGTTGCTGGCTTCTTTTATTATCGATCAAACTTGTTTGGTTTATAATCGAAGAAGTTGGCAAACCGAGGGTCAGTGGTGGGTCCTCTTTCCACATTAGGTTTTTTTTTATTTATTTGTATAGATTTATTTCAAAGGTTTTCACTCACGCTAATGTAGGCGCCATCCTCGGATTCCGTGTCGGGCGGCGCGTCCGGGTCCACGGGAGTCAGCTCCACGTTGCCAAGATGCAGGATCGTGGCCAGGATGGTAAACATATCTCGCTGATCCGACTCTGATACACCTGAGAGTTAAGTATAGTTATTAGCATGCATATGAAGCAGTGATAGCCAAGTTGGTAGAACGCTTGCCTCGGTAACGAGGATCGCAGGCTAAAACCCCGGCGTACACCTCAGGGATTTCTGGATTTCATGTGCGAATCTCATTTTCAACCATGATTATCACTTGCTAAACGATGAAGGAAAACATCGCGAGGAAATATGAATGTCTGAGACAACCCCTCGAAAGATGTGTGCCCTAATCCCCCTCGCATTGAGGGGAGGCCCGTGCCCAGCAGTGGGACATTAAAAAAATGGCTGGTATTATTATATTAGCATGATGAACTACATCATGGTTAAGACACGTTCTGGGGGGGTTCCGAGTTCGAATCCTGTAGCAACAAACATTGCGTGATGAGCACGAATGTTTGTACCCGAGTTGTGGGCATTTAATACCTATACTAATAATAATAGAAGTGTATGCTATAAATAAAACCACGATTATGAAAATTTTACACGACACTGGCAAAATGGCTCTATTTTGTAGCAGATTGTCAATGAAAAAAAAAGGTATATTACCAAGTGTGGTGAGGGCACTTCTCGTTTCATTAAACGTCTTAACGTCATCAACGCCATCTATGTTCGGGCTGCCGCCTTGATTTAAATAGTGGAACGAATCCTGGTGGTCTGCAACAAATAACATTTATAAAGAGAAATACAATAGACAAAGCTTTAGGCTTCCGTTTTAATGAGAGATCACATGCAGTGATCACCCATCCAATTCCACGACTTGGCTAGTGTAGTTCACCTGGCAGCGGCCGCGGCCAGTAATATTCGGCATCGCTGATTAAATACTTTCCCTTACCAGCGCTCTGGTTCGGTCACCCATCCAATTCCAAACCCGAGCTAGTGTCGCTTACCCAGCTGCAGCTGCGGCCAGTGTTGCGCAGCGGCGCAGAGCTGGTAGAATATGTGGTAGTTCCTCTCGCCGGTGCTCTGGTACACGACCCTGGACTTCTCCAGCAGGTAGGTACGCATGCTGGCTCCCGAGATCCGGTACTGCGCGTCGAAGTGGATCTCAATGAACTTCCCAAAGCGTGAGGAGTTGTCGTTCCGGGTTGTTTTCGCATTGCCTATAGCCTGGAAATAAGGTTTTTTTTATTACATTATAGACAAGTATTTGATCTCGATCTCACCTGATGGTAGGTGACGATGAGATCTACGATGGAGCATACTTGCCTAGGTAGGAAGGCGGCAGTAGATCGAGACGCTACATTCACTAGGCACATGCAGCGCAACTGATCTGACCCGCCATCCATGAATACATGAATTTGTAAGTGCCCCGTAGGCCTATACGAAATAATTTATTTGACTTTGACTTTGATTTGAGTAGTAAAAACTGACCTCCATGATAGGACTAGAAGCGAGGACTTTCCTCTCGACCTGGGTCTCGCTGGTGTTCCCGCCCACCGCGGCGAAGTACCGCATCGCGTACTTGGCTGATACTGTCTTACCAGCGCCGGACTCCCCGCTCACTGTAAATGTGGGCACCATGTAACCATTAACTGTAATTTTATACTTAGTTAGTACTTTCTTTTGTTGACCAGCTGCTAAAGTCTGCTTAGCCGCTCCTACATTGTTCTCACATACCTGCACAAAATGTAAAAGATCTTTTTAAAAAAAGAGCAACCACCTAAAAGACCTTGCAAGACAAATGGATATAACATGAATGCTACCGGTTAGTTAATATCGCCAGACGAACACACCAACTATACGGCTACACTAAGCAAACGCTTGTATCATGGGTACCGTATAATGGACTGAGGGCGAAATCAGTATATAATACTTATATACTCGTATGTACATATTAAACATCCATGAATCGGGTACAAACATTCGTGTTCATCACACAAAGTTTGTCAAAACCAAGATTCGAACCCGGGAAGTTACTAATTATGTCATTATAATTAAATTAAAAACTCACCAATAATACTCTGATCCCTGGTCTCTCGCTCCATCTTGGTGTAAGCCTCTTCTGACACAGCGAAGATGTGTGGGTCCAGGTCACCCATCGCTTGCCCGCGGTACGCCATAATAGTTTCATCACCTGCCATACGGTAATAGACTTTATTGCAACACCCACACGGTACTCGGAGCGAAGCCAATATATATTACTTATATAGTTATTAAACATCCATGACTCGGGTACAAACATTCGTGCTCATCACACAAAGTTTGTCCCTACCAGGATTCGAACCCGGGACCCTCGGCGCAGAAAGCAGGGTCATACCAACTGCGCTAATCGGGCCGTCAATGATCTAAAATTATCTAAAACTAGCTGCGCCCCGCGGTGTTACCCGCGATTAAAAAGTATGTCCTTTTCCTCTATGTCCTTTTATAAATGCACGGTTCCTGTATACCTATGCAAAAAATCATGTCGATCCTTTGCTCCATGAAAAATTAAAACAAATCTATCCCACGGGAACCATACATTTTACCGGGATAAAAAGTAGCCTATGTGCTATTCCAGACTATAATCTATATCTGTGTCAAATTTCATCCCGATCCGTTCAGCCGTTCTGGCGTGATTGAGTAACAAACATCCATCCATCCATCCAAACTTAATGGTATAAACTTACAGCAAATTGCGCAGGATTGTATAGTTAAAAGAATACTTACCGTAAATAGGTAAATCGTAGTATGGATTGATGGCGACCAGAACTATGCCGCAATAAGTATAGATGGCGTTGCGTTCGCAAAACCTGTGGAAAAAACAATATTTCATATGTACGGGTCATTGACTATGGAACCCTAAAAATAGTGCAGTCGATTTTATTTTAATCCTTATCTGTGTGTCTGTTGCTTCAAACATAATGGACGAACTGCGGTACCATTGCAATAGGGTTTTCGCTATAGGTTGGACTCAAAGGCAGAATAGTATACCCTTAATTACAAGGTCAGGTAATCATTATTCAAACGACTTTGAATTCAATTCTGAAGTGGCTAAAGTGTGATAATCCTTTAAATATCAATGGCTACATGCAATATATTTGTAACAATGAATTTTGTGCTTAATTCAAAAGTCGATACGTTTGATAATCCAATGGTTTTAAGGTTTCCGAAAGAATGTGTGATTCAATGTTTGGACAAGTGGCACGTACGAATAACTTAACTGTTTTCTTAGATAACGCGAGCAGGTTTAATGTAGTCAAGCCGATGTTGCCCGATTCGAGGCGAATGGACGATCGGCCAACGTGTGAGAGTCGCAATAGCCTTGTCTCATTCTCACACTATGAAATTAAACAATTCCCACATATTCGTTTTAGTTTCGGGTTAGCTTAAAATTGCCTTTTGACATCTTATATTTACGCGAATACTACACACTGAAATAAAACTAATATTACGCAATTTATCGCGTTTATTTTACGTTCCCGAAGTTTCGGCCGCTTCACAGTAAACATTGTCCCGGGAGGACTGATGTGTTAGACGTCCTATATTCAGTCCTCCCGAGTACTCCTGTTAAGCTTGCCCCATACGAATATGGGAACATTTACCCCCCACAGATTATATAGGAATATAGGAACTTATACCTAATATCAGTCTACACAAATGCCCCTTGGCCTGCCCCATATACTGACCTAACTTTAAGGTTATGTAGCACCGCAGGCTCGTGTAGGTACGACAATGATGTCAGGTCATTCTGACCAATCAGGAGGGACGGGTTGCGAAGCGGCGGCATGTGCTTTTCATCTGCGATCTGTTGAAAAAAAAAAAACAAAAACATCCCTTAGGCCCTCGCCATTTGCAGTGAACGACCACCGACGATATCTATATTAATATTTGAGGTGTTTGGGTCCATGGGGACCCAATGTAGTCATATCGTTTATTTCGTATAGGCCTACGGGGGCACTAACAAATTGTCATTACATTTTTTTTTCTTAACTCTACAACCGGATCGGAACGCGACTTCAACTGAGAAGATCCGGCAAGAAACTCAGCGGGCTTGTCTTTTTTTTTAAATCCATTATTTAGTACCTTGATCTGCCGGAGGTCCCCGCTGTGGTCCAGCTTCACGATGAGCACGCCGGAGCGGTAGTCCGACGTCACCGTAGCACTCTCCCACACTTTCTCCGGGTGCTCCACCCATATCCGGGCATCCTGGATCAAACATGTAGAAAGATTATTGTATCTTCCTCTAATACAATTATAGAAAACATTTGTCGAAAGTCATGTTGTAATTTTGGAGCGCGCAATGTATCGTAAATCACGCAATGACAACACAATGCTCCGCGCGATATCCGACTCGTGCGAGTGACGAGCGCGTTCGAGCGTATCGAATTTTGATTTACATTGTAGTTTAACGTCTAATTTACTTTTATTTTAAATCACGTTGACATGCACATCTACGATCTCGTATTATGATTTCAAACCAAAATCAAATTTCAAAATACTGAAAAAACATGCGTATAAATAAATACTTAATTCATGAAAAGATCGACGAAAACTTTCAACTCTGGGGGGTCCTAAATCATGAGTTGGATTCGTGGTATCAGTTTTCGTTACGAAGCCACTTACACCATGTATATCAATAGCATCATTAGACCGGTTAAGTTGCGAATCAAATTGGTAGTTTCGCAAAAGCCAGTGTATTCGCAATAGTGCATTTGTAATCAATACATTTTTACTAATCGCTGGCACACACGGTCACCTATAACATTCCAATAGTGTTTGACCTTTTGCCAAGGGCATTTATTAAAAATGCATTTTGTTTTAAGATGAATTCGAACAGTTTATTTAACCAATTAGACATGAGGTAACATGACCTCACCCACCAGCATATAACAGTATAGCATATATGCTAATGGAGGTAATGTATAAACACTTGAAAATATGTATAAATCATTTATAAAATAGTACTTTTAATAACTTTGTCGTCTGCCATTATGTCACCTTATTAGTGACTTCCACAAATGGGGCAATATTGTTTTTTTTTTTATATCTATTGATGCAGTTTTAGTTTCATCCAAATCAGCCTCCAGGCTCCTAGAGGCATTTTCGACTATTCCCTATAGTTTCAGATGTGTCATCCACGCTGATTTGAAAAAATCAGCCTGTAAAAGAATATTAAGTATGATATAAATTATACTTAGTTAGCCCTCACTGGTGACATTACTTGTCACCTTATACACTTATTTTAATTCTCATATTAATTAGTGAGTATGACATTAAAAAAAAAAACAAGTACAATATTGGAACTAGTCTATGTCCTCAGCACTAAGCACAAGCTTGTATCGCAAAGAACAAGTGAGTAACATAGATAAGGTTAAAATACTTTCATAGGAAGTAAACATTTCATACTCAGAGTACCTTTTATATAAAGACAGAAAAGAAAAGATTATTACATAAGTATGTGTGTGCCTACACTGTGCAGGCCCGACATACTGGATTTCATTGATATACTGTGACCCCAGAGTATTAAAACTGTAAAAATATGTATCTAATTTTTTATCAACAGGATACATAAAACCCTCATTATTGACAATAATTTGTACTAAGATAACACATACATCATGCAACGGCATTCATGATATGTTTATGACAATAATCAAATAATTATCACTTCAACAATCTAATTAACATCTGTAATATAGTTCTTGCTTGTGCATGCATGACAAAAAAAAAAGTAAGAATGATGTTTAATTCATAAGTTTAAAAAAAGGAACATGATGTCAGTGGTGCAGATAGTAAAAGTAATTACCTACATTTCAAATTTATAGCCTACAGCATTTCAATGAATTAGAATTTCATAACACAGTCAAATTTTGCAAAAAATGTATTTGTGCAGTTGAATTGTGTAATATTATTTAATGTGCAAGGATGTGGATAGGGGCGGAATGTGATGATCTGCCGGCGGTTTACGTCATTCCGGAACTTGCGCTTCCTAAGCCGAAGTTATCAGTAACCCGCTAGCTTCATGTTTTGTGCAATAATCATCAATAATAGGTCAAACATTATATTAAATCAAGAATCGAAATATGGGGCAAGAGATACATTGGTGGACTTTAAAAAAAGTTTAGGTGAAACTAAATATAAATGAAAACATTACATTCCAGATTCAAAAGTCCAAAAAATTAAAAAGAAAATAGGAAGGCGAAGAACCACATTTTACTCAGTTTTACCTTCGTGTATAGCTCCTTCGTTGTCATTTTGATATTTTCTAGTAATCTTGTGTAAATTAAATATATATTTTTAACTTTAACATTATTTCACCACGAGTTCGGCACTTAAATAATACATTTTATTAAAATGTAAGGTAGATTCGAAAATATGATTTTTCCGAATGCGAAACGTCACTGAATTGTTATTGACATTTTAATTTCAGTGTTATCAGTGTTTTATTTCGATTTCGTCACAACTACTATGAAATTATTAGAGTGAAATTTTCTTCCGTGGGAAAATAACATAATTTCTACGCGGAAAAGGCGACTCTTATTAGAATCTAATTAGACGACAAAAAACATTTGACAACAACACAAACGAAAGTTACGCTTATCGAAGAGTTCCCACGGACGGTCTTTCGGTGCTGCCATGATAAAATATTAAGAAGTAGGCCAATTTTACGGTTCATTTCATGCAGAATTTATATGTAATTCATTCATAATCAAAAAAATAATAATACCCATAATAAAATAAACCTTAAAATTCTTCAGTATCTTTTAACGAAGCGATTTATCAAATAATCGAACTCACAATCTTTGACTATGTACCAAACGTCAATCATTAATACTTAAATATTACATGGACAACTAAGAGTTCATTTTCGCATAACAATACTCAGCTCTAGCCCTATAATTTGGTATGGCCCTATGTCCGGCTGCCAAAGTAATCTATGCCTTCCGAAAATAAAAAAATCTGGAAAAAGAGACTTGGATATCTTCTAAATTCTTTAATTAATAATAATAAAAAGTACAATCCAGCCTTAAAGTTAACATTAACACTAAATTAATATCAGATTGTCATAATCAATTTAAAATGGCGGCGGCAGCTACAAATGTTGCAATAGCTTGGTTAGTTAATTACACAACTAGGTAAGTAATTACATATTTAGTAAAAAATCCATCATAATCCAAAACGAAATGCTATTGTCGAGGGTACATATGTTAGTTATCTAGATACGAGTTCACTTGTTTTCTTGAGATGGGAACCACGCTGCGCATGCGTCGGTGGCAATTTCACAGAGTGCCGTAAATGTCTTGGCACGAGAGTCGTATTCTGGAACAAAATATAGGTAGGTAAGTAGGTATAATTTTATTTATATATCTCCTATCTATCTATAAACAGATATCTTAATATATATAAATTACATGTCACGGTGCTTGTCCGCTATGTACTCCTAAACTCCTAAACTACTAATTTTAATAAAATTTTGCACACTGTGTGCAGTTTTATCCAACTTGAAAGATAGAATAGTTTATATCTCAATTAATTTTATATGGCAAAACAACGTTTGCCGGGTCAGCTAGTATAAATATAAAGATATATATATATTTGACGACGTCATTAGCGCAGTTGGTAGTAACCCTGCTTTCTGCACCGAGGGTCCCGAGTTAGAACCCTGGTAGGGACAAGCTTTGTGTGATGAACATGAATGTTTGTACCCGAGTCATGGATGGTGAAATTTGGCACGCGGATTGCTCTGGGCCCCTAGGTGCTCGCTATGAAAATATTGCTTTAAATTCAACCCCTAAGGGGCTATAAGGAAGGAGCATAGTTTATATGTAAAATGTTATTCTGGGGATAATTTAATATAATATTCACATTACAGTCCCAAACTAGGCAACGCTTCTATCGAGTACCGTGCAATGGTCTGGAGACGAATCCAGACTAGGTAAATAACGAAAATATCATATAGTCTTGGGCAAATTACGCCACCTAGCCGTCACGGAAAAGAATACCTAGCGTAGCATATTTTTATACCATGTAAATATACCAGATCAAGCTGTCGTGTGTCAAAATAATTAGGTATTATTTTGTAGCTGCATCACGTAGCACACGTCGACACGCGCTGCAGTATCACGACGAACGTCTGTATCCCACGGCGGCCGGCGGCGAAATGGACGAGCCGCGGGCGCCCCGCATCTATTTATACAGATGCGCCTGCGGAGCGCGATTGCGCAAGTGCGATGGCAGCGCCGTCTAGTGTATTATATTTTCGTGTTGTATATTTCTACTCTCTGTACACAGTACTATGTCTGACCCAATCAATGTAAATATAGGACGATTTCTTTATTAATAAATATTCCTTTTCTACATTACAAATCGTGTTTAATCTATATCTAATTAGCGATAGCCATATCTGCTAAAGTGGTGACACCAACGTTTGAAGAACATCAGCCTTACCTACCTACCTATCAAGAATGGCAGAAGAAGCCCAGAACAACTCCGCCACAGTAAAATTGGACAGTCAGGATGTCTCCGACGCCCAGGTCTCTGTCATCGGCGCGGCCCCACGCATCCCACCAATTTGGCGCGATAGACTACGAGTGTGGTTTATTCAGTTCGAGGCCATCGTTGCATCTAAAAGGAAAAGTGATCAAGCAATGTACGAGCAACTCCTCGGCCAGTTAGAGCGTCAGGACGTTGACGAAATCATCGACATTCTCCTGCGACCGCCTGAAACCAAGAAATATGAAACATTGAAAGAACGCCTGTTACAAGTTTACGAAGATTCAGCGGAGCGCCAAACACAGCGACTTCTATCCGAAATGGAACTTGGCGACATGAAGCCTTCACAACTACTGCGCAGAATGCAGAGCCTCGCCGGAACTAACATCGCCGAAGCAACCCTCCGTGTTATGTGGACAAATCACCTGCCGCAATCTGTACGCGCAGTGATAGCCGTCAGTGAAAACATCGCAAAGAAATCCGACCTCCGAGACCTTGCGCTTTTGGCAGACAAGATGCTTGAAACAACACTGCCAGAAATTTCCGCCGTGAGCAGTAAACAAAGCCACCCACCCATCACACCGCAAGCCTCGACATCCACCTTATCAGCAGAAAACGTGTCCATAAATGAAAAAATTGACATGCTAATGCACGAAATATCAGAGTTGAAGATGCAAGCACAGGATCAACGCGGCGGATGGGGACGCCGCAGAGACGAACGTGAGCCCTACTACTCACGCTCACGATCACGTTCACGTTCTCGCCCGTTCCGCAATCGCCTGAATCAGCCGTCGCCGCGCAACGAGTCTCCTGATGATGGGATATGTTATTATCACCGCCGTTTTGGCAGAAGAGCGCAGAAATGCACGAGGCCCTGCAAATTCGACGGAGACACAGCGCAGGAAAACTAGAACCAGCGTCGGTAACTGCGGTATCCGGCGCTTGGAACACATCACACCGCCTATTCGTGAAAGATATGAACTCAAAATTATCCTTTCTGATTGACACCGGTGCCAACATTTCCGTCATACCTAAAGCAAGAGGAATGCCGACCACACCTACTCAGTTCTGTCTCTACGCGGCGAACAATTCCGTCATACCTACATACGGGGAGAAAACTATGGAATTGGACTTGAATCTACGAAGGCCTTACCGCTGGAAATTTATCATCGCAGCAGTCAGCAAGCCGATCATAGGCGCTGATTTTCTGCGCCACCACCAGCTGCTCGTGGACATTGCTGGACGAACTATCGTCGACAAGGTCACAACACTTTCAATCAAGGCACCAGTCTGCAAGTCATCAGTACCTACAGTTCGTACGTTAGACAACGAGTTGAAGTATTATGACATTCTCGAGAAATTTCCTGACGTCACGCTACCAACAACAGTGAAATCCATCAGCAAACATAACGTGGAGCACTATATAGAAACCACCGGACCACCTATCTACGCAAAAGCCCGACCCATACCTCCACACCGTTATGAAGCTGTGAAGAAAGAATTCGAAAACATGAGACAGCAAGGCCTGTGCCGGCCCAGCAAGAGTCCGTGGGCCAGCCCATTGCATGTCGTACCTAAGAAGAACGGCGACATAAGAGTGTGTGGTGACTACCGAAGGCTCAACGCAGTGACCAAACCAGACAGGTACCCTATCCCTCGCATCAAAGATTTCACCTACCAGCTCGCCGGAAAACATATTTTCTCCACCATCGATCTGAATAGGGCATACTCCCAAGTGCCTATCAGAGAAGAAGACATTGAGAAAACAGCAATCATCACACCATTTGGACTATTTGAATTTCCATGGATGTGCCCAGGCTTGAAAAACGCTGGTCAGACGTTCCAAAGATTCATCCACGACGTACTCAGAGGTTTGACCTTCGTTTTCCCATTCATCGATGACCTACTCGTGGCTTCATCATCAGAAGACGAGCACCGGGAACACCTGCACATTATATTCCAACGCCTCGACAGCGCTGGTATTACAATCAACATATCAAAATGCAAGTTTGGACTGAACTCTGTGACATTTCTCGGCTACAGTGTATCTCGTCAAGGCATACGAGCACCCGAAGACAAAGTTCAAGTCATCAGTGAGTACCCAAGACCGAAAACCGTCCAAGATCTACGAAGTTTTCTCGGCATGATAAATTATTACCGAGAACATATTCCCAACGCAGCATCTATACAAGCACCGCTTCACACATACCTACATAACTCCAAGAAAAATGACAAAACTGTGATAAAGTGGACCGACGAGTCAATACAAGCATTCGAAAAATGCAAGAAAAGCCTACAGAGCGCCGCGCTACTCGCACACCCGCACCACGCTGTCCCGCTCGCACTTATGTGTGACGCGTCAAACACCTGTGCCGGTGCGGTACTACAGCAACATGTGAACCAAGCATGGCAACCACTGGGGTATTATTCGAAGAAATTCACCGCTACGCAATTAAAGTACAGTACCTACGACCGAGAACTACTTGCAATTTACATGGCAATGAAGCATTTTCGGAAGACATTTGAGGGGCGTAATCTTATCGTTTATACCGATCATAAACCGATTACCTACGCCCTACAGAAGATATCATCCGACAGTGAGACCCCACGCCGAGCAAGACAACTACTTTTCATTAGTGAATTCACAACCGACATTCGTCACATCAGCGGGAAGGACAACATAGTCGCCGATACTCTATCTCGTATCGAAGAAATCAACTGTCCGTCAACAATAAACTACGAAAAATTATCTGCCGCCCAAGAACAAGATAATGAATTACCACAACTCCTGCAACAGGAAAACCTACAATTCAAAAAAATCGCAATGCCAAACGTCAACCATGCTATCTACTGTGAAACGTCAACATCAAAAATTCGCCCGTACCTACCTCGTGATTTTCGACAAGATGCATTCAACTCCGTGCACCAAGTAAGCCACCCGGGTACGCGAGCAACGCGCAAACTGATGCAAGAGCGATATTTTTGGCCATCAATGAACGCCGATGTCGGTACATGGGCAAAGTCATGTATACCGTGTCAGCGTTCCAAAGTTCACCGACACGTGCATAGCAACATAGCAACGTTTCCAGACTGCGATCGGTTTCAACATCTACACATTGATATTGTCGGCCCGCTACCTACAAGCCCAACTGGACATCGATACCTACTTACGATGATCGACCGAACGACGCGATGGCCCGAAGCAATACCTATACAGGATATGACGTCGCAAGTCGTTGCGAAGTCCGTCTACGAAGCGTGGATAGTTCGCTTCGGTTGCCCTGTAACTATTACCACTGATCAAGGACGACAGTTCGAGAGTCAGCTGTTCCGCGCCCTAACATGCCTACTAGGCGTCGAGAAGACTCGAACCACTGCTTACCACCCGCAGAGCAACGGGATTGTTGAACGCTGGCATCGATCATTAAAGGCAGCGCTCATGGCTCGTCTGGAATCAAATACAAAATGGACCACCGAACTTCCCACTGTACTATTGGGCCTACGCACCGCCATCCGCACGGATACGAAGACTAGTCCTGCACAACTCACCTATGGTCAAGCACTCCGACTGCCAGGCGATTTCTTTGCCCCATCCGCTCAGTCATCGTCGCCGGACCAAGACTACGTGCGACAGCTTCACGATGCGATCACCGCACTCACACCAACTTACGCACCGCACACAAACAAGCGGAGTATATTCGTGCACCGAGACTTACAAACTTGTGAGTCAGTGTTTCTGCGAATCGACGCCGTGCGTAAGCCACTCCAGCGGCCCTACGAAGGACCATACCCAGTTGTCGAGCGCAGCAAGAAGTACTTCATTATCAGAGTCCGAGGAAAAATGATGACCGTGTCAATTGATCGCCTGAAGCCCGCTTACACGCTCAACGCAGCCGAAGAAACACGAAGTATGGTGCCGGGTACGTTTGACAGCCACCGAGCAGAAACACAGAAACATTTGTTGGGGGCACATGACCCCTGCCGAGAAACATCGAAGCCCGTCGATCGTCGTATAGAAACAAGTCATGACCGTCGCATAGAAACATCGATACCAGACTGTCGCATAGAAACATCGATACCAGACTGTCGCATAGAAACATCAAGACATGACGGTCGAATAGAAACATCACAGCATGATAACAGTCGTACAGAAACAGGAATAACACTTGACATTCCCGTAGAAACAGGAGTACTTGACAGAAGCCGGGAAACAGGATCTGAGCTAAGGACCCGCTCAGGCAGGATTATTCGTAAGCCGGTACGCTTCGCTTGAGGGGGAGTACTGTAGCTGCATCACGTAGCACACGTCGACACGCGCTGCAGTATCACGACGAACGTCTGTATCCCACGGCGGCCGGCGGCGAAATGGACGAGCCGCGGGCGCCCCGCATCTATTTATACAGATGCGCCTGCGGAGCGCGATTGCGCAAGTGCGATGGCAGCGCCGTCTAGTGTATTATATTTTCGTGTTGTATATTTCTACTCTCTGTACACAGTACTATGTCTGACCCAATCAATGTAAATATAGGACGATTTCTTTATTAATAAATATTCCTTTTCTACATTACAAATCGTGTTTAATCTATATCTAATTAGCGATAGCCATATCTGCTAAAGTTGCGCAAGTGCGATGGCAGGCGCATCTGTATAAATAGATGCGGGGCGCCCGCGGCTCGTCCATTTCGCCGCCGGCCGCCGTGGGATACAGACGTTCGTCGTGATACTGCAGCGCGTGTCGACGTGTGCTACGTGATGCAGCTACAATTTTTTCCACGACAGCTGTAGTTATTTTACAAATTACCAACAGTATATTTTGCTCGAAATAAATAAAGAAAACCCCCGAATGTATAGACGTTTTATAACTGTATCAGTCATATAGTACTACGCACGAGACTTTTCTTTGCGCAGTAATATGTGACGTTTGATACATTTATAAAACGTCTATAAATTTGTGGGTAAGAGTTCTTACCAGTAGGCCCCCTCTTGCCAAACATAATGCCATTCATTGGGGCGTTCTTGTAGTTGGCTTCGCTGAGCTCAGCAAGGGATAGAAGGACGGCCACAACGCATACGACGCCGATGGTAAAACGCATCATGTCTCCGGACATCTGTAATTATATTACAATCAAGGTTGAATTTAAAAATTATTATATTTAAAAAAAATGAGCGCTTATGTATGGTAATAAAATATTTTTTTACAATAATTAGAAAAAAAATAACATAAATATTTACAAACTAATATAAATTAAAAATAGTATAGAAAAGGTGCAAAAAGTGTAAAAAAAATGGCCCATGCGGGTAAGTGCCCAAGATGCTGGCCGCATTTCCTCGCTGAATAGCCAATGCTACTAGCTGAGCGAGGAAATACCCAGGAAATAAATTAGATATGATAGCCAAGTTGGTAGAACGCTGACCAAGGAATCAAGGGTCGTAGGATTTCATGTGCGAATCTCATTTTCAACCATAGACCAAAAAATATTTAAACAGGATTTATGTACTTACTTACGATTTAAATTAATGTACGACTGAGGCCATATAAAATTTAAAAAAGGAAATGTTTACTTCATTTATTTTCAACTAATAAAACCCTAAATAATTGAAACAAGTCCAAGAAGAAGGTTATTTTTAATTGTTGTAATTTAATCAGGTAGAAATTTAAAAATGTCAGTAAGTAACACTCAATAATTCGAGACATAAATTAATATTTTAGTTAGTAAGTAGTAATGGTTTTTGAAAAAGTAAAATACCAAATTTCTAAATACTTATGTCGGTAAATACGAGATTAATAAGTAAAAATTACAAAATAAAAATCGATCTTAAATCTTATAAAAAAATACCTTGAATTCTTAGGAATGTATTTCTCGCTGGTAACACTGCTCGTTGGCGGCTGTCAACTGATACCGTCTAAGAAATGTCCCGGGTATTTATACCGCGAAAACAGGACGCCAGGAATGGCCCCTCAATTATTGGATTACTGGATACTGACCGCATATTGACGGTTAGCCCAAGGGATTATAACTTAGTTAGTGCATAAGATTAAAGGGAGTAGTAGATTGGATAGGGGGCGTATGGAGGCTGTGTCGCCATATTGGACCAACTATCTTAGACACGTCGGTAAAAAAAGTACCAAAGCATTCATATCTTTGGAATTGGAATATACAAGCCGGCTGCTCGCCTTGAATGTGCCAGTATTTTTTTTCTCTTGTATAGTAAGCAGCTGTTGTAAATTTGAAAAAAAGAATACACCTACTACCTCCGACCAATTATTAGACACTCAAAGTATGCCACTTATTTTTGAAATCATACAACTGTAGCGACCAGCTACACAGATGGCGTTGCAGACGACACTCAGAGCAATTGTCAATTCTCCATACAAACCTGAAACGCGCTATGAGAGTTTTCGGAGCACGTAACATATATACAAGATCCCGACAATAACCGTCGGGGCATACCGGCCGCCCCGCCAGGCATACCACACCCGCCTGGCTGGAAGATCTTCTCATTGTACGGTATCCATAATACAACCGCTGCTTAGTTGGGGCAGTACAGTTGGTGTGTTCGTCTGGCGATATTATTATTTAATTAAACGTGCTCTCAACTCGGCTTCTCACATGGGAAATACAAAGACACTATTATTTTATAAATGACATTCCCTAACTACATCAAAACAGAATATTGCACCAGCTTGCTATTTGATCTAATAAAGGCACTTATGGATACAGAATTTTCTGTATAAAAGGCCATGAGATTGAGCATATGCATCAGTCACTCCTGTACTCTTGTGAAGGCAAGAAAATTCTTAACTTTACTTATTATAAGGTAAAATAATTAAGTACTTTTACGGTACCGTGAGCATTACGTAAAATGCGAGCTAACTGTTTACTTTATACCTAGTCCACCGTATTTTGACATATTGTATGGAGAATTCAAAAGCGCCTCTAGCGGACTGTATTTAAAACGTTCAATTCTCCATACTAAAGGTCTAAATACGGTAGACTATAAAGTATACGGTTGGTTCACGAATAATCTCGCACTTGACGTAAAGAGTCCACTTGGCCGCGGCGCACGCGCAGAATTGAGTTGTATACTATTATTCAGTATTAAATTTGATTTGTATAAGTACTACTATGAATGAGTATGATGTGTGAAAATTATGGAAAGACAGTGAGGTCACGCATTTTCTCTGTGGCACATGTGTTGTTATATAACTCAGTAATGATTAGTTTCATAGACATTTGGAAAACCTAGAGGTACGAGCCGGGGCTTAATCCTGCGTCTTTTGTTGCTAAGACGAACATCCTACCAACATAGCTATTACTGCTTTTCAATTTGAAATTGTTTAACCCTTAAATTTGAGTTGCGCGTGCGTTCGGAGATCACACTCCTAAAAATTAATAAGTACTTATTATTCATAGAACGATGCGTTTTCTGGTTGCCTTCTGTTTTGCGGTCGCCATGGCACTGTGTCTGCTTCAGTCTGCGAATGCCAACTATAAGAAACCGCCTTTCAACGGATCCATATTCGGAAAGAGAGGAAATGTTGGTGAGTATTCTACGAAAGAGTATATAATCACTACGTTTTATACTCTAGTTACCATACCATAGACACTATCATAGAGTATTCTCTCTGACGAAGAAATAATGAAGGCGGAGTGGTCTTTCTGGCGGGAAGTTACACCGTAGAGTTTTCAATTTTGTTTTATGTTCCAAATAATGTATTTCTTTTATAAATAATCTGTTATAAACGTGCACGAGTAAAGGAAATTGACACATGATATATCAAAGAAACACATTATACACTAAACCAAACAAACGTAATGACAAGTTAACGGGTCAACTTCCCGTCCATAAAGTCCATAAGACTAGTTCACTCTAGATCGTAGCCATTTTGAATGGCTACGAATTTTTATCCCTCGACAAAAATACAGTACATATGTTGGCTGTGGGTGGCTTAATTTGTTGACTTCTCAAAGTTCAGAGTACTAAGTACTATTTCATTGGTTTTACTTTTAACGGTCATACGACTTATTTCAGAATACGATACTACAGGCAGAGCTTTGTCGGCCTTGTGCGAGATTGCAGCTGATACTTGTCAGGCGTGGTATCAGGCCATAGACAACAATAATAATAAGTGAACATTTATCAACATGTTTAATAAATAATGGAGCCCATTGTATTGGATAAAACAATATATAAATGTTATTTACTGCTATTTAATTAATTACATATCGGTATGTTATGTTTAATTTATACTTATTATGTAACGTACCTAATAAAATAAACATATAAATATACCTTATTAGTAACTAGATTGACAGCAAAGTATTATTTCCCGTCGTAATCTCTCCTCACCTTTTCAGATTATTTTGGCATGTGGCTATTACTAACTACATTTTGGGGGCAAACATTGAAAAGAAACTAACATATCTAAAGGACGCCATTTTCATTTCATCATGTCACATCCATTATTGTATTTATAATATGTATTTATTGAATGTTTAATTGCTATTAATTACTTGACACTGGCAAAATACCCGCTAAGTTGCGGGTGAGGCCATATTCATATCCATTTTATTTCATCGCATCTCATTTCGTAAAGAAAGAAGAAGAAGAACATATCTAAACCAATCAATTTTCGAAAGGCCATTATAGGGAGACAATTGCCACTTAGACCCTTACTTTCTTAATATTATTTACTAATTATCTATAGGGAGTTATGGAAATAATGTAGTTAGACCGTAAGGGCTATCAAATTTGGTTTCGCTCAGAAGCTGCGCCCCGTCCAACTTATTTAATTAGGAGCCGTGGGATTTAGTTGTGTGCGCGAAGATTAGCTCTAATGGAGTCTATAATAACTAAACCAACACGTGGTTATTGGAGATATATATTGTATGCTAAAGCTAATAATGCTTTATGTAGTACTTATACAATGTAGCGGTATTATAACATTGAGGGATTATAAAAGAATAGAGTACCTAAATATAATCTACTGCCGTAATTTTTAAATGAAAAAGGGGATATTCTTAAACAAATTAGCCACGGTAAATCTATTGGTACCTACATTGATCTATAGCTAGGACATCATATTTATACGGTAATTTAGACATATAATTGAATAATATTATTGTGAGTGAGTCCATATTTCATCGCATTTCATTTCGTAAATAAACAATAACTTATATACGTCATAAGATAATGTAACATTGACCGTGGCACGTCTATAATAATTATTGTACAATCTCAGTACGAAATAATTTATCTGAGTATACTTCATAATGCGTGGAATGGAATCAATAATCCGTTCTACGTTTCGCAGTAAAAAATCTACATTGTCTGTGCCTCGATACGTCAATTCATATCATCTTCCGATTGGATATCTGTCAAAAACGGCTGATTTTATCCAATAAGAATCGCCTAATATCTACCACGTTTTGTAAACGAAAACAAATCACCCACCATCTGACAATCTGTTTAAATGGCTGCTACATTTTTGCGTTGTGCGTGTGAGTGATTTAATTTGAATGTTGCATGGTTTATATTGCAATAATCAAGATTCCTAGATTTTCTCCGGCTTCTGTATCTAAGATTCAACGCTTGGGATGCAAAGGCGTTCAGCGAACGGCAATACTTGACGTCGGAATCCGAAGTCCAACCTAAGGTAAATCTAAAGTAATATTTTCATAATTTTACCCATAATAAAGGTAAAATGCGGAGTAGTCACGCGAGTTCACAGATCTTATATCATTACAACGTGTATATAATAATTTTAAAGTGCGTATTACTTGCTATATCGCGCCATGATCGTATGAAATTGTAGCCACATAATTGGTAAGGTTATCGTGTTTTTGTCAACAAGGAATATAATAAGTGACAGCTCGTAGTTTTCACAAAATACACTTAAAAACTGTCGCCAGTGTTATGGGTCTATAATTCTGTGAGAAAGATCTTGATTTGGTATACTTACTTTTTCGGTTTCTAGTAATTATCATATACTTATGTAAATATATATATATATAATATATAGCTACCTACGTACGTATCGCGAACTATAGAATAATTGATTGTGCCTGCAAATATGATAGTATATACTGTTAAATGTTAAATAGAACTTAGTGTAATGTTTGGCTGAATAATTCTTACTGAATCATTAAAAATTGTGTTTTATTTCGCCAATTTGATATGGAACACTATAATTTAAAACAAATGTTTAGGAAACAGCACAATTAAACAAGCACAACAGCAACAATATTCGCAAGGAAAACCTTTACATAAATTAATTCTAAAGTAAATAATATTATCTGTCATATTTACTCAAATAAAAAAAAATATTAAATAAAAATAATAGAATTCAAAATTACTTCATTTAAAAAATTGTTTTACATATAAAGTGATATAATACAGTGTGTGTGATGAAAAAGTGGTGTTGTTTGTTTATTTTCAGCCACCGTCTGAAGACATCTTGGAAATGGATTCCTGACACAGAAGAACCAGCATAGAAAGACGAACCAAGGAAGCCATAATGTCTGAAGAGCCGGCACTTAAACGAGCAAAGACTGCTGCGGTAGAAACGATAGACAGTTTCATAGACAATATAGTAAATTCAAAGAAAAACCTCCAAGCCATTCTGAGCGATGAATTCTATGTTCCGATACCTCTAGTGAAAATGTATGTGGGTCAAGTGAAAGATATTAAAGAAATGTCAAAGATCATATCAATTTTGAATGAAAAAATACCATTGAATGAGTTGAATCACTTGAAAAGAGCAAGAAAGAAGGATGTAATACTGTGTCCCATTAATTTTCTTAATATGTTGACTCAAGAATCTATTCAAGAGTATATCATAGAAAATATATGTGAATTGAAGGATTCCTTTGAATATTTTAAAGTTTTAGACGTTCCGGCCTGTCCACCGAGGCTAAAAAAACAGCATATAGAAAGTGGTAAGAATTGGTCGTGTAATTTCCACCCAAACAAGTATTTGGAGAAATTATTTAGCGGAGAATTGTTCGATGAACATGATGTACGTGATCATAGACAATACATGGGCATGACCATTGAAGTGGCAAAATGGCATTTAAGACAAACAAACCCAAACTTGGAACTGTCAGATATTTTACTTAGCGATACAAATGCAGCAGTTGTTGTCGATCCTCTTAATAGATCCGTTGTTGCCGTTGCTTTCGACAATAGAGTCAATCATCCCGTACAGCATTCGGCCATGTTAGCCATAGACAATGTAGCGAAGACTCAAAATGGCGGCGCTTGGAATGTGCCAGACGAAGAAGACTTCACTTTGAGAGGCATCAACAAGGATTTGCTGTTGCATTTACGCAGCGAGTTTCCAAATTTAAAATTTGGCGCGAGAAAATATTTGAACAAGAGTGATTTGTCTGAAAAGAATTTTGATGTTAATAAATATCCGTACTTGTGTACTGGATACTATATTTATTTGATAAGAGAGCCATGCGTTATGTGCGCTATGGGATTGGTGCATGCGAGAGCGAGGAGAGTGTTTTTCTGTGTAAAAAACACTCTTCACGGCGCTCTGTGTTCGAAAACTAAGTTGCAATGCGTGACGTCACTAAATCATCATTTCGAAGTGTTTACGCATTTTTTATAATGTTATTATGTTTTATTGTGTATTGATTTGTATAATACATAAAACCTATGAATAAATATACTTAAGTTACAAAACTCTTGTGATATTTTTCCTATATTCTATACAAGGTGTAACAGTTATAGTGTAAAATATTTTAACAGGGCCAACAGTAGGTTATAAAGATGATATTACCAAAGAAATAAATCTAATTATTAGACATTTAAAAAAAATCACCGTGTGCGCCCACCGTGTACTGGGCGCACGGCTAAACGCTTCTGCAGTGTGATTTTGAAACCTCGGAACTCGGAATCGGATTCGGAACGGTAGTTTGCGTTTACGAAGTTATTTTAATAATGGTAGGAAATAGTAGAAAAAATATTGAACGCAAAATCTAAACTATTACAGTTTCTTGTGATAAAAAGCTTCATACTTATAACCACATAAATCAAACATTAAGTTGAACACTTGTTATTTTTGATATTCACGTTTCTAAGCCTACGTGTTAGTTTTTTATTTTTTGTACCGATCTTTGTAAACTGACAAATCCAATGAAAAAAAAGTTTGTTTTATCTATGTCTGAGGTTTGTTTATTGTTGTGATGAGAAAATTACAAAATAACTAAAATGAACGTTGATTACCTATATAATTTGTAACATCATGTCACATAGATGCTCCCTGTTCGTGTAAAAATAAAAAACTAGGTTGCAAGGATACAGCGCCATCTATTAAAAATGTTTGGCAACCGAACCTGCGTATTCACCCCTGTCCGTCCCTATAAAGTTTGAGTGTGTGCTTTTGTCTTATTAATGATGCGAATGAACTAATTTTTAAATGTATAATGAACAAATTGTATTAAATTAAATAAATAAGTAGGTTGGTACCTAAATACATTTAGCTCCACTGGGATTGCTTTGTATTTATTGTTTCATCCAAAAATACGGCTTTAATTCTGCTATTAAAGCCAGTACAATATCCAATAATTCGTATAATATCAAAATGCGTAAAAAAAAGACTAAATGCCATCGGAAAGACTTCCTACACATAAATCTCATCGGAAAGTTATCGTCGGATCGGAATGATTTTCCGTCGAGAAACGTCAACAATCTTCGAATTCGGAAATCAAAATAGCAGTATTTGTTTACAAAGTTCGGTACAGCAAAAATAATAATAAAAACATATAGGCCTAGAAACGTGAATATCAAAAATAACAAGTGTCTGACTTAATGTTTCATGTGTATGGTTATAAATTTGAAGCTTTTTATCATAAAAAGCCCGTATTAGTTAAAATTTCGCGATCAATATTTTTCTACTATTTCCTACCAATATTAAAATAACTTCGTAAACGCAAACTACCGTTCCGAATCCGATTCCGAGTTCCGAGGTTTCAAAATCACACTGCTGGTTCGCCAACTCAACAAATATATACATTATAGTGGACAATACTCTTGCTGGGTGGAGCCAACACAACGCGACGATTGGGCTACAGTGATGCACGAATATAATCGTATGTAGTGAATAATGGACACGGCATCTGGACCCCATATTTTTAAAATAGACTGACCCTGTCGCACCATATGGGTTCCATTTTACCATTTTGGTACGGAACCCTAAAAAGTGACTGTACCATCGCCACTCGATTATGAGTCGACTGAGTGAACACACTTACGTCTCTGGGATCAGGGTCCATCTACAATGGGGTATAAAGCCGAGAAACAGTATAGATTTTAATGATTTAAGATTTTTTAAGGTTTCGCAAGAGATAATCAATAAACTAAAACCCATAGTATAATAATATGCAACGCCATTGCCTAATACTACGTCACTACCGGCGTTGTCATTGAATGACAATTTCAATGGAATTAACACCGCAACTCTGTATGGCTAGAAGCGCAAGGTCAGGGCGCGAAATTCAAAATGTCAATGGATTTTATTTTTTTACGAAAAATTTGGACATCTTTACGATGTAATTTACTTTTTTGCGATATTAGCATTCTGCATTGTATGTCTCGATGTATTAAGTTTGCTTAAAAAAATACCTAAATCGATACAATACTCCAAAGTTAGTAAAAGTAGGTAGCGGTTTTTACAAACCAGACATAATGATATACACGCGATAAAAGCTGTAAAATTAGTTTTATTTCAATGTGTTGTTCAATATTACAAAAAAAGAATTTTATACGATTCACTTGTCCATATTCCTAACACATTTCGTACGTCCAAGACACCCCTAATAGGCTTCATGTAACTCGTTAAATAGTTAGTTCGTACATAAGAAAAAAAAACAGTCAAGTGCTAGTAGAACATATTTTTTACGAGTTCCGTACAAAAACGTACTTACATTTTTGGCCTGTAGATTGGCGTAAAATTACTGTTTTGCTACAATGCCTGTGGTTGGCTATGGTCTTGTCTATGAGGAGTTTGTAACGAAATTAAGACCTTATAGGGGCTGATGAACTCGGATCACTCGAGAGACCTCGCTTGTTCTTCTTATCATGTCGATGGCAAGAATACTACCACCATTGCAGTGAAAGGAGTAGCCCATCAACAAGTTGCCGATCACCCAGGGTTTGGCGAATGTAACTTACTAAATTGATGGACTTGGTAAATAAATAGGTTGTAGACTGTTATTGAATTTTGTAGATAAGTAGATACATATGTTGAGAATTTTGGATCTGTTTGAGAAAATCACAATAAAAAAAAAACAAATACGCTATAAAGCCAAAAATAAGAACGGATTACAATAGAGTACCAACGCATTATTATTTTTGATGTCCTATCCTTACCTATGTACTGAATTAATCTAGAAGTAAAAAAAAAATATAATAGAATCATAGAGTGCGTTAAGTCGTAGGCAAGTGGCGCCCTCCATTAAGATTTTTCTTACATTTTTCCTTGGTCAATATGACGATTTCCGTGGTGCCTGCGTTCATATTAGTACTTATCCCGTCGAAACCTTGCTAACTTTGATACTGCATTTTTTTAATAATAATCGGCGGCAAAATTTAAAATAATGCGAAAATAAATGACTATTGTTAAATTAAAAAAAAATAGTTTCTTTTTTCAAATCAAATTGAGCAATGTTAACAAAATACTGTCCCAAATAATATGACTACACTATTTAACAGTCATTCTATAATGTTCCCAATTGTGTATCCCCCTCATTGTTGCGATCGCCGTACACTGCATTCCAGCCTCTTGTCGGACTTGTACGCTGCTACGGTTGCCTGCATTTTGATTCCTTTGCCAGCAAATTAAGATATTATTTTTTTCTATAAAGTTTCTGTAAAAAAAATGGCAGTTTATCATTACGCGAGCGCCGCCTACGACGCTTTCTGGTGAGTTTAATTTTTTTTTGTAATGTATGATACTAGTTACGTAATTTTTCGATGATATTTTACTCGTTTGATTCCGGTTTTCCGTGAATATATATTTTTTAAATTTATTTGAATATTGATCATAATGATCTTAATATTTACTATAAGTATTTTTTTTATTTTTTATTAGCCCTTGTGATGTTAGTTAGATTACTGGGTGAAACATTATAATATGATTTCTTTTATAAATCCAATAACTAGAAATTACGCAATAACACCTACTTAGTTACGAATCTAATAAGTTAGTGAAAAATTATATTTATTAACAGAACTACATTTTTTTATTTAGAAAAAACTTTGAAGATGCTTTTAAAAAATATTTTGACCTACATAAAGCTAAATATTTATCATTAATTTCTTAATAATAATTTTGGGAATTACACAAAAATATAGTGTCCGTTTAAAAAAACTATAAAAAAAATCAAGTACCACACATCGCCTGCGCAAACCGGTTTACACTGAACCCTATTACAATAAATCTTACTTCATACGTGTTGGAGCTGCGTCCGCGCACGCTACAATCACGCGTCGTCCTTATTACAAGGCGCTAGAGTTTATTCTCGTGTGTAATCTGTTAAATTGACGCCGTAATTGTTAAAATACGTTCTTCCCTTCACGTGGACTGAAGATTTTGCGTAAGACTATGGTGTAAATGATGGACAGTTTATGGCAATTTAGACTCAATAGCTTCCTTGTGTGGTGTTAGTTTAGAATAGCACCACTCCCAACAATTATTTGAATGTCGTAGCAAAGCTCTATCAACACCATAGACTTATAGGAACTGCTGCATAGGTTTTTGCGGTGAAGGATACACTTCCTACCATATAGGTATGCAGTTCTCCTATATCTATAAATAAATATCGCCAGACGAACACACCAACTATACGGTCCCACACTAAGCAACGCTTGTATTATGGGTACCGTACAATGGACTGAGGGCGAACCCAATATATATTACTTATATAGATATTAAACATCCATGACTTGGGTAATGACTTTCGTGCTCATCACACAAAGGTTGCCCCTACCAGGATTAGAATCCGGGACCCTCTGCACGGAAAGCAGCGTCACTACCAACTGCGCTAATTAGGCCGTCATCTAGTAGGTTGTTTGTATACTTGTTATATTAAATGAAAAGTACTTAATCTCGTATGACATTCTGTGACATTTCGAAATATATATGAATAATTTCAAAGATATTTGTCATTAAAGTTTGGTAAAAGCATTAGTGAGGAGGCATCGGGACACGCTCTTTCTCTGTCGCACGCGAGCCGACTTGCAGCAATGACGTCACATGCCTGTAGCTTAAATGTGTTTCTATCGTAAACTTTAAACGTCTGTATTTTTTTAAAGTTTGTCGATGTATGTAGTATTATTAACTACCTAGCTGCGCCCCGCGGTGTTACCCGCGATTGAAAATTATGTCCTTTTTACCGGGATAAAAAGTAGCCTATGTGCTATTCCAGACTATAATCTATCTCTGTGACAAATTTCATCCAGATCCGTGTAGCCGTTCTGGCGTGATTGAGTAACAAACGTCCATCCATCCAAACTTTCACATTTATAATATTAGTGTGATTATGCGCGTGACATTCATCTCTTAGATGTCCTGAGACTAAATGTATCCTAAAGGATCAACCGATCCAGCAATACAATTTGCAAGCTCATCTCTAATTTATCTCAATTTCCTTTCTTCCAGATATCGACATCCTATAAACACAGTCCTACCCACGCCGTACTGCAACATCATCAACATCCCGAGCGTCAGAGCGAGACAACACCACTTCCTCAGCACCGTTGCCAACAAAATATTAATGGAAGTAATTGAAATTACGTTGATTGGATCTTTAATGATACACTTTGCCGTCTCCAAGATATTGCACTGAGACTTGCTACGGGCTATTAGCTGTTGATGGTGAGTGAAAATTCTATTCAATATCTCTACAATGCTAGCAATGATCACAGTAACACCCACACTAAAAGCATAAACTCCAATAAGTTGCGCATGACCTTACTGGGACCTATTCACGCTGTTTCAGGAGATTTTCGGTCGTATTTCTGTATCCTTTAGGTTACAAGTCTTTTATCAAATGCATTAGGGACGGCATTCAGCGTATCCTAAAGTCGATTGGATTAGATTTTCTCTATAGCCGTACATTACATATCTCTCAGAGCTTTCCCTCGTATCATTGTTAATAACACTGTATCGCAGATTCACAGAATTCGCTGATACACTGTACTGATCCCGTCCACCCATCGAACCTGATGATGGACACCCAAGCTAGCAACACTGTCTCAAACTATTCATCGGTTACCCTATCAACATTAGATCCGTTACTATCCCAGATGAAAGCAATATCATCTCGCGCACATATTACAACGGTACTATTAGGATTCATCATTCCCAGAGCCATAGTTATACAGCCTTCATTGTATTTGACGTCATCACGAACTGAAAACCTTGGAAAGCAACAATAATGCATCAAATAGATCGGATATTGAACCAATCCTAACCTATTCTTCATTGTAACTTCCATTGTCATCTGTTGGCTTCTATAGAGCCCTTTTAAGAGAGCCTCAATGTATGATGTCAGCGTTCGGAGCCTCGTGGCGTCGCCACGCGTTTAATTAACAAGATTCTTATCGAGATCACTCGTTGGTTGTACCTTTTTATTGCGTCTATTGTTGTGCTACTTACGGAAAAGAATTCTTTAGTTTTAACCCTAAGGAAAAGAAGTGGACACATACCGTATGCCTTACGATATGTAGCGACCTCTTCACCCGCGCCACAGGCTACACATATGGCGCTGCAAACGCGTTCAGAACAATTGACAATTCTTTATACAATCTTGAAACGCGGTATGAGAGTTTTCGGAGCACGTAACATATATACAAGGTCCCGACATTAACCGTTGGGGTATAGCAGCCGCCCCGCCAGGCATACCACCTGCCTGGCTGGAAGATCTTCCCTTTTTCGCCTAAGATATATGGTTACACCAAGAATAAGATTGTCCTTATTTCTCAGACTACATTTTCGTTCGTGGCTACTGTTCTGACGTGTGTAGTCTTCAAGGGGATAGATTTTGCTTCGTCCATCGCAAGACATTGCTGTCTTTCGAGAAAATTATTCCTCTACCGTCAATTAAGAAATGAAGAATTAGGTTTTTTGCGAGTAAAATGTCCCAACGACGAAATTTTGTAGTGTATATCAAAACAGCCTTTTCAAGTCTATACAACTTCACTCGGAGATGCATTAGTAATTAACCCAATAGCAGTCGTCTATCCTTTGTTATGGACATTCAAGCCTTTGCCTACTCTGTTCTGATGCAAGTCACCCCCTGTTCAAGTTCATCTGAACACCTGCCGCATTTACCGTTTCGAAGATAGAACCCTTATCATCAGCAACGTTGCATGTAGGGACTGACATGGCTTGCTTAAAATCATCGTCAATCCTTAATAAGTCTGAATATTCCTGGGTATATCTAATTGTTTTTCCATGGGCGCCAAACACTCTTTTGGTGGTCTCTCTCAGGGTCCTACAAAATTCGCATAGCCATCATCGTATCGCGAAACATGTAGACATAATTGTCATCAATAAATATCAATTAAAATGAATGTGCGCGCACGCCTCGTCATTACGTGTGATTGTATTTAATTGTCGCGAAGATGGTGGAGGGAGGAGTTGACAGATATTAGAGAGCTGAAAAAATATCAGAGAGCTATAAAAAAAGATGGAGAAATGTACGTAATATCTGTATTTCTGTCATCTTCAGAGTTTATTTCGGATATTTTTACTAATCAGAACACCCTATTATGGAGTTTGATAAATTGAAATTGATCCTGGATTACCTAACTTCCGGACCGAACATATTATAAATGATCAGTGTCAGTGACCCTAATTCAGTTATTTGGTGTTGTCATTATCATGCATTGAAGGCGTGACAAGAAGAGAGATAACAGACGAATTCGTTTTGAGTTACAATTGGATTCAATGCCATTTTCACATTCAGATTGCTCCTAAGTCAATTCGGGCAAACATTATGATTTCATCTATACTCTATACATATAAATAAAATTGGAGTGTCTGTTTGTAATATTAAAATAACCGCTTTTTACTAAGTGCATTTGGATGTATACACGTTACCTATACCGAAACAACATTTTTTACAATTTTTGTCTGTCTGTCTGTCCGTCTGTCTGTCTGTCTGTCTGTCTGTTTGTTCCGGCTAATCTCTGAAATGGCTGGACCGATTTTGACGGGACTTTCACTGGCAGATAGCTGATGTAACAAGGAGTAACTTAGGCTACTTTTATTTTAGAAAAAAAAATAGGATCTCACGAAAAAAGATTAAAACCAATGTTGCAGCGCAGCGCCTGATTAAGTTTGATAGCAAAACCCTTCAATGCGTCCCGCGGGCTCAGAATGGGCGAGCAGGCTGTTGTCAACGGTTGTCTTTGTTAAATACCACGTGGACGAAGTCGCGGGCAACAGCTAGTGTACTAATTTTAACGATTTTATCGCGATTTTATTTCGATTTTACGTTCCCGACGTTTCGGCTGCTTTACAGCAACCACGGTCACGGTAGGACTTAAAATTAGTTTAATTTCAATGTATTCGCGTAAATATAAGAAATCAATACTATACTTAAGCCAAGATTTCTTGCAAGAGTTTTTATTTTTTATAAATAGTTGAAAGAATATTAAATCGCTGTCGCTCCTGGCTTTTCCGATACCTACGTTCTTGGCTGAGGTGTCGTAAACATTATAAACAGAACCTTTTCAACGCCCCATGCGGTACCCATAAAGTAGGTATCATCTTGACCCGACGACTGTGTGACCCTGTGGCAGCCAAGTGGTCCCAATTCCCGACATCTACACGACGTTTGCGTTCCACGTACGCGATTGGCCAGTGAATTAATGACAATATTGCGTACTTATTCGTTCGACCGTCTTCGTACCACCAATTTAGCAATAGAGGCTCGAGCGTTTGACGTCCGCACGCGGCGACGGCTCGTTACAATTTGATTTAAATAATTCGAATTTCGAAACGATCGAACGGACAAATCGATGGTGCGAACGCATTTTTAAATTATCTAAAAAAAAAATGGTGGATTAAAATGTTTTTGGAAGACGGTAAAGGTGAAGAAGTTATTCTGGTAGTCGCCAATATGGCTTCATGAGATACACTAGTGATGTTATTCCGACTCTATTGAATGTGTGCTCTCGTTTCTAAGGACTCGTCAGAAAGGTGAGACTGTGGATTGGGCCCTTTGTGGGTTTATCGGGCATCTGCTATGAACGCTGCTTTTGGTAAACTGAGGTTGTACACACTTTTGCTTTATCTATTATTCCTAAATATCTTTCGTTGTCTATCGCTCACTTGAACAGCTCTTTAAATGTCCCACAGTTGAAATTCAGGCCATAGACATTTCCTGGCATAGAGCGAAGTAATGGTTTTGACAATCCATTCGAAAATTTATTAAGTTCTCTCAGATATGCAGGATTCCTCATGATGTTGGAACATGAAATTCAAAGATCCCAGTGGTGTGAGCTCAGAATCGAATTTGCCCCTCTGATTTTAAGATGAGCGCTCACCCAACGTGACTATCATTGCTTGCAACTAAATACCTACCTAGATTTATTCTCAAATGCATAGAAATCACAATTCATTTACAACGGCTAAAAGCCATTGGACATTTGTTTCACTGTGTAAAGAATTTTCTTCAATTGCTCATTGATTTGATTTCCAGTCTATACCCAGATTCTACTGAGTACCTATATTCCCACTCAGGAACTGCCGTATCTCCTCTTCTAATTCTATGAGTTATTTATCATAATTATGTCTCTCTCCACACGGGCTATACCCGGATCTTTGGAAGGCTTGCGCGGGAACATGGGTCCAACACGTAGAGACCTTTTTGAGAATTTTAATGTGATGTTTATTTTATTTTATTACTAGATGCGCCCGGCGGTGTTACCCGCGATAAAAAGTATGAAAAATTAAAACATCTATCCCACGGGAACCATACATTTTACCGGGATAAAAAGTAGCCTATGTGTTATTCCAGGCTATAATCTATCTCTGTGCCAAATTTCATCCAGATCCGTTAAGCCGTTCGGGCGTGAGAGAGTAACAAACATCCATCCATCCATCCATCCAAACTTTCACATTTATAATATTAGTATAGATTATTATTTTTATAGTGGCATCATTGAAGGTTGTTGTAAAATAGAGGACATCTACGATCCTGCACATTCTTGTCTGCAAACTGAGCATTTGAGCATCTCAGCTATTGTTACTATAAGCCGAGGCGAGCTAGTTAACAATCTTCGTATACATCTGTACTTACCTACCTAGCAGCAACAGAGCGATTTTCTTGTTAGCCCTTAAACTCGGCTAAATTGCTTTATGCTGCTATAGTTAATAAAGGAACGGCTGTGTAGGGTTGCCACCTTTGTTTGAAAGGAAAATAGTATGTTGAGAAATTCAAGAAAAATACAATAGACATTTATTTTTTACGTAATAAAAAACACCTCGAAAATTGGGCGGCGCGGAGCGCATAGAGAAATTGACAGAATGTTGACGTTTCTTTTCCGTGACGGGACAACTTTTTTTTTTCATAATATTTTATAGTCGCAGATGACCTTTACAACTTCACCGGACGAGAGGGCGAGCGCTCAAGGCGCTCCAGCCAGAAGGGTAGGGGGGCAACTAGCTCAAGGGCGCCTCCGGAGACACGACCTCGGCTTGGGCTGTTGCCAGTGTGGGGGTTGACGACGGACGACTGCTAGGTGCGAAAACTCACCTATGGGCAGTGAGCGACTGAGCGACGTGAATGCGTTTCATTCTGAAATTCCCCTGCGCTGTGCTGTGCTATGCTGCGCTGCGAGTGCGTTCAAGTCACAGTTGATATAAAAAAAGCACGACAGTTGAATTAGCGATGTATTTTTTCTACTTTATTATTTCTTTATAATATATCTATAGTATATAATAATTGACTAAATCAGTACGACACTATACAACATAGTACCGGTGGCAACCCTAAGCTGTAGGCAACGTGGGATGTATTTTGCGGACTACATTATTTTTCTCTAACATACCTAAAGTACAAATGACTGAAATATAGTTGTTGCATAGCAACACTATTAATAATAAGAATAAATTTTATTGTATGCGGTGGCAGCACCGTTTCGCGCCTGTCACTTGTCGCTTCCCGCGTACACGTATTTTTAACCGACTTCAAATGGAGGAGGTTCTCAATTCGGTTGTATTTTTTTGTCTTCATTGTGTTGTTTTTCTTTATCACCGCCTTCATACTCTCAAGCACCATATTGTGGCAGCACACTTTGGGTCCCCGTCACTCAGCTCGCGCTATTATATGTTCAGCCTAATTCGTACTACCTAGGGCGGTGTAGTATTGCGCTCCACATCCTTATATGACTCTTGTATTGCTATTTCCTTGTTAAGAGCCCTATTAAGAGTAACTACTCTGCAACTTACATTGCGTGCGTCAAAAGTTCAATATACTTTTTTTTAATTACGCACGTCATAAAAAGTTCAATTATTCGAAAACGAATGTAAATTATTTCTGAACTTTTTGTCGTGTATGTTTGCAGCGGTTGGAATTTTGAATAGTTGAAAGATGAGATAAATATCTTTGGCAATATATTTATTTTCGATTGGACATTGTATGATATCGCCAGACGAACAGACCAGCTGTACGGACCCCAACTAAGCAATGTCATACAAAGTTTGTATGTATCGGGACAGGATCCCGGGACCATTACTACAGAGTGGAGTCACTAGTAACTGTTCCAATCGGGCTGCAATCCATGAAGATATAGCACTGGATAACGGTGGTGAATTTTAATCCAAATGCAATATCAACTGGCCCGCGTTGGATAGACGTACTGCCCTTTGTCTGCTCCTCATTTCGACTCACGCGCAGTTGTAACTAGTGCATTGTAGAATTAATCTATTCTTTCTTAAATATATGTAGGTACTAAACTCTTGATATGTGACCCATATATATAACATCTAGGTCACGTTCCATAAGGGACTCGGTGCTGTCATAATATAAACTAAGTTAAATAATAAGGATGAGTAAGTGTAGAAGTGACAGACCGGTAATGCAGTATTGTACCTACGTCGTATGTTCTCCGTGAGGAGTCATGAGTTATGCAGGGTGATTCAGAGAGGATATACTAAGCCTTGAAGCGGTTGAAAAGCTCACTTTTCAACCGCATTTGTAATTATTATGTGAAGTTAGAATTTCGAAATGATGATTTAAAAAAAAAAATTGCTGATCCGGCAAACGTTGTTTTGCAATATACATTATTTTTAGGAAATATTTGTAAGGATAAGGGATAATAAATTGAGATATAAACTATCCTATCTTTCAAGTTGGATTAAACTGCACAGTGTGCAAAATTTTATTTAAATCGGTTTAGTAGTTTACGAGTCCATAGCGGACAAACACCGTGACACGTAATTTATATATATTAAGATGACAATATTGATTTGTGTAAGCAAATATTTTTGTATTTTGCGTATATACATTTTCTCTTAACGTAGTAAACGTTGTCGTGTTTTCCGTCCCGCTCAAACCACAGCTTTTATTAATAAGAATGACAGTGACGTCATGCTATCCCGAACGTTACCTCTCGTCTATGCGTATAGAAATACATAAACTTACTATTCCAAATTATGACATTACCATGTCTGATAAATATTCCTATTAGCTGCTATATACCTGTTAGGGTCTTCGACTATTATATTTTAGATTCGACTATTATAGTTTAGTACCTATATTTTTTAATTAATACTGAACACAACTCCAGTTCCAATACAACTCAAATTTGAGAGCTGCAAGATCCCACTCACTTCACAAATATCACTTCTCAAATAGTTTAACTAGATCTTAAAAAGTTGAGTGTCGTTTGAGTATGTGATCGTTGCATTATTGGTATTCCAACAATGCAATCATTTCCGTTGTTACCCATCGTGATTCATCATTGTCCTTATTTGCCCCTAATAAAAAACAGATTGAACTTTTGATGGGTACATGATTCTGTGAGATGACCAATTGACAGTCTGAATGTTTTTGGTCATAGAAAGAAAGACCATATAATATTCTATGAGTAACATACTGTATTATTTTTGTTATCTTAACGATAATTTGGACGTGAATAAAATTTTAAAATTTAACTTGTACCGTTAATTTGCCATTGTTATAAACACGATAGAACGTGAAAGAAAACAGTAGGGCAAGCAGAATAAACTGATACCTCAGACGCCCATAGCCAAATTACTTTAAAAATCCTATCTCCAGTTATCCCTATTGATAATTACAAAATAATAATTTCATCTTGTACGAACTTGTGCACGCTTGTCGACTGAGTTTTTTAAAAGTACAACATTGATACATCCTACTTAAGGTGGAAGCTCAGGGTCACGGCGCGAAATTCAAAATGTCAATGGTTTTATTTTTTTTACGAAAAATTTGGACATCTATACGATGTAATTTAGTGTTTTGCGATATTAGCATTCTGCATTGGATGTCTCGATTTATTAAGTTTGCTTAAAAAAGTACCTAATCTGATACCACTACAATACCATTAGGTTTGTAAAAACCGCTACTTTTACTAACTTTATGGTGTTGTATCGCTTTATGTTCCTTGCCGTCCGTGCCTTCTATGTTCTTATTCTATGATATCACAACTAGCTATATATCGAGTGGCAGCACTCAGCCGTGTCACGTTTCTCCTCAATCAAACGAGTGAGCGATCTGCATTAATTGTCACCTCATCGTGCAACCAATTGAGATTTTCGGCAAAAGTGTATTTTGGTGGAAAGCGTAAGGTTGATTTTGGATTGTTTATCGGTGTTTACGCGAGGTTAGCATAGTTTGTATTGGCAGGATCTTTTTGTTGGTGTTACCACACCGTAATATTGTTCGACGGTAGGTTATTTCGTTTTAGGCGGTTCTGTTTCGTTTGAATGTTAGTTTTGGTCAGTTGTTACTATGCAGTCAGAATCAGAATATTTTTTATTCATTTAAACCATTAAGTACAGTACTTATGAATCGTCAAAAGTTACAAAATGCTAAGCTACTACTTTTCCACCCGTTCGGAATGCCGTTCTTATGTAGAGGAACGGGCAAGAAACTCCATGGTTGCTCTTTTTTAAAAAGATCTTTTACATTTTTGAGCAGTACATTTTTATAAGTATGTGATAGTGTTTTAGTAATCCATGACTGCATTGTCTACAGGTATCGTCTGGGTATTACTGGGATCGGTCCATATCCATAACAACCTACCACCTAAATGATACAATTTGATGGAGTGTTTAATTTCTTGGTCATCATCTTTTTATCATCCAAATTTGACCACAGCATTATTTCTTCTAATAGCGTGTGCTTAACCTAGTATATTTCTTTTCCAGGAGCCGTAGTATCTCGCCAACTCTGCCCGACAGGCCAGCATCCGCCACAGAATCGACCAACTCGGTTCACCCATCACCAACTGTACCTCATGGAGGCCATTCTAAACCACACACGGACATATTTCATCGGCAATCGTTTCACGAAGAAACCGTTTCCAGGCCTGGTGCCCCACGTACAGTACCATCTCTGTCGTTCTAACACAAACATGCTTCTGAAGATCGAGAATGTCCTCCTCCAAAGCCACCGCCAGCGCGAGACGACGGGCATCAAGAAATTATACAATTCATTCTTCGTTTTGTTTTAACTAATTCGCGTGAACTGTTTCGATCATTCTCATTCGTTCATTCATTCTTCAGTGACTTTTATGCGAGTGGGGCTATGGCCCGTGTGTAATGGAATATTATTCGGAGGAGAAAGACTATATTATGCATGACGCTCGTAAAGAAGAGGCGTTCACTTGGGAGTCGTCAGTGAGGCTGGCGTTGGTTGGGAGGGAGGAAGACATCGGCATGTATCTGGAGGAGAAGGAGGGGAGGAAGAGGAAGTGGCAGGGGGAGGGGAAGATGATGAGGCGGGACGAGGGCGAGGAGAAGGAGCAGAGGAAGGTTCCGCCTAAGAAACTTATGGGTAAGTGGTTTGTTTTTAACAATTGTCTTAATCAGAGACTGCAGGGTTGGCCCTACACTCCGAGATGAAAATGTTTATAGCCCGTTTTCAAGCCTTTTAAAAGTTCTACACATATACACCGGGTATTTGTAAATCAACATTTTCAACTCTGAGCACTATTTATCGGCAATGTTGCCAGTGATACTCTTGCTGCAATGTTATTGTCAAGACCATTAGCATCGAATGCGGCAAGTGCCGTGCTATATAGAGCAGCTAGAAATTGCCACAAAACTATACCGTATACGAGCGCATTTACAATAACATAAATATACTGAATACGCAATTAGAATCCTGGTACGGATAAACTTTGTGTGATGAGCACGAATGTTTGTACCCGAGTCATGGATGTTAAATATCTATATAAGTAATATATACTGGGTTCACCCTCAGTCCATTGTACGGTACCCATAATACAAGCGGTGCTTGGTTTGGGACCGTATAGTTGATGTGTTCGTCTGGCGCTATTTATTAAGTTATACGTACAATATAGCCCCTCTCCGCCCCCCGCCGACATATAATACCTCACCCCGAGTCTACCCGCGCTGCGCTGCGTTGGCGCATATCATTGGTGCGTGCCAAATCAACGATCTGTCCAATCGCGTGTGGTGTGCACACATTTGTCGAACACAAACGTCATGTTGCATATGTTATAGTCATAGTAGGGTGCTACCGAGACCTACCATGAAACAAATTATCAGCCGAGATGCTCACCTGACCAATGAACGAGAGCGCGCACCCAATCCCACTAATATTATAAATGTGAAAGTTTGGATGGATGGATGGATGTTTGTTACTCAATGACGCCACAACGGCTGAACGGATCTGGATGAAATTTGGCACAGAGATAGATTATAGTCTGGAATAGCACATAGGCTTTTATCCCGGTAAAATGTATGGTTCCCGTGGGTTAGACATACTTTTTAATCGCGGGTAACAACGCGGGGCGCAGCTAGTCTATACATATATTAAAAAAACACAATCGAATTGGGGACCTCCTCCTTTTTTTTAAGTCAGTTAAAACTGATCGCTGTCTGTACATGGAAAGTATATGAGAAAACTATTATTGGAGGCCTTTATCAACGCAATAGAACCCAAAACAATTACTGTTAGAATGTTGCTGTGTGTCTGTGCGTTTGTGTGCGCTAATCTCGAAACTGTTTAACCGATTCGAGTGCGGTTTGCGGTTCACTAATGTATTGTGGTGAGCTTCACTTTAAGAACAAACACTAGATAGTTTGTTTTATTTCAATAGGTTCATAAATAAAAAAGTTTTTAATCTATGTGTCAGATTGAAGCTGTCAGAATGACAGCTGACACGTCCACTACTGCTTCAACAACGTAACATAATATTATAAACAGACAATTAAATCTTAATTCACATGTACCCACTAATGATACCCCCCCCCCCCCCCCCCCTCCCCCTTCCCCCTGGTATGAATCTGAACAATGAACTCGGTTTACAATAGTATACATACTTAACGTGATCTACCCTCGTTGACATAACACGACCAATCGCCGATGACTTACCAAAGAATAATGTAGATGTGATACACTTCTGAAGCAAGGGTTTTGTACCTACTTTATTAAGGTATATAGGAAGCCCAGCTATTTATTAGAGTGAGGAATGCAGTTTATTTTTCGAATTACACTTTTTTTTACGTATTTCGCTCCACTGCGAGGGAAGGGTCTAGGGTCTGACATACTTTTCTTCTTCTTCTTTTTTTATTTTGGCAATGAGCTACAAAATGGTGTAATTTATGCCAGTGTCGAATAATTCTTGATAATTGTTATTGAATTTTATGTACCCCTCATGATACAGACTTACAAGAGTGAACAGTGAACGTAGTGGGTGAGTTTGGCTAACGTAGGCACATAAAAAAATACCGCATAACATTTTTTAGCGGAAAAGGGAAGATCTTCCAGCCAGGCGGGTGGTATGCCTGGCGGGGCGGCCGCTATGCCCCGACGGTTATTGTCGGAATCTTGTATATATGTTACTTGCTCCGAAAACTCTTATAGCGCGATTCAGGATTGTGTTGAGAATTGTCTATTGTTCGGAATGCGTCTGCAGTGCCATCTGTGTACCTTGTGGTGCGGTTGAAGTGGTCGCTACAAATTGAACACCGAATATTCTCAACGACGCGACGTCCTCACAGAACCCGTCTCCTAATAGGTATAAAACAACACACAAAATTCAACTAATCATTGTGTTAAATACTTACATTGATAATGGTAGGTACCTAACAAATTATGAAATCGTGATACACAGTGTTTGACGATACGCCGCGGCCGTGAGACGCGTTTGATAACTGCGATTATACTGTCGCAAGTCGCAGCGACACTTATTGCGATTATTCTGTCGTACGTGCTTAGTGCTAGTGCTGATTGATTTCAGTGTCAAAATAGTCTGTGATACACATCTTAATTACTACTAAGTTGGAATAAAAATATAAATCGAATAACAATATTTTTTTATCATTTAAACCAATAGATACTTACAAATCATCAAAAAGGTTATAAAACGCTAAGATTCGGCTTTACTACCCGTGCGGAATGCCGTCCCTATGGAGAGGAACGGGCAAGAAACTATTGGTTGCACTTTTTAAAAGGATCTTATACATTTTTGAGTATGTGAGAACAATGTAGGAACGGCTTGGCAGGTTACAGTACCTAAAAAAAGTATTAAACAATAAATACACTATACCTGTTTCCCAGGAGGAATAGGCAGGTGCACTAAAGCCTATTGACTGGGCACTCTTAATGTGATAATGATTTAGTTCCATAGTCCACTACCCTAGCCCAGTGTGGGTTAGCGAATTACACACATCTTTTGAAAGACGTGTAGTTCGAAAACTACAACGATATTTGCCTTCCAGTAGTTGATAATCAAATATAATAAGATTTGCACATGAAGTTCGAAAATCCCAAAAGTATCAATCAGGGGCTGAACCTTCACACTCTGTTTCGAAAGGGTGCCGTCGGCCAACTTGGATACACGGTTTCTGTCTTGCGAAGGTGCACCCAATCTCGTGTGGTTCATTTCCAACTCTTAAATTATGAGCTCGCCTGTTCAATAGCCCAAAGTGTACCAATGTCGTCCACTCTACATCCTAAAAGGGCCGTATCTTGGGCCAATGGAGGTAATTTTGCCAGTAAATGTGTCCACATATTGTGTCGATATTTTTATGTAGTTTTTGTGACGGACAGGGTTTGTACACCGTACCGCAAAGCCAAAAGTGTCTGTTACTATGCGGTTGCTGTTCGATTATGAATCGATTGTGTTAGCAGACTTGGGGCTCCGGTCTAAGTTAGGCTGTGACGATAATTACCCCTTCAAACATACATATGCCATGTCCGGCCTTCTTTTTCATTATCTCCCTTCCTATTTTCCCTTTCTCTTATCCGTTCCCTCCCTTCATCGCTTCCCTTTTTCTTCTTTATCCTCTCTTCATTCTTTTGCTAAAGAGTATACCTTCAAAATAACACAGTTGGGAAACTATTTACCACCTCTTCCTTCACAAGTGTTGGTTAGTTTCGGATCGTCCATATTTCACCTGGCTCGTATTACTTATAGCAGGGAATCTGGGTTCGCTGAGAAGTGTTCAAAAGATTGTATCATTATCTCTGTTATATTCTTTTATGAGGCGAAGGTCATTACCATCGCTGTTATCAATGTTATCATTGGCTTAATGATCGGCTATGTTGTTTCCACGACTGTCTTGTAACGAAGTGGGTGACATTGTATGCACAAGATAAAGTTAGCCTAGTAAATATTCGTGTTTAGAATTTGTGGATTAATTATAAATTGCTGTCATCATTAAATGCGCATCTGTGTTAATTACTTTGTTCAGATACGCTGCTTAGATGTCTGAAGTATATTAGTCGGGCCCACTCCAATCAATTTATCAATGAATAAATATCGCCAGACCAACACATCGATTGTACACTCCTAAACTAAGCAACGCTTTTATTACTTAATATAGATGTTAAACGTCCAACACCATGCCACAAAGTTTGCCCCTACCGGGATTCGAAACAGGGATCCTGATTTCAGAAAGTAGAGTTATTACCAGTTGAGCTAATCAGGTCGTCACTAGATTTTTTGAAATCCTCCATTTTTTAAACAATCTGCTTAGTGTATTTCTCTCCGCTTCGCTCGTCTCTGCTTAAGTGGAAATCGGACCTGAATATGTATCCAAAATCTTAGTGACAGATGCCAAAATGACAGCCGGGCCCGCCATTTTCACGTGCTCTCCGAAGTACGATGTTATTTAGCCTGTCTGTCATGTCCAAAATACATGATACAGATAAAATAAACACATATTTTCATCTTCTCTTAATATTGGAACCGTATTTTAATAACCTTTAGCCCCGCGCGTGTCTTCGTCCAGCGGTGATAGTCCGAGTACTGTCCGCGCGCAAATTGAATGCAGCTCTGAATAATGCGCTAGTGCTTATTTATTAGTGCTATACTAAACAAGCATACAAAATCATCAATTTGAAACACACAGCGAACTCTTTTATGGCATTGAGAATTAAAAAATATTAGTATGATTCATAGAATTATTATTTTTATTGAATAAAAAACTGTTATAGTAGGTATGTACATGCGTATAAATTCAAACCGCGGTTCCTCTTAATATCTTAAAATAACCTAACTTTAAACAACTCCCGCGCATCACCTAACACCCCGAAAGCTATCAATTTACGTGCGGACAGTACCATTATCGGTCGACCTCTTGCTCTCTAGCCGGCCATACTGGATGCTGTACTGCGATTCTGCATTTTATAGGTTAAGATTGATAAGTTAATTGGTTGCGCGTTTGAATATAATGACCTGGGCACCAATTCTGAATGTGTGTTTTAAATGGGACTAGGCCCGGGCAAGAAACTCCATACGTGCCGTTTTTAAAAAGATCGTATTCATTTACTTTTTTGAGCAGTACCTTGTTACTGGTATGTGAGAACAATGAAGGAACGGCTAGGTAGGCTTGAGTTTCTGGTCACAAAAGGACTTACTCCAAGTAAATGTATAATAACAAATCAATGGCCACATGGTTCCCACCTATAGTTGTACTATTTAAATCAGTGCTAAAAATATAATTCCGCGTAAACTATTAGATGGTTATATCACGAAGACTGATTATCACGACTGACGTAACAACTTTATCTAAATTGAACAACAATTTGGTGTCTATTGTACGTTTTTTTTTTATCAGAGAGCATCATGCATCTAAAGAATTTCGTTCTTGATAAGTAACAACAACTTTACCTATTCCAGCGTCGGTAATTTTTTTTGTCAGTTTCCAATATTATTGGGTTTTCTGTGAGTTTTTTTTTATTATGGCTATTTTAAAGAGATCATATTAACTATAATAAATGTATGTGATATTCTACATTTAAGTGTGATGAAAATACGTGATCTTTAATCATGTTAAGATAATAAAATTACGTGTGAGAGTAGGTACACTCTAATAAGACAGTGCAGTGAAAACAATAATATTACAAAATAAAATGACGACACTAGAACACTACAGAAGTGCATCGAAATTTAACAAAAACACACAAAACCAATGTAACGTTTGGACGTTTATTTATAACTGGTTTTTCTGACAGTGACATTAATATTAACACATTCAATTCATCTGTGATATATACGTACCTACAATAACAACATATAACATTATAAAAATAAATAAATAAAGCCTACAACGAAAATATTGCAACGCCGAAATCGAAACAACCGCCATCTATCCGCCGAGCTAACGCAACATCAAGTCGCCGCTAGCGCCATCAATTAGTGACACCCGGCAAACTGACAGACATGGTGGAGGACACGACGCCGCAGTCGGAGCGCGTCTCTGCGGCTGCGGTGCTACAGTTTGCGGCAAGAGAAGCGAGAGAGGGACGGAGATTCACAGAGTTTGGTGCCCATGCCTTCGCTAGCATCACTTGTAATGCTTACGGTATTAATTCACTTTGATCTATTATGTTTATAAGCACTTGAGCGGCAAAGGAAAGATATTCCAGCCTGGTGGGTGTTATAGCCCGGCGGAGCCGGTCATTGTGCTCAAAGTATGTCGAGGTTATGTATATATGAATATATGCTACGTTTCTAGTAAACTTTGATACCGCGTTTCAGATTTGTATGATTATTCGTCGATCGCATGGAGAATTCTATACAGTGCCATCTGTATTGGGCGTAGTGGAACCTACCGATCGGTCCTACAGATCGTTTATCGACCCGTGCTGTATGTAGACTAGGGACTAGAGGCCTTTAGAATTCATGTCTTGTCGATTCGCTTCGATGCAGTGTGTCATGATACCTATTCTATTCCATCAGCCGAAAGACGTCCACTGCTGGACATAGGCCTCCCCCAATGACTTCCACACATCCCGGTCCTCCGCCACTCGCATCCACCGGCTTCCTGCTACGCATGTGATATCATCGCTCCACCTTGGGGGGGGTATTCCTACACTACGTCTTCCGGTTCGTGGTCGCCATTCTATAACGTTTCTGCCCCGACGGCCATCGGTTCTGCGAGCTATGTGCCGCCCACTGCCACTTCAACTTTGAAATTCTTTGAGCTATGTCGGCCACTTTAGTCCGTCTACGGACGTCATGATCCCTATATCTATCGAAGTGACACTTTTATCAGGCAGACAGATTCTTAGCATTTTATATTTGTCATATCTATAAATCCCAACGGTCGCTAAGCAGCTAATATTCGTACATTGAACTTTGTAGCTATCGAATAGATAAAAAAGTAGGTTAATTAATATCAGTCGTACGCTAACAGAATAAGGGTTTTATTATACAACTGTTACATAATATTATATATAATAATAATTACGACTGCGTATTTTATAAAGCCTATATGACACATGGTACCGAGACGTGGTCGCTTACTATGGACTTCATAAGAAGGCTCAAAGTCGCTCAACGCGCAATGGAGAGAGCTATGCTCGGGGTTTCGGGATAGAATCAGAAATGAGGAGATCCGTAGACGAACTAAAGTAACCGACATAGCTCAAAGAATTTCAAAGTTGAAGTGGCATTGGGCAGGGCCAATACGTACCAATGTCGTCCACTCCAATAGCTCGCAGAACCGATGGCCGTTGGTCAGAATGGTTCGAGAATGGCGACCACAAACCGGAAGACGTAGTGTAGGACGGCCCCCCACAAGGTGGACCGATGATATCACACGCGTCGCAGGAAGCCGGTGGATGCGAGTGGCGGAGGACCGGGATGTGTGGATATCATTGGGGGAGGCCTATGTCCAGCAGTGGACGTCTTTCGGCTAATAGATAGATTTTATAAAGCATTAGATATATATTATTAATCTAACGAACGCACTTAAATATACCTCCGCTAAGGAAACAGCCGCTCGTGTTGAGGAAAGGCATGAGACACTGGACCATACAAAATATCCAACTAGATGTATCTGGTTCAAGTATACTCTGTTCATTCGTTTGGGTCAAAGTTTGCGCGATAAGGACCGCAATAGCGCGGGGAATTAGTTTGCAACAATATAACTTTATTGAAAACAAATCGATTCTTGCTTATTATTGTGATTATAAGGGGGCACGTTGTTTAGGAGACTTCGTTTCTCCAGCTCATGCTGAGTCGAACGCCTTTGGGCACAGGTCACATTGAGGTCAACATCATTGTACCATATCTTCTGTATTCCTATCTAACTAGTGTTTGTAACTTTTCGTGTAATCATTTGAAACGGCTCCCTTTTACAACAATTTACCCTTCGCTACTGCTAAATACTAAAGTCCATGTGTACGCAGTCGCAAGCACAGGACTATGCAATTTTCATTAGAATAAAATTCCCTTTTACAACAATTTACCCTTCGCCACTGCTAAATGCTAAAGTCGATGTGTACGCGGTCGCAAGGACAGGGCTATGCAACTTTCATTAGAATCGAATTCCCTTTTACAACAATTTACCCTTCGCTACTGCTACACACTAAAGTCGATGTGTTCGCAGTCGCAAGCACAGGGCTTTGCGACTTTCATTTCAAATAATATATCAAATATGTTGTGTTAATTCCAGTAAACGTGCATTCGCTATCTGCCGCGGTCAATGAGTTAACTGACTCAGATAACTAACTCATTCCAGTTACAAAGTTATTGTTGACATCGCTCGTGGGACAGATTTTACTTTTTAATTTATAATTGATAGTGAGACAGTGACAGGCAGTATCTCGACTAACATGTTAGAGGAGTTCGGTGTTGCTGGCTTCTTTAATTATCGATCAACTTGTTTGGTTTATAATTGGGAAAGTTGACCCGGGGGTTAGTGGTGGGTAACACATCCCCCGTTTGTTTTATATTTTATCTTATTTCATTTCATTTTATTTTATAACCGCAACAAAACTGATGAGAATCTATACTGTATTATAAGATATGACTGGCTAATCTATATTACCTCACCCAGTGACCTCACCCCATTTATAACTCAAGAACTTATAGGACGGTGTTCATGATCTTTGACTTTTTTTAATTTGTCTCCGCCCCGAATAGCAGAATAACTATTGAAACATGGGGAAAATTCACTAAACAAAAAATTATAAATATAATTAACTAGCTGTTGCCCGCGACTTCGTCCGCGTGGTATTTAACAAAGACAACCGTTGACAACTGCCTGCTCGCCCATTCTGAGCCCGCGGGACGCATTGCAGGTTGTTGCTATCAAACTTAATTAGGCGCTGCGCTGCAACATTGGTTTTAATTTTTTTTCGTGAGATCCTTATTTTTTTTCTAAAATAAAAGTAGCCTAAGTTACTCCTTGTTACATCAGCTATCTGCCAGTGAAAGTCCCGTCAAAATCGGTCCAGCCATTTCAGAGATTAGCCGGAACAAACAGACAGACAGACAGACAGACAGACAGACAGACGGACAGACAGACAGACAAAAATTAAAAAAAATGTTGTTTCGGTATAGGTAACGTGTATACATCCAAATGAACTTAGTAAAAAGCTGTTATTTTAATATTACAAACAGACACTCCAATTTTATTTATATGTATAGATATAGATTTTCTCATAAATTTGATTCCGTGGCGGTAAGAAGGTCGCCAAGACAGCTAATTATTTTTAATTTACAATCTAGTGTTTTACATATTTATGCTGTATCATATTATTTGCATACTTTCTACGTGAGATTGCGAATATTTTTTCTAGCCCTTGCCTCATAAAGTCATTATCTAATCCTGGGCCATTGTTGCAGCAGCATTGAGCGACATGGGCGGCAGCGGCACCAGCTCCTCATCCTCGCACATGTCTCCTGCGTGGCAGGTCAACGACCTGGATCTGGATCTTCCCGGAGAACTGTCCATGAAGTGAGTGTCTCTGTCTTGGTGTTTAGTCCAATAGCAGTGCTAGCCGAGGTATCAGAACACCCGCCTTGGAAACCCAGATGTCTGGAATTCCTGTGGGAATCTCATTGTCAACCATGATTATCACTCGTTCGAGGCTCAGTGAGCACAGGAAACTGTCATTCCTGATCTCTCTCCGGTTGTGTCGGATAGCCGTCTCATCGGACTATAAGAGTGAGAGAGGAGAGAGTGCACATGCGCTTGCGCACACACTTGTGCACTATAATATCTCATGTGCAGTTGGCTAGTCCCAAATTCGGTCACGAGGAACATTAAAACAAAAAATGCTAAAGATTGATAATAAAGCTCATTCCTATTGGGTCAGCCAATTCGTTCGGAAATAAATCCACCACATACAACTAGCGACATCTATTGTCGACTACCGTTAAACTATTAACCAAACAGTACGTCGGTTCTCCGCAGTGAGGCGCTGTTGTCGCTGCCGTCATTGGCTGTGTTCAAGCAGGAGGCGCCCTCGCCCACCGGGGCTGTACTATCGCCGCCCCGCCGACCCTGGCCGCCGAGGCGACCTGATGACAGACAGGTAGGTCATCATCATCGCGCCCGTGATCCCTGAAAAGGTAGGTAGAGGTGTTGAAGATGTTATTTAGTCCCATCTATACAATACAAATAAATAAAATTGGAGTGTCTGTTTGTAATATTAAAAAAAACGCTTTTTACTAAACGCATTTGGATGTATACACGGTACATATACCAAAACAACATTTTTTAAAAATTTTGTCTGTCTGTCTGTCCGTTTGTTTCGGCTTATCTCTGAAATGGCTGGACCGATTTTGACGGGACTTTCACTGGCAGATAGCTGATGTAACAAGGAGTCACTTAGGCCACTTTTATTTTAGACTAGCTGTTACCCGCGACTTCGTCCGCTTTTTGTTAAATACCACGCGGAGGAAGTCGCGGGTAACAGATTGTTACTGCAATAATTGTATAACACCCATTTGCCTATAGATCACGAACATGGTGGTCGACGGTGGGAACCGAGACCCCATGGACGAGGGGGGGTGCCAGCAGTCGCCGTCCCACAATGGCAACATGATGACACAGCACGGTGCGTACAATAGCATATACAGCGTGATTCAGAAAGGGCATACAAACGTTACAATTATAAATTATTAAATAAATGAGTTTATTTGTCACAGATACAGGGCCCCAAGTCGGCTAACACAATCGATTCACAATCGAACAGCAACCGCATAGTAACTGTCACTTTTGACAGATATCCCATACAATATCTGTCAAAAGTGACAGACTTGGGGCCCTGGAATGCACCGACATAGACAGGAATAAACTCAAATTTTACTCATAATGCGTCGTAGAGAAAATGCGAGCTAGCAAAACCTATGTTAAGTTGAACTTAAATGTGTATCTTAAAGTTTAATCAGTCGTAAGTTATAGTTGTAAATGTTTATTCGTTCATGTGTTGCGAGCAGGCAGCCCAGAGAGCATGCAGTGCCAACCCGCCATGCCCGGCGCCATGATACCAATGAACGGCTACCACTCACCGAATGAACAGGAGAACAAGAGTCAGTATATCATATACTACTAGCCCTCTCATGGCGTCTTCCTAGCCTGTAAAATGCTTCTTTCTAGCCTTAATACGGCGTCTTACTAGCTTTGATACGACGTTTTCGTAGCCTTAATACAACATGTTCCCAGCCTTCGTATGGCATCTTTCTAGCCTTCACACGGCGTCTTCCTAGTCTTTACAAAGCTTCTTCCTAGCTTTCATACGACGTTTTCGTAGCCTCCTTACGGCATCTTCCTAGCCCTCATACGGTGTTTTCGTAGCCTTCGTACGGCGTCTTCCTAGCCTTCATACGGCGTCTTCCTAGCATTTACAAAGCTTCTTCCTAGCTTTCATTCGTAGTCTTCCTAGACTTCATACGGCGTCTTCCCAGCCTTTACAATGCTTCTTTCGAGCCACAATAAAGCGAATTCCTAGCCTTTATAATGCTTCTTAGCCTCGACAACGCTACTTCTAAGCCTCATTATACGTTGAGTATCTAATTATATACTTGTACTTAATGTACTTGTTAATAGCTAGTTTCGGTACTGAATATACTACTTACATTATTGTGTTGTTTATAATTGTAGATGGCGGTCTGCTTATGTGCTCGCCTGTGGGTTCCTTGGACGGCTTCCTCCACTCGCCCGTACAGGCGCGCTCCGACCCCGGCTTCAAGGATGACACCAGGTATCCATTCCATCCTATTTCGCCTTTACCAGGGTTCTCAAAGTGGGGTACGCGGACCGTTAAGGGTTCGCCATTCAACGGCGTAATATCACGCGAACGAAGTCGCGGGTAACAGCTAGTCATTTATATATTCCTAGGCAATTTAGCACATAGAGTATTAGTAACAGAATCAGTTTTTTTTCTTATCTAGATAAACCATTAAGTACAGTACTTATGAATCGTCAAAAGTTACAAAATATTATGCTACTACTTTACCACCCGTTCGGAATGCGAGAAACTCCATGGTTGCTCTTTTTTAAAAAAGATCTTTTAAATTTTTGAGCAGTACATTGTTATAGGTATGTGAGAACAATGAGGAACGGCTAGGCAGACTTTAGCCGCAGGTCAAAAGAAGAAAAAGTACTAACTAAGTATAAAATAACAGTTAATAGCTACATGGTTCCCACATTTACAAATTACTTATGTAAATGAAATAAAAAATCTTAATAGTCTGCTCGAACAAAGTCATTTATATTCCTGAGGAACCGGACCAGCATCCAACCAAGCATTTTAATCCTTAAGATAAGCATCTAGTGTATAGTATGCCTTCTGACATAGCGTACGTTTTATGCCTGTACATAATGCTAAGCTACAATTTTACCACTTCCAAAAATATGTTGGTGACATTATGTACAGATTTGTATAATGAAGAAGCCATCGTGCAGCAGTGGGACAAAGGCTTGAGACTTACCTCCCAACAAGCAGTCACTATCCGGTCTCCCCCAGCTACCTGCCCTTCCACAGGTTCCAGTACGTGCTGGCGGCAGCCACCTCCATCGCCACCAAGCAGAACGAGGAGACCCTCACGTACCTCAACCAGGGCCAGCCGTACGAGATCAAACTGAAGAAGCTGGGTGACCTGTCGCATTATAAGGGAAAGATTCTGAAGGTAACATTGTATATTTAATTTATTATAACACTAGCTGCGCCCTGCGGTGTTACCCGCGCAATAAATCATGTCGATCCTTTGCGCTATGAAAAATTGAAACAAATCTATCCCACGGGAATACCATACATTTTACCGGGATACAAAGTAGCCTATGTGCTACTCCAGACTATAATCTATCTCTGTGCCAAATTTCATTCAGATCCGTTAAGCCGTTCTGGCGTGATTGAGTAACAAACATCCATCCAAACTTTCACATTTATAATATTAGTGTGATGGTCTAACCCAGGGGCTCCCAAACTTATTTTGTCTACTGCCCACTTTGAGAATGAATTATTATTTAGCGCCCCCAATTTTTTTACCTACTTAAAAACCACTATAATTTCAAATTAAATTAATTAAAGTAAGCCGCTACACAACGCCCCCATTTTTTTTCTGGGTCTCTTACGCCCCCCTTTAGGCCTGCAGCGCCCACAAGGGGCGCTATCGCCCACTTTGGGAAAGGCTGGTCTAACCATACGTGTCTGTTCCGATCAGAGCGTGATAAAGATCTGCTTCCACGAGCGGCGGCTGCAGTACATGGAGCGAGAGCAGATCGCGCAGTGGCACAGCGAGCGACCCGGCGAGAGGATCGTGGAGGTACCACCACCGGCTACCATTTAACAAATGGGGCAGAGGAACCCACCACTGACCCTCGGCTTGTCAACTTCTCCAATTATAAACCAAACAAGTTGATCGATAATTAAAGAAGCCAGCAACACCAAACTCCTCTGAGATGTTAGTCGAGAAACTATCTGTCACGAGTGACGGGACCCCAAATAAAATGCAATTCTCCGCGAAACGAAGCGAATCTAGGAAAGTATTCAACACGTGTTTCGCCTCTAAACGAGGCATCCTCAGGGCGGCTGGGCTACGAATGAGCCAAGTTCGATAGTTCAGGCCATGGCGCGATGCAAACAAAATGTACACAGTCCTAGTGGGTACCTAAGATTCATTACAAGTTTAAAGTTAGGACGCTAGTTCAGGACGCCATGGCGGCGCAACCATGGCGCGATGCCTACATTATGTACTCAGGTCTAGTGGGTACCTAAGATTCATTACAAGTTTAGGGTTGGGACGCTAGTTCAGAGACGCCATGGCGGCGCAACCATAGCGCGATGCCTACATTATGTACACAGCTCTTTAGTAGGTACCTAAGATTCATTACAAGTTTACAGTTTGGACGCTAGTATACAGAGACGCCATGGCGCGATGCCAACATTATGTACACAGGTCTAGTGGGTACCAAAATTCATTAAATGTTTACAGTTAGGACGCTAGTTCAAAGACGCCATGGCGGCGCAACCATGGCGCGATGCCTACAAAATGTACACAGCTGATTATTATTTTTTTGTTTTCATAAGGTGGATGTTCCCCTATCGTATGGCGTGATCCGCGTAGAACAGCCGGCTTGCCTCAACGCTCTCCACGTGTACTGGGACCCCACCAAGGATGTGGGCGTTTATATCAAGGTAAAATATAATCCTGAACAATTTGTAACATGACATCGTAACGAGGCCGAGGGAGAAATGATAAAAACGGCAAATGGGATTAGAGAAAAAAATCTAGTTCAGTTTTTATCCAGAATCCAGCTGCTATAGTCTGCCTAGCCGTTCCTACATTGTTCTCACACACCCATAACATTGTACTGCTCAGCAATGTAACGGATCTTTTTAAAAAGTGCCACCATTGAGTTTCTCGCCCGTTCTTCTCCATAGCTAACATAGTAACTGTCACCTTTGACAGATAATGTATGGATATCTGTCAAAGTGACAGTTACTATGCGGTTGCTGTTCGATTATGAATCGATTGTGTTAGCAAACTTGGGGCCCAGGGTGTAAGTGGCTTAGTAACGAGACCTGTTACCATAGATTCAACTCATGTTTCTGGACACCCCAGAGTTAGTATTTTCCGTCTAACTTTTCATGAATATACTCATATATTCTTTCAGTATTCTTAAATTGATAATGTCTATCTAAACATGATTTTAAATAAAGAACCATAATTGCTAAATTAGACCTGACACCGCAATGGAAATTAAAACTCGATACGCTCGAGCACGCTCGCCCCTCGCACGTGTCGTGTATCGCGCGGAGCGTTGCGTCGTGATCGCGTAGTTTACGATACATTGCGCCCAATAAAATTACATCCTATAATTTTCGACATAATTGATTTCTATACCATCCTGCATAGATTTGAATATTTTGTATTTATTTTTTTATATAAAATCCTCGGTACATTGAAGCAAGATTTACGAATTAATTTAAACCTTGTGTATGGGACTTGAAGGCTTAAATTGTCTACGCAGGTGAACTGCATATCAACAGAGTTCACGGCCAAGAAGCATGGCGGGGAGAAGGGCGTGCCCTTCCGCATCCAGGTGGAGACTCACCTGGCGAGCGACGACCACACCCGGCTGCACGCCGCCGCCTGCCAGATCAAGGTACACATCACTACTAAGGCAGTGGCGTAGCATTGGTCATTAGCACCCGGTGCGGATTTCAAATTTGCCGCCCTCTTATTTTTGCTATCCATTATAAAAAAATTGGGGCATGGTAAAAAGGATACTTTTATTCAATAACGCCAACCTGAAAAGTGAAATTGTTTTTTTTTGACGTGGGAATATCATTTATGTAAAAAAAAGATTAAAAATTACTGTACCTGGATATATGGTAATGACAAAAAAAAAATTACGAAAAAAACACCGATGAATTTTTTTTTTTTACTTAATTTTTTTTTTCATATCTTAATTTTTTTTCTCTAACCGCCACCTGTGAAATGCCGCCCGCGGCAAAGTGCCGCCCGGTGCGGACCGCACCACCCTCTTGCCTTTTTTTAACTTAAACATTGTCTCTTGCTTCTTATTGTTTATTTTAAAACGTAAAGTCTCTTGCTTTTTGTTTTTTTCGTTATAATTTACTTTGGCCTCGCTCTTAGGCAGTTTTCTTTGTCTAACCAGGTTTTCAAGCTGAAAGGCGCCGACAGGAAACACAAACAGGACCGGGAGAAAGTGTTGCGCAGACCACGTCCGGACCTCGACAAGTATCAGCCTGGCTGCGAAGCCACTGTCCTCACCACGGTAATAATGACTTCATTATGCTAATACTGGCTGTGCCTTTGATTTTGTTTTTTTTTTGACAATCTCAAAAATTCTGCCATAAGTACACCAACTGTATGTTCTCAAATTAAATAAGGCGTGTATTATGGTTGGGGAATAATATAAACGGAAAATAATATGAAGCATTTGTTGACAGCTGTCAAACGATGCTTTGCTGCCGCCGCCATCTTTGGTCACCACGTCTCCTCCATACTCGCCTGAACTGTGGTAAGTGGTAGTAAATTGTGCTTATAATTTTATTATCTGTATGTCAACAGTACAGTAGTAACTTCTTTAAAAATACGGCGTAAACGGTCAAGTGGTATTTTGCCAGTATTCACGTTATTACGCGATCAATTATGAAGTTGGTTAGAGATATAAGTTATTATTTTAAATTTAGTTACAATTATTATATAAATAATGCGTTGTCGAATATAACTTACGGTACAGGCGAATGAGCCGCCATTTTTAATGCCATCCTTTATCCTATCGGGTAATTAAAAAACGTTTTGTTGCCTAATCCAAAAAATACACTTTTTGGCGGAAAGATGGAGTATGTTTTCAATTTCCAAAATAAAATTGTTTGATAAATAATGTATACTAAATATGATGGGATAAATAAAAATCACTCGACACTGGAAAAAGGGCTCCTTCGTGTAGCCGAGACAAAAAAGTAGAAGAAGAAGCATCCACAATTTTGGCGAAAAAGATTGCCTGAGGTCCTGTGATGAAAAGATGAACTTCCTACAATGAACAAACAGCAATGTGCTTTCTTTCTTATAGCGTCTTCGCCTGGGGCCCAAGTCTGCTAACACAATCGATTCATAATCGAACAGCAACCGCATAGTAACTGTCACTTTGACAGATATTTTATGGGATATCTGTCAAAAGTGACAGTTACTATGCGGTTGCGACTGTATCGCTTTAGGTATTTGTTTAGGCAAACTTAATACATCGAGACATCCAATGCAGAATGCTAATATCGCAAAACTAAATTACATCGTAAAGATGTCCAAATTTTTCGTGAAAAAATAAAAACCATTGACATTTTGAATTTCGCGCCCTGACCAGATTTAACACTCAGTTTGTAACACTATTGACCAACCTACGCAAGTTTCGCTTTAAAAAATCTCATACTCGAATCTCTGATACATACTTATACGTGAATAACAAAATAGAGTTGTTATTATTAAAAAAGTAAATTGTTCGCGAGTGCTCGACACCATATCGATTATGTTACTTTTGACCGAGATTTCACCGGTTTTTTCTCTAGTTATTTACTTACAGTTATAACCGGTATGGAAAATTAGGTCAATGGTAGGTATGGTTAGGTACTTCTCGCCCTTACCAAGTGGCTACTACATTATTCGTTTGAGATGTCCTTAAGCTTAATTTTAGTGTCGTTTGAATATTCGGCGGTAACTGTCAGCCTATCTGGGCCCCAAGTCTGCTAACACAATCGATTCATAATCGAACACCAACGGCATAGTAACTGTCACTTATATACAGATATCCCATACAATATCTGTCAAAAGTGACTGTTACTATGCGGTTGCTGTTCGATTATGAATCGATTGTGTTAGCAGACTTGGGGCCCTGGACTGATCAAATACTTTACACATGTGTTTTACCTACTTGCAGATTTTGCGATGACGTGACAAACAACAAATTCTAATTCTGGCCATGCATTAATGTTCATTCAGCTGATTAGGCTTTTAATTTGCAACTGCGTTTGCAATTTATTTAACAGGTTGATTTGTGAGAGATTTTTCCGGCTGTATGCTGTTTTAATTAGTTTTTAAAATAGATCTACTCAACAATCGAGAATATACCGTGAATTCGAGGTATAAGATTTCTTTTCTGATATTATTCTATTGGTGAAACACAACATTGCTTGCTTGGGCATTCATGTAGAATCTGTCAGGGCCTTACTGTCTGCCCACATTAAGGTCATTTTTACAAAGCAAAACGTGAAATAGTGTGCTAGGCCTGTACTTGTGCTGTTCAAACGAAAATACATATGGGCAGAGAAAATTGGAGAAAAAACAGTAAATTGACGGTTAAAAGTGTAATTTTATGGACAATTAGGTACCTTATAACACTGCAATGGCCTCTATTTACTGATTTGATTTATATCGCACCTAACAATGTCGATATTGGTCCACCCATACGCTTTCCTTGCCCTCCTCTATCTAACTTGTATAACCTCTAACATTTAACCGCTATTTAAAACGAATGCCCCACAGAATTATACCCGCATAGAGTTTTGTAGCTCTATTGCCCATATTACTAGCAATTTAAGCTGGCCGGCCGATCCCCGTCCGGCATTTTTTCTCAATCAAAAAGATGAAAGGCAGACGCCGTTTCCTTCCTGCCAGTTTAGGTATCCAATACACGTAGCAGACGCACAGACGATACAATAGCCTTGATCATGGTAGCTTCCTTTCCTTGCAATAATAGTGGTAGGTACAATACGTAAAAAAGAAAATGAAAAGTCTTGGCGATCGCGAACGAGTCCTCAACTCCTCACTGAAACTCCTTGAAACTTTGATCGATTCCTTCTTGCGTGAAGTACCTCAATCAAGCGTTTCCTTCAGGAATTATTCTTCAATGTATTTGTGTCATCTATTTTTCTATTCACCATTTCATGTTGCATTACTATTTTATTTGTTTTATCGAACCATCATATGCTCCATCATTCATAAAAGTCAGTAGTGGAAAACAAAAAAAAATACCGGTAATTTCTATGAAACTATCGACATCAAGAAAGAGCAGCACCAGCAGCATTTAAAAATAGAATGATTAACAAAACGGTGGCAACGTGGTGCGTCAGGCATGCTTATTTCAATGCTAGCCCATTAGGGCTGCAATTAGCATGCTCATCATTCAATGTCGTACAATTGTCTCTCGTGTTTACGATTTGCATCGGACAAGAGTTGCATTGAAATGGATAACAACAATGGTAGTCGGTTCTTGGTTGTATTTTAGCTGTTTATAGTCATGTTTATTATTACTCCTTGGAAGTAGATCGAAAAGTTTTTATTCCGTTGAGTTTTACGATTGATTAATGCCATCTTACTACATACATCAATGCTTCCAAGACTTTGAGTATGTTGTTTATGAAAGAACATACGAAACTCGCTTTATATCAAACGTATGTACCATAACTAGACTACTATGAGGACTATCCATAATCTCCTATCCCTAAAAACGACACATATGAGCATATGATCACACAATACACATCCTCTATACTTTATTTCAAATCTTATAGCATAATACATCAATCAAAAAGTAATTTATAACATTACCTAACACCCCAAATATAACGAGCCATCACGGCACACATTCATCATGCAATCAAATGGCCGGACATTCGAAACCCGACCCCATTTTACTGACTTGTACTGTTCTATATATAGAATGTACTCGTTATGTCTCGCCCAGACTGTGATCTAGTGCCAACCGGATTAGGAGGATGATGTGCATTGTGAGCAGACATTATTGTTGACCTGTCAGTTCTGTCATAACCTTTGCTAGTGATGTACATTCATCACAATATGCGGGTGGCTTGTACATTGATGTACAGTATTCAAATCAAATGATCGACGCCAATCAAATTAAATTGTACAATCAAAAATTGTACTGTAGGAAGGTCAAAAAATCTATAAGATTGAGATAGGTACAATGCATGTTACGATAATTCAAATTTACCGTTATGTTTCTTTTTTTTTATACATTTCTCTATTTCGAACAAGTGAGTGCCAATTTGTGTCAGTCAATATCTTATTTCCTCAGCCGTAAATGTAGAGCAGTCCGTCGGTTTCACTCGAAATCTGTTCCTATTTCTTTAGCTCCAGACAGTACACTTTTTAATATGTTCATTTCCTCCATTATTTTCGTAAACTTAGTTGTATAGTAAAATCTATACCTTACTAGGTTAATTAGAAATTAACCACAGTTATGTCACCTTTGAACTCCTGAAAAAAGGGCAGTTCTACAATCCGTTATTGGTTTGATAAGTCACTTGAGACTGTCCGATAAGTACACACGTAATAGTAACACATATTATGTGAAAACTATTTAGCACCATTGCAATATTTGTATCTCTATCCTTTTCCACAGTCCTCCGATTGGTGCGCACTCAGTCGTACGCTGACCTATTTATAATACAGGGTTTGTTCGGGTCGTTGACTTGGTTTGCATACTGTTTATGCAACCGCCAACCACTGCTTTTCTACGATAAGCACTGTTATCAGGCTCATGGTTTTATAAAGTATTTTTAGGGTTTAAAGTATCCAGGGCCCCAAGTCTGCTAACACAATCGATTTATAATCGAACAGGAATCGCAAAGTAACTACCACTTTTGACAGATATTGTATGAGATATCTGTCAAAAGTGACAGTTCCTATGCGGTTGTGAATATATGAATCGATTGTGTTAGCAGACTTGGGCCCAGTAGCGTTGATTATAGGAAACTGGATATTATTTATATTATTACGTGCTGTGGGTTTGAAGCTATGGACGTGCGAGGTTAGCGTCTGCAATAGGCCAACGAAAAGGATACATCAATTCCCCATTTTCTTGTGTAGAGGCCAGTGCCTAATAGTATTTAACCTCTAGACCGTGAAGATCAAATCCATCAACTATTAAACGTTACCAGCAACGGATCCAGTGCGCTCGTGAAGAAATTCAGGTTATTACCAAAGCGAGCACAACGACAGCGATCCGGATCGCACCCAGTTCGCGAGCGATGCAGTACGGAATCTGTAACGACCTAGCAATTTGATTTATAGTTAGATCACACAAGCCTGCTAAAAATATATAAATCGGATAAGTCCTGATAAATGAGGAATAATGAAATGTTGATTGGTAGAGATCACTATGATTGATAAGGCCGCCCGTTGTGACACATTCACTGTGTGATCTTTTCTATTTGTACTCTATGTGGCGGAACAATAAAGAATTGTCTATCAATCTAATGAGGCACATAGGCTATAAGTGATATAAACCTAAAGATTTTAATTAACTATTCCTTTTTAAATTATCGAGGGCAAGATATCGAATTCCTTTCGACACCTCTCTAAATAAAAAAAGTATGATATCATAATAATATTCACCCAGTAAGGTCCTAGGTGAACCGCTATTAGATGTGGATAACGATGAATGGCTGCATCTGAACAGCCGGGTACTGGGTAGCTACAGGGTAATGTTAGACACGATTCAAAGAATTGTAGTTGCAGCCACTGGCTACAACAAGATAAACTGTAAACATATTCTGCGAATCATGGTCTTGAACGGCAATTCGAACAAGAATATAAATTTAGTTTTACGGTAATAAATTTTATCTGAACGATAAACAGTAGATAAAATAACAAAATTCACGTGCACATGCTAAATATATTCCATCAAAACAAATCATTTCTGCCAATTCTCGAGATATACTTAATGATAGTCGGTTACAACACGTTTTAATAATGGCCGTTCGCGCTACAAGTTACCAGGCGTAACGCGTTCATAAATAAACAGCGTGGTCAATTAGTTTTTGTCGCAAATGTCGAATGGAGGCGCCTGCAACCAGATATAACTCAATCACCATTTGTTTTAGCAAGCACCCTTTAGGTTATTGTAAATGTATACTCGCGACTGCGCGTTGCTAGTTGAAGTAGGTGGTTTATAATTTCGTGCAGCATAACTTCAGTGACATTTACTGTTTACAACTGGACCTAGAAACGTCAAATAGAATTAGTTGATGTTTTTTTAATTCGCCAATAGGCAGGCAAAGGACAAAGCCATACCGCCTGCAAATAGAATTAGATTCTGGACGTTATAAACTTGAAACGCCCGTAAATCAAGTCAATAGAGAGGGATTGCAAAACACCTGTCATAATCCATAAGGTCTGTGTTAGATGCTGCTATTTTTTTTATTTAAAAATAGAATTTATCTATAGGATTGAAATTTTAATCTATGATCGTACTGTCATGATTTAATTTCCTGCATTACCGTGATTACACATTTATCTGTTAGGTTATAACTATATAATTATTGCGACGGAGGGCATCGCTAAGCTTGTTCGTATTTACTGTTGTCTTAGGTCCTGTTAGTGGGCTTGTTGCTATAATAATAATACCTTTGGGTAGTGATGTTCTTTAAATTTAATTTCTACTTCAACTTCATTGTAGTAACTGTGACAATGCAATTATAATAGTCATGGTCTATGACCTATACACCAAGTACAAACCAGTTCCATATACGCAATATAAAGCCAAAAATAAACGTTTGCCATGTTTCTAAAAAGGCGAGGAACTATTGTATTGTTTGATTTTTAAGTATTTTTTACATCCTAAAGCAAATATTTTGTGTTCACGTGTATCACGAAAGTATCAGGACATTCGTGATCATTTATTCGTATACATCGGCAATTCCGTTATGGTTTAAAATACTTACAAAATTTATAGAAACAAGCTATTTATGACACATTACTGTAGACAAATACTCAATGCAGCCTGTGCAATGCCCAGTCTATTTAAGTGTATAATTCCTTAGAACCTAGAATTAATGTAGGTAGTTTTGCATAAACCAGATTGCATGATATCGGTATACGTTGGCACACGATTGGCCGAAACTGAATATAGTTATTAACCTATCCATATAGTATCCAGTTCGATCCGGCCAACATTTTAATTTTTATGCTCACACATCTAAACATAGCATCAAAAACAGCATTTATAGATGTAACCTACCTTGGCTACACTAAAGAAAATACAGCGCTAGAAAATGAATCCCCCAGAAACCGCATCGATACCGTAAAAAAAAGTGTGTCACATCACTACACATTGACGGGCGCGCGATGCACCGAACCGAGCCGGCCGCGGCCTCCGCGAACCGATTCCAACCGGTTTTGATCCAATCGCGGTGCGCGCGCCTCACTACTCGACCAATCAGCGGCCATTTCGCCCAGTCGTTCGCGCTGCGTCTTGCGTCACGTACTCTTTTGTTTCTCGTTTGTCGTGCATATTTATATTTTCCACATAATAAATCTTTTTATTTTCACATCACAACATCGCCGGTGATATCTCGTGGATAGTATACGCGTAATCGGCATTCCTAGATCATTCGCGCGTCGGTTTTCGAGGGTAGCTGACTGTACAATAATGTTAGACAAGTGAAAAAATAAAGACAGTTTTATAACTCTTCAGTCGGTTGTGTTTGTGAGTTGGTGTAAACCTGACAAATGGTTTTTGAAGCGGATTGCGGGCCAGCTATGGTGGTTGCGTGCGGACGGGCGTACCGCGTCGGATCTGGTGCCTTCATCTTCTTCAACCTGACGAGGCAGGACTACAGCTGACGAGTAATATGCTCGTTCTCGAGCAGAGACTGAGTGCGCGGCATTTGGGACGCGGGGTGGTCCTCAGTGCACGGCTGGTGCACGGAGTGGAAGCTCAAGGGTGGCGGATGAAGTTCTCCCTGCTGAAAGCCGAAGTGGAGATCGAAGCCGACCCTGAGACATATAGGGAGCTGGCGAGGAGGCTGAGCGCGGCGAACGTGCACGTGAGACCAGCCCGCCGCCCGAGATTGGCGTAAATATCTTTCTTATTGAGTATTTTTTTCATAGAAACTACATTTGCAGTTAGCGGTTAAATCTAGATTGATTTGGTTTGTCTTTGACAGATGGCAGACTTGTTTTATGGTTAGGTGTAAACAGGATGATTATGTTTTGTAGATTGTATTTCTGTATCTCCTCCAGTAGAATGATATCTTTCTAGAATAGATTCTTCCTAGAATTTCTGTTAAATTCTTTGTCTGCCTTCTGGTAAACATGACATAGAATGGCAGTTACCGAAAGTGTGTGGGCTGTCTAGGTTTTTAAACATGTGTGTTACTATCATTTGTATTTTATGTAGAATTATAAGCATGTTATGTAAACTGTCTACAAGCAGAATCCAAAAATATTGTATTTTAATTGCCAAGTTGCATTTAAGTCATGAGGATGTGAGACATGAGTATGACTGTCTCAAACGTGAGGAAACCAATGTCTATGTGCTGTTGGAATGATCTCACTAACATAAATATAACAGCTTCTCGACTAACTTCTTAGAGGAGTTCGGTGTTGCTGGCTTCTTTCATTATGGATCAACTTGTTTGGTTTATAATTGGAAAAGTTGACAAGCCGAGGGTCAGCGGTGGGTTCCTCTTCCCCCATTTGTTTAACAATGCATTTCCGACAAGTATCCCTTAGTTCTATCTATTATAAATAGAGGGCTTTTTAATAGAATAACTTAATTCAGGCACAAATGTCGTAATCATTTCCTAATGTAATATCTCGCTTCGGCATACTATAAAACAAATAATGGTAGGTAGCTTAACATAGAGGAAGAAGTAGGACAAAAAACAGCTATCCCTATCACATACCTACAATAGGGATCATACATATTTATTTCTTTTATATTTGTTTTAATAAATACCAAGTATGTACTATTTCTATGTACAGTACTGTGAAAGAATTTTCAAAATTGAATGGTTTGTGTCATTCTGAAATGCCCCACTGGTTGCATGAGCCACTGATGTAACAAATATTGCTTTTCACACATTTGCAATTGCAAATGCATAGTCGTGACTCACATTCGCGAATGCGCCCATAAACTGACAGTTGCAAAACATAAATTTTATCTTTATTAGGTACTAGCTGCGCCCCGCGGTGTTACCCGCGATTAAAAAGTATGACAAATTAAAACAAATCTATCCCACGGGAACCATACATTTTACCAGGGTAAAAAGTAGCCTATGTGCTCTTCCAGACTATAATCTATCTCTGTGCCAAATTTCATCCATATCCGTTCAGCCATTCTGGCGTGATTGAGTCACAAACATCCATCCAAACTTTCACATGTATAATATTAGTGGGATGGTGCTAGTGCTTTCAGTTTTGTTTAAAATTTCCTATAAAAAGTAAAACATATTAAAACTGACTTATTTGATACCTACCTAAACGGTTTACTTATATCATTATTTATTTCAAAATCAACAACAATACATGAATAAGTATGGCATAAATTGTCGTTTTTTTAATACCCTATTATAAAATTATAATAATTATTATAAAACAGATATACTTATTTGTTTAGTGTATAAAATAATAAAACTGTTGCTTTTTGTCCTTATCACATTTGCATGAACGTTTGCGCAAATGCAAAACTCAAAAATCATGTGAATCTACTACTTAAAGTATAAAAATAGTACCTACCACTAGGTAGGGACTTGTAAATATGTACTTCCTTGTAGTAGTACTTTGTGGGCTATGATATGATCACAGATAAACAATTGATTACATGACTGATGACTGCAATGACTTCCTTATATTTTTATTGTTATTAGATAAGAAATATTCCTATGAGCTTTTGGGTGTATAAAAATACACAATCACTTAATTTGAATTGAATTATAATGTTATTGAAATGAAACGGCTAGAAGACTTCAATGGAACTAAATAAAGCGGAACATCTCACATTTTCAAAGACTTATCTCCGTCGATAAGGCAGTGAGAGCAATCAGCATATAACTAATGGACTAAGCATGAAATAAACACTTCCTGAGACACAGACCTGGTCCCCAAGTCTGCTAACACAATCGATGCATAATCGAACAGCAACCGCATAGTAACTGTCACTTTTGACATATATTTTATGGGATATCTGTCAAAAGTGACAGTTACTATGCGGTTGCCAGGTATTGGAAGTTTTTATCAATACCTGGCAACAGGTTCTTTATCGATGTTATATTATTATTTTTATTAAATTAGTAAGTTCCTTCTAACTTTTTAGAGTTTTATTTATTTACTAGCGGTCCCGGCGAACTTCGTACCGCCTCAGAATCAAATGTATGAGAGAATGAATTATCTTTAATTTAATATTTTTTTGTCAATTTTTCCCATGTTTTTAATGGTTATTCTGCTATTGGGGGTGGGGACAAATAAAAAAAAAGTTGAGATCATAATAACTGTCCCACCCACAGATATATTAGAGGAGATATGTTATGAAAGCGGTGGGCTTGCGCTCACCTTTAGCCAAAATTAGGGTAACATAGAGTTTTCGCCGTCAGTCGACTGCAACTGCACGTCGCTCGGTATCGGAGCTCTAACTTTTTTTTAAATGCCGTGTTATTCCGTGGTTGTGTGCAAAAATACTAGCAGCAAAGTGAACTACGCGAAAGATGGAATCTCATTTCACCAGCCAGTATTATGTATTTTATTTATTCGTCTTTAAAATCATTAAAAACAACAAATCAAAAAATATTTAATGCCTTTATTATGTTATTTTAGTTTTCATGTAGCACAACGACTTTTTTATTTTTGTACAAAATACATGGCTCTTTAAGTACCACCTATGTTCGCTACTGAGTGAATGTACGAGGCAATGGATAGATCGTCTAACGATACTTTGAATAAACTGGTGCGTCGCGTGGTACGGCCGCTGTATGCGGCGACGACGCAGCACGCACCGAATTATTGGCACGCGTGTGTGTGTGAGACTTCGTATTGGTTGGTTTTATGTAATTGCATGTGTTTTGCGGCGAGTGGTGGGGAACAAAACGGAGACAGCGAGTTCCCATACATTTTGAACCGCACGGCATATCTCTCGTGATCTGTGGTCCCACCTGTTCTCAATAAATCATGTAAATAACACGACTTTGTTTTATATATACATAAATATATATAGATTTAGAGATTAGATTTTTTAGATTTATTTATATAGATTTCATTAACAATATAGTTTCGTTTGTTCCAGTGTGGTTCCAAAAAGCATTGCGAGTCCCATCGTGTGCACCAAGCCGGCATTACCTCAGCATGGTGAGTGACACAATCCTTTTAAAAGCATAGAAATAAATCAACATAGCGCACAACAAACAAGAAATAAATAAAAATAGCAGTGATAACCAAGTAGGTAGGGTTTGATGGAGGTTGAATTGGGAAATACCGGGACGTCGGGATTAGGTCATAGTCCACCACGCTGGCCCAGTGCGGTTTGGCGGACTTCACACGTATTTCGAGGGGTTCTCTCAGACATGAAGGTTTCCTCGCGATGTTTTCGTTCACCGTTTAGCAAGTGATAATCATGGTTGAAAATGAGATTCGCATATGAAATCCCAGAGATGCAAGCCGGGGTTTGAACCTGCAATCCTCGTTACCGAGACAAGCGTTCTGACAACTTGGCTATCACTGCTATACTCAGGATATCACGGGCTATATCCGCTACCAAGTGAATGATGTCATAATAATAATCATTTTCAGCAGTTGACCCCAGCAGGAGGATAACATAACATTACAATTCTCAAAAAGGGCCTCTTCGTGTTGGACCCATGTCCCCGCGCAAGCCTTCCATAGATCCGCGTATAGCCCGTGTGGAGAGAGACATATAACAATATATAATATCGCCAGACAAACACTAACTGTACAGTCCCACACTAGTGTGGGCAACGCTCGTATTATGAGTACCGTACAATGGATTAGGGGCGATCCCAGTATATAATACTTGGTACAAACATTAGTGGTCATCGCACAATGTTTGCCCCTACTGGGCCCCGAAGTACAGAAAGCAGGGTTGCTATCAAGTAAGCTTATATGGTCCTCGATTTAAGGGAAATTAATTATTCACTTTGTCCACAGCCATCCTTGCCTCCACAAATCAAATGAAGCCGTCATACTGCCAAGAGTGAGTATTTAACACACTCAAGCCCGCAGATTCAAACCCCGCGTCGCACCCCGGAGATTTCTGGATTTCATTTACGAATCTCATTTTCAAAATTCAACCATGATTATCACTCGCTCGTGCTCATGTAAATCCGTCGGTCCTGCGCCCGATCTGTCTCCGGTCTTGTCGGATTGCCGACCCATCGGACAATGAGAGTGAGAGAGGAGAAAGTGCACCTGCGCTTGCGCACACACTTGTGCACAATAATATCTCCTGCGCAGTTGGCTAGCCCCCGTTCAGATCGGCCGCCGTGACCGAAATTCGGTCACGAAGACTGTTAGATATCATCTATATCTATACATATAAATAAAATTGGAGTGTCTGTTTGTAATATTAAAATAACCGCTTTTTACCAAGTGCATTTAGATGTATACACGGTACCTATACCAAAACAACATTTTTTTAAATTTTTGTCTTTCTGTCTGTCTATCTGTCTGTTTGTTCCGGGTAATCTCTGAAATGGCTGGACCGATTTTGACGGGACTTTCACTGGCAGATAGCTGATGTAACAAGGAGTAACTTAGGCTACTTTTATTTTAGAAATAAAATAGTTACTCACGAAAAAAAATTAAAACCAATGTTGCAGCGCAGCGCCTGATTAAGTTTGATAGCAACAACCTGCAATGCGTCCCGCGGGCTCAGAACACGCGAGCAGGCGGTTGTCAACGGTTGTCTTTGTTAAATACCACGCGGACGAAGTCGCGGGCAACAGCTAGTTTTAAAATAATATGGTTGATCTCAATATCAATCCCCACTCCCAAGGACGCCATTGCGAATATAGTTTTTGGCAAGTTGCACACCGCCCACCGTGTGTTTGTTTATTGTGGAAACTGTGTGTATTAATACACTTTTTAACGGATCTAGCTTTAAACTTTATTTATTTTATTTACGCGAATGCTACACATTGAATAAAACGAATTTTACAAATTTTATCGCGTTTAAATCTTTTTTTTACGTTCCCGACGTTTCGACTGTTTTACAGCAACCATGGTCACGGGAGGACTGAGATGGTTGACGTCCTAGTGTCATAGTTTAAACTGGGGTACCCTCATATTCAGTTGTTGTCTGTGTCTTAAAGCAGTGATAGCCAAGTTGGCAGAACGCTTGCCTCGGTAACGAGGATCGCAGGAAGAGGATCTGGGATTTCTAGATTTCATGTGCGAATCTCATTTTCAACCGCGCTTATCACTTGCTAAACGGTGAAGAAAAACATCGTGAGGAAACCTGCATGTCTGAGAGAACCCCTCGAAAGTTGTGTGAAGTCCGCCAAACTGTACTAGCAAACTGTACTGTATATTACATAACAATATACTTATGACAGATCTAGGACCATAGACAAAATGTATGAAACTATAGAAAACTAACCATAGAACGAATCGTGACTTTGTCCTTGTCATAGATCAAGATATATGTCTAGGACGTCATATTTATATGGTAACGTAATCTATATGTGTCCCAAGTCTACGTGTCGCTACTGCCACGCCACGCCAATCTGATGGCAGGAGCCGTGGCTTCCATAGAGGAGACCCAGACATTAATGATTATAGTATATATAGTTATTAAGTTATCATTTATTAAGGTAAATCTAAGCAATCTACGACTAGGGGATGGTGCTAGGGAGCATATAAGCTGGTGGGTTATTTTAAATCATTCGGAATGGACATCGGAAACGGATTTGAATCTTTCCGATGTCTTTCCGACGGAAACTTTTTGAAAAATCGATTTGGTATTGTCATTAAGGTACATCGAAGATAATCAAATTTGGAAATTTTAATTGCGACTGCGGTAATCCACTTCGAAAGTTCTCGATTCCGATATCAATTTCGGATGGTTTAAAATAACCCCGCTGGATTCGCATCCCGGCGCCAGGATAAGCTACACATGGAATGAAGGCTATGTTGAAAACTGATTGGAATGATTTGTTCTCAGTGGCAATGACGTGAAGGTGAACGCGCCGGCGTGCCACTCGCCCGGCGCCATCCTGCCGGACCTGCCGCCGCCGCCAGAAGATCCCGATAAGGTGAGAGCCACATGCAACCACTTTCATATTAGAAACAGCTGATAGCGACGCCTTATATTCGGTGTCTTCGTTCCCCGTTGACTTCAATCTGTGTGTTTTCAAGTCGAGAGTGAACAGGTACCTTCTAGGCAAGTATGCTCCATCGTAGATCTCATCGTCACTTACCATCAGGTGAGATCGAGATCAAATAAAAAAAAGTAATAAAAAAAACTTCTCATAGTGAGCTTATTGAAGCTTCGAGTTGCCTTGATTGATCGTGAGCGTTGGAACCGGCAGGCGATTGTGTTTTGGCCTAAATGAATTAAAAAAAAATCAATCGCATCTGGATCTCAGCGCCAGCGTTACAGCGATTTGATGATGAGTCGATTGTGCTCTGGCTCTGACGGAGGTATCTATTGTTTCAGAACTGCGGCCTGTCGAAGGAGGCCAGCTCGGCGGAGACGCAGGCCTGGCTGTCGCGGCACCGGTTCGCGCAGCACGCTGACACCTTCACCAATTTCTCGGGAGCCGACTTGCTCAGGTGGGCTATAAACCACTTAACCAACGGCTCTAGCAGACTCAGCCTAGTGCTATCTGGGACGGCTCAGATAAAAACATCATTTTTTTCGCACATAAAGATGATGATTTTTATGAAACTTGATGGGGTGATAGTTTAGCCCGGGTTAAAAATATAAATTACTTTTTATACCTGGATTTGTAACGTTCCCGCGAAATTTTCAATGAACAGTATTTCAATATCTATCAGGCAGCTAAGTAATGGAACTCTGCATGATGCTGGTTTATAACAAGCTTGAGATCTAGGATAATCAGGTTCCCGGGGATAGCCAAAACTCTAATTCCACGCATACCTAGGTCGCCTGAAATGCTAGTACCTTAATATGTATAGTGTACCGAGCCCCATGTTACAGACTTTGTTTAATTTGGAGCTCATAGATACTTTGTCAGCATTATGTTAATGGTCAACAGATACTTTGTTAACACTATGTTAATGTTCAACAGATACTTTGTTAACATTATGTTAATAGTCAACAGATACTTTGTTAACATTATGTTAATAGTCAACAGATACTTTGTTAACATTATGTTAATGGTCAACAGATACTTTGTTAACATTATGTTAATAGTCAACACATACTTTGTTAATATTAAGTTAATGGTCATTAACATTATGGTTATGGTCAATAAACTATTTTTAAACATATTGTGTTGTGGACAGGTTGTCACGCGATGACATTATCCAGATATGCGGGCTGGCTGACGGCATACGCCTGTTCAACGCTCTGCACGCCAAGTGAGTATACTCAGTACACGGTACTTGGTGCTCGTCTATCAATGTATAATAGAATACCTTTAATTTGGTAGACTGTTGGTAGTGATGATATATTGGCACTGTATCAACAGTGCCAGGTTCGAATCCCGATAGGTGCAGACATAGTTTAATGAGCACTAATAATTGTAACTGGGCCGACGGCTTCACGTGCTCTCTGAGAGACACGAGCGAGTGATGATCAGTTGAAAAAAGCAATGGATATGAGAACCTCCTCTTTTTTCGAAGTTGGTTAATAATAAGATTCGCATATGAAATCCAGAAATCAGTTTCGATTCGGAGCATGAATCAGAATCAGAATATTTTTTATTCACGTAGACCATTAAGTACAGTACTTATGAATCGTCAAAAGTTACAAAATATTATGCTACCGCTTAGCCGTTCGGAATGCCGTTCCTATGGAGAAGAACGGGCGAGATTGTAGTATAGTATTCTACAATCGCGCGTACACTAGTCGGCTAGGTTTTGTTCTGCTTCAATACGTTGCTCGCGACACTATGTCTATGGAGAATGTGTGACCCGTTCTACTAACCAGGCTGTCTAAATTTAATACTGTGTGGTTGTGCGCAGACGCATCGAGCCGCGGCTGACGGTGTACGTGTGTCCGTGCGGCGCGCGCGTGTTCAGCGCGCTGTACCTGCACGCGGGCCGCGCGCAAGAGCTCGTGGACAAGCTGAAGGCGCTGGCGCACGGCGCCGCCGCCAAGGTACCGCCCCGCTCCCGCCCCAGCCCCGCCCCACTACACCATACACTCTTCTACTGCTTCACCTGATAGCTCAGTTGGTAGTCACCCTGACTTCTGCGCTGAGGGACAAACTTTGTGATATTTAATATCTATATATGTATTGATTTCTTATATTTACGCGAATATTATACATTGAAATGAAACTAATTTTAAGGATTTTATCGCGTTTTTATTTTGATTTTTCGTACCCGACGTTTCGGCTGCTTTACAGCAACCATGGATGCAATCACGGGTGGACTGAGGTGGTTGACGTCCTGGTGACGTCCCGTGACCATGGTTGCTGTAAAGCAGCCGAAACGTCGGGAACGTAAAATCAAAATAAAAACGCGATAAAATCCTTAAAATTAGTTTCATTTCAATATCTATATATGTATTATATACCGGGAGCGCCCCCAGTCCATTGTACGGTACACATAATACAAGCGCTGCTTAGTGTGAGACCCTACTGGGGCTCAATTCTGTTAATTTACAAACGGTTCAGTGGAGTGTCAATAGAGTGTCGATTGAATGATTTTGGACATTTGGTAGTCTATTAGTTATTAAGACCAGCGGCTTTTCACTGACATTGCACTGCAGTGGACCTCTGGCTACCCTTTCGGTGAACACAACAATGGTATTGTTGACCGAAAAAAACTTATTTCGTATTTATTTTGGTCAACAGGATGTGGAGACGGTGCTGGTGTCGGGCCCCAACGGCGCCCGAGTCCGACTCACGGACGAGCTCGTCCGCCACATGCCCGACAACTCCACGTACCGGCTGGAGCGCGTCGACGACAGCAACGCGCTGTTGTTGTGCGCCACTAACAACATTTAAACAACTGCTGTTGACACGTGGCCCGGGACAGCGCGGTCAGGCTGACGACAACAACCCGCTGTCATTGTGCGCTACTAGCAACAACTATTGATGAGTTTGTTGTATCAGAGGTAATATAATATACGTGTGCCGTGGCAGCGCGGTCAGGATGACGACAACAACGCGTTGTTGTTGTGCGCTACCATCAACAACTGTTGATGATTTTGTGGTATAAGAGGTAATATACGTGCCGTGGCAGCGCGGTCAGGCTGACGACAACAACGCAATCGATCGTCAATCGCTGTTGTTTTGCGCTACCAACAACAACAGCAGCTGTTGATGAGTTTAGGGTAAGAGTAATGTACGTGGCCCGTGGCAGCGCGATGCGGCTGACGACAACATTATGCTGTTGTTGTGCGCCACTAACAACAACTAAACAACTGTTGATGAGTTTGAGGACGTGTGAGACGGGTGAAATGGGCTGTAGACAACAGCGCGCTGTTGTTATGGGCCACCAACAACGAGTAAACATGGGGTCGTAGGAGATGACTATCCTAAGGGAAGGCAGTATATTAATGAATGAAGCCTCCTACACCCATATAAATCTATTTAGGAACTTGACGTATGAAGAATAAAGCAAATATCAAGAATGATCTTAATGTAATTTGCTCTGGAATCTATAAAAAGATGTTGCTTTGTATGGCAACATACGATTGGTCTATTCGGCCATACGAACTATAAACGTGGAATCTCGCGTTAATTACATAGACGACATATGTATTTTTTTGTAGTCTCTAAAACACGGATTGGATATTTAATGTTATTTTTGAGGCTTTCGAGGCCAAAGTTATGTTTAACGGTTAGTACCACACTTGACCGGCAAATGACTACATAATATGGACTCAATGGATGTCAATAACTTGGTCAAAGGACCCAGTGTGTCTTCAGGGTGCGCGTCAAAGTAAAAGCGCACTTATTCTCAAGTGATTAAATATCGTATTCCAAAAGTAAAGTCGCAAATTTTAATTGAATGCGGCTAAATGCGATTAAAACCTAAAGGTTTGTTTTTAAGGGGCCATAGGCGTTTGGAGTATATTTACATAATATACTTGTTGGAATATTCATACAACACGCTGCGTGCGCGCAAGTGAAGGCTGAAAACCTCTGAACTAGCACGTGGACACAGGCATTCATTAAAAAAAAGATATGTCCAGATCTTCTTATGCCGCACCATTTAATAGGCAAAAAGTTTTGTATGTGGTAACATTGACCACAACAAATGCACTGAATTGAGACTCCACTTTGCCAGTGGCAACAGTCTCAACTTCTAAACAAGCATAGTTTACATACTAATTATATTTACCTAATTATAAGTTTTGTTGTATCTTCAGTCGGTATTCCCAACTAAGACCGACTGTGCTTAGTTGATAGTATTATTTTTTCAGTTTAAACCCAACTGAAACATGGTTTGCGTCTACAAAAATAATTGAATACTTGCCGTGGCACGTGGTTTCGCTCGTGTCTTTACTTACTTTCAGTAACGATCAACTGCAATTTGATTCGTTGAAATTTGTTTATTGCTAAATAGTATGGTCATTGACCTTTTACATGAGTTATTATCAAATGTTTACACAACATATATGATGATGTTAACGTTATGGACTGTAAAATCATGTTTTTCAGGCTTACACAACAATTGGTGGTAACTTTTGACTCCTTGTAAGTGCTGCTTGGCGTACTTGTTCAAGTAGGCCAGGCCAAGAAGCTCAAAAAATAAAAAAAACATTATTTTTTTATTTTCATTGTAATCATTCATAAATATATATAAGACAATGTCGTGTCAGTTACATCATTTATAACTCAAAAACAGGTGGGCCGATTGTTATGATGTTTGATTGTTTGAATTTGTCTATATTTGCATGTGTATTTATTGAATTTGTTATCGCGATAATGACTGGATATTAGCGAAATACCCACACATTTGTGTGTGAGGCCATACTCATGTCCATTTTATTTTATCTCATTTCATTTCGTAATGGAAGAAGATACGAGCGCCATGTTACATTAGATAATTAGTATGATAAGTTAATGTATGCATGTGTGATTTTTTTACTATAATATAATATTAAATACATTTTAGTTTAAAAGTTCCATGTCGAAGATTATAATTATGTAATATTCACTTGACGTAAGCGAGACGGAATGTGGATGTTTATTTGTGTGGGCCAGACAAGGAGAGAAAATTGTTGTGTGGTATTTATAAAACACCTTTATTTTCGGTCGATCAATTAATTATTGAATGTATAAAATGGTTAGCGGGATATGGTTATAGTTTATTTGTGTTCTACAACATTTCTGGTTATTTAATTTGTATAGACAAGAGGTATACAACGTGATTCAGTAAGGGTATACTAAACCTTGAACCTACGCGTCGTAAGAGCATTTTTAATTATTATGTGAAGATTCTAAGTAAATTTGAAAAATTTTCCCAATAAAATGACAATTGAGATTTTTTGTGAACGATTTTTTTTTTAAATTGACCTCATTCTGACTTCACATAATAATTAGAAATGCCCTAAAGAAGCGCAGGTTTAAAGCTTAGTATACTCTTTCTGAATCACCTGTATAATTAGGGTTTTTAATCGAAATACCTCGACTTTAATCTTGTCTAAAAGAGACAGAGGAATTGATATCTTTCTATTATGTTGTATAGCTGTCTCGCTCTGTCATCAGTCAGATCACGCTATGAAACGATGCAAGTCTCGCTTACCTTAATATTAAGGCAGCTGCAATACCATAAGTATATTTTTAACCTAGCTTTAATGTTGGTTGTTTTGTAATCACTGATTATATTTGTTACATAGATATTATTGTTTAATAATTATGTCCGCCATAAGCGGGTTCCATGTTATATTTGACCGATTGATATTGTTTTTTTTTTATATTTTGTCGATAGGATTTAAATGGGAAGCTATTTGAAATGAGGTAAAATGCGTGTTTATAACTGTTGAAGCCTAACCCCCAAATTTGTAGAAAGTTATAATGGATTATAACGAACTTTTCAGAGGAAAAAGTGTGTTTTAATCCACTATAACTTTCTATAAATTTGAGGGTTTATATTTGTACTTGAGATGCAATTTTGTTTTGATCATCGTGCTGTAGGTTAAGCAGGAACTCATTATGTAATCGTAACGTCATCGAGAAAACATGCTCTCACTGTCATACTTATGAAATCTGTGGTGCGAGAGAGATGGAAGAGGTTATGTTACCCAAACGGTACGTAAAAAGGATTATGCTTGAGGTACTGAATCCAGATGTTTTATAACATGGAACCTCAACAGACATCTACGAAAATTTACCACAAATAATGTTTTTTCATACTGTAGACTGGTATTATTGTTTATTATTTAGCCAAATCAATTATAGTAACTAGGTCATCTTGACTCGATGTCTATTTAGTAAATAAGGTGCCTTTTCCAAGTGCCTAAACACGGCCTCTGAGGTCGGCGCTGGTTGCAATTACGGAGTATTAAATATTAATAAAACATGTTAAGATTTATTCTTATTATAAGATATTATATTGCATGAAACTAGTTTAGTCGAATGTATAAAATTATATTATTATAGTAAATAAATAAATGTATAAAAGACGAGTTTGTGTTTGATATTTTACCCTTCTAGCCGACTGTGGCCACATTTCTTTTTTTTTTTGGTATTCGACACTGGCGAAAATGGCACTAGCTTGTAGCCAAGTAAAATGTGTTACTTCGTTATTTAGAAATATAAGTATCCCTGATGATGTAGATGATGATGACTGGATACTTCAATGAAAATTTTAAAGTCGAGTGGACGCAAATTCATTTTAATTCCTTCACTCCTGCACGTTAGTATCACGCTAATATTAGACAATATTTGATCAAAGAAACACATTTTTGGGAAATAAAATTGACAAATTCACTGTTCAACTTCTAGCGATTAAAGTGTCCTTTATCCCACGGGAACCATACATTTTACCCGGATAAAAAGTAGCCTATGCGCTATTCCAGACTAATCTATCTCTGCGCCAAATTTCATCCATATCCGTTCAGCCCTTCTGGCGTGATTGAGTAACAAACATCCATCCATCCATCCAAACTTTCACATTTATAATATTAGTGGGATTCACAGATATATTAGAGGAGATATGTTATGAAAGCGGTGGGCTTGCGCTTACCTTTAGCCAAAATTAGGCTAACATAGAGTTTTCGCCGTCAGTCGACTGCAACTGCACGTCGTCGGTATCGGAGCTCTAACTTTTTTTTAAATGCCGTGTTATTCCGTGGTTGTGTGCAAAAATACTAGCAGCAAAGTGAACTACGCGAAAGATGGAATCTTATTTCACCAGCCAGTATTAAGTATTTTATTTATTCGTCTTTAAAATCATTAAAAACAACAAATCAAAAAATATTTAATGCCTATATTATGTTATTTTACTTTTCATGTAGCACAACGACTTTTTTATTTTTGTATAAAATACATGGCTCTTTAAGTACCACCTATGTTCGCTACTGAGTGAATGTACGAGGCAATGGATAGATCGTCTAACGATACTTTGAATAAACTGGTGCGTCGCGTGGTACGGCCGCTGTATGCGGCGACGACGCAGCACGCACCGAATTATTGGCACGCGTGTGTGTGTGAGACTTCGTATTGGTTGGTTTTATGTAATTGCATGTGTTTTGTGGCGAGTGGTGGGGAACAAAACGGAGACAGCGAGTTCCCATACATTTTGAACCGCACGGCATATCTCTCGTGATCTGTGGTGGGATTATTGTTTTTTTTCGAAAGGATTAAGATTGGGTAAATATTAAATGAAACATTTGTGGTACATACTTTATAAAATTTATTAAATATTACAAAAGGCACTGTATTGGACTTAATACTGTTCCTATGCGGTCAATGTTTGTGATGCAAGCACATTGGATAATTTATTAAAGCGTAATCAATATATAAATTAAAAATCTCTATACAATTTAGTAAGAGTAAATTATTGTTATAAAATATTCCCATGTTGTGTGATATGATTGGAACGTCGAAAAGATGGCTAAACGACATTCATTACAAAAATCTTTTAATTGCATAATCTCAAAAATCTTCTATCTTAACAGCATTTCAGCTGAAATGAGCTTTGTTATCGCCATCGTAAGCTTTCTATTAATTTGGATAATTTATATAAACGTTGAACTGTTTATTGTTTTGGGAAACATTATCAAAGAACAATATCTTCAATGCTTCAATATTTCAGTAAGAGCTCCTAAACATGCATAATTTATTTATTAAATATATAAAACGGAATGTAATTAAAAATGCTTGAAGATTTCATGAAAATCTCGGTGACTAAATATTATGCACACAAAATGCTTTTAATATTTATATATAAAAATATATCAATTATTGGTCTAAAACCAGTTGTAAGATTAAATAAATGTATTTACAGCGTAATACACATGCCCCACGCAGGTGAGGCCAGGTACTAATATTAGTGTTAATCCTACGAAAATTATAACAATAATTAATATATCTTGTTTGAAGTATCGGGCATACATATGCTTTACTAGTTTGAACTACAAAAAAAATATAAAATTTCTCTTTTTGTTTATGTGTTTCGTTCGTTTTCGTAACACCTAGACCAGGGAACATAATAACAAACCATTTATCGAAATCAATGATGGCAGTACACAGGACTTTTCCTAAAATTGTTTTTTTAATGCAAAACATTGGTTTTTCAATCTAAAATTGTTTTTCATGCTATTGCATTGCGATTGTATTGAAATTATGCGCGATGCTTCACACAAAATGAAAATATAAATACCTACTTAATAAAGAAAGCAATTAACATTTAATAATTTAAAAAAAATAATGGACTTAGGGCTCCGTACTCTAGGAGTAGGCTCGTTAGGGAGAGTGTTCACGTTCTCAGTGATGTATAGTTTTTATAACGGCAGCGGTCAGTGTTGCCAACATAACTCAGAAAGGAACGTAGAACCCTCCCGTGTGTTTGGGCTGTATATCTTTATCCATTTTGGTCCGTAAAGTTTATGTAATTCACAATAATTTGGGATTAGTATTTTTTTATGTAAATCTTTATTCCAAAGCATTGTGACTTATGTGTTTAAATGTAGAATAAATAACTATTTACTGTATATATCTCAGTCCGCTTACACTAAAGTCCGGTTGATATTTTTACATGGTCGTTATTTTAAATAAAACTACCAAATTGGTAGGAATTTACGTTAACACTAACAGTCGTATAAGTCCAAATGAAATAACTTAGGATGCGTAAAACATAAAATTAATAATATCACCGATTTTAGATAAATCGCGCAACAAATCGCGCAACTGTCTAGCAAACTGATTCAACTTCGAACGTTTTTACTAGGAATTAGGTCTACTAGCAACGTTCCCGTTAGATGGTAATAGAATCTTGATACGCATGGTAGAAATATGAAGTGAAGATTTTTTTTACTTATAAATGCAAACAATGATTACAGTACTTACTAGTGGCAATGTTTAAATCTGATTCAGACTTAATATTATCAAATAACATATTCACGCTATTTCAAAAGAGGGTAAGTAGTGATCTCATTAATTTCAACCTAGCTCCCATAGAGAATGTCATTGACATTTGTTATTAACAGTATAAATTTAATTTCACGGTGTGCGCACACGCACTTCTTCGGAATTCTATTAAAATTGGTCCAGCCATAAAATCTATCGTTAAAATATCTTCATAAGACATTATTCATAATCGTTTTCATGCTCTCGTCATATAAGTAATCAATTATATTTGTTAAAGGGCAAAAAAGGCAACATATCTACAATCGACGTTATATAAGGTGTAACAAAAATAGTGTAAAATATTGTAACAGACGAATCGGTAAGTTATATGGATCATGTTGATGTATAAAATAAATGTGTTAAAGATGTTTGATTTTTTTAAGCAAAGCGATCCAGTAGCGTTTATTCGTGCGCTCAGTATAGGGTGTCATTTTAAAATTTCTAATTTTTTTTTTTTTTTTTATTACATTATAGGCAAGTATTTGATCTCAATCTCACCTGATGGTAAGTGACGATGAGATCTACGATGGAGCATACTTGCCTAGGTAGGAAGGCGGCAGTAGATCGAGACGCTACATTCACTAGGCACGTGCAGCGCAACTGATCTGACCCGCCATCCATGAAAATATAATTTTATTAATTTCTTTGAGAATCTTTACAATTTCTGTTGGCCCTGTTAAAATATATTTTACACTGTTATCGTCAAGCCTGATATAAAGTTGAACAATAATAGTGTAGAATATTCTAAGGGTTCCATCAGTACGAAAATATAATTAAATTAGTTGAAATTTAAAAGATAGCACTTCATACTAAGTCCGCGTTGAAACGGTACTGTCTCGCTTCCTCACAGAAATATCAAACACTGTATACACATATATTTTATTACCTGTTAACCCCTTAATATATTTTACACTATTTTAGTTAAACCTTATATAAGTTACCAACTTAAATTTGCCAGTCGCTAGTTGACATATTACTCAAGTTGATAAATAAATAACGCAAAAAAATAAAAAAACATGTGTGGCGAACGGTTAACATAGAGCAACCAGACGCTACTCAACTCAGTCAGTGAAGTTGGTCAAGTAACACAAAAATACATACATTTAAGCGGTTAACTGTCACACCTATTTCTCATAAACCTTACCTACAACTTATCAGGGCCCCAAGTCTGCTAACACAATCGATTCATAATCGAACAGCAACCGCATAGTAATTATCACTTTTGACAGATATCCCATACTATATCTTTCAAAAGTGACAGTTACTATGCGGTTGCTGTTCGATTATGAATCGATTGTGTTAGCAGACTTGGGGCACTGATAGATGGCAAGTTGCAGATAATAGATATAGGCGAATGGTGGATCATGTTCTAAAGGTCGCAGTGCATGGTTAACCTATCGCAACCGGTCTAGTTGACGTAGTGTTGTGGGGCCGCGTTAGATGGCGCTAGCTCCACGTAGTTGGCGGGCAGCATGCCGGTGCGGCCCGTGCGCAGGACCTGCCCCGTCATCCAGCCCTCGTCTATTGACGTCACGTTGGAGATCAGGTCGCCCTCGCGGAATGACACCTGCAGGAGATAATTCAATGAATCGTATACTTCAAACCACAGAATACTTATAGTATGTGTTCGAACAAAATGGAGTGGTGCGGTGGAGTGGTGGTAGTGGTGGTGGTGGTTTGGATGGAGTGATGTTTGTTACTCAATCACGCCAGAACGGCTGAAGGGATCTGGAGGAAATTTGCCACAGAGAAAGATTATAGTCTGGAATAGCACATAGGCTACTTTTTATCCCGGTAAAATGTAACACTTTTAATCGCGGGTAGCACCGCGGGGCGCAGCTAGTAGACTATAAATGGACAAATTGTTTTTGGGAAACTCAAGTGACACCTAGATTGGGGTAAATGAAATTAAAATACCCATATATGTATAACCCGTTCGGGTATGGAATTAAGACTGATTGAGTCGAGTATCGAGTCTGTATTAACAGCAGAGTACAGTTTATACTGTAGTATATATGGTCAGCAGACTCTGCAGTATGCTGACATATTCTGCAGTATGCTGACCATACATGGAACTGAGGGTGTGCGTGTTTGTGTCAGTGTGTGTGTGTGTGTATATGTGTGTACTGAACTTTGCTGACAGTACTGGCAAACTGAGAGGCAATAGATAAGCCCGTTATTTATCTGATTGGGTTGTTTATGTGATTTGAAACTTACTTCGTCACTATCGCTGGCTTCGTAGTCGTACATCGCGACGTATACTCTCTGTAAAACATATATGTATTCGATTATTTTTATACTAGGCTTCAGATTTTTTTATGCTAGTGTGATTTTATAGAATTAATTATGTTACCATGTGCTCTGCCTACACCAACCAGAAAAACAGGCGTAACATATAGTGTAGTATAGGTTTAACAAAAATTGTTTAAATTTTTTTAACAGATTAATCAGTAAGTTATATGGATCACGCTGATGTATAAAATAATTCCCAAACTATTTTGAAGAACAGACCCCTTATCCAAAATGAACTGATACCTCAGACCCCCATAGCCAAATTATTTTAAAAATACCTGGTGAAAATGATGTTTGGATATTTTTTGAAAGGCGAACCAGTAGCGTTTGGGCATGCACTCATTCACTCACTTCATTTTTCGTTCATTCAAAGTCAAAGTCAAATCATTTATTTCGTATAGGCCTACGGGGGCACTTACAAATTGTCATTACATTTTTTCCTTAACTCTACAACCGGATCGGAACGCGACCTCAACTGAGAAGATCCGGCAAGAAACTCAGCGGGCTTGTCTTTTTTTTTATCCATTATTATTACAAAAAATAAAAATAAAAAAGTAAGCTCCAGTGTGTTGCCATGCGGGGCGCACACACGCTAACTTTAACATTATATACATTGATATTTGAGCGATCAGTCCCAGGCGGCTTTATCATCCAAATAATCCAAGATCCTGTAACCCTTACGAAATAAATTACTTTTCACAGTTGTTTTAAACTTACTACTGGGCAAATCTCGGATTCCTTCATCCATTCATTCACTCATTCGTAGTTTTTTAATATCAAATAATTTGATTTATTTATTTGGGAATGTTATCTTTATAACCAACTGATGGCTCTGTTAAAATTATACGCATGTACTTTTCAAACAGGTCTAATGTGACTCATGCTCATTTACCTGGTTGTGGTGATTGGTTGACTGTCGCGGCATCTCGTTGGCGAGCGGGTCCAAGTCGGTGACGCGGCCGATCTGACGACTCGCCTGCTGTTGGGATTTCGCAAGGTTAGGGAGCGTTCAAGTATTACGTAACACAATTTTTGACTAACCCTCCCCCCCTCCATATAACGCGCCGTAGCGTTTTTCTTTACCCTCCCCCCACCCTCCTAGTAAAACGTAAAGACTCTACGCGACCGTTCTGAATGGTTAAAACAATGTTACGTAACGCGTAGTTCAAGCCCCCCCTCCCGCCCCTGTAACGCATCGTAACGTTTCAGAAGACCCCCCCTCCCCCCAAAATCTTTACGTAATACTTGAACGCTCCCTTATCTGGGTGTGGTGGTTGTTGTCGATCGCGGCATTTCGTTGGCGAGTTAGTTGTTACCTGGTTGTACCAGTTACTGCAACGCGGCCTATCTAACGGACTAGCTGCTGTTATTATGGTTGTTTGAGGTTACCTGGTTGTGGTGGTTGGTTGTTTGTCGCGGCATTTCGTTGGCGAGCGGGTCGAGGTCTGTGACGCGGCCGATCTGGCGGCTCGGTTGCTGCTGGTGCTGTTGGGATTGGTGAGCTCCTGAAACATGTATTAGATTAACGATTAGGCAAGTCGCTCACAGAACCGACTCATATTGGGTACCGAAACTGTAGTTCGGGCTTGTCCCCACAATGTGGATGAGGATAGCTGGCTGGTGGACCCGAGTGGCGAACGACCGATTTGTCTAGATCAGGGGTTCCCAAACTTATTTTGTCTACTGCCCACTTTGAGAATGAATTATTTTTTAGCGCCCCCATTTTTCACCTACTTAAACCACTATAACTTAAAATCAAAATTAATTATTGTAAGCCTCTACACAACACCCCCTCTTTTTTCTGGGACTCTTACCGCCCTTTAGGCCTGCAGCGCCCACAAGGGGGCGTTATCGCCCACTTTGGGAAAGGCTGGTCTAGATTGTAATTTCGGAAGTACAACGAAAACTCCAAGTTTAACGAAAATCTATCCAGTGGTATACGCGGAATACGTGCGTAGACATACTAATTTATGATACGAACCAATTAAGTATACACACAAAAGAAAAAAACAGAATTGAAGCCGTCACCGTGAAGACAATAAATCCCACATTTAACGCCGACAGCCCATTGCAGCTCACGCTACGCGCGATAATCACGCTATCATCAATTATTACACGCTAATACGGTCGAAATTGCGTTGCCACGCGTAATGTGCGCGGCTATGGATTGGCGGCTTAAAACAAACAAACCTCTTTTCCCATCACTAGTGCTGTTATAGATAAGCGTCGCGGACGCCCTCTGCGTATTAGGCACAGCTCTGGGCCCATCACTAATCGGATCGTAGTCTTCAATCTTGCCAATCTTAGATTGCGGTACTTGATAATTCGGAGGGTACTGACCTCCCTGGTATTCTTGGTATTGGTACGTGTTCTGTTGGTACGAGTACGCCTCTTGCGGTTTGTAGTGCTGGTCTTGATATTGGCGGTTGTGCGACCCAACCTGGTTAGTGGCGGCCGGTTGCTGTGTGGCGACAGGTTGGTGACTTGGTTGGTACTGGGTTGGCGGTTGATACTGACTCGGTGGTTGATACTGAATTGGTTGTTGGTACTGAGTCGTCGGTTGTTGATACTGGGTAGGTTGTTGATACTGAGTAGTTGGTTGTTGGTACTGAGTTGTCGGTTGTTGATACTGGGTGGGTTGTTGGTACTGAGTTGCTGGTTGTTGGTACTGTGTAGCCGGTTGTTGGTACTGTGTTGTCGGGGTTTGGTAATGGTTTTTAGGCGGCAGGTTCGGCGGCGGCAAGTTCGGCGGTAGCATTTCTGTTGCGTAGTTGTCGATTTGTTGATGATAGTTGTCGCTAGGCAGTTCTATATAAAGCGCGGATGAGACAAACAAACGTATTAATTACACAAATGAATGTGAATGGAACATGATCAGAAAATACATTACTCACAACTATAAATATTTCTGTCTTGCTCATATATTAAGCTTAAGACAAGGATGGCGATACATTTAAGTTTAATCAATTTTGGTTTATGTGCCAACCGAATTAATGCTTAGTAAATTTTTGATTTCGGATTGATTTCATTGTATTTATTTTCTGATCATTTTTTTATAATGTATAAGTTAGCAAGACAGATGCTCAATAACCAGGATGAATTTAAGTATTTAATTATAAGTGCTCCATGAATATTGTGGGTTCACAATCATTTAGAACGATTTAATGTGTGGTGGACTAAATCTAATTATAAGTACAATACAATTCAACTTCAGAATATAAGGACTCTTTTCCTCATATTAAACAAAGTGTAACTTTATAAGTGTAAAATATTTTGACAGGTACATAAGTAGGTTATACCGATAACACTCCCAAAAATAATATTTTTTTTTATATTTTTATATGGCACCACCATAGTAAGTGTTCAATTCTTTATACCCAACGTTGTATTTGGGGTCAGTCACCACTTGAAAACCTTCAGTCTGCGGAATAGAACAGATTTAGTCCACAACAACATGTGTTGTCAGGACCACAACTAAATTTAACGTAAGTCCAAGTAATATAACAGTTTTAGTCCACAATAATATGTGTTGTCATGACCACAACTAAATTTAACTTAAGTCCAAGTAATATAACAGGTTTAGTCCACAATAATATGTGTTGTCATGACCACAACTAAATTTAACGTAAGTCCAAGTAATATAACAGGTTTAGTCCACAATAATATGTGTTGTCATGACCACAACTAAATTTAACGTAAGTCCAAGTAATATAACAGGTTTAGTCCACAATAATATGTGTTGTCATGACCACACAAAAAGACAAGCCCGCTGAGTTTCTTGCCGGATCTTCTCAGTTGAGGTCGCGTTCCGATCCGGTTGTAGACTTAAGAAAAAAAAAATGTAATGACAATTTGTATGTGCCCCCGTAGGCCTATACGAAATAAATGATTTGACTTGACTTGACTTGACAACTAAATTTAACGGCAGTCCAAGTAATATAACAGGTTTAGTCCACCACAATATGTGTAATGACCACATACAACTTTGATGACCACATAACCACACTTCAACCACAAACCATCACAACATATATGGCATCGTTTTCATTTGAGCTGCTTATGTTTGAGAGAATTTAATAAAAAAATAATTACTGATAGAACTAGGCGATACTTGGCGGAAATACATTGTTAAACAAATTCCCCCATTTTTTTAATAAAAAAACACACCTGTGAACTCTGAGGGAGTAGGCAGAGGTTCCCTGTAGTTCAGCCATATTACTCCTGGGAATAATGGATGAGGTTATACCATCCCAGGGATGAGGAAAAGTGTTTATTGCCATTATGCAGGGCACGCTTCCCTCAATTTACCCTATCTTTGGGTTATTACTAAGACCGTCCTTAGTATATTATGTGGTACCCATAACACGTACGAACATATGTTACTTACTGTGGTACCGTACATTTGGTGTGTTCCCCTGGCGGGGGCTTGTGGCTGTGATTTTAAATATACACTCACACATGAGCACCTCAAATGTAAACTCAGCGTAATGATAAAGCAACGGTGAATATTCTCACCGACGATTTCTCCATTCTCGTTGATCTGACGCTGCTTCTCCATTTGCGCCTTCTTCTCCAGTTCTCCATGGTAGGCGACGTTGCTAATTATTTTAGTGTTCGCTTTGATTCGCAGCGTCTCTGGATCGTCGGCCACCTGAAAACAAATTAAAAATATTAGCAGCCGAAACATCGGGAACGAAAAAGACGGAGAATAAACGCGATAAAATCTGTAAGATTAGTTTTATTTCAAAATATTAGCTACTTTAAATTCTGTTCAACCGTTTTTATAGGTTCATTAAACATATAAAAAAAGATAAATCTATATATTATTTACCAAACAGCCCTGTAGTCTTCTTCTTCTTCTTTCTTTACAAAATGAGATGGATATAATAGGATTAAATACCATCAGCAAAATGTGGGTGCACTGCTCAGCCTACCCTTCGGAAACCACAGGCGTGATGTTGTGTAAGATAATTATACTGGGTTTGTACCTGTGTGAACTTCCCCTTGCTCTTCTCAAAAGCGGCGTGATACGAGACGTTGCTCTGTAGTTTAGTGTTCTCGGCTATCCGTTTCAGTTCTGGCGTCTCCGCCATCGTGGTGGACTTCGCTTTGGGCACGTGTCTAGCAGAAACAAATACAATTAAACAAGCTTTCAGCAGTGATAGCCAACTTGGTAGAACGCTTGCCTCGGTAACGAGGATGGTAGCTTCTTCTTCTTCTCTGGGATTTCTGGATTTCATGTGCGAATCTCATTTTCAACCATGATTATCACTTGCTGAACGGTGAAGGAAAACATCGCGAGGAAACCTGCATGTCTGTGAGAACCCCTCGAAGACGTGTGAAGTCCGCCAACCCGCACTGGGCCAGCGTGGTGGACTATGGCCTAATCCCCCTCGCATTGACTTGTTCCATTTGAGGTCTTGTTTTGAGTCGCATTCGACTTCATGAGTAATTTAGTGTGTTACTTATAACAAATAACAAGGCGTATAATTGCGTACTACGGTATTTGCTTTCGTTCGATGGACGAGGCGCAAAAACTGATGTTTCCGCATATGGTCAGTAAAAGTGAATTATAATTGACTTTCATATAATTGATAACTAGGCGATCCATGGCGGAAATCTATTGTTAAACAACTGGGGGAAGAGGAACCCACCACTGACCCTCGGCTTGTCAACTTTTCCAATTATAAACCAAGTTGATCGATAGTTAAAGAAGCCAGCAACACCGAACTTCTCAAAGATGTTAGTTGGGTAACTGTCTGTCACGAGTGTGTAGGTAATTGGGATCCCGACACTCGTGACTTAAGATCCTTTAGGATTTATTCATGACAAAAAATAGGTAGAGTATATTTTTAGGACAAGCGTGAGTATTCCATAAATTCAATAAAATTGACTAATTTATTTTTTATTGCCGATCGACTCATTAACATGTCAGGCTCATTTCATTGTATGATACGAAAATAATCAGGACAGCAGACGTTGATCTAATTTAACACAATATTTTTAACGTAGGCGACGCGTTTGTTTAAAATTAGCAAGGTTTGTATGTCTGTGTTGTGAGTGTAACTTCGCACATCGGCTAGGTAATTTTGCTTCAAAATGTTACTAGTTATTTTTTTTTCTTAGTCTATGGCGTCTACTGTAGTTAGTTTTAATAGCCTAATCAGGCTTTCAGTCAGCTAACACAATTGACTCTAGGACATTTGAGTTATTAACTTGAATATAACGTTATAATATGGTCGTTACTATAATTATCTTTGTTTTCGTAAGTACAACTTAAGCATACTCGGGAGGCTTATTCAACTGTAGGAATATTTTAAACCACCCTTTTTTGGAGTGCAGACGGAATTTTATATGGGTACTAGCTGCGCCTGCGGTGTTACCCGCGATGGTATCCTTGGTCTATGAAAAATTAAAACAAATCTATCCCACGAGAACCATACATTTCACCGGGATAAAAAGTAGCCTATGTGCTATTCCAGACTATAATCTATCTCTGTGCCAAATTTCATTCAGATCCGTTCAGCCGTTCTGGCGTGATTGAGCAACAAACATCTATCCATCCATCCAAACTTTCACATTTTTTTAAATTCATTATAGGCAAGTATTTGATCTCGATCTCACCTGATGGTAAGTGACGATGAGATCTAAGATGGAGCATACTTGCCTAGAAGGTACCTGTTCACTCTCGACTCTATAATATTAGTGGGATTACAGACAATACTCTATGATTCAGAGGACATACCGTAACTTGCTGTATTCGAGGTAGGTACTTTTAATATCATACCGTAAATGACTAACATGTTTATTGCAATGAGTAAACACATGGTAGGTACATTTAAATTTATCATCGGGGTCATTACAATTCACCTTAAGGTCATTTTCGCGAGACAATACCGACTCTATGATCGATAGAGTTCAGCGGTATCTTATCTGTGGATTAAATGTTATTGACCGTTAAGCCGACGTCATTTCGGGTAATATTATCGTTTGGGTACAGGTTTCGTACGGAACCGCAGCCGGGATTCGAACACGGTACCCTCGGTACAAATAGCAGGGTTAAATAAATAGGTACTAACGCTACTAAACAGTAATTAATGTTATTAAATCCAAAACTAAGCGCACCATTGCAAGACCTCAAGACACTGAGCACTTTCTGCGTAGATCGGATCACAAGCAACAATTGAATATGAGGGTACCTCGTTTCAAACTATGACACCAGGACGTCAACCACCTCAGTCCTCTCGTGACCATGGTTGCTGTAAAGCAGCCGAAACGTCGGGAACGTAAAAAAAACTTGAGGTGTCAAGGGACACCCGGATGGAACGAAGTTCCTTTATTATTTTTTATTATTTATTATGTACAAAAAACCTGTATACACTCAACAAAAATAATCGTCGCGACACCACACTGTTCAATGCGAAATAGAAAGACGAAACGAAAATATCTGGCTTGCTTTCTATAAGAGGGTGAGAGAGACAGACAGAGAAACATGCGCACGCCGCACGGCTTACAAAAAAGTGTCGTTACAACTTTTCGTCTTAATTTTTTCCGTCTAGCCCCCTTTCGCAACGCGCGATAAGGAACTTCGTTCCAAAAACAAAAATAAACGCGTTATTTAAAAGGTACTAACGCTTCACAGTAGGGCAGCTTTCCATATCCCTTGTATGTCCTCATGTTGAGGGTCATGCCACACTCCTGGCATTTGAAGCATCCTTTATGCCACACCTGGAACAAACAGATTCAGATAAATTACATTTATTTGAAGACTCCAGGGCCCCAAGTCTGCTAACACAATCGATTCATAATCGAACAGCAACGGCATAGTAACTGTCATTTTGGCAGATATTGTATGGGATATCTGTTAAAAGTGACAGTTACTATGCGGTTGCTGTTCAATTATGAATCGATTGTGTTAGCAGACTTAGAGCCCAGGTCATTGCTAGGTAGCAGATAAGAGCGAGATGGATTCGGTCTCACCACGCTGGCCCAGTGCGAGTTGGCGAACTTCACACGCACTTTGCGGGGTACTCAGACATGAAGGTTTCAGGATGTTTCCTTTCACCGTTTATCAAATGATAATCATGGTTAAGATTCGCACATAATAGCAGCCCTTTTAATGCCCCACTGTTGGGCACGGGCCTCCCCTCAATGCGAGGGGGATTTAAGCATAGTCCACCACGCTGGCCCAGTGCGGGTTGGCGGACTTCACACTTCTTTCGAGGGTTTCTCTCAGACATGCAGGTTTCCTTGCGATGTTTTTCATCACCGTTTAGCAAGTGATAATCGTGGTTGAAAATGAGATTCGCACATGAAATGTAGAAATCCCAGAGATGCGAGACGGGGTTTGAACTGCGATTCGCGCTAGTCGTTACCGAGGCAAGAGTTATATCAAAGCTGGCTATAACGGCATTTAACCAGAAATTCTAGAATGTGAATTAAAGTGTTTTTATTCGGACATTTCTGAATGTCATCTGCAGCGCCATCTGTGTAGCTTTTTGGCTTTTTGGAGTCGAGTCACCTTCGTCCGTAGGAGAATTAAGTACCCTCGAGATACCCTACACGTGACCCTGGGTGGTGCCAACTAGGTGACAACTCTACTGGTGGTAGGCTTCGGCCGTGGCTAGTCACCACCCACTGAACAAAGCCATGTCGCCAAGCGGCCTAGCCGTGTTCCGGCATGATGTTCAGTGTTGCCATTCATGGATGGCGGGTCAGATCAGTTGCGCTGCATGTGCCTAGTGAATGTAGCGTCTCGATCTACTGCCGCCTTCCTACCTAGGCAAGTATGCTCCATCGTAGATCTCATCGTCACTTACCATCAGGTGAGATCGAGATCAAATACTTGCCTATAATGTATAAAAAAAAAAAAAAAGCTTGTGGCGCGGTTGAAGAGGTCGTTACAAATCCATGTAATAACACGCTTTTAACTCATTAATAAACGGCAAGGCCGTACAACGAAAGTGATCTAATGTTTTGTATCCTTTCTCTTTCTAGTGTCATGTAATATTCATAGCGGTAAGGCATACGATTTTGAATATCTAAACGATGTGTTGAATAATAATGATTACAGATAACAGCGGCGGTCTGGCCTTCACTGTTTACTATCCATGTATAACTTCTTCACTTAGACCTTTGACTTTGAGATCAAAGAGTTATGGTAACGACCTAATTAGCTCATTGGATAGTGACAAGGCTTTCTGTGCTGACGGTCCCGAGTTTGAATCTTTGTAGGGTCACACTTGTGTGATGAACACGAATGTTTATACACGAGTCATGTATGTTTACTATCTATATAAGTATTATATACTGAGTTCGCACTCAGTCCGTTGCACGGTACCCATAATACAAGGGTTGTGTGGGACCGTATTGTGTTCGTCTGGCGATATGATTTTATTAATTTATTTTGAGTACCTGTTCCCCACCCAAATGTTGGTTAAGTTAAACTATGTGTACTGTGTTCCAACGTCCAAGAGAATAACAGCCAAATGTTTCCCTGTGAGTAATGCATTTATAATCTTGAAATCGTCCATGAGTTGCAACCACAGATATATTAGAGGAGATATGTTATGAAAGCGGTGGGCTTGCGCTCACCTTATGCCAAAATTACGCTAACATAGAGTTTTCGCCGTCAGTCGACTGCAACTGCACGTCGGTATCGGAGCTCTAACTTTTTTTTTAAATGCCGTGTTATTCCGTGGTTGTGTGCTAAAATACTAGCAGCAAAGTGAACTACGCGAAAGATGGAATCTCATTTCACCAGCCAGTATTAAGTATTTTATTTATTCGTCTTTAAAATCATTAAAAACAACAAATCAAAAAATATTTAATGCCTTTATTATGTTATTTTAGTTTTCATGTAGCACAACGACTTTTTTATTTTTGTACAAAATACATGGCTCTTTAAGTACCACCTATGTTCGCTACTGAGTGAATGTACGAGGCAATGTATAGATCGTCTAACGATACTTTGAATAAACTGGTGCGTCGCGTGGTACGGCCGCTGTATACGGCGACGACGCAGCACGCACCGAAGAGACTTCGTATTGGTTGGTTTTAGCGAGTGGTGGGAAACAAAACGGAGACAGCGAGTTCCCATACATTTTGAATCGCACGGCATATCTCTCGTGATCTGTGGTTGCAACTTAATTGTTGTATTATATTCGCTGTGAAGTAGGGCTTGGGACTTGCGAAAATTATTACATAATAACACGACGGAATCGGTTTGTTGCTTGTTGTGCGACTGTGACAGACATACTTGTCATAACAAACATAGAAGACGACCAGGGCCCCAAGTCTGCTAACACAATCGATTCATAATCGAACAGCAACCGCATAGTAACTGACACTTGACAGATATTGTATGGGATATCTGTCAAAAGTGCCAGTTACTATGCGGTTGCTGTTCGATTATGAATCGATTGTGTTAGCAGACTTGGGGCCCAGACTCCTCAAACGAATGTGCCGCTGCTTATTTGTTATCCGACTGCGCGACGCAACGGAGAGTTATGTGTTTCTCAACCTGTTCACAGATTGCAGACTTCGTGGAGCTGTACATCCAGCTTAACGTGACCTCCGAATCACCGAGGAGGTTAGATGTAATTCGGTCACCTATCCAAGGTCACACCCTGCCTGTTTATCAGGCGTTTAAGCGATCTAGGCTACGGTTACTGCGCATTCATTGGACAATATTAATTACACGAGAGAATCAAATGGGGCGTGTAAAACAGTCATTATGAGTCATTACGCGCAAATAGATCGCTTTTAAGTATAAACAATAATGTTTCATTTGGCTAGCATTTCGATAAGAATACAATGTGTTTACTATACAACTTATTAGGTACTCCGTTGTTTGGGCTACTTAATTTCAGTGGCTAAGGGATCGTTCATGTATTACGTAACGCAATTTTAGGAGATTTTTGACCCCAATGTAACGCGCCGTAACGTTTTTCTTTACCCCCTAGTAAAACGTTAAGTCTCTACGCGACCGTTCTGAATGGTTAAACAATGTTACGTAGCGCGTAGTTCAAACCCCCCTCCCGCCCCTGTAACGCATCGTAACGTTTCAGAAGACCCCCCCCCTCCCCCCAAATTCGTTACGTAATACTTGAACGCTCCCTAAGGTTGAATATTCGCACAAGAGAAGCCGAAAATGTAATCCAACCTGTAAGTGCATAGACCCCTTTAAAAAATCGTTTGCAATTCATCAACGATTATTCTCGGGATCTTGTATATATGTTACGTGCTCCTAAAACTCTGATGGCGCATTTCAGGATTGTATGGAGAATTGTCAATTGTTCTTAATGCGTCTGCAGCGCCATCTGTGTAGCTTGTGGTGAGGTTGAAGAGGTCGCTACAGGTTTTAGTCCAAGTAACATTAACACCTTTGAGCTAAATACACCATTGTCGTGATACTTAGTAATTGATAGAACTAGGCGATACTTGGCGGAAATCCATTGTTAACCTATGGGGAAAGAGGACCCACCACTGACCCTCGGCTTGTCAACTTCTTCGATTATAAACCAAACAAGTTTGATCGATAATAAAAGAAGCCAACAACACCCGAACTCCTCTAAGATGTTAATCGAGAAACTATCTATCACGAGTGACGAGACCTCAAATAAAATGCAATTCTCCGCGACACTAAGAGAATCTATAAAGTATTCGACACGTGTTTCGCCTCTAAACGAGGCATCCTCAGGACCGCTGGACTACGAATGAGCTCAGCGGTTTGGTTTATAATCGAAGAAGTTGACAAGCCGAGGGTCAGTGGTGGGTCCTCTTTCCCCATAGGTGATACTTAGTATTAATACTCATGCAGCTCGTAAATTATTTAGTTTAATTATAACTCGCTCAGATTCTTTGTAAACATGCTCATTGAGGATTGATACTCATGGGCATTCAGACGCCCATTTATGACTCAAGATGACTGGAAGCGGTCAAACAAAATCCAAATATTAAAAATTCCATAACTTATCTGACCAATATGATTATCTTGTTTACCTATGGCGGGTTTAGCTGTTAACTCTGTAATCGTGAAAGTTAAACTTTGCAGCCAGTATCACCGAGCCAGATTAAAGTCATTTGTTTTCAAAGGTTGAGGATTTCTGTGGCTAAAGTTGCGAATTTATAATAGGGTAATGCCACGCCTTGCCATGTTTATTATGCCCGCACGTCAAGTGCGAGATTATTCGTAAGCTAACCGTAAACTGTATAGTCTACCGTATTTACACATTTTGTATGGAGAATTTAATAGCGCCTCTAGCGGACGGTATTGAGAACATTGAATTCTCCATACAAAATATCTAAATACGGAGACTATAAAGTATATGGTAAGCTCACGAATAATCTGGCACTCCCTGGCGGCCACAAGCCTCTAGGCTTGGGGGCGATTTGTAATTTAACCCAGTATTTTTTTAGGCGTTGTGTAGACACAACGCCCCCATTTTTTTCTGGGTTTCTTACTGCCCCCTTTAGGCCTGCAGCGCCCACAAGAGGGCGTTATCGCTCACTTTGGGAAAGGCTGCGGTAAGGTCACGAATAATCACATACTTGACGTACAATACATATAGTAATAATAAAATGTAACATGCGCAATAATCTAACAATAATTCCATATAAAGTCACGTTCTTATATTTTAACCGACGGATCAGCGTTGTGCAACCGGTCCGCGACCTCACTGGCGCCATCTGTGCTCAACCGGGTCAGCTGTGCAGTTATGGCGTGCGATGCACAGTAGTATTGTTACGGTATTGTGTAACTAGCTGCGCCCCGCAGAGTTGCCCGCGACAAAAAACCATATATTTTATCTCTGTCTGTCTGTTTGTTTCGGCTAATCTCGAAATGGCTGGACTGATTTTGACGGATAACAGCTAGTCCCAAATAAATCAACGCTTGTGTTAAGGGCACGATGGGATGATTCTGCTGAATTAAAAAAACATCATCAGCATTGTTCTTTAATTAAATGTATTTGATTCCATGTTGTGCACCTACAATGAATCTGATATCTTGCAAAAAATAAATATGTACGTACCAAAAAAACATATGATTCCGGCCAGGATCGAACTGGCGGCCTTCTGCGTGTAAAGCAGATGTGATAACCACTACACCACGGAACCAGTTATTGGAATGCTCCAAATTAACTAGCATATTCGATACGCTTTCATTTTATTATTTCGACGTCACACGTACCTACTATAATTTCGTAGTTTAGTTCCCGTGACAGCTAGGTCACGTAATATGCCCAAGCTTACGTCATCGGCTGGGTTATTTTTTTTATTACTTTTATTTGTCTGTCCGTTGGGAGCTTCAAATCGCAAGAGTATACAATGTGTTTTAATTTCGTTTGATAATGTATAATTTGATGCCAGCATTGACATTGCCTGCTATTAGATACGGGTTAATCATCAGCTGATTTGCGGTGTTGTTTTAAGATGTCAACTATTAGAAACACTGATGAAGACGTTTTCTTGACCATCATGGGAAGATAATACAAGGCGTAGTATATTATTATACCATGGTTCTGTATTATATGTTATAAGTCTGGAAGCATTTGATCGGTTTTCTGTTACGTTCAAACTCGTACTAAGAGCCTTCATCAATAAGGTGGCGCATCATTGACTACGCTCCTCTCTCCGTAAATAAAGTCTACAAGTGCAAGCGAGGGTAACCGTCCGCACTTAGCTACTAACAATTTGTTGCTCAAACAGCTGCGCACACGCATAAAACTGAAAACAACAACTAAACGTTTCGTGCGGCTAGCGCAACATTGTGCAACGGATTGCCTAAACATTTAGCGCAATTACTTGCGCTAACAAATGAGGTGTGAAATTTCAACCGCTAACCATAGACACAACGTTAATTGCGCGCCATTATTTATCTATTACTTTGACGTAAGCGTTATGTAATGACAGCAGTGATAACCAAGTTGGTAGAACGCTTGATTGCAGGTTCAAACCCCGGCTCGCACCTCTGGGATTTCATGTGCGAATCTCATTTTCAACTATGATTATCACTTGCTAAACGGTGAAGGAAAACATCGTGAGGAAAACCGCTTGTCTGAGAGAACCCCTCAAAAGATGAATGAAGTCCGCCAACCCGCACTGGGCCAGCGTGGTGGACTATGGCCTAATCCCCCTCGCATTGAGGGGAGGCCAGTGCCCAGCAGTGGGACATTAATCTTCCGTCCCGTCCCGTCTTCCTTATAATGCATGGAAAGATACGACCTCGAGATTAGTTTTCGAGAACTTCCTAAGCTTATGGATAACTAGCTGCGCCTCGCGTTGTTACCCGCGATTAAAAAGTATGAAACATTAAAACAACTCTATCCCACGGGAACCATACATTTTACCGGGAAAAAAGTAGAGAGTCGAGAGTAGTAAAAGAAAAAAGTAGCCCATGCGCTATTCCAGACTATAATCTATCTCTGTGCCAAATTTCATCCAGATCCGTTCAACCAGCCGTTCTGGCGTGATTGAGTAACAAACATCCATCCATCCAAACTTTCACATTTATAATATTAGTGAGATAGACTTTTTGGGTGTAGATTTTTCCAGAAGTACCGAAAGGAAAACACTGAATTTTCCTTCCTCTACCAGCGAGCCGGCAAGCCCGCTAAATGTCAACATAGTTGTGCGTTCAGCCGACAAGAGTCATTGTGCCGCCAGCTGGCGTGACGGTATGAGTGGGGTGACCATGAAGCAAGCGAGATTCGGATTAATAATTTGTCTATACTACCTAATATTATACAGTGGTAAAGTTTGTTCTGACAATTCTTTCAGTAACAAGAAGCTACATTATCACAAGGATATGCATCATCGAGGTCCCGCGAAAAAAATAAGAAGTACAGCAACTGCATCTTTTTTCACTCCCAGCTTAGTATGTTGTTGGTGATTACCATTACTCGCATATCTATACAAATAAATAAAATTGGAGTGTCTGTTTGTAATATTAAAATAACCGCTTTTTACTAAGTGCATTTGGATGTATACACGGTATATATACGAAAACAACATTTTTACAATATTTGTCTGTCTGTCTGTTTGTTTGTTCCGGCTAATCTCTGAAATGGCTGGACCGATTTTGACGGGACTTTCACTGGCAGATAGCTGATGTAACAAGGAGTAACATAGGCTACTTTTATTTTAGACAAACTTTTTTGTTGAATACTACGCGGACGAAGTCGCGGGTACCAGCTAATCAAGGATAAATTAACGTTCATAATCGCGATATCAAACCTTTTACCTCTTTAAATTCAAATAATAACAACTAAGGACATATTCGAGATTAGCTAATGAGTAATTAAAAGGCGGTCCTTTTAAAATCGGCCCCAAAAATAAACGTCCGAACATATTCTTAAATTATGGCCTCATTACTCCACATGGGTACAGCTCTGACTAATATTATTGTTTTAGTTTTATAATTCAATTTATTATTGTGAACATTGGCTTTTACATTCGATTGAATACTTTGTAATTTAATTGAGAAGATATTGAGTCGACTTTTATGAAGCACAGCATCGTAAATTAGATTCAAAATAATAATGCCGCCGCCAGACGAACACACCGACTATACGGTCCCACACTAAGCAACGCTTGTATTATGGGTACCGTGCAATGGACTGAGGGCGAACCCAGTATATAATACTTATATAGATATTAAACATGACGGGGTTACAAACATTCCTGCTCATCACACATTTTGCCCCTACCAGGATTCGAATTCAAGACCGTCAGTGCAGAAGGCAGGATCACTAGCAACTGAGCTAATCAGGTCGTCAATCTCTATCTCCAACTAATAGTGGCTTCTCATTCCATCTCCCCTAATCATTCGATGAGCGAAAAATAAATTATGTTTTTTTTTCAGTGCACATTTGGGCGGGCTGCACTTCATTAAATTCTAATGTGTTTATTTTGTAACTCAGACTAAGAAAGCTGACGGAAAGTCGCGAACAACATATTGTAACACAAACAACTAAGCCGATTCGTGTAGTACACGCGAATTGCGTCCTTACTTACTCGCGTGTATTCCACAAATAAGCTCGGTTTTATTGAATTCCTGTATTAATTCTTCGCCTTATGTTCAGAATTTAAATAAAAAAGCTAGCTAGTGTTTTAGTTAGCTTAGGTTTTTATCCTTCAATATGTTGTTATCTATGGCTGATTCCATATATTACATAGAAGGCAAAATACGAAACGCTTATCTGTCTCCGCGGGTCTAATTGTGATTTGTGATAATCCCAGCGGGCTTCAAAATAGAACTAACTCAAATAATTATTGCCAAAGAACTAGGATAATTTGAACTGACATTGGCTAATTAAATTATTAAATAGGTAGGTACATACACAAAATTAATTCCAATAAGGCAAATGCCATTTTCCTTGATATTTGTGCCTCTTTCATTGTGGCCTTGTTTACTGAATCAACCACAATTTTCCTGATCCCAAAAAAAAAAAATTTTTCAGAAATGTATCATATAACCACATAAATTATTATTAAAATTAGTCAGCCGTACACATGGCTGACTAATTTTAGTAATTATTTGTGATCAATTTAAGCTGGGATACACATGGTAATGCCATACCTTATAAGGCTTACGTAGCGATAGTGCCCTCCTGTGGGCGCTGGCGGCTCTCAGAGGGGCAGTAAAAGGTTCAGAGAAAATGTGAGATATCAAGTCATTCCAGAATATCTCTAAACTCTCTTTGAAACAGTTATTCTAATAAATAGGATATAGGCAACATTGTGTCAACCATATCCATTTAATAAATGCAATTACTGTTTTCAAGATGGTGAAATAAAAAGTGAAGTTAAACAAATTGCGACACCAATTTCTTTTTAGTCCTAGTTTTGAGAACCTGTGATATAGAGGATAATTTCATGTTGAAAGGCTCAACTGGGGTAACTGAAGAAAATTGGTTTTTAGGGTTTTATAATTGGATGGTGTTGACAATGCTATTGGTAGTGTAGGGTTGCCCATCCTACTATATGTATAATATAAGATTCTACTATATTAGGGGCTCAACTAAAACTGCTGAGAAATGGCAACATTTTCCTCCCATATATTTCCAGCCTTATATGCTATAATATAGGTAGAGGTATAGGTAAAATACTATATTTGTTTGGCAACCCTAGTGTAGTGGGTACCAGCTATGATTATTATTATGAGGATAAATAATTGTAAATGAGTCTACACTTGTAGTGTGTGTGAAACATGATTTATAATTTAATGTTGATTCTACAGACCAGAGAAATAAATGATAATATCAATACATATAATCACTTTACCATGATTACTAATATTTATATCTCAGTTATAGTAAATTTAATGTTGTTTATTAAATAATTAAAATAATAAATTAAGGTAACAGTCTGAACAATATCAATAAATCTTCCTTCTCACTGCTTTCCCCAATTATTTTGTGTAGTGTGATCAGCTTCCAGGCCACCCTGGTATTGGACATAGACAATATTTACACCAGGTGATGGCTATCTGCCCTTAGTGACCCCACTAGATGGAACACATATACTGTCTGTCAATAGTCACAGTATGCAATCCAGGATCAACAGCTTAACACACCCTTTGAAGCATGGAGGATGACGGATGTTATAATTAAGCTACCCATCAAAGGTCTAAGACATTTAATCAAGTAGGCCCTATAACCGGGGTAACCTGCTCCCAGCCTTAGATCAATAAATAATACATACAGAGGGTCGCGAAAAACATATTCCTAAGTCTGAGCTCCGGACTAAGTTTGTTCTGAATATTTTAGTAAAAAAGTTGCAAATAAGTATTCCAAACATCTAACTCCTGTGGTTATCTAATCTTAAAAAACTTGAGTACATAATATGCTTCTTATCACATACACTCTGTAGGAAGCCAACCTTATCAACAGATTCTACATAAATACATATTAGCTAAGCAAACAATTGGCGAATATTTTTATGATCCTCGCCCATTTTATCTCATCGCATCCAACGTATTATTGACAACGGTAACCCCCTATTCAGCAGTTAACAATCGAGAATCGAGATAATCATTTGAATACAATCGATACATAATGTGACACAAGGTCGCGTATTGCCTAAGACGACTCTAATTAGGTAATAAGGCCGATACAAGTACAGATATGGTATTTTAGAGAGCCCACAATGATATCAGCGGCAATTTATATAATTTAATGAGTCACGCGTCCGTCCGGCTGTATGAATTGGCCCGGCACACGACAGTACTTACCTACGAAAAAGTTACGTTCGTTCGTTTGAATTTAGTACACCGAAAACTTACTTCGTGCTGAAGTTTTGAATTGTAACGAATTACTCATATTATGTTGAAATAATGCTATAAACGTTAAAAACTATTCGAAATAATCATTGTATGGAATGCAAGTGAAAATTACCTTGTCCAAACATTTCAATTCCTCAGTCGGATAAACTGTTTTCTCACACCTTGCGCAAGTTTTATTCATGTTGAATGTTTCAAACACAAAAACACAATAAATATCAAATGGCACTGGTGTTCAGCAGAGCAACACAAGTTTTCACGATTCACAAACAAAGTTCTGAACTCACTTTTGAATAAAAACACTCAAGAGCACGATTTTCGTAGCATCCCCGAACGCGCATGCCAAAAATATGACAAATGGCGGCCGTTAGGGTTGCCAACCATACAATTATAATTTCATAAATCTACCCTAGATTATAAAATGGTAGGATCGTATCGGAAGTTCGTATATTTTTTGTTGAGGATATCGTAAAAAAAGATACTGAGATTTTTTTTCTAACGTTATTTAATTAATAAGTCAAAACGAAACACTAAAAAATTACGAACATAGACATTTCTCACGTTGCAATACCATCAACGCCTCGTTGAACAACTGTTTTGACGTTTGTATCATCTCTGTCAGATGGTTGTAATCCTCCAGTTTTTCTTCTTCAGTCATTCTCAATTTATCTTCCATTATTTTCAACTTTTCTTCAGTCAATTCTAGTTTAAATTTAATTTCTTCTTTATCTAAGGCGTCATTACTGTCCGTCTGAGAATCAGAGGTGGTACTCTCACTTGGTATTTCGGCTACAGCAGCTATTGATGACATTTTCTTAGAGATAGTAGATGCTCCAATATCAAATTGGTCTTTGGTAGATGTCTTCGAAATTTTAGAACCCCGTTTGGAATCCTTATATAACCTCAATTCGTCTTCTAATCTCAATACTTTACGTTCCAAACGTTTCTTTTTTTCTCTTACTTTTCTGTGATTGATTTCTAGCTCTTCCCACTTGCGCCTCTCATCGTCAAGTCGTCTATTCAGTGTTACAACTAAGTCGGAAAGCTGTTTTATTTCATTATCGGTGGCTGTCTTCATTGGTGTGAAAAATATGCTCTGCAATGAACACTCTTCGTACCTTAACAATTGGGCTCTTAGTTCCTCAATCTTAGTAGCTTTCTCGTTAGTCTGTTTTCGTAGAGCGTCGATTTTAGCGTCAGTGTTTTTGATCAGTTTTTGATACTCGCCAATTTCGCAATTCATTTTGTTCATCTTCACTGTATTTTCTTTAAGAATCTCTTGATAATATGATTCAGAAGTCTTGATTGAATTCTGAAAAAGAATACCATAAGCTTGCATGCGATGAGTTCAAATATGTATCAGTCTATCATAAACTACAATATTAATAGGATTAAAAAGTAATAAAGGTGCAAAAGATCATGTAATATCAAAGGATAGCTGTCTTTATCACACGATAACACCATGAGAAACATACCAATCATAGTTGGTAATCAATGATACAATGCGCCCAACACAAAAGTGCTTCAGAGTAAAATACGTGCCAAGTGATTCAATATATATGTATTTAATAGCAGTGATGAGTGTCCGAGTAGAAGGTATAAATGACTTACTCTCTGCTCATTTATCAATAGATCATCATGACTGCTCTTCTCAACGAATGTTTGCATCTTCTGCCTGATCGTGGTAGCGTCACATTCTAGATTCCTGATTCTGCATCTCGCTCCATCCAGTTTCTTCTTTAGGTCCTGGTTCTCCTCCTTGAGGTACTCCATTTGCTTCATAGCGCGTTCTATCTCCTTCTTTTTCTTAAGCTCTATATCGCGAATGGCCTAAAATAATATTTTAATAAGTTTCAACAAGAAAAGAAATCAAAATTACGATAATTATCACCGGAAATTTTACGAGAGTTCATAAGGAATAATCACAGTGATAAACAAGAGTACCTACACTAACCCCCATATTCATGGAGGCTATATTTTTGTTGACAAATTTGAACAAAGAGAACCACTTTGCGAGAGAGCAGGTGAAAGTTGGTAATTGCAGTTCCCTTCGAAGGATATGCTATAACAACTGTGAGATCTATCGTGATGATATACTCATAGAAGCTGATAATAATGTTCACCTGAATCGGATCATTTCTTTTAAAATCAAACGATGCTTCTTTATCTTTTTGTTTCCCATTCAATTTCTCTTCGAGCTCCGCCACTTTAGCTTGCAGCAGCATGATTTGCTGTGCCCTGCCCTTCCACCCAGCTACATCATTCTGCAGCTCTTTGATACTCGTAAATTTATCACCCAATTCTTGTTGGAGTATTTTTGTCGCCATAAGGATATCATTCTTCAATTCTAAATTCCTATTTTTACTATCGTAAAGTTTTCTGTTGACTGAAGCTAGTTTATTGTTCAGTTCTTTTAATTCGTCTGGACTAGCGTCAATAGGTTCATCTTTGCATAGACAAATATCGAGTTTCTCATGTTGTTTATTAAGCAAATCGAGTTGCATAACCTTTCTTTCAAGGGTTGCATTTTTAGTCTTATAACTCTCAACTTCAGCTACCAAATGTCTGTTCTGTTTGCAGAGTTCTGTAATCTTGGAGCTGATCACGCCGGCTGATTTGGAAGAGATCGCCGGACCGCTTCCGGATATTATATCACGGATCCGTTGGTTTAAATCCGCAACGGTTTTATTTAACTCTTTAACGTCTTGGTCCCTTGTAAACAGACTTTTACGAAGTTCGTTACTCTCGCATGTCATTACCTGTAAATGTAAAGAGGTAAAGAAAAAGCATGGAGAAGGAGGTGGGAGTTAAATAAAAGGGGGTTATGTATCAGAAATAGTGGTGCTAAACTTAATAGTGAGTTATGAGGGAAAGCTTTATGTACTAGAGACAGAGAAGCTAAAGCTAGCGAAGAAGAAGAAGACCGAGAACCGAAGCTAGTTTATTCGTTCTAGATATTCATAATCTGAGCATCTATTTATTCAACTCTCAATTAAAACTATTTCTAATCGCAATTAAATTTATTTAATTATTGTTCTTGCAACAGGACAGGATTAGAGGTATTCCGAGAGAAACCATTCTATGTTAATCAATGATTCTAGAGTTAAAATTGTCGACCATCTTGCTTGCTTTGCTGACTTTGCTGACGGTAATTACTAAAGTCTTAATTCTACATCATGCGGACCTTAAGTTGCTCAACTAAATGAGCATTCAATTCCGGCGGGTATAGCAAGTCGTCCGGATCCGGTTTTTCGAGCGAACCAAGCATTTTCAACTTCATTTCGTCGGTTTCCTCAATTTTACTTGCCAAATCCGCCAATTTATCTTCGTTCGCTTTGGCTCTTGAGCGCACTTTAGTTACAGAGGGTTTTTGCTTGTCCATCTTTCAAATCAAGTAGAAAATACATAAAAAAATCTATTATTTTGTCGAGTGACAGCGAAGCCTCATTAAAGTCAATGTCATTATCATTTGGAATTCTATTAATTTTTTTTTCCGGATCTGCCGATCGTGATTTTGCCAGCGTCACATTGAACAAAAAGAAAGCATAAAATTAATTTTGATATCTTAAATTTGCATACACATTATCCAGAGCTAACCACATAATAATATATGTAGGCAAAATCTTTTTATTATTTCACAAAGAACATTAGTTTATTTCCAAATATATTTATACTATGTGAGGACTGCTGGGCTATGTCTGAATTTAATTATACCCAGAAGCTTATAGCGCTACTTCTATGCTTAATTAACTTGATAAAAAACGCATAATCCTGGCCACCGGCCATCTTGGTTGTAATCACAGAGAAAGTAATCATTACGTTTGACGGAAGTGTATTGTATACATAGGTAATCGATTTAACATATATTTTATTGTAATAAATAACATTTACCGGTACTTATCGCAAATCGCAGAAGCGCCTCTACTCTATAACAGTGCTACCAACCATAACAAATCAGCTGGCATAAATAATATCACATACAATACAATAGCTGTCAATGAAAACCAACTACGTAAGACGAGGCGGTATGGTCATAATGACTTTAGCCTGTTCGAAGGAGCGAATTTAACAAAAAAAAAAAAAAAAACAATAGCTGTCAAAATTTTGACAGTATGAGTGATTGATTTTTGTCGCAGTGCGATCATTTTTAATTAATTTAAAATCATTAAGTGCATACAAGTGTAATTTCTGCTAGTATTTATGAGCACTGGTTAGTGTAGCAGCTATTTGGATCTTCGTTTCGACTCACACGAGCTCTGGCAGGTAATAAATCGATTTGTCCTTGGGTATTATGGGAGGTGTTCATAGAAATTCATGTCTTATCTTATTGTTATGCAAACAAAACATGTTCGAGGTGAATTTATGTGTTATTTGTCTAAGTATATAAAGGGAGAAGTAATCAATAATCATTGAAACACATTTTTAAGTAGCTTCCTATTCTACAAAACCAATAATGTACTATCCTACAATATTTATGTCAGTTGCATGAAAAAAACAATATTTAATTGTTCATAGTATTCTGTATAAAGGCAACAGTGCCTACTAATACAAATAGCTCATTTATACAGTAAGCTAAATAACTTACGTCAATAATTATAAGTTGATACTTATATGCTAATAATATTTCCCTTATTTAATTTCTTTTTTTTTATCTAGGCAGTTATAACGCGGTGTTACCTACATGTTCTGTTAATAAAAACTATAACATAAATACTTATTACTTATAATCTTATTCATCTTTTAATTTCACCAGAAGATCAGTAATTCTATTTATAATAGCCTATTAATTCAATTTTTCTTCACAGACCACCATGCCAGGCACCAATCTTATAGTCCCCGTGGTCCTATGGGGCAAGCACGCCCCAACCCACTGTGTCTCCTCTGTCTACCTGTCCCGTGACCAGAAGACCCTTGTCACGGGCTGCTACGATGGCCAGATCTGTATCTGGCAAGTTGAGCCGGAGACCCTCAAGATGACGCCGAGATGCCTGCTGGTGGGGCATACGGCTCCAGTGACTTGTTTGTCCAGGGCTTCTATTATACAGGTAGAGTATACCTAGTATACTGAGCAGGACCACTAAATATAATTGTAACTTCAACAAAAACGTATGATGACACTCTTATTTTTAAAATGAAAAATCTGTGGGATGGGTGGGATGGAGCATGCTTATGTAAATGTAACACTGTGTACAAAAACTGTGTTTGAGTTTACAGGCTTTTCATATTCTTCGATAACCTGATTATCACTTGCTGTATGGTGAAGGCAAACATCATGAGGAAATCTGTATGTCTGGCGAAGGATGTGGACTATGGCCTAAATTATCCTTATGTTGAGGAGAAATCTGCCGGGTATAATAGTACTAGGCTCAATGGTGACCAAAATACCATTGAGGAAATATGGATGCACTGCTTCGCCCCTTCAGAAATTACAGGCGTGTTGGTGTGTGTAAATAATTAATTTTTTGAAATCAATCTTTCAGGATAACAACTTCATTGTGAGCTCATCGGAGGCTGGGGAAATGTGCACCTGGGACTTAGTGGACGGCAAGTGCAGGGAGAGTGTCAAGTTGTCACAGATACACACCAATATACAGGTGAGTGAGTTTATTATACACTAGCTACTGCCCGCGGCTTTGCCTGCGGTACCTCTAAAAAAATATCCCATAGCACTCACAGGTAATGTAGATTCCTAGTAAAATATTTTTTCTATGGTATCCCTAGTTTCGAAGATTACCTCCTGGTATAAATTTTATACCAACATTTGCAGGGTTACCAACTTAAAAAAAAATAGCCCAAATCAGAATATTTTTTATTCATGTAAACCATTAAGTATAGTACTTAAGTCAAAATCGTTACAAAATGCTAAGCTACAACTTTACCACCTGTTCGGAATGCCGTTCCTATGGAAAAGAAAGGGCAAGAAACTCCATGGTTGCTCTTTTTAAAAAGATCTTTTACATTTTTGAGCAGTACTTTGTTATAGGTATGTGAGAACAATGTAGGAACGGCCAGACAGACTTTGGTAGCTGGTCAAAAAAGAAGTACTAACTCTGACAAGTTAATGGCTACATGGTTCCCACATTTACCAATTACTTTTGTAATTTGTAAATGTGGTCAATAATTAATTCAATATTTGAAACCTAAAAAAAAACTCACTAAGATGTTATGAAATACCATGGTAATTAATGAAATTTGTGTCAAAATTAATTAAATTTCACAACGGCATTTTTCAGAACCAAAGTCCATTGTAAGAATGTGGTAGTTTTTTTTATAAATTTGTGTGTCTTCATCCAGGCATACCACATGTGTAACAGCGAGGACTTGCGTCTCTTCTGCAACGGGTACTATGCGGAGATACTGATCATGGATCCGTTCTCGCTCGAGATACTCTTCTCATTGAGTTCCAAGATGAACCCTGACTGGATATCGGCGTTGCATGTAAGTAAGAGGCGCACGAGTCGATTGTGCGTTAGATAAAGCGCAGGTTGAAACTTAGTATACCATTTCTGTATAACCCTGTATACGTATTACAAATAATTACTTTTTCAGGTGCTTCGTCCGTCATCAAGAAAAGACGACGTTGTACTCGCTATATCGATCACGGGAACTGTAAAGGTAAGTGGAAACTTCTGACAGAGTCAAAGTCAAATCATTTGTTTCGTATAGACCTACGGGGGCACTTACAGATTGTCATTTACATTTTTTTCTTAACTCTACAACCGGATCGGAACGCGACCTCAACTGAGACCTACCCTAACCTAACCTCGTCGTCCGGAGTGAGGAGAGTGCAGTTGCGTCTGCGCACACACGCGTGAACTATAACATCTCCTGCGTATTTGTCTGGTCTTTGTGAAAATAGGCCGCCGTGACCGAAATGCGGTCAGGATAACTATTATTAATAAGTATTCTGTCATGGCGTGGTCTGTCAACAGGTGTGGTCTCTGCTAGGACACGAGAACAAGCAATCGGAGCCGATATACGAGAACGAATCGAAACAGATCCGATGCCTCAACGCTCTGTCGTTGAACTGTTGTGCCTACAATCAGCGCACAGTGCTGATCGTCTGTGCAAAGTACTGCCAGATATATGATGCTGGTGAGTCAATATTAAAATAAATAAATATCGCCATACGAACACACCAACTATACGGTGGGACCGTTATTATTATTTATAAGCCATTAAGCTTAACGCTTGTGTTATGGGTACCGTACAATGGACTGAGGGCGAACTCAGTATATAATACTTATATACATATTAAACATCCATGACTCGGGTACAAATACTTGTGCTCATCACACAAAGCTTGTCCCCCTACCAGGATTCGAACCCGGGACCTTCGGCGCAGAAAGCAGAGTCACTACCACTGCGCTAATCAGGCCGTCAAGCAAATATTGTCTTGATTAGCCTCTACGTGTTGGACCCATATCCTCATGTTAGAGAGCGTTCAAGTATTACGTAACGAATTTTGGGGTCTTTTGAAACTTTACGATGCGTTACAGGGGCGGGAGGGGGTCTGGGGTTGGCGTCAAAAATTGCATTACGTAATACTTGAACGCTCCCTAAGCTATCGCAGGGGCCCCAGGTATACCGTGTCACGATATCGCCAGACGAACACACCAACTGTCCCAAACTAAGCGATGCTTGTGATATGGGTACCGTACAATGGACTGGGGCCGTACTCGAGTGTATAATACTTATGTAGATTTTTTTTTTTTTATTTGTGCGGGCGCTGTCGTGGCCCGGCCCGCGAATCCCTCTGGCATGGGGGTCAGGGAAATTGAAATTCAATAAAAAATAGCCACGAGACATAGAATATGAACTAGTTTCATATACAGCTTATGGGCAGTATTTTGGCAGAAGAGTCCGCCCTTCCATGCCACGTTAATTTTTTTCTATATTACTATAATATCATGGCGTTACCCTATTTTTTATATATTTCCAGGCGATTTCTCAGTCCTGTGTTCGATCCAAGCGCCGTCTGGCGAGCGCTGGATGTCTGGAGACTTCCTCGCTCCCGACAGGGTCCTCGTGTGGTCCACTGAGGGCAAGGGATACTTGTACAAGCTACCCGCAAAGTAAGTCTATTATCGTATACGAAGGAGTGAGACCGACATAGTGTCGCGAGCCACGTATTGAAGCAGAACAAAGCCTAGCACAGATCGGCTTAGTTTTTTGTGCTTCAATGTTGTTCGAGACACTCCGTTTATATTATTTCGTCGGCTGAGTTTATTGTCATATATATGTAAGATATACTCGTGTTAGTTGTCAAGAATTTTATGTTCTTGAATGTTTTTGAATTTGTCTCCGCTCCGAATAGCAGGATAATTATTAATCATGGAAAATTCACGAGAAAAATAATAATAAAGATAATTAATTTTGTCATACATTTGACTCTGAGGCGGTACGAAGTTCGCTGGGACAGCTAGTTACTTATATTTATTAACTAGCAATGTTATTGTGGCGATTAAACTTTATTTAACACAACTAAAACGTATTACTGTCTTCCTCACACTTTGCGGTTGTAACAAGGACGGCAATAAATTTAGTTGGATCAAGTTACAGGGCAATTATTATTAAGTTGTTGTTGTACTGTGTGATAAGCTAGTTGACGCGAACTCGAGTGTTTTTTTTTTTGGGTTTTTTTTTATAACTTTCTTTACTCTCATTACACTCGGGCTAGAAATTCTTGACGAGAATTCTATAATAGCTCTTAATAGGGCTAGTTTTGTGGATTCGTAGATGCTATTGTATATCTGTTAGTTGCTGTCTATATTGCGAGTAATTTGCCGCAATAAATGCTAAAGATGTTATAATTGATAGAACAAGGCGATACTTGGCGGAAATCCATTGTTAGACAAATGGGTGGAGATCGTTTCGCCGAGAATTGCATTTTATTTGAGGTCTCGTCACTCGTGACAGATAGTTTCTCGACTAACATCTTAGAGGAGTTCGGTGTTGCTGGCTTCTTTAATTATCTGTCAACTTGTTTGGTTCATAATTGGAAAAGTTTACACGCCGAGGGTCAGTGGTGGGTTCCCCTTCCCCCATTTGTTTAGCTTAAGATGTTGAAAATAAAATTGCCGCAAGAGAGTATCGCTAGCAATATTGCCGAGCTATACTGCTCAGCAGGATTTTTAGCAACACACTGGAGCTAAAAAATATAATTAAACTTTTTTATTAACTTGCATTATATTAAAAAAAGACAAGCCCGTTGTGTTACCCGGAATCTTATCAGTTAAGGCTGCGTTCTCACCTGTCGAGTTAAGAAAAAAAAACACAATTTCTAAGTGCCTCCGGTAGGCCTGTACCATAAATGATTTGACGTTGTCAATATAGCGTGTCTATGCTTTCGTTTCTCGTCTATTTGTATGTTCTAGGCCAGAGTGTAGTGCTGGGTGTCTATGGCTATGAATGATCAAACCACAGCCTTTTTATTTCCAATTGGCATGAATCACTTGGTTAAATCATCAGTAGATTTGTCATCGGAGCACTTATTGCCTATGTTATAGAAATTATCTTAATGGTCTTGTCCATAAACATTTTTAAGTGTCGATGGTGTAAGCGCTTTCGGCTCAAAGGATAAAGCGAAGTCTGATATACACGTGAGCTCACGTGAGCCTACTCCTACTAAAAGCCGTTAGTTTAGTCAGAGGGGCTAACAGACCTGCTAGTAATGTGAAACCACACTTTGTCAAAAAAAAATTCAGTCTTAATGATTAATCTTGTTTATGGACAAACCTTTACCGTCCATTGAATGATTAAAATTAAAGTTTTAAAAGTTGGAATTTTAACCATTAAGCCTAAGCTACACATAAAGCTATACTGATTACTATAATATATGAAGATATCAAATATTTATTGTTATAGCAAACTTCGCGGACGGGCTATAAGTAGGTCAGCACACAATATTTGTTTGTAAGATTATTTGTGTATTGTAGCTAGAATTATTTTGCTTGCACAGGTTTTTTAAGGCTTTTTTTTTTAGAATTTCCTTTAGTTATTAATTTAAATACAGAGTAGACAAAGGGATAGCGATGGTTTACACGCGTGTGGTAACACTGATATATAACATTTCCACTCCATAAGTCTATGACATAGATCAAGGATCATAATTTGGTATCTTATGATTTATCACTAAACAATAATAATAATAATATCGCCAGACGAACACGCCAACTGTACGATCCCGCACTAAGCAACGCTTGTATTATGGGTACCGTACAATGGACCGGGGTGAACCCAGTATATAATACATATATAGATCCATGACTCGGGTACAAACATTCGTGCTCATCACACAAAGATTGTCTCGACCAGGATTCAAACCCGGGACCCTCGGCACAGAAAGCAGGGTCATTACCAACTGCGCTAATTAGGTTGTCAAATAATGAGATGTACATAATATAAATTTTTATTTATATATTTTAAATGGAGATATTATAGGGATTTGTTTATTAGCCTAAAGTAATGAAAGCTATAAAAAATATCATCGCTGTCGCTTTTCAGCTGTAACTAGCCTTATTATTTCGAGTAGGTATTTCAAATTACTTTATTAGTACAGATACGATTTTCATTTGCGAATGCACTTTCATATCTAACCATCATTTATTTTCAAATTATTATTTAGATTTTAGTTAAAATTTAATATATTTGCGTATAACTTTTTTTTGAGTATAAGAAAATACCTAACCTAAAAATGTAAGTCTTGTTTGTAAAGTACCCACCTGTATTGTATTAGCTTTGTATTGAAGAATTATAATCTTAGACAATCCTACACGTTGTCAATTCATAAAATTGACTCCTGAAAAATGGCGGTAGACACGATTTTTTTTAATTACATTCAAATTTAACAGTTTTACTTGAGAACGACCGAAATTCCCAAAAATATTATCCCTAAATTTATTGAAGCTTTATTTAGTCAATTTACAGTGGCAATACTAAGCATTATTCAGAAGAGACGCTTTGCAATGATTTTGGAAATAGACGATAGGTCTCTATAAATTTTAGGTTTAAAATGTTGCTCCCCGATACCTGCTTCTTTAGCCACGAGTATTTCATAATACTCCTATACTGCCTCGACATAATACTACAATAACACTATAGTACTACGCCACAAAATTACTACGACGAAATAACACAGCGACACTACAGTACTACGCCACAAAACTACTAAGATTCAATAATACTACGACATAACACTACATTGCAGCTATACTACTACGACGCAATACTACAATGACACTATGGTACTACGCCAACGACTCAATAATACTACGACATAACGTTACAACAAAACTATAGTACTACGCCACACAATTTCTACGACTCAATAATACTACAATGAAACTATATGACTACGACGCAATACCGCAGTGACAGCTATAGTACAACGATATAATACTACACTCTGACAACACAAAACTAAACTGACACTATACTAGAACGTGAAAATCGCACTACGTTACATTTACTTCGACAATACGAATACGATTTAATACTACTGCGAGTACGACAAATATAATATTATGGTATATTTTGTATAGTTCCGTCCCGGACCACAAAGGCTTCCATGGACCGACCGTCGACCATGATAGTCCGGTGCTATTCGGAATGTTAGCTCATCCAGATAATAAGGTAACTCATGTACTGGGCCTCAAGTCTGCTAACACAATCGATTCATAATCGAACAGCAACCGCATAGTAGCTGTCGCTTTTGACAGATACTGTATGGAATATCTGTCCAAAGTGACGGTTACTATGCGGTTGCTGTTCGAAGGTAGTTAAATGAGGGTCAAATTTTAATGAAGTAATTTTTTTGCTCACGATGTGTGTGTGTGTGTGTGTGTGCTTTGTGTGGGTGTGTGTGAGTGTGTGATGTGTGTGAGTGTGAGATGTGTGTGTGTGTGTGTGTTGGTGATGTTAAGTAAAACACTGTTTCACTAATTAAATTTCTATAATATTTCCATATACCTTGGCGGGTGCAAGTGGAACTCACTTCAATACAGTAAATTGTCTATGTATGTATCGTACAGATGTGTGTGTGTGATTTGTGTAGGTGTGTGATGTGTGTGTGTGCGCGTGAGTGCGTGTGTACTTTCGATTTCGGTCGTGGTCTAATGATGTACAATTTCATCTGTCAGTTGCTATCGTGCCCCCCGGCAATTCGCTTCATCATCACGTCAGCGGGCGGCAAGCAGCGGCGGCTGCTCCTCCGAGGAGACTCGGCTGGCGTAGTGTCCCTGTGGAATGTGGACGACGCGGCTGTACCCGCGCCCAATCAACTGCCCTGTGAGTACATATATAATGCCAGGCAAACACACTGACTATACGGTCTCATACTTAACAACGCTTGCAGTATGGGTACCGTACAATGGACTGGAATCATAAGCAGGCTCAAGGTCGCTCAACGCGCAATGGAGAGAGCTATGCTCGGGGTTTCGCTACGCGATAGAATCAGAAATGAGGAGATCTGTACACGAACTAAAGTAACCGACATAGCTCAAAGAATTTCACAGTTGAATAGGCAGTGGGCGGCACATAGCTCGCAGAACTGATGTCCGTTGGGGCAGAAAGGTTCTAGAATGCCGACCACGAACCGGAAGACGTAGTGTAGGACGGCCCCCACATGGTGGAGCGATGATATCACACGCGTCGCAGGAAGCCGGGGGACGCGAGTGGCGGAGGACCGCGATGAGTGGAAATGATTGGGGGAGGCCTGTGTCCAGCAGTGGACGTCTATCGGCTGATTGATAGATAGATAGATAGACATTGGACTGGGAGCGTATTACCGAACTCTTAATTTCACATGCTAACGACATATGTTCCCGCTAGATAGTACTTTGTATCAGTCTGTAATAAAAAGTTGACCGACAAAGTTTGGAAACGATATATGTTTTTTTATAGAATAAGTATGTGTATTGAGTTAAAATATGAACGTACCAGGCATGTCAGTATACTGCCTGGCAATATGACTTTTCAATTCTAATATCTAAGTACTATGATTACTTGTGCTTATATATTCGTATTGAGAGGAGACCCGAGCCCAGCCGAGGAACATTATAAAGGCTGATTATAACAACTAAAAACTGTAATTTAAAAACATGTTTAATGTTGTTCATTCAGCGCATGCGCCGATAGTTATGACGAGCTTGGACATGGCGTGGGCGGAGATGAACCCCAGTCCCGTCGGCATACTGGACCAGCTGCACCACCCAGAGGAGCCAGGTACCTAAAACTAAACAATAATATAGTACCAACCCGTTTTAATGTCCCATTGTTGGGCACGGGCCTCCCCTCGATGCGAGGGGGATTAGGCCATAGTCTAGACTTCACACGTCTTTCGAGGGGTTCTCTCAGACATGCAGGTTTCGTGACGATGTGTTCCTTCACGGTTTAGCAAGTGATAATCATGGTTTAAAATGAGATTCGAACTGAAAATTTACCGGACACCTTGGGAGAACTTGAAAAGTCAATTTACGTATACTATTTTATTTCAATTTCCTTCACTCGTGCATGTTACGAGGATATTACACGATATTTATCAATCAAAAACACATATTTTGGGAAATAAAACAAAATTGACAACTTTCCGCCAAAATGTCACCTTCGTCCGTAGGAGAATTAAGTACCCACGAGATACCCTACACGTGACCCTGGGTGGTGCCAACCAGTTGACAACTCTACTGGTGGTAGGCTTCGGCCGTGGCTAGTCACCACCCACTGAACAAAGCCATGTCGCCAAGCGGCCTAGCCGTGTTCCGGCATGATGTTCGGTGTTGCCATTCATGGATGGCGGGTCAGATCAGTTGCGCTGCATGTGCCTAGTGAATGTAGCGTCTCGATCTACTGCCGCCTTCCTACCTAGGCAAGTATGCTCCATCGTAGATCTCATCGTCACTTACCATCAGGTGAGATCGAGATCAAATACTTGCCTATAATGTAATAAAAAATAAAAAAAAAAAACAATTGTCATTTATTTATTTAGAGTTGCCAACAGAGTTTACAATGTACATGTTATATAGTAAAAAAAAAAAAGAGTGATATTAGATAATTGCGACTCTAATAACAGGCAACCACATCATGTGCCACAGATACAGTGTAACATATAATAATAATTAAAAAAATGAGATCAAATGTAGAGTATACTAGAGTCACTACTAGTGACTAGTACTAGGTCATTTCATTGGAAGCAACTGTTTTTTTAAACGTATAGCAATTCTGACTTCACATACGTAATGAATGGCTTAGTCTACCATTTCTGAATCACGCCGTATAGTGATGCGATACGAAAAATTGAATCAGCATCCCGATTTAAATCTTTCTCGATTGTTCCAGAGATGAAGTTGACGGCATCGATATTCTTGCTCGCCGCTAATCGTCTCGTCGTCGGCCGAGAAGACGGTTCCATTGTCATTGTGAACGCAACACACACAGTGCAATTGCAATTGCTTCACGGGACCCATCAGCAGTTGGATGGTGAGACACGACCTTTTTTTTTCACGGGGGCAAGTCTTCGAAAGATACCCGGTCTCTGTGTGGGAGAGGGCCGGGTTATGTGGGATTCTTACCCACTAAAACCCCCCCGGTGGCCGCTCTCGACACGTGTTGGAGGGGCTCCGGGATCTCCTGCCGGCACGCACCGGTGCCCCTCTTGTGCCTCGCTGCCGTCTCGGGGGAGCAGATGCCCCCCCTGCGCCCTCGCTGCGCACCCTCCTCCTCAGGGACCAACACCCCGGTCCGGGGCCTGCACCCCAGTCGTCCGAAATCTACAAATTATATCACTGTGAGAACCATAAACACATTATCTTAAAATTAAAAAAGAAATACTATAGATAACAAAGCCAATAAAATTGGATGTCATATATTTTTAGATTGGCCGTCTCATCAGCTGTTGTTGGGACACAACGGTCGAGTCAACTGTCTCCTGTACCCTCATCATGTCCATCCAAGGTATGTTATTATGTTAGCTTTGAATACTCCCAGCAAAGACAATTGCGTTTTTAATTTTGAGCAAAAAAAGCTCCTTTGATATCACATCATAATGTGTGTACTGGTGGTAGGCTTCGGCCGTGGCTAGTCACCACCCACTGAACAAAGCCATGTCGCCAAGCGGCCTAGCCGTGTTCCGGCATGATGTTCGGTGCTGCCATTCATGGATGGCGGGTCAGATCAGTTGCGCTGCATGTGCCTAGTGAATGTAGCGTCTCTATCTACTGCCGCCTTCCTACCTAGGCAAGTATGCTCCATCACAGATCTCATCGTCACTTACCATCAGGTGAGATCGAGATCAAATACTTACCTATGATGTAATTAAAAAAATAAAAAAATATTACAAATGCGCTAAATGCGAACTGCCAAGGAATGGAACACGCTGCCGGCGTCCTTGTTCCCCGTTGACTTCAATCTGGGTGTTTTCAAGTCGCGAGTGAACAGGTACCTTCTAGGCAAGTATGCTCCATCGTAGATATCATCGTCACTTACCATCAGGTGAGATCGAGATCAAATACTTGCGTATAATGTAACAAAAAAAAAGGTTGGTATACCGTTTCTGTATATCTATCTACCTATCTATCAGCCGATAGACGTCCACTGCTGGACATAGGCCTCTCCCAACGACTTCCACACATCACGGTCCTCCGCCACTCGCGTCCACCGGCTTCCTGCGACGCGTGTGATGTCATCAGTCCACCTTGTGGGGGCCGTCCTACACTTAGTCTTCCGATTCGTGGTCGCCATTCTAGAACCTTTCTGCCCCAACGGCCATCGGTTCGTATAGCTCGGTATAAATTGTTCGAGCAGATATGACAAGTCGCACCTGGTCTCCGGCGGGATCGACTTCGCGGTGTGCCTGTGGGACCTGTTCAGTGGCGCCCTCATGCATCGCTTCTGCGTGCACGCAGGGGAGATCACGCAGATGATCGTACCACCGCACAATTGTAGCGTGAGTATCATCATCATCATCAATGACATCACCATCACCGCCATCGTCATTGTCGTCGTCGTCGTCATGATCATCAATGACATCACCATCACCGCCATCGTCATTGTCGTCGTCATGATCATCAATGACATCACCATCACCGCCATCGTCATTGTCGTCGTCATGATCATCAATGACATCACCATCACCGCCATCGTCATTGTCGTCGTCATGATCATCAATGACATCACCATCACCGCCATCGTCATTGTCGTTGTCATGATCATCAATGACATCACCATCACTGCCATCGTCATTGTCGTTGTCATGATCATCAATGACATCACCATCACCGCCATCGTCATTGTCGTTGTCATGATCATCAATGACATCACAATCACCGCCATCGTCATTGTCGTTGTCATGATCATCAATGTCATCACCATCACCGCCATCGTCTTTATAGCTGTCATGATCGTCGTCGTCGTCATGATCATCCATTACTGATTCGTCGGTTAAAATATTTTGCTCTATTATTATTACATCTTATATAAGTATACTTACTTATAGATTTGCTTTCCAATTTATAAAAAGATACGATGGGATTAAAACGTAATTTCGAAACTAAACTGCCGCTTTGTGATGCCGTTGTATTTCTGTCGCTGTGATTTTTAAATGCTTAATCTTAGGGACGTCATGAAAAATCCTTATAATATATTGATTTCTTATATTTACGCAAATACTACATATTGAAATAAAACAAATTTTGCAGATTGTATCGCCTTTATTTTATGTTTTTTACGTTACCGACGTTTCGGCTGCTTTGCAGCAACCATGGTCACGGGAGGACTTAGGTGGTTGACGTCCTAGTGTCTTCATTTCAAAAAGAGTACCCTTTTACCCGGGTTTTTATTGATCTTTGAGTTTGTCCTAAACATAAAACGGGATAAAATACGCAAAATTAGTTTTATTTTCAATCCTTGCAATCATTGGTAATGAGTTAATGTATATTTACAGCCTCGGATACAAAAGTGCATATGCTCGGTCGCTTCGGACCACAGCGTGACGTTATTGAGTGAGTACACATATTTTATTAAGACTAGTGTATTTTATTTAATATACCTAATATAAATTATGATAATTACATACCCTACATAAATTAAAATTAAATTAAGATAAAAATTAGGCATGTTTTAGAATGCACTCAGCTTTCCAAATCCCCACCACCATTGGCTGGCAGGGTGCCCAGAACGCTGGCAGCATTGCCACGTTGAATGGCAATGCTGATGTGTTGGCCTAAATATGTGCCAGCGTTCTGGTCTCCAGATGTCTCCACCAGACGTTTGGAAAGCTCCTGGTGGATCCGACTTTATGACTTAGTTTGTACATACAGGGTGCGAGTGGCTTCGTAACAAAAACCGTTACATTGGATACAACTCGGGATTCGATTCCTGGTACAAACTTTATGTGATAAGGACGAGTATTTGTACCTGAGTCATGGATGTTTAATATCGTTATAAGTATTATATACTGAGTTCGCCCTCAGTCCATTGTACGGTACCCATAATACAAGCGTTGCTTAGTGTGGGACCGTATAGTTGGTGTGTTCGTCTGGCGATATTATTATTATTATTCTCGACCCCGCAAAGTTGGATTTCTCCGTCAATCTTTACATGAGTTTTACGCGTAATTTTGTCAGTACTTTGAAAGCAGTGATAGCCAAGTTGGTAGAACGCTTGCCTCGGTAACGAGGATTGCAGGGTCAAAACCTCTGGGATTTTTCATGTGCGAATCTAATTTTTCAACCATGATTATGACTTGCTAAACGGTGAATGAAAATATCGTGAGGAAACCTGCATGTCTGAGACATCCTAGAAAGATGTGTAAAGTCCGCCAACCCGCACCGGACCATCGTGTCGGACTATGGCCTAATCCCCCCTCGCATGAGGAGGCCCGTGCCCAGCAGTGGGACATTAAAAAAGGGTTGGAATTATTGTTATATAAAAAGGGCTGGAATTATTGTTTTATACATTGAGATCGCTCCCAGACCGTGGTATGGCACCCACAATACAAGCGTTGCTTAGCCTCGACCGTACCACCTGGCGTGTTCGTCTGGCGATATTGTTTTTGTGAATGATCTATTCCACGGTCTAACCCTCGTCATTCCATCAGGTCTGACGGAGCGCAAGTGCGTGACCCTCGCGTCCCGCCACCTGTTCCCGGTGGTGAGCATAAAGTGGCGGCCGGCTGACGACTTCATGGTGGTGGGGTGCAGCGACGGCACGGTGTTCGTGTGGCAGATGGAGACGGGACATCTGGACAGGGTGCTGCATGGTGAGCTATTGGTTACAGCATGGATTCCCAAACTATTATGGGCAAGAGACCCCTTTTGCAAAATGAACTGATACCTCAGATAAGACACCATTTGATAGTGTTAGGCTATAAACATTTAAAATAAGACACCATTTGATTGTGTTTGGCTATAAACATTCTAAAAAAGGACCATTTGTTAGTGTTAGGCTATAAACATTCTAAAAAACGGACCATTTGTTATTGTTAGGCTATAAACATTTAAAATTACTTTAAAATCCTATCTCTAGTCTTTTTCCTATTGATACAAAATAATAATCAGATATGTTGAAATGCCTATACGAACTAGAGTAACAGACATAGCTCAAATAATTTCAAAGTTGAAGTGGCAGTGGGCGGCACTTAACTCGCAGAACCGATGGCCGTTGGGGCAGAAAGGTTCTAGAATGGCGACCACGAGCCGGAAGACGTAGTGTGGGACGGCCCCCACAAGGTGGACCGATGATATCACACGCGTCGCAGGAAGCCGGTGGATGTTAGTGGCGGAAGACCAGGAAGCCTGGAAGTCATTGGGGGAGGCCTGTCCAGCAGTGGACGTCTTTCAGCTGGTGGATGGATGATTTATGTATATTGTGTGCACCAGGTATGATAGCTGAGGAGGTGTTGGCGGCTTGTGACGAGGCCCTGGCTGATGACCTCGGGGGCTCCCTGTCCGGCGGGCCCAGTGACCTGCAGGGCCTGGCGAACCCTGCCGTGCACTTCTTCAGGTCTGTATGGCTATTTCAGGCATCAGGCAGGTTCAGCGTGGCATACAGGTTTCGTGAACCAGTCGAAATATGCTACTGCCTTTATTTCTTGCGCTAGTTAGTCGTTGTTTTTGTGGCGAAAATCCGATATTCCTGATTGTGCGAGCCAGGGCTTGGACCTGCAGACCTTGTTTTCGAAGCTAGTTTTCCACCAATTTTGCTAATATATCTGTTTATTACAATGTTATATTATTTTTAACAACAGTGATGGTTAAGTTGTTAGAACGCTCGCCTTGGAAAACGGAGTCGCTTGTTCAAACTCCTGCTGGCATATCTAGGATATCTCGATTTCATGTGCGAATCTTATTTTCTACCACTCATCTCATATAACAATTTAATGATAACCGCCTCCCTTTTTTCGTCGGTTAAAAAAACATATCATAAGAAATCGAATTTGTCATTTTGTTGGGAACATGGGTATTTTTTAAAACCTACATAATGTCATTCTGATTTCACATAATGATTAAAACATGCTGCTAAAGAAGCGGATAGCAGCGAATAAACGGGGTTTTATTGGGTTTTAGAACGACTTAACTGCTATCAACTTATCGTTACCCACTTCGCTTACCTTTTGAAAGGGCTTCCCTATAACACGAGGTATGTTTGGTTTTTTTTTTGTTTTTATTACGATATAGGCAAGTATTTGATCTCGATCTCACCTGATGGTAAGTGACGATGAGATCTACGATGGAGCATACTTGCCTAGAAGGTACCTGTTCACTCTCGACTCGGCTAAGTTAAATGCAAAACTTGATAAAACCCGTTCGAAAGGGTTGCCCATGTAACACACCAATGCCTTCATGGACGAAGGTAGTAATTTATAACCGAGGTAACTCATTGATAAGGGAATGCTGCGTTTTTAAGCGAGTTGTTCGATGGGCAAATGAAATTGTAGAGGAATGTCGTTGAAGGGGATGCCCCTTGAACGACTGCGGCTCGCTTGACGGCTCGCCTGGGCCCCAAGTCAGCTAACACAATCGATTCATAATCGAACAGCGACCGCATAGTAACTGTCACTTTTGACAGATATTGTATGGGATATCTGTCAAAAGTGGCAGTTACTATGCCGTTGCTGTTCGATTATGAATAGATTGTGTTAGCTGACTTGGGGCCCTGGACGGTCGTGCAATAGTGTCGTGTTGTGTCGTGCAGGGGCCTCCGGCACCGCAACCTGACGGCCATGCGCGCGGCCACGCAGCGCGGGCTGGCGGCGCTGGCGCACGCGGGCGCGGCGGGCGGCGCGGGCCCGCTGGCCGAGCCGGCGCGCGCGCGCCGCGCCATGCTCACCGTGCAGGGCTTCCGCTCCAACCCCGCCGGTGAGTCCACACTACACAACACTCACAACCAAACTAAACTATGTTGAAAAGGTTATTCTAATAAAAATAAAGCGCAGCACTCTTTGAAATAAAACTAATTTATCGGATTTTATCGCGTTATATAATGTTTTTTACATTCCCGACGTTTCGGCTGCTTTACAGCAACCATGGTCGCGGGAAGACTGAGGTGGTTGACGTCCTAGTGTTATAGTTGGAAACGGGGTACCCTCATATTTAGTTGTTGCTTGCGGTCAAAGCAGCCGAAACGTCGGTAACGTGTTACCCATGCCCCGCGCAAGCCTTCCAAAGGTCCGGATATAGCACGTGTAGAGGGAAACAAATAAATAAAAATATACGAGCCCATACTAAGCAACGCTTGCATTATGGGTACCGTACAACGGACTGGGGCGAACCCAGTATATGATACTTATATAGATATTAAATATCCATGACTCAGGTGTAAGCAGAAGAAGCAGAAGAGGTGTAAGCGTGCTCGTCACACAAAGTTTAGCCCTACCAGGATTCGAACACGGGACCCTCGGCACAGAACATTACATTACAGACAGACAAAGTTCTGTCTAGCGGGAAGTTATGTCGTTACCATGATACAGATGATAGGTTAAGGGCCAGGAAGTGGACTGTCTGGAAATGAGAGTTCTTAATACGCATCCTGTATCTTTTTTCCCGTACAGATCCAGAGAGTCATATCCTGTTCTTCGATATCGAGGGTCTGATAGTGGAACTGCTGAGCGAGGAGTACTCCGCCATGAGTCCCGCCAGCTTGGAGGTAAAACATCTTTATGGCTCATTAAGATTTAGTTTCATTTGAACTTGCCATTGCCAGTGGACTAGGGCCTAATCCCCCTCGCATTGAGGGGAGCAAAGTAGCGGCCGCTTCAATGGTTAGTACAACCTTACTGAATCACGCTGTAAAGCAAAATTAATCATGAAGAAACCGTCTAATTTGGTTGTATGAAATGGTTTTTTTATTGGTTCACAGGCCGCCGGTCTGATTACGAGCGAGTACATGAAGGTGGCAGCCCTGACGCAGTCCGCGAGTCCCGACGCCACCAAGAGAATATCAGGTAATATACAAAATAACTAGAACATGGTATATGCATATCATCATTTATATTTGTCACTAGCTGTCCCGGCGAACTTCGTCCCGCCTCAGAATCAAATGTATGACAAAATTAATTAAATAATTTTTTTGGTGAATTTTTCCCATGTCAGACACCAATTGTTAGTGTTCGGCTGACAATATTTATAACAAGACACCATTTGACAGTGTTAGGCTATAAATATTTTAAATAAGACACCATTTCTTTGTGTTAGGCTATAAATATTATAAAAAAGGCACTATTTGTTATTGTTAGGTTATAAACATTCTAAAAAGGCACTATTTGTTATTGTTAGGTTATAAACATTCTAAAAAGGCACCATTTGTTAGTCTTAGGCTATAAACATTCTAAGAAGGCACCATTTGTTAGTCTTAGGCTATAAACATTCTAAAAAGGCACCATTTGTTATTGTTAGGATATAAACATTAAAATACGACGCCATTTGTTATTGTTAGGCTATAAATATTTAAAATAAAACACCACTTGTTAGTGTTAGGCTATAAACATTCTAAATAAACGCTTCATTTGATAGTGCTAGACTATACACATCTATACATATAAATAAATTTGGAGTGTCTGTTTGTAATATTAAAATAACCGCTTTTTAGTAAGTGCATTTGGATGTATACACGGTACCTATACCAAAACAACATTTTTTACAATTTTTGTCTGTCTGTCTGCTGTTCCGGCTAATCTCTGAAATGGCTGGACCGATTTTGACGGGACTTTCACTGGCAGATAGCTGATGTAACAAGGAGTAACTTAGGCTACTTTTATTTTAGAAAAAAAAATAGGATCTCATGAAAAAAAAAAAAACCAGAGTTGCAGCGCTGCGCCTGATTAAGTTTGATAGCAACAACCTGCAATGCGTCCCGCGGGCTCAGAACGCGCGAGCAGGCTGTTGCCAACGGTTGTCTTTGTTAAATACCACGCGGACGAAGTCGCGGGTAACAGCTAGTTTAAAATAAAACACCACTTGTTAGTGTTAGGCTATAAACATTTTAAATAAGACACCATTTATTAGTATTAGGCTATAAACATTTTAAATAAGCAACCATTTATTAGTGTTAGGCTATAAACATTTAAAAATTAGTCTCAATGTCCATACTATATTGTTTCACGCTGACACGTACGGATAGATTTCTTTGGCCGCGTCAAAGATAAGGCCGGAGATATGGAACGGATGCTGAAGGAGAAGGATAAGCATGGTAGGTATAAAGGAGTAGTGTCTAGGTAGTAGGAGTAGTAGACTAGTCGTGAGAGGCCTGTGCACGTGTGGGTCCCGGGCTCGAATCCCGGTAAGGCCAAACTTGGTGCGACGAGCACGAATATTTAGATCCAAGTCATTTAATATCTATATAAGATATGAGCATCATTGGAAAGCAGTGATAGCCAAGTTGGTGGAACGCTTGCCTCGGTAACGAGGATCGCACGTTCAAACCCCGGCTCGCACCTCTTAGATTTCTGTCACTTGCGAAACGGTGAAGGAAAACATCGTGAGGAAACCTGCATGTCTGAGAGAACCCTTTGAAAGACGTGTGAAGTCCGCCAACCTGCACTGGGCCAGCGTGGTGGACTATAGCCTAATCCCCCTCGCATTGAGAGGAGGCCCGTGCCCAGCAGTGGGACATTAAAAAGGGCTGATATTATTATATTATTTTTATTTTCCTCCATAGGTATATTGGCTAAAATGAAAGAAGGCGCTGAAACCGTTCAAACCCGACTGCAGGCCAAGGCCGAGCAGCTGAAGTGCCACCTCGACCCCAAAGGTAAGTGGGGCCTCAATTTGCGTGACGACATAACCATGACGTCATCTGTAAATAGAAGGAGCAAGTTTTTAAATGTTTTGTTTTTGGATTGTCTAGATTTTTCTTTCAGCTACAATACTTTTATTTTACATTGATATAGCATTATTTTCAATGTGTACATGATGTTTAGTTATTTAATATAGACACAGTGTCACGAAAAATATGTTGAAGCACATTAAACCTAGCCGATTTGTGTAGTTCACGCCTCGCCTATTTGCGTGTTTGTTAGGACGAAATTCGCGTGTACTACACAAATCGGCTTGGTTTTTTTGAGCTTCGAAATATTCGTTTGAGAGTACGTAAAGACGCAATTCGCGTGTACTACACAAAGCGGCTTGGTTTTTTGGATTTCAGAAGGTTGTGTTCGACACTACGACTATATTTTTTTTTTCGTCTCGTTTAAAACACGAGACGAAGAATTGAAGTAATCTTTAAACTTGCGCATGCGTTTGGAAATCGTACGAATAAGATTACGTGCATATTTTAGAGACGATGCGGAAGGCTTTCTAACAACGATTATCAAGTACCAATAGATTGAGCGCTCGGAACAAACACCGTTTTCCACGGATGTGAGGTTCTAGAACCACACCTGATTTAAAATTTGACGTCCTGATTAGCTCAGTCGGTAGAGACCCTGCTTACTGTGCAGAGGGCCCCAGTTTCAGGTCCCAGTAGGGTTTGTGAGATGAGCACGAATGTTTGTACCCGAGTCATGGGTATTTAATATCTATAAGTATAAGTACTAGCTGACCCGGCAAACGTTGTTTTGCCATCTTCTATACATACATATAAATAAAATTGGAGTGTCTGTTTGTAATATTAAAATAACCGCTTTTTTACTAAATGCATTTGGATGTATACACGGTACCTATACCAAAACAACCTTTTTAATTTTTTTTGTCTGTCTGTCTGTCAGTCTGTTTGTTCCGGGTAATCTCTGAAATGGCTGGACCGATTTTGACGGGAATTTCACTGGCAGATAGCTGATGTAACAAGGAGTAACTTAGGCTACTTTTATTTTAGAAAAAAAAATAGGATCTCTCGAAAAAAAATTAAAACCAATGTTGCAGCGTTGCGCCTGATTAAGTTTGATAGCAACAATCTGCAATGCGTCCCGCGGGATCAGAACGTGCGAGCAGGCTGTTGCCAACGGTTGAGTCTTTGTTAAATACCACGCGGACGAAGTCGCGGGCAACAGCTAGTTTAATACATATATATTTTGAACCTAAAAACGAGTATTTAAATAGGATCCAGTGTTTGGTAACAGAAGTAGCTGCCTATGGGCGCGGTCGACAGCCTTGCTGCCAATATTGTGTTCAACCGGTATGAACAACTAGCTGCGCCCCGCGGTGTTACCTGCGGTTAAAAAGTTAATTTAAAAAAAACACGGTTCCTGTATGCTATCCCATAGGAACCGTGCATTTTGCCGGGATAAAAAATAGTCATACTATACACTGAAACAAAACTATTTTTTCCAATTTTATCGCATTCATTTTATGTTCTTCACGTTCCCGACGTTTCGGCTGCTTTACAGCAACCATGACCACACATGACCGTGGTGGAACATAAACGCGATAACATCCGTAGAATTAGTTTTATTTCATGTATACTAGTATTCGCGTAAATATATGAAAACAATGGGCCAATTATATTTTCAAAAGAGTAATGTTGCGGTTTTAGTACTTGGGAATCCTTTTCTTTATGCATTTTTCGCAACCCCCTATAGTTTTAGTCTTGGCCATCGACACGCCCAGTTGAAAACATCATGCTGTATATATGATGCGTAGTCTTAAGAAATTAAAAAAAAAAATCATTATTCTTATATCTACATTATACCTAGCCAAGTATATCTATTGTATCTAAAGTCTAAATTATTACGTACTCCATATCGATAGTGAGACAAAGGAAATGCAAATACATAATAATGTGACAATATGTAAATCTGCGCGTACGCAATTAGATCTCGTTATATTCACAAAGTAAGCTTCCCAAGGTGGTCTACATTCGTAAATTATTTCGTCCAAATGATACCTTATGGATACACACGGGTGAATATTATGTCGAGCTTGTTATGTTTGTTGGTTGTCTGGAGTGCTTTTATTATTCAATAATATACGTATGCTGTATACAGCAGTGATAGCCAAGTTGGTAGAACGCTTGCCTCGGTAACGAAAGTTGCAGGTTCAAACCCCGGCTCGCACCTCTGGGATTTCATGTGCGAATCTCATTTTCAACCATGATTATCACTTGCTAAACGGTGAAGGAAAACATCGCGAGGAAACCTGCATGTCTGAGAGAACCCCTCGAAAGATGTGTGAAGTCCGCCAACCCGCACTGGGCCAGCGTGGTGGACTATGGCCAATCCCCGCTCGCATTGAGGGGAGGCCCGTGCCCAGCAGTGGGACATTAAAAAAGGGCTGGTATGATGATATACGTATGCTATTATTTTACTGACGTATTTTTTTTTATTACCCGCTGGATTCGGTTTTGCGGCTCAGAATCAGTATCAGAATCAGAATATTTTTTTATTCATTTAAACCATTAAGTACAGTGAATCGTTAAATTAGTTACAAAATGCTAAGCTACAAATTTAGCACCCGTTCGGAATGCCGTTCCTATGGAGAAGAGCGGGCGAGAAACTTCATGGTTGCTCTTTTTAAAAAGATCTTTTACAATTTTGAGCAGTACATTGTTATAGGCATGTGAGAACAATGTAGGAACGGCTAGGCAGACTAGCAGCTGGTCCAAAAAAGTTCTAACTTTAAGTATATAATATAACACCAATACATGCAGGTTTCATCGCGATGTTTTCCTTCTCCGTTAATGAGATTCGCACATGAAATCCAGAAAAGCCACAGGTGCGAGCCGGGGTTTGAACCTGTGATCCTCCTTACCAAGGCAAGCGTTCTACCAACTTGGCTATCACTGCTTATATACTTGTTATGGATTAATAGATCCAAATAGTCTACATTATATATGCGCTATTTTAATTAACTCCGTTGCATTTGTACAAAAGTACAGTTGTCACAACATGTCAGCGAACATGTTCGACAAATTCCCACCCTCTGTGTCCCCACCAACAAAAGCCTACGCCCTCATCAAGGCAGTCTAGATATCAGGTAAACGAGTCCACCATTACTTGCCCACGTCCACACGTAATTGGTCCTTATTACCATTCTTCCAAAGGTCACATTGTTTTGGTATTTGTGCTTGTGAAATGTATGTACAGAAATTTATGGGCTCTTTGTTCGTTGAAGTTCCTTATGGCTAAATGTGAAGGTACTCTACTATGATACAGTAAACACCAACCTGATTATTTATCGCGACTGATCAAGCCGTGGCCGGCACCACATTTTTAAATGAATACTTTGTTAATACGTGACGACCTGGGCCCCAAGTCTGCTAACACAATCGATTCATAATCGACCAGCAACCGCATAGTAACTGTCACTTTTGACAGATATTGTATGGGATATCTGTCAAGTGACAGTTACTATGCAGTTGCTGTTTGATTATGGATCGATTGTGCTAGCTGACTTGGGGCCCTGATTAGCGAAGTTGGTAGTGACCCTGCTTTCTGTACTGACCCGGGTTTGAATCCTAGTAGGGGCAAGCTTTGTGTGATGAGCACGAATGTTTGCACCCGAGTCATGGTCGTTTAATATCTATATAAGTATTATATACTGGGTTCGCTCCCAGTCCATTAATTGTACGGTCCCCATAATACAAGCTTTGCTTAGTGTGGGACCGTATAGTGTGTTCGTCTGGCGAATTTTATTTAATGTCACCGATATACACTCACCAAATTAATTGCATACTTACCCCCAAGTTTATAGACGTGCCTTACCGACCGACGTTATCAAACGTCATATAGTACTGCGCAAAGTAAAACTCTTGTACGCAGTACTATATTAGAGTTACACTTAACCGAATCAAAATAAATAAGCATTGTGAATGGGTTTCTATAAGTCAAGCCTGACAGCAGTTAAGTCGTTCCAAGAACCAAATCTAAACCTCTTTCATAGGCTTACCGGGTTCTGGGCCGTGGTTTGAAATGTATGTTTTTGGCGGAAAAGGGAAGATCTTCCAGCCAGGTTATTGTCGGGATCTTGTATATATGATACGTGCTCCGCAAACTCATAGCGCGTTGCAGGATTGTACGGTGAATTGTCAATTGTTCTGTCGTCTGCAGCGCCATCTGTGTAGCTTGTGGTGCGGTTGAAGAGGTCGCTACATATTATGTTCGGAATGGTGGTGACATTATATTTTATACTAGCTGCGCCCGGCGGTGTTACCCGCGATAAAAAGTATGAAAAATTAAAACATCTATCCCACGGGAACCATACATTTTACCGGGATAAAAAGTAGCCTATGTGCTATTCCAGACTATAATCTATCTCTGTGCCAAATTTCATCCAGATCCGTTCAGCCGTTCGGGCGTGAAAGAGTAACAAACATCCATCCATCCATCCATCCATCCATCCATCCATCCAAACTTTCACATTTATAATATTAAGTATTAGTATAGATTAGTATAGATTGAGTTAACCTACCTAGTTCTGTTTGACTTTTATTTGTTATATTTAATTTTAAATAGGCGAGGTATTTTATTTGGGACCCATTTAAGGTTGATTATCCTACAGCAAACGTATACCATAAGGGTACTGTTTTGAATGTCGTTACTAGAGGCAACTGCTCTCAGAGATATGACGACATATAGATATTCGACCTTATAGCATTATAAGTGTCATTGAAAATATATTTAGGAAATGGGTCCCATATTGTTGTTTGCGACTGTACTAATATTTTACGTCTTACCGTGATATGAAACGTAAAATGTTTTTTTTTTTTCGAAATACATACAGTCATATTATAAAATGGTATATAGAGGTAGAGTTGTAGGTTTGTAAGCTTGAAGGCGCTAATCTCCGGAACCACGTTACCGATTCTGATAATTCTGATTTTATTGATAGAAAGCTACACTTTATATTAGTGTCATAGGCTGTGTGTCTTATTAAAGATGTAGCTCTAGACCAGGGATTCCCATACTATTCTGGGCAAGAGACCCCTTTTCCAAAATGAACTGATACCTCAGACCCCCATAGACAAATTACTTTAAAAATCCTATCTCTAGTTTTTTTTCCTATTGATATAAAATAATATTTTCATCTTGTACGAACTTGTGCACGCTTATCGACTTGTTGAGTTTTTTAAAAACAATGATAATTAAAAAACAATGATATTTCCTATTAAAATATTAGTCATTCTTTTAACAAGTTGCTACACGTAACACAACTTATACAGTATCTTGAATATTTCAAATAAGAACTTATGTTAATTAATAAGGGTCGATTTCTAGACCCCTAATCAGTATTTGTTTATGTCGACCCCTGGGAAACAGATATCGACCACTTTGGGAATGCCTGCCCTATACTGTTGTTTTTTTTTTTTATTACATTATAGGCAAGTATTTGATCTCGATCTCACCTGATGGTAAGTGACAATGAGATCTACGATGGAGCATACTTGCCTAGGTAGGAAGGCGGCAGTAGATAAGAGACGCTAAATTCACTAGGCACATGCAGCGCAGCTGATCTGACCCGCCATCCATGAATGGCAACACCGAACATCATGCCGGAACACGGCTAGGCCGCTTGGCGACATGGCTTTGTTCAGTGGGTGGTGACTAGCCACGGCCGAAGCCTACCACCAGTAAAAACCAGTTGTACCTGATCGGACACTTAAAGTTCTAATATTTTTATTTAATTTTAAGAGTATTTCGAACATAGATACACTTCTAGTACTTGTTAAATTATTATAATTATGCAATACAAAATAGAGTAGTCATGTACGCTATTAAAGACTAGGTCAAGTTATTTCTGTTACGATGACAAATCGTTCCATTTGGAATGTGTCCGGAAAGGTGTGTAGGTTGGTAAATAATAATGCATTCATTTGTTTCGTATAAAACGTGTTTATTCACACTTTGGCAGTGATGGCATTACGTATCCTTTTAATTATTTACAAAGAGAGTTACTAAATTGAGACCTTAAAACGTTTGAGCAGTTGTGAGGTGAGGCAACACTGAACGTCAACCGTCAACCAACAATACGGACGAATCTTTAAAAAAAAATTCACCAGTATTGCCAGTCAAAGCCGAAACAGTCGGGATGTACCCGATACTCAGTAGCGGTTATCCAAAAAGTAACAGGTATTTTTTAAATAACAGTTACCGGGAACAGGTCGGGTGGGACGGTTTACCAGGCGCGGTAGCCGAGGCCGTTGTAGCCGAGACCGTACGCGGCGGCGGTGTAGGGCGCGGCGAGGCCGAGGTGGGAGCCGTAGTAGGGTGCGGCGACGTAGGGAGCCGCGACGGGGGCGACGAGGGCGGCCCTGGCGGCGGCGACACCGCTCAGAGCGGCGGCCTGGGACTGAGCAGCGGCGACGGCGTTCTGGTTGGCAGCGAGGCTACCCCAGTACGCGGTCTCGTGCAGATCACGGTTGGCTTCAGCGACTTGGCGGACGGCTTCGGTGTTGTATTGGACGGCGGCCTCGGCGGCACGGGCGTGGCTCTCGCCGTAGGCGCGCGCGTGGTCCTGGGCGGCCACGGTGGCGTCGATGGCGGCGGCCTGAGCGTCTCCCGCGTTCACGCCCAGCACTAGTGGGCTGATCACGCTGGCGGAGGCATAGCCGAGGAGGGCAACAAAAGCGACCTGGGGGGGAAGAGGAATAGTTAGAATAATGAATCTTGATCATACTATTTTTAGAAAATGGCCTCACCCACCTTTGGGTAGGTATTTTGCCTACGTCAAGTGGAATGATTATTGTTCATATCAAATATGGGAGATTCTATGCAAGTCTAATCCGTAGACTAGGCCTAATAAACCACCCCTAACAGTACAGTAACACCCTCAGCACAGAAAGCAGGGTCACTACCAACTGCGCCAGTCAGGCGCAGATTTTATAGGGAGCATAAAAACATAAAATGAACGCGATAAAATCTGCAAATTAAGTTTAATTTCATGAGTAATAAATATGTTTCGGTACTTCATTACCTTTCAAATGCCGCGTTTCTGAATAAATTGGCGTCAATCTTAATTACGAATTGAAAGAAGCCGCTTAACATAATTGGTTTATGGTACCTAGTAAGTAATGTTAATTAGAAAACCAGCAAACATGAAATTTTACATTTACCGACAGTTAGTACGTCGTACCATTTCTTTGTATTTCGTGTAAAACCTTGGAATTATACAAATTAATTAGTTAACCGTCCGTTGTGTTGTATGAGTGCGTATTTCCGTTATTTAAGTACTCATTTAATTATATATAAGGTCTCACAATAATAGTAGAACATTCACGAAGAAATCAATCAAATTATTAGACATTTACGCGAATACTACACATTGAAATAAAACTATTTTTTTAAGGATTTTATCTCGTTTATTTTTTGTTTGTTTTCTTTGTGTTATCGTGGCACCCCCGTCAAACTATGACACTAGGACGTCAACCACCTAAGTCCTCCCGTGACCATGGTTGCTGTAAAGCAGCCGAAACGTCGGGAATGTAAAAATAAAAAATATTTGACATTTCATAAAATTATACCCTGTAATGAGCGCACGGCCAAACGCCACTGGTATTTGAAAGACTGTTAATATACTACTTTTAATCGCGTAAATAACTAGATAGTATGTGCGAAGAAATTGGTTTTGGTACTCACCCTTTGAAGGGTGTAATAACAGAATTTTATGAAAAAGTATTGTAATATGTCTTTTTTTTAATTAATTAACAAAATATCCTTTCATTGGTTTCGGTGAAAAAAAAACATAGACAAAAGAGATGCGTTCCGTTTGTGCAGAACGTTTACACGCAGACAATGTGTAAAGTTACAAAACGTATAGGTATGGTACCGCTGTTAATTAATTTAATCGATTCGCGGTATCTGTGCAATAGAATCCTATTGTGTAAAGTATTTTTTTTTGTTGATTCGTCGAAAGGGCGTTTGGGTCTATGAATATTGATTGCTGAATATATTTGTTTGCACGCATGACTATTAGTTAAGCTAACCCAATGCTAGTGTGTTAATAATACTAATATATAAAAAGTAACTGCTGTCTCAGCGAACTTTGTACCGTCTCAGAATCAAATGTATGAGAAAATCGAATTTATTTCCCATGTTTTATTAGTTATTCTGCTGTTAGAGTTTCCTACCCGTTCTTGAGTTTTAAATGGTGTTACTAACAAGACTTTGTTTTATATCATAGCGATATAGATGAACATACCAACTATACGGTCCCACACTAAGCAACGCATGTATTTGGGTACCGTACAATGGACTGGGGGCGAACCCAGTATATATTACTTATATAGATATTAAACATCCATGAATCGGATACAAACATTCGTGCTCATCGCACAAAGTTTGTTCCTACCAGGATTCCAGCCCGGGACCCTCGGCGCGGAAAGCAGGGTCACTACCAACTGCGCTAATCAGGTCGTCAAATTATTTTTAATCAGACTTTTAGCCAGTACTCGCTATTTAAAAATAATATAACCCTATTACAGCAGTCTTAGATAGGCAACAGTCGTTTTAAATGTTCGAATTTTAATATTCTACATTTCAATGCATTATTGCAAATAATATGACATAGCTTTACCGCCATAGCATGTAATTATGTCTCGAACATTGCCGTAGCCTGTACTAACCAGCTTCAAACCTTGCCCAATACTTAACTAAACAATATCTAGAACAAATCTCAGTGTTTAAAGCGTCTTTTGAAAAAAAAACATGGCGCTATGACATTGGCCCGGTTGTTACTCGTGCTCGTGACTAATGGGGCAGACGTGTGGGATACAATAGAGCTTAAAATGCTTGGAATTGTGAAGGTTTTTCGGTATAGGTAAATGAACTTTAGGCCTTATCACCATAGACGATATAATATGGGAACAATTATAAGTAAACGCTTATGCTATTTACCGGGAAATATATTTTTTGAATTCTGATTTCAAATCCGTATCCATAGACAAAATTAAAAACAAAACACTAAACAATTTGAATTTAAGAACGATAAAATGTCAGTTTTGATCGGAACTGATCGTAAATTACCTGTTACTATAAATACGCGTTCCAAAAATATCTGCTCCGATTTTTAAGTGGATCCTTGACCCAGAGTAATGTACGCATACCACGTGCGAATTTAAACGCGTCATGTGTAAATCAATAAATTTCCGAATTTCAACTCTATTCAACATATGTTACAGTACATTTTGACACAGACATTTTAATTAATTAGTGCTTTTATTTATATCGACATGTAAATCGTAGACATATAAAATTAGCATGTAAAATTATGTATTTCATGTTTGACTGCAAAACTAAGAAAACCTTGCCACTAGTCCCATTTCGTTATTTTGTTAGGAACCTTTTCATTCACTCAAATTGTTATGTCCTCTATGAAGCTCCATTTTTTTTTTGTTTTATTTTCGTACTTTAACGCCTCGCTCATTAATAATAATCACCCAAACCAAATCCCCGTGCTCCTAATAATATAACCACTGGCAACTATGAAAATATATGTCACTTGAAACTGGCAGCAGTGGCGTATTAAAAAAAAAGTAAAACACCAACAATCTCTACGAGCCAACATTTTACTATTTAGCGATGGAAAAAAAAGCTGGAGGAGGTTCTCAATTTGATTCGTATATTTTTTTTTCTGCTTACTATTGTCTATACCATACTTGAAAGCAACCTCCTTACGTTTAAATAACGCGCTAATTTTATCAATCCAACTATACATCGTCCTTGACCGACCATGCAACATTAAATATGCACACCGCGTAGGTACTTGTTTCAAAACGCAACCATATTAGTTAAGGTCTCAAGTTTTGACAAACGGGCGTCTCGGAACGTTTATAGTATGAGTGTTCTTTTTATAGCTGTGTATTGTTATTTTTAACCTTGGCAATGACTAGTAATGAGTTTTTTTTATTTGTTTATCTATTGTCGATTTTTTTTTTTTATTTGCAATGTTGTACCATAATTATCATAGATAATTAACAAACAATAACGAATTATAATCGATTTCTTTTGGCAAGCGTTTTTTTTATCGTGGGAATATATATTATTTCTGTTCAATCGAACGTCTTACATATTAAAAGGACAACAAATCATAAAACAAGTATTGACAAAACAAATGACGTAAAAATTGAATGATTGACATATTATTGCGGCGCCGTGAAACATTTGCGCGCGAATTTTGACACATGCTACAGAAAAAAAAATATCTGCCATTGACAATACAAATATTACTAATAAGTACTTTTTTGTTTTTTTTTTTATAATAACCTCGCCCCCAATGACATTTAGGTACACCTTCGGCAAGATGTGGGAACAACTGTACATTGTCTGCCCCTTGAAGGAATACGGACATGATGTGTAGGTACGCTTAATTTGCAGGAAGCTACGCCTTTTGCACGAATCAATTATTTTAATTAATTAATTAATTGCTTTAGTTGTCAATTATATTGTTTATTCCATAAACCCGTATTCCATAAACTGTTGTGTTTTTAAAATATGACAGAATCAATAAAAAAACCGCCTTCAGTTAAGTAAGTAGGTACTTCGGTTTGCCCTAAAAGTCACGAAACATGTTACAAACTATGAAGGTAACAAAATAACTGCGAATGTAATTATTTAATTGATTACTGGCTGTTCGCTCGCTTATGGTCACATTTTTTTAAAAATAATGTCTGTTTGCATTTCGTTCCTATTTTAAAACGACATAAAAAATAAAGCACATATTAGATTGTTGACTCTTCAACCTTGTCATGCCATAGCTAATTACTTTTTTAATGAATATAGATCGCTAAGGAATCCGCTATGCGGTCTGGAGTTAATTTTTGTATCTGTTACAAATATGATGGTAATTAGATTTTATTATGATGTTAACGAGAAATTTATTGGATTAATGACTTAATTGTGAACAAAATAATACGGTCTATGCTATAACAAGGTTGTTAATTTATTAATAAGGGCGTAACAACGGAACACATTGTTGGATGTTTAAAATATTTCCTTGGTCTATGATAATGTTTTTTTTTCTAATATCACAGTAGGAATGATATAAAAAAAAATATTAAGCGCCGATCGAAATATAGAAAATATTTTATTTTTCATTGATGTGTTTATGAACTATAAAAATAATCAAATTCTGTCGTTAAAAACCAAAGCAATATTTAATATTATTGTCATCTTCACTGTTCAAGAGAAGGATTTTGTTCTATTTAAAGAACGACTTTAGCGCAATTTAAAATTCCAATCATTGAAGAAATTTTGAAAATGGAATTGACATTTCACTCGGCGCGAATTTAACGATGCGTTCCGTTATCACTAATATTGTTTTAATAATAAATTTATAATATTTTTTTAATAAATTGGTACCGTACCAGAAATCTCATCGTGCACTTCTTTGTCAGACTGCTCGATTGCTACTGAATGCTGTTGGGTCGGACGGTTGGTCTTTTATACGTCTACTCTGCACATACTTGGTGTGTTTACTATTGAAAGTGTCCGGTAATCATTGAAGTACCTGTTTCATATCAATACTCGTTCACACCTTTGCGGTATCCGCGATCCCAACGAGAACGACATACAGGAAATCAAAACAGAACACACATCACTTGTGGCTTCTCTAATATTTTTTTTGAAAAGATGGGATTATTGTCTTTCGAGAAAAAAAGTTTTTATCGCCAATGAACGAAATTGTTGAAGATTTTTAATCTGTTATTTAAATTAATTAATACCGATTTTTTTGGTAGGTTATTGACATGACCTCTGAATTACTCGACACTGGCAAAAATGGCAGTCTTTTTTTAGCTGATTGCCAACCCTAAAAAAAAGAAGAAGACATGAAATCTATGGTATTTTCACTGGATTCATGTTCACATAGATTTGCAACCAGGCATTTTTTCGCCTGGCGTGACATTCGAGTCTTCGTATATTTTGCGAGCGTATCCCGACAGATAACGAGTATATCTGAACGTAGATCTACGCTATGAAGGATTAGACCAGGCTGATCATCGATGCGGGCAAGGTCGGCGTACTTTTTTAATTTTTGACATTCACTTGTTTCACGATTCCTATTATTAATGTGTTATCCCATGAATTTCTTATGAATGTGTGCTTCTTTTGACGTTGTAGAAATTAATTCAAATAAACTATCAACCATAGCCAGATTAGCCATGTAGAAAGAGTTAGCGAATGCTGCGGGTCCCGCGCCTTTGCGGAGAAACATCTATCAATTAAGATACGTAAGATACCCACGCGGGCCGCATGTTCGAACCCCGGCTCGCATCTCTGTGTTTTCTGGATTCATTCAATTTGCGAATATAATCTTTAACCATGATTATCACTCGTCCGTGTCTCAGAGACCACGTAAACCCGTCGGTCCTGCGCCTGATCTCTCTCCGGTCGTGTCCGATTGCCGTCCCATCGGACTGTCAGAGTGAGACGAGAGAGTGCATCCGCTCTTGCGCACATACTTGTGCGCTATATCTCCTGCGCAATTGGCTAGTATCCGTTGCGATCGTGACCGAAATTCGGTCAGGAGAACTATTATTATTATACTATGGCAACTCTATATCATACTGGTTCTATGTTACGACAATGGCTGATCGGCTGGGTGGAGCAGGAAGCGTTGGGCCAGTAAAAAAACCGACTTAAGTGTCGCTGTTGACATTTAACGCGAATGATAGAATAGCTCGCGCTCGGTGTGCCTCGGAGACTCACACCGATGCGAACGTCGACACGACGCGACGGGTGAACACTGTAAAACAATAACCATAGTATCACCAAACAAGTACACCAACTGTACGGTCCCGAACCAAGCAATGCCTGTACTAAAGGTACCGTACAACTTACTGCAAACGATCCCAGTATATAATTACTTATAAGTATATTACACGGCCACGACTTGGGTATAACATTCGTGCTCATCACACAAAATTTGTCCCTGCTAGGATTCGAACCGAGGGGCACAGACAGTAGGGGCAACTACCAACTGAACTAATCAGGTCGCCCCTGTAAAACGATTGCGGGAAGGAACCCACCACTGTCCCTCAGCTTGTCATTTTACCAAATTATAAACCAAAAAAAAAATTTTCGATAATTGATGAGACCAATAATCAAGAAATCCCACAATCCCACTGTTGGGCACAGGCCTCCCATTAATGCGGGGAGGATAAGGCCATAGTCCACCACGCTGGCTCAGCGCGTGTTGGCGGACTTCTCACGACTTTGGAAGGGTTCTCTCAGACATGCAGGTCTTTCGTTTAGCAAGTGGTTGGTTGGAAATGAGATTCGCACATGAAATCCAGAAATCCTAAAAGTGCGAGTCGGGGCTTGAAACTGCGATCCTCGTTACCGAGGCAAGAGTTCTACCATATTGGCTATCACTGGTGTATATAATAGCCTAATAGACTGAATAAACAAATTTGTTTTTTTTTTCTTAATTGTGTTAATAATAATTTCCTATCGTAAAAAATAGGAAGTAATGCAGTTATTGTCTATTAATTTGCAGTCGAAATCGTGCATGCGTTCCGAATTCCGATCAATGTCATTCAGATCAGATTCCTTGCAATCCGATTAGTAGATCAATGTGTATCTAACAAATGTAATATTTTATTTGAAAATTGGCTTAATCTTTTTTTTTGTTTGGCACAGACGCAAAATACATCACATATAACACTAGTCGATACTCTGTAGTTTGATATAACACTAGCTGCGCGCCGCGGTGTTACCCGCGATTAAAAAGTATGTCCATCCCACGGGTTCTTTTTCGAGAATGTGACCTTTATAGCCTACCAATGAAACCCTTAAAATATTTTACACTACTATTGCTAAGCCTTATATGCCTTATAACCCATGGGGACAGGGTGCATATCGTATTTTCAAAGAGCTTTCAAAACATCTGGTGACCAAAACGCTGGCACTTATTTTGGCCAACACATCAGCATTGCCATTCAACGTGGCAATGCTGCCAGCGTACTGGGCACCCTGCCGGCTGATTGTGGTAGGGGTTTGCTGAGTGCATTCTGATACCTGTATTTTTTTTTGGCGGTCTTACCCGCGTTGAAAAAATTGTTTGTATGCTACCATATTAATCTATCCCACGGGAACAATACATTCTACCGGGAAAAATTTAGCATATGTGCTATTCCAGACCATAATCTATCTCTGTGCCAAATTTCATCCAGATCCGTTCAGCCGTTCGGGCGTGAAAGAGTAACAAACATCTATCCATCCAAACTTTCACATTTATAATATTAGGTGGATGTCTTAGGTATATAACTGAATAGTAAACAGTAGGAAATAATAAGCCTTATATATCACGGTAAAATTTTGCAAATCGGTGACATATAAAAGTATGATACACATTTTTTATATGGGCGACTATTTATAGAGTTGCCGTTTTAATAACTCATTAATATTTCCCTTTGTGTAAATATATCTGAGGATATAAATATGGATAATTGTGTCAATATAAGGTCTGTTATAATTGGAATTATTAATTGATAATGCGCTCGAGTTGAGGAATAGACACATTATTAAAGAGTATATTTTTATTGCCCGACGAACACATCAACGGTACAGTCCTAAACGAAGCAATGCTTGTAGTATAGGTACCGTACAATGGACTGGGTGTGGTCTCAGTAAATTATACTTATATGTATACATTTGAACCTCCATAAACATTCGAGCTCATCACACAATGTCTGCTCCTAAAAGGATTCGAAACCGGGGCGCTCGGCACATTCAGTAACATATATAAAAGACACTCCAAGGCATCATCATTAGTGTATTTTTGCCCACTGCTGGGCATCCTCCCTTGGACATGGATATGTTGGTCTCCCAGGATATTATGTCAATTTAAAATTAAAATAATCGATGAAACGGACATTTATTTTACAGCCATGAGTAAGTTTATAATTTTAGTATGTAAAACGTCTTCCTCTGCACAGAAAAGATAATAATATGGAACGGCCTCCGTTCACAATTTATTCGCAAATCGGTCTCGCCGGCTTTCATACATTGCTATATGCCACGTGCAAGTCGGCTAGTCACTGGCATGCCAGTTGGTAGCGCCTCTACAAATCGGCTCTACAGGTTGGATGCCATATCGTACCGTTCGTAGAGGCTCTCAGCTTAGCTCTTGGTCGACAACTATCTCATTACCCGAGCCTGTATTCGGCACCCACCGACCGTGTCGGTCCTTGCGCCCGCGCAGCCCGCAATCCCGGTCAACTATTTCATCAGCTATTCTTGTCGACCTTACTACTTATACTCAATTTACAATGCGACTCTTAATATACTATTTTATTACCCTAACTTGGCTTGCGAAAATATTTTGACGATCTGATTAGCTGTGCAGAGGGTCCCGGGTTCGAATCCCGGTAGGCGCAAACTTTGTGTGATTACCACGAATGTTTGTACCCGAGTCATGGATGTTTAATATCTATATAAGTATATATACTGGGTTCGCCCTCAGTCCATTGTACGGTGCCCATAATACAAGCGTTGCTTAGTGTGGGACCGTATAGTTGGTGTGTTCGGCTGGCGATATTATTATTATTATTCCAAATATGGTCAATTGTTTTAGCAGCCGTAAGGCCTTGTTTAGAAATTCTCGCCGGTATTCATGTTGAAATCTTAAAATTAAATCTAATTTTAGTTTGAATTGTTTATTTTGATTTGATTAACGTATGAAGAGTTGACAGCAGTATTTCATGTTAACTGTAAATCAAATTGTTATTCCAACTCTACTGCTATATAATAGAGTTGAAATTGTAAAAAACATTCGTACGTGAACAATTCTATAAACTTCTGTATGCCATTGGCACGTAACATTTTAAATTGAATAAGTGGCTTAATTGTAGGGGACAAGTATACAATTATTGTTATGTGTAATAATGTAATTGTTAATCTATACATATAAATAAAATTGGAGTGTCTGTTTGTAATATTAAAATAACCGCTTTTTACTAAGTGCATTTAGATGTATACACGTTACCTATACCGAAACAACATTTTTTACAATTTTTGTCTGTCTGTCTGTCTGTCTGTTTGTTCCGGCTAATCTCTGAAATGGCTAGACCGATTTTGACGGGACTTTCACTGGCAGATAGCTGATGTAACAAGGAGTAACTTAGGCTACTTTTATTTTAGAAAAAAAAATTGGATCACGAAAAAAAATTAAAACCAATGTTGCAGCGCAGCGCCTGATTAATTTTGATAGCAACAACCTGCAATGCGTCCCGCGGGCTCAGAATGGGCGAGCAGGCTGTTTTCAACGGTTGTCTTTGTTAAATACCACGCGGACGAAGTCGCGGGCAACAGCTAGTTTCAAAATATAAATGCAAAAGTAATTTCGATTCAAAAGGACATTAATTATTATTAATGTCCATTTAAATTCATATTTGATTAGTTTCCTCTTATGTAAATATTTTATACCCTCAAATTTGAATTATACCTCATATTATAACTAATGTGAGTCTCATTATTCTACAAGCACTACTCAAATGCGACTCATATTCAAATAAGCAGTGATAGCCAAGTTGGTAGAACGCTTGCCTCGGTAACGAGGATCGCAGGTTCATACCCCGGGTCGCACCTCTGGGATTTCATGTGCGAATCTCATTTTCAACCAAGACTTGCTAAACGGTTAAGGAAAACATCGTGAGGAAACCTACATGTCTGAGAGAACCCCTCGAAAGATGTGTGAAGTCCGCCAACCCACACTAGGCCAGTGTGGTGGACTATGGCCTAATCCCCCTCGCATTGAGGGGAGGCCCGTGCCCAACAGTGGGACATTAAAAAAGGCTGGTATTATTATTATTTATTCAAATAAGCGGCCTTCAAAGGTTGTTTTACATTGAAAAATATGCACGGTGACGACTGACAACCGACCACGAAGTTTCAAAAAGGACTTAAACATTTAAGTACTATTTCAGTATTCGAATATAAGTTATGTATCGTTTCTGTAAATATATATCTTTATATGAAAAGTCTACGTAGTGGTTTAATGATGAGCGCGTTGATGTCTTTTGTATTATTTTATGATGTTTGAACGGCCTGAACTCTATTGTAGTTTGATATAAAACTGATTTTACGGATTTCACGTTCCCGACGTTTCGGCTACTTCACAGCGACCATGGTCACGGGAGGACTGAGGTGCTTGACCTCCTAGTGTCATAGTTTGAACTGTTAATTCAAAATTGTTAATTAATTATTTTAAATTAAATTAATTATTGTAAGCCTATACACAACGCCTCCGTTTTTTTTCTGGGACTCTTAACGCCCTTTAGGCCTGCAGCGCCCAAAGGGGAAGTTATCGCCCACTTTGGGAAAGGCTGCTATATATCATCGACGTACCGCGAGCGGAGCCGCGTGCAAAAGCATGTTGCAGTTCTAATTTTGGCCATCGGAACGGCATTTTTTTGCATTGAAATATGTTGTATCATAAACAGGGTGTATAAAAAAGACCGGGCGACCTTGAAAAGGTGATTCAGATTCATCCATTGTCGACATATTGAACATTAGCTGCGCCCCGCGGTGTAACCCGCGATTAAAAAGTATTAATAATTAAAACAAATCTCTCCCACGGGAACCATCCATTTTACCGGCATAAAAGGTAGCATATATGCTATTCCAGACTATAATCTATCTCTGTGCCAAATTTCATCCAGATCCGTTCAGCCGTTCTGGCGTGATTGAGTAACAAACATCCATCCATCCAAACTTTCACATTTATAATATTAGTGGGATATTTGATTGACAAGGTATGCTTGGAAGGTTGCATTACAATGCGAGATCCGATTAGCACAGTCGTTGGTGACCCTGATTTCTGTACCGAGGGTCCAGGGTACGGACCTCGGCAGAGCCAAACTTTGTCTAATGAGTACGAGTGTTTTTACCCAAGTGATGAAGCAAGTTAGTTAAAAATACCAAGTCAGTACCTTGCGCTGTTTTGCCACAGAAATCGTGTGCGCACAACGCCTCGACAAAGTTTTATCGCAATCTTATGATTGGATAGGAACGCGTACGGGACGAACAGAGAAAGACTTTTTTTTGTAGTACTTTCATGCAAGAACCCTTGAATTTGTAGACGTTCTATAGCTTTATCAAACGTCATATAGTACTGCGCAGAAGCTTGCTTTTCTTTATTGTTTTTTTCGACTATTCACACACACACACACACACACACACACAGCAAAACTCTTGTGCGCAGTATTATATGACGTTTGATAAAGTTATAATTCGTCTATAAATTCGGGGGTAAATAATCGAAAAGTCGTTCTCATTACCAGCCTACCTATTACTTAACATTTACAAAACAAAGAAAGTGATACAATTCAACTGAATCACGTATTAATAGGCATATCACGGCGTGCGCGGAACGGTGTGACCAGGACGATGTGATGTAATAGGACACGAGCAGAATCTAGCTATGGTCATTATGGGCCATGAATCATATTCCGGTACAGGTAGCATTGGGCCGCGGCATTGGTGAAGGACTTACAAATAGATTTCTTATATTTACGCGAATACTACACATTGAAATTAAACTATTTTATCGCTTTCATTTTATGTTTTTACGTTTGCCGACGTTTCGGCTGGTTTACAGCAACCATGGTCGCGGTAGGACTGTTGGTAAAAACATAATTTAAACGCGATAAAAACCGAAAAAATAGTTTTATTTCAAAGGACCAATTTTAAAAATATTAGTACCGTCAGATGAACACACCAACTGTGCCTCAAGCACAATTCTTTTTACGTAGCGTTTTGGTACGTAAGCGTCCTCCATCGCACTCACACTACAGATTTTATAAATATGTATGACAGTGACAGCACGTTTTGTGGATGACGTTAAGATTATATTAGCAGTTCCTGCTTACCCTACAGTACGGTCCCAAACTGGCGATGTACAAAGAGTTATAAAAAATATTACGTAAAAAGACAAGCCCGCTGAGTTTCTTGCCGGATCTTCTATGTTGAGGTCGCGTTCCGATCCGGTTGTAGAGTTAAGAAAAGAAAATGTAACTGACAGTTTGTTAGTGCTCCCGTAGGCATATACTAAATAAATGATTTGACTTAGTCTTGGCTAAGCGACGCTTGTATTACGGACCGGGGGCGAACTCAGTATATATGAATACATATATAGATATTCATCATCAAATAAGCTTTGCCTGCACGGAGATTCGAACCCGGGAGCCGTGGTGCTGATAGCAGGGTCGATACCAACTGTGCCTATCAGATCGTTATATTAGAAAGTACAAACTTAAATACTACAAGGAATGCGTTGCGAAGTATTTAAATAGGAGGTTAAAATTAATGGGCGAACACCTTGGCACAATATTATTGAGTTATGTTAATTAATTGTGTACTTAGAATTTAATTTGCGAGGTTTAATTTCAAATGCGGCATGTGTTAACAAGGAAATAAAAAAAAAAACACTCCGGTACAAATATTCGTGGTCATCCCACAATATGTGCCTCTAACAGAGTTCGAACCCCTCGGTACAGAAAGCAGCGTCACCAACAACTGTGCAATCAGGTAGTTTAATTTAGAATGATCGCATTGTAAAATTTAATACCAAGCCATTAATCTAAAAATAATAGTGTTTAATGTATTAAAAACATCAAACTGTATCTGGGCGTGGTACACCGCGACATTAATATTCAAGTATTTCGAGTAACTAAAAGGACCTGTTAATCTATACATCTATACATATAAATAAAATTGGAGTGTCTGTTTGTAATATTAAAATAACCGCTTTTTACTAAGTGCATTTGGATGTATACACGTTACCTATACCGAAACAATATTTTTTACAATTTTTGTCTGTCTGTCTGTCCGTCTGTCTGTCTGTCTGTCTGTCTGTTTGTTCCGGCTAATCTCTGAAATGGCTGGACCGATTTTGACGGGACTTTCACTGGCAGATAGCTGATGTAACAAGGAGTAACTTAGGCTACTTTTATTTTGGAAAAAAAAAATAGGATCTCACGAAAAAAAATTAAAACCAATGTTGCAGCGCAGCGCCTGATTAAGTTTGAGAGCAACAACCTGCAATGCGTCCCGCGGGCTCAGAATGGGCGAGCAGGCTGTTGTCAACGGTTGTCTTAGTTAAATACCACGCGGACGAAGTCGCGGGCAACAGCTAGTCGGCTATAAAAATTGTATCTTGCTGAGCACTATAGCTCGGCATTATTGCCAGCGATAATCTCTTCCTTGAGCTAGAGAATGTGTTAGAGAAGCGCATGTTTAAGGCTTTAGTATACCCTGTCTGCGTCACTCTGTATAGAGTTAATCCATTAAGAGATAATCTCAAAACAAGCTTACTCAACCTGTCTCCTTAGGTTAGTATATACCCTTTCATATATACCCTCTCTGTAACACTCTGTATAGAGTTTGGCATTTATTATAATATCAGCTTATTCTGCGGCTGCGCACACTGAATCATCAATATTGCTCTGCAACTCGACTCGCTTGCAACGTGTGTGAGAGAAAACCCAGTTTAAAATGGTCCAGTATTTTCTTGCGTGATGATCAAATCATCACGCCTCCATCATCCATCAGCCATCCGCCACTGGACTACCATGGTGGGCTATTGCCTAATCCCCCTCGCATTGAAGGGAGGCTCGTGCCCAACAGTGGGTACATTCAAAGGGCTAATATTTTGATTTCTTATATTTACGCGAATACTACACATTGAAATAAAACTACTCTTCCGGATTTTATCGCGTTTATTCTACGTTTTTTTCGTTCCCCACGTTTCGGCTGCTTTACAGCAACCATGGTCCCGGGAGGACTGCGTCGGGAGCTAATATTATTATTGTATGTATCTGTTTACATCCGAGGCTCTTAGGCTGATGATAAAAGACTCTTTTAAATATGCGAGTGATATTTATTTTCCCGTATAGAGCGTGCTACCTTTGATGGGGAATGGGACGTTACCTAACTATTGTTACCTATGTCATTGTAGCATGAAGCATCAATGTATCGTATACCTATTTTATAACCAATAAATCATTATCTTATCTTATCTTATCTTATTTAATAGTAATTGCGTTAATATAAAGAGATTAAATAATATCCGGTCGTCGTACACACGTATTGCCTTGAGAATTTTTATTTAATAAGTACGTATTGTATTGCCTACAGGTTGTTTTATTTCGAATAAGATATGGCCCCGCCATGCGCTGTAATATTTAAGGAACGCTTGTATTATGGGTACCGTACAATGGACTGAGGGCGAACTCAGTATATAATCTTAATATATACGAATTACGTGTCACGGTGTTTGTCCGCTATGGATTCCTAAACTACTAAACCGATTTTAATAAAATTTTGCACACTGTGTGCAGTTTTATCCAACTTGAAAGATAGGATAGCTTATATCTCAATTTATTTTATATGGCAAAACAACGTTTGCCGGGTCAGCTAGTACTTATATAGATATTAAACATCCATGACTCGGATACAAAAATTCGTGTCGATCACAAGAAGTTTGTACCTTCCATTATTCGAACTAGGGACCTTCAGCACAGAAAGCAGGGTCACTACCAACTGAGCTATCAGGTCGTTGGTAACTCCCTTCGATATTACAAGTTAAAATAATAATAATATCTCCAGACGAGCACACCAAATGTACGGTCCCACACAAAACAACGCTTGTATTATGGGTAGTGTGCAATGGACTGGGGGCGACCCCACTTTACTTCTTATATAGATGATGTCCATGACTTGGGTACAGTCAAACATTTGTGCCCATCACACAAATATGTTTCCCTACTGAGATTCAAACCCGGAACTTCTTGTACGGAAAGCAGGATCAAGACCAAATATGCTATCGGGTCGTCATAAATTTTAAAATGAAAGTCTAAATAATTAAATTTTAACTACAACCTGTATAAAACGGTAATTATTCGGAATGCATTGAAGGTCGACCGGTGATAAATAAACGCGCAATGATAACGGAGGTGGCGTCGCGAAATTGTCTCATACTGTAGATCGAGTCGCGGTCGATGTAGGATTGGCTGACATTTAGAAAAGTGACTATTTTTATTTTTTGTGTCTGACGCTACTTTATTTAGTATCATAATAATATCTTAATATCCTGAAGAAATTTCTCGATTGGACCTACATCAGTATAAAAAATATCGAATCACGATCGAAACGAAATCTTTATTTTACCCGACCAATGCAAAGTCAAAAGGAAGGGCTATGATTAGGTACGTTTTTAATTAAGAGGGAACAGTCATGTATCATTTTAATTATATTGTTGATAATGCAACTAGTGTTATATAATATGATAATAATAATAATACCAGCCCTTTTAATGTCCCACTGTTGGGTACGGGCCTCCCCTCAATACGAGGGCGATTAGGCCGTAGTCCACCACGCTGACTCAGCAGGTTGGCGGACTTCTTACGTCTTTCGAAGGGTTCTCTCAGACATGCAGGTTTCCTCGCGATGTTTTCCTTCACCGTTTAGCAAGTGATAATCGTGGTTGAAAATGAGATTGCACATGAAATCCAGAAATCGCAGAGGTGCGAGCCGGAGTTTGAACCTGCGATCCTCGTTACCGAGGCAAGCTTTCTACCAACTTGGCTATTACTGCTAGTGTACTACTAGTGTTATAATTTATGTATAACCGCTCTGACATAATTCTGATTTCCACAAAAAGGTACCTACTGAACATTTTACCCATAAACGCTAACTCTCTATGATTCAATAATTCTTGTTTGATGTTATATGTAGGTACATAAGGAATCCAGCAATATTGACTGTATCAAAGTCTGATCAGAATTTTGACAACACGTTAAAGTCCAAGCGCATTTATTTTTGTGAAGGAACGTTTCGAGGTTTGTAAAAAAAAACAAAGATTTTCGCTTAGTTTCATATTTATTTCCTTCAACTCGCTCCCCCCCAGAAAACAAACCAATTGATCGCTATCCTTCTCACTCACGATTAGAACAGCAATGTTTCAGTTTGTGCACCAAGGAGTTGGCCTCTTAACATTTACCAAACAGACTTAACAAAAGTAGGAGAGATGACTCCATGCACCGGCTGGAGGCCTGCATAATTTACCAACGGCTGGGCGAATATCGGTCCCGCTCCCGGAGCCACGACCTCGTATCTGTACAGATTGGTTAAACCTACAGGAGAGATTAAAGATTGGGTGAAAGTGTTCTCGTTCACTGCAATTTCTGAGGTCTTGACCACAGCCTCTCCTTCAACTTTCTCGGCCTTTTCTTCGGAGTTTTCAGCAGCAGTCGATTCGGCGGTTTTGGCGGCAACTTCGACTTTGTCGTCGGTCTGACTAACGATTGGGGCCTGAATAAATCCAGGTTGGACCAGAGGAGAGACAGGCGCGAAGTACGGAGAAGGTGCTATGGCGGCAACGTAAGGCAACACACCTACAGCGCTCTTAGCCAGCAATGGAGCGCTGCTAGCTACAGCACCATCGATTTGAGCTTGGGCGGTCTTCAGCGCATCAACCGCTTGCCATTTCTTATCCTCAGCAGACCAGAAGGCTTCAACATTCTTCTCGTTGACCAAGTCCACGGTGTTGACAGATTTTTCGTTGATATTCTCAGTGGCTTGCTCAACGATTTCTTTAGCTTTGTCCAGAGACGCTCTCGCTAAGTCTGCGGCTTTCACTTGAGCATCGAGAGCTTTGATGGTGTAATCTTGAGCTTGGACGCGAGCGTCGATGGCGGCGGCTTGGATGTCTCCAGAAGAGATGGTGGGTACGATGGCCGGAACCGCGAAAGCTGAGTAGGCGTAGGGCGCGAGGACGCCCGAAGGGGCCGCCGCGGCGTAGACGAAGAAGGCGGAAATAATCTGTAAAGAAATATTATATAAGGCCATCTTAATACAATTAATGAATGTTTGTGGGTGTGGTTTCAGAATGTCTCGTGCAGTTCCCCGGTTTAATTTATGTCGTGAACAGTAGATGTTTTGTAGCAGAGACGCATGATAATCTATTCTTTAATTAAAAGCTTCCGCAAAAACGAATGCAAACTGGTTTTTCACCCCTCATGTCCAGTGGCAGAATGGAAAGGTCGAGCACACGTTACCTTTTCAAACTACTTTACAGTACCGACTTTTGCATAGAAAATTATATTTTACTGTTCGACAACAAAGTCTAAATTGTCTCAAATCTAAGTTGTTTGTTTTTCTCGTCTAATGGTGTGACCTGCCATTTATATTTTGATACACTGATACTAACAAGTATTAATCTGTTAATGTCATCATTGTTTTTTTTCTTTTTCCTTATTTCTTTAGTTTAGTTTAGTTGGCAATTGGCTACAAATAGAGTAATTTGCCAGTGTCGTTTTTTTTAATATTTTCAAATTCATACAAAATCTTTATTCCATAGATTCTATAGTGAACGCGTCAAAACCATAGTGTCAAAACGCGATGCGTTTATTATAATGTTGGCAATACTGTTTCTTGAACTGGAATGTTGTGAGAGCCAGGGTTTGAACCTACGATCCTCGTTACCGAGGCAAGCGTTCTACCAACTTGGCTATCACTGCTTGTATATCATAAAGGATTTATACCAAATCTATATTGATAACCGTCGTAAATCACAAACAACTTCGACATTTGGCAACTTTTTTGCAACCTCCTAGCGCCATAGTCACAACAACTTTTTCTGCAATATTAATTATTCATTAAATTGATTGTCAATACTAGTTATCGAAGGTGAAATGTTAATTCGATGTATGTAATTTAAATATTGTATGGGCGACATATTTTATTCATGCGCAAATGTAAGGTGGCTGTATCCGAGATTGATTGAATATCGGAATGTTGTTGGTTGAAGACGCGTTTTAGACGCTGGTCGAGACGAACCGAGCAATGGTTGGCGGGTTACGTGTGAATGTTCGTCTTCGCTCGCGATGTTAAAGTGCTGATCTGAACTCGTGTTGGCCTGGGCTAGGACTTAAGCTTGGGGTCGCGGATGAGTGCGAAAACGTTCCCCTGGTCCCCACACCACAAGTAGGAGTCCGACATAACCCGCTTGTCTCCCCCGAGGCTTGGGGCTATCCAGGAGGATTTCCTCACGAAATGGGGGGAAATATTTAGCAGGAATCCCTTTTTAACATAAGATAATTGCGCACGCTTAGCGGTTTGAACGTAGGCCGCTGGGCTCACTGCTCTGGCCGGTTGTGGATTCGATTCCCGTCAGGAGCCAATTTTGGGGAATGTGATAATCTTTTCGTAATTTCGTTTGGTGTGTATGTTATCGGGATGCAGGCCATTTTATAGTAACCATGATACAAAGGTTGTTTTTTGAGGACCATACAATTGATGTATTTGTCTGGAATACCTAACATATACAAAAAAAATAGAAAACAAAATATAATACAATAATATAATATCGCCAGACAAACACACCAACGATATGGTCCCACACTAAGCAACGCTTGTATTATGGATACCGTACAATGGACTGAGGGCGAACTCAGTATATAATACTTATATAGATACTAAACATCCATGACTCGGGTACAAAGGTTGTCCGTACCCGGATTCGAACCCGGGACCCTCGGCACAGGAAGCAGGTTCACTACCAACTGCGCTAATCAGGTCGTCTAAATACAATGTACTAGCCCCACGCTTATAAAAACACACAAAATCACCAACAACAATAAAAATAGTCTACTTTTTTTTAAACATAGGCCCAAGTTCGCAACGAGATAAAAAGGTATATGAGATCTATTCCCTGCACAGGGATACTACCAGCTTATAATCACTTTTAAAACGTCACAATATTCACAAGTGTTTCAACTAACCAGAACTCTCATCTTGATAGTGTCGGAGGCTGCGATGGCTACTGATCGATATCATCAACACTCGCGCCGTATTTATATACAAACTGGACTCTGAGATGAACTATTTTAATAAAACAACAAAAAAGTTTTGGTCAAGCGTCGGTTGTGATATTAAGGACGGGTTCTGTATTGATTTCTAGGTTTTTGGTCTGTTTCACAATGTTAATTCAATGTGCTGATAAATTCTAACAACAAGTTATTTCAGAATTTGTATGGGATATCTGTTAAATAAGTTGTGGATAGGGTGAAGAATGAAATAGGCCCTTAGTGTTTTTATTTTCAACCTTAAACCCTCTACACACGACAACGTGAGCAACAAGGCACGGGATGAACTCGAAACGCAAAATGTTATGGAAGCATCTTTAGGCTTGAATGAAAATCAATATTTGCTTCCTACGACATAAAATTATTTTTTTTCAAATCGGCTCATAAATGACGGAGATCTGAAATAACAAACGTGAAAACAATACAACCGAATTGAGAACCTCCTCCCTTTTTTCATTCATCTAAACCATTGCAGTACTTAACAATTGTCATAAAAGTAACGAAAAAGAAGTATAATTTTACCACCCGGTCGAAATGCCGTTCTTATGAAGACAAAGGGGCAAGAAACTCTATGGCTACTCTTTATGATTTTAAAAAATGATTTAAATTTTTATGTTGCTAATATGTATGGTTATAGGAACCGAAATATTTGACACTAATATAATTACACATAATATTATTCAGGGTTTTTTTCTATAGCGTGATATTAGCCACGGTACCCTAAAAACAGCCACTGGCGCCGAGGGCGGGAAGAATGCAGGAAGCGTGCTCTTTGACGCCCGCCCGACGCCATATTGGATTTCGACAAGTAATTTTTGTGGGCACGGTACAATTGCGTCATTAAGTGTCTGTATGTAGATATCTTAGCCAGCTTTGATTAGTTTTTAATGACGAGCCCATATTCTGAGCTGTAAGTCTGTTGACTCAATGTTTTTTTTATTACATTATAGGGCAAGTATTTGATCTCGATCTCACCTGATGGTATGTGACGATGAGATCTACGATGGAGCATGCTTGCCTAGAAGGTACCTGTTCACTCTCGACTGTATGTATGTAATTGTAATGGAATGAGAATAGCATTTTACGTCATATGACGGTTGGCTATGGGAAAGCTCTCAAATGCGACAATTTTGTTCCGTAGCAGTAAAAGACTATTGGGAAAAAAATATGGCATTGCTATACAATTATTCCAAGTTTAATGAAAACCCATCTTGTTGATAGGCCACCGACAAAATTAATCTATATGTTTTTTGTTTTAAAATTAGATACAATCAAGCCTAAGCCTGAAATGTGTATACTATCATATCTATCTCATAGATATTTTAGTATACCCTATCCCAGTTTAAACGAGTCTTTATGTTTATTTAACGTTATAATAATACATTATATACGCATAATGTCAAAAAAATATTTGTTTACACCGCGAGAGACGTAAGGATACTCCTTTAATCAGATCTATTCAGATATAAGCGATGTTCGCTACCGCTGTGGGTAGCGAACACGGAGCGGGTATGTTGCGCGTTGGACTGACCAAGTTTAAGCTGCAACTAGTTTTTTTTTTGTTAGAAATTGGCATCACCCACCTTTGGGTAGGTATTTGGCCAACGCCAAGTGGTTTTTTTTTTAATATCTAACATGGGAGATTCTATGCAGGCCTAATCCGTAGACTAGGCCTAGTAAACCCCCCCTAACCCTATCAGTAACGTTGAGGATACTTTACTGACAAATACCCGGACTTCTAGGGAGAACTGGAAAAGTCATGTTTTACTATTTCGTTTTATTTTCCTACACTCGTGCACGTTTATGAACACACAATGGTTAATATTCCACCAAAATTACACGGTACATTTCAAAGGAACAAATTTTACACATAATAAAACAAAATTGATAACCTTTCGCTTCGACTACCCCCCAAAAAGTCCATGCAACTAGTTGCCACGGACGTACGTGAAAACAACCCGACGGAATACCGCTCGGCATTTTTCGTTACGCCTATATCTGAATAGGCTGCACAGTTTCTGTATGCAAATAGATATATACAGGTTGGTCTCATGAATGTCTTGGTTTGTCGCCTGCGTTATTAAATGTCACCCGGTCCAGTGTTTTAGTGATCCTTAGCAAACGTAAAACCCCTCATAAAAACTTGTATAGTCCTTGAAGCTAGTTTTTTTTATATTTATTTAAATGGACTTCGCCGGCCAAGTCTACTATAATAATAATACCAGCCCTTTTTAATGTCCCACTGTTGGGCACGGACCTTCCCTCAATGCGAGGGGGAGTAGGCCATAGTCCCCAGCTGGCCTAGTGCGGGTTGGCGGACTTCACACGTCTTTCGAGTGGTTCTCTCAGATATGCGGGTTTCCTGACGATGTTTTCCTTCACCGTTTAGCATGTGATAATCGTGGTTGAAAATTAGATTTGCACATGAAATCCAGAAATCCCAGAGGTGCGAGCCGGGGTTTGGACCTGCGATGGATGCTTGGATGAATATTTTCACAGAATGTTGTTGCAGATATAAATAATTCAACAAAAAGAGGCCAAGTCCCGTGACTGTAGACGTGTAAAAAGTTTGAGATCTTAAGGTGCCAAGTTCAATTATATTGTTTTATCTAAAATGTTTTTTTTTTTATTAACATCCACGATCCGTCCTAGAACTATGAGCGGATTGGTTGTTGGAAGTTATCGTGGCGAGTGTGCACTCCATTGAGGGCACTACTCCTATTTCTGGGAAGCTGCGTTCTAAAATGTTTAATGTACAAATAAACATATCTGTCTTCGCTATTATAGTTAATACTTATAGTGCTTATGTATAGGTATATATGTACTGGTTTGCCTGCCTGACCGCACCCATTTCGTCGGCCGTCATTTTATTACAACATTGTATACTGTCCGGCATTTTATTACTATTTACATTCTCATAATGGATTTTTCTGGGCTATAAAACTAAGTTAGTACCCATGCTTTATTTTAAAAGGCTAGCAACTGGAGATCGCTAATATGATAGTTGTTTTTGTCCAAATGTTAGATTGTAACGGATATAGCCGGTTAAATCGTATAATGAAGCAGTGATAGCCAAGTTGGTAGAACGCTTGCCTCGGTAACGAGGATCGCAGGTTCAAACCCCCCGGCTCGCACCTCTGGGATTTCTGGATTTCATGTGCGAATCTCATTTTCAACCACGAGTATCACTTGCTAAACGGTGAAGGAAAACATCGTGAGGAAACCTGCATGTCTGAGAGAACCCCTCGAAAGATGTGTGAAGTCCGCCAACCCGCACTGGGCCAGGGTGGTGGACTATGACTAATCCCCCTCGCATTGACGGGAGGCCCATGCCCAAAAGTGGGACATTAAAAAGGGCTGGTATAATAATGTGCTACACCAGACATTCTCCTGACGATGTCCCAAGACTACGTCACGATCAATGTTGTCATTACTTGACATATTCTTCGTTAGAATGAACACCGCTCATTGGTCGAAAGTGGCCGATGACGTAGCATAGGGCCGATCACGTGATCTAGCTGTCACGGGAACACTACCTGGCGTGGCATATTATTATACCATATTCAATTACCTATTATTAGCGATTCAGGGCGAGAGCAGGGGCACGAACATGTTGACAACGCAGCTTTCCTTGTTGAAGATATACGTCACCAAAAAAATCCCACTAATATTATAAATGTGAAAGTTTGGATGGATGTTTGTTACTCAATCACGCCAGAACGGCTGAACGGATCTGGATGAAATTTGGCACAGAGATAGATTATAGTCTGGCATAGCACAAAGGCTACTTTTTATCCCGGTAAAATGTACACTTTTAAACGCGGGTAACACCGCGGGGCGCAGCTAGTAATTAGATAAATTAATAGCCAAGTCCCGAAAAATAAGATGTCAATCCATTTACGTAAAGCGTGATATAAAACAATAAAGTACTCATTTAAATGCTATACTGGTACGTCCATAAATATATATTGTTTTTTTTATGTATTTAATACATAATTTAAGACAAGTAACATTTATTTTCGTGACTACTTTTTATCGATCGGAATGTGGTCATTTTTTTCTCGCTGTTAAACTAGTCGAATTGTTGTGGGGGATTCTAAATATAACAGTGTTAAAGTTTATGAGTTGTTTCCTTGAGGTTGTTATAAGTATCATTATTGGGAATGGTTCATTAGTCTTGTAGACCCAGTAGCTGCCGGTCGAAGTTGAGGTCCTAAGGATTCCAAGCTAGTGTTAATGTTTTTTTTTCTAGATTCTTCCCCATTTCTGTTTTTTACGTGCATTGGGGTCGGCTTCCAGTGTATCCTAAGTTTGCTAGTTATCGTTATTTATACTTTGCGATTGCCATCTGTCCTCGGAGGCTTCCCTAAATAAATAAATATCGCCAAACGAAAACACCAACTATACGGTCCCACATTAAGGAGCGTTCCTTAATGTGGGACCGTATAGTTGGTGTTGTATTATGGGTACCGTACGATGGACTTAGAGCGAACTCAGTATATAATACTTGTATAGATATCAAACATCCATGACTCGGATACAAACATTCATAATCATCACACAATCCTTGTCCTTAGCAGGATTCGAACCCGGGAACCTCTGCGCAAAAAGCAGAGTCACTATCGACTGCGCTAATCAGGTCGTCAATACTGGTAACCCAAGGGTAAGATTATAAGTAGCATTTTTTTGGCGTCAGACTACCCGTAAAGACAATGAGATGTTGCAACCCGGTCACCCATCCAAATGCAATTGTACTAAAGCACACCGCTGCCTGTACATCACGGATAAACATACATGATGGTATTTATAATTTCACTTTTACAAGCGCAAGACGGAACAACGAAAGGTCAACATAACATAGCATAATCATAATAAAAAAAACATTAAAAAAAAAACCAGTCGGACATCATCGTGGTCGTATACTTTCGGTTGAACTTGAACTGAGGATGCGCGGGCGGCGACCCGAGTGCGATGAGTCGACGCACGCGTGACGCGCGCGCAGATACGTTTGAATTTAGAACGGGATTCCTTTTTTAAATGACTCATCTTTGTTTTGTTTCTTTTTTTGTGTATTTGGCTAGAGACTTGGTCAGTTTTACATATGTTTTTTTTTATTGCTATGCTTCGGTGTCTGTGTTAATGTGATGAGTTGTTGAGTCGATACTTTTGATAGTTCCGCTCGTCGGGAGATCCCTCCTGCACGCATTCTCCCCAAGCCTGATACCCCGCTGCTTGCTGTCCTCCCCGGTTGCCCTGCCCTGGTAATGGGAAAAATGTATGGGACGGTAAGAAAAGTAAGGGAAGTATGGAAGTCCTTTATTTCGTATAGGACTACAGGGGCTCTTACAAATTGTCGTGTACATTTTTTTTAATTCTACTACTGGATCGGATCGTGACCTCAACTGAGAAGATCCGGGGAGAAACTCAGCGGGCTTGTCTTTTTTACGATCTTTTTTTTAACTAACGCGAATACTACACATTGAAATAAAACTAATTTTGCGGATTTTCCAGTTCAAACTATGACACTAGGACGTCAACCACCCGAGTCCTCCCGTGACCATGGTTGCTGCAAAGCAGCCGAAACGACGGGAACGTAAAGACATAAAATAAACGCGATAAAATTGGAAAAAATAGTTTTGTTTCAGTGTACAGATACAATTTGATTTGACGACCTGATTAGCTCAGTGGGTAGTGACCCTGCTTCCTGGGCTGCGGGTCCCGGGTTTGAGTCCTGGTAGGGACAATCTTTGTGTGATGAGCACGACTGTTTGTACTAGAGTCATGGATGTATATCATCTAAGTATTATGCACTGAGTTCGCCCTCAGTCCATTGTACGGTACCTATAATTCAAGCGTTGCTTAGTGTGGGACCGTATAGTTGGTGGGCTCGTCTGGCGATATTTATTTTAAATGGTTAAGTATTATTGGGGTTGGTTCGGATAATCATGTATACAAAGCAAAATAAGTGTCGATCCGATTTTATTCCATTACGCCTTAGCGTAATGTCGCAGCAATTTATCATTTGTATGTTGGCTAAGAGAAAAATTGTAGGCGTTTGAGAAATAATTGTAGGTAGGTACTTGCAGTGCTGAGACAGAATATCGATTAGAACTTTCGCTTAGCTCTAAGCTCCTTCAATATGTAGTCGTTGGTGCGATGCGATACGAATGAGATTTGTTGGCATGAAGGTATACTTAAACAAGAAAAATTGCGTTGTTGACAATTTTTTCATTTCCTTACATAAATACTAAAATGTAATAATACTCCACTATTGATATCTTATATTTACGCGAATACTACACATTGAAATAAAACTATTTTTTTCGGATTTTATCGCGTTTATTCTATGATTTTACGTTCCCGACGTTTCGGTAGCTTTATAGCGACCATGGTCACGGGAGGTCTGAAGTGGTTGACGTCTTAGTGTCATTATTTCATAGTAAAAACATAAAATAAATCCGAAAAATTCGTTTCATTTCAATACTCCACTACCCAATTGCCTTATTTTTTACTATCAAAACCAGGCCATTGTGTCTCAACATCGGAATATCTAAGTAAGCCTTCTTAACAAGAACCTAAGCATGCGTTATAAATGTACATATTCAATTTCATCTTCCGTGTGTGAGGTCACAGTGAAAGTTTTGGTATAATCCGAGCAGTGGTGTTGCCGTGATACGATTTTAAATTGTCTATTATTAAGCCGGGTTATGTAGCTTGTTATCGATGAAAGAATTTTCAAAATCGGATCAATAGATCCGGAGATTACGCCCTACGTACAAACTCTCAATAAATATCGCCAGACGAACACAGCAACTATACCGTCCCACTAAGCAACGCTTGTATTTTGGGTACCGTACAATGGACTGAGGGCGAACTCAGTATATAATACTCATATAGATAACTAGCTGACCTGGCAAACGTTGTTTTGCCATATAAAATAAATTGAGATATAAACTATCCCATCTTTCAAGTTGGATAAAACTGCACACAGTGTGCAAAATTTTATTAAAATCGGTTTAGTAGTTTAGGAGTCCATAGCGGACAAACACCGTGACACGTAATTTATATATATTACGATAAACGTGCATGACTCGGGTATAAACATTCATGCTCATCACGAAAAGATTGTCTTACCAAGATTCGAAGCTGGGACCCGTAGCACAGAAAGCACCCACTACCCACTGAGCTAATCAGGTCGTCATCAACGTCGACAGACTAACAAACTCGACTGCTTTATAATATTAAGTCCAGGTGTACAAATCTGTGACCAGCTTTATATGTATGCGTAAAAATAAATAGTAGAGGGTTTATTTATAATGCAACTATTAGATACCCTACATAAAATTAAATTAAATTAAGATAAAAAATAAAATAAAATAAAAATTAGGCATGTTTCAGAATAGAGTGTAGCTTTCCAAATCCCCACCACCATTGGCCGGCAGGGTGCCCAGAACGCTGGCAGCATTGCGTATAATATCGAAATCTAATATAATATCATTACGTTCGATTGTTGGCGTAACAATCCAATATGGCGGGAGCCACAGATCACGAGAGATATGCCGTGCGATTCAAAATGTATGGGAACTCGCTGTCTCCGTTTTGTTTCCCACCACTCGCTAAAACCAACCAATACGAAGTCTCTTCGGTGCGTGCTGCGTCGTCGCCGTATACAGCGGCCGTACCACGCGACGCACCAGTTTATTCAAAGTATCGTTAGACGATCTATCCATTGCCTCGTACATTCACTCAGTAGCGAACATAGGTGGTACTTAAAGAGCCATGTATTTTGTACAAAAATAAAAAAGTCGTTGTGATACATGAAAACTAAAATAACATAATAAAGGCATTAAATATTTTTTGATTTGTTGTTTTTAATGATTTTAAAGACGAATAAATAAAATACTTAATACTGGCTGGTGAAATGAGATTCCATCTTTCGCGTAGTTCACTTTGCTGCTAGTATTTTAGCACACAACCACGGAATAACACGGCATTTAAAAAAAAAGTTAGAGCTCCGATACCGACGTGCAGTTGCAGTCGACTGACGGCGAAAACTCTATGTTAGCGTAATTTTGGCATAATGTGAGCGCAAGCCCACCGCTTTCATAACATATCTCCTCTAATATATCTGTGGCGGGAGCAATATCTAGAGCAGGGATTCCCAAAGTGATCGACATCGGTTTCCCAGGGGTCGGTATAAAAGAAAACTGATTTTGGGCGTCGACGACGTCTAAAAATCGACCCCTGTTAATTAACACAAGTTCTTATTTGATACTTTCAAGATACTGTATAAGTTGTGTTACGTGTACCAACTTGTTATTTTATTTTTATTTTATTTTATTTTATTAGGTTTACCAACAGTTGTTACATTCTTTCAAGTATTCAATATACAAATTATATGTCTTATGTCTAATGCACAACTAATAACAGGTAAACACAGCATGTAATTTTAACGTAACGTCGTACCAACTATAATTGAGAATGAATAAAATAAAAAAATAATTAAACCTACAGTTAGTTTAGTTCAAGAATTTTATAAGAATGACTATTATCTTAGTATCATTGTTGCACTTTTAAAAAACTCAACAAGTCAATAAGCGTGCACAAGTTCGTGCGAAATTATTATTTTGTATCAATAGGAAAAAGAACTTGAGATAGGATTTTTAAAGTATATTGGCTATGGGGATGCGAGGTAATCAGTTTATTTTGGAAAAAGGGTCTCCTGCCCAAAATAGTTTGGGAATCCCTGATCTAGAGTATAGGTGAAGCAGACTGGTCCAGAATCTAGGTTAGCGCGCGATAAGGCAGAAGCAAACTGAGCAGGTTCAACGCTCTGTTGACTTTGTATAATCATCTCGTAGTTTATGTCCAAACGCGGCCCTACCGTATCTGTGTGCCTAGACCAGTGGTAGTCAACCTTTTTTTCATAGGGGCCACAAACACGTGTTAGTCGTGGTGTCGCGGACCGCAAAAAATAAATAAAATAAGTAATTGCTTAGGTTTTCGCTATTAAACAAATGGGGGAAGAGAAACCCACCACTGACCCTCGGCTTGACAACTTTTCCAATTATAAACCAAACAAGTTGATCGATAATTAACGAAGCCAGCAACACCGAACTCCTCTCATGTTAGTCGAGAAACTATCTATCACGAGTGATGGGACACTAAATAAAATATAAATAAAAACTAGCCATGTTCCGATAGTAACTAAAAACCAAAATTTTTCTTCATGCACCGCGGACACAACATTTAATTAATAATTATATTATTGTGTCTACTTACAAGAAACTATTTTAGCGAGCAAAATTTTTATTTTTATATATATAAGAAAGCTCAAGGTTGCTCAACGCGCAATGGAGAGAGCTATGCTCGGGGTTTCGCTACGCGATAGAATCAGAAACGAGTAGATCCGTAGACGAACTAAAGTAACCGACATAGCTCAAAGAATTTCAAAGTTGAAGTGGCATTGGGCAGGGCACATAGCTAGCAGGACCGATGGCCGTTGGGGCAGAAAGGTTCTAGAATGGCGACCACGAACCGGAAGACATAATGTAGGATGCCCCCCCACTAGGTGGACCGATGATATCACACGCGTAGCAAGAAGCCGGTGGATGCGAGTGGCGGAGGACCGGGATTTGTGGAAGTCATTGGGGGGGGGGGGGGGGGCTGTGTCCAGCAGTGGATGTCTTTCGGCTTATAGAATAGGATATAAATTTTTATTTATGTTTGGAACGCATTCTCTCGGCGGCCGGCCTGTGGTGTTGAGTGTAGTAGCGTGCCACCCGTCTAGTTGAACCGCGTCTTAATTCTCTAACATTTGCCATTTACTTTAATTTATACGTCTTTAGTTGCGTCGCGGCTGTTTGAACCGATTTCATAATGCTAATTGTTGTAGAAAGGCACTGCCTATGCTCGATAAATTATTTACTTTGCCCACTAGATCTAGTCGATTTTATCACCATAACAGTCGTTTGTTTTTATTTTAGGAAATGGCCTCACCCATCTTTGTCTAGGTATTTTGCCAACGTCAAGTGGAATGGTTTTTTTTTAATATCAAACATGGGAGATTCTATGCTGGCCTAATCCGTAGACTAGGCCTAATAAACCCCCCCTAACCCTATCAGTAAAGTTGAGGATACTTTACTGACAAATTACCGGACTACTTGGGAGAAATGGAAGAGTCATGTTTTACTATTTACTTTTTATTTTCCTACACTGCGAGGTGGTTAATGTTCCGCCAAGATTACACATTATATTTCAAAGAAACATATTTTTCAAAAAAAAAAAAAAAATGATAACCTTTCTCTTGGGCTAACCCCAAAAAGTCCCATAACAATCTTGTTAACTGGGATTTCTTTCAATGTATATATAAATCGACAGCACCTAAGTTATTTTCACGGATTATTATCTGCCAATTTAACAAATATTTCTTTGTTGTACGTAACTTTGAGGGAAAATTGGAAGCCGTTTGCGATGTAGATTATTAGGATAATGGTATGAAGGAACCCCCCCGGTGGCCGCCTTCGACACATGTTGGAGGGGCTCCGGGATCTCCAAACGGAACGCACCGATGCCCCTTTTGTGCCTATTATGCAGAACAAAAACTCTATTCAGATGCCATTTGACGACGGTGTAATGTTAACGCATTGTTCCATAATAACGTTAATAATTAATTTTCACGGTACCCACACCACACGAAGCGGAAGTCTAAATAAAATACTCGACCAGAATAACCTTGGAATACATTCACATGGCCGTAGAAAAAAAAACAGATCACGGAATCGGACTGAGGCGTGGCTGCACGGATTTTGTACGTAGCTGAACTGCAAAAAAATAAAAGTCCTCATTTGATAGCTGAAGTTTATTCGCATACGTAATACGGATTTTTGGTCATGTTTTTGTCCTTGAACTAGTTGCCCCTATAGCCAATTTAAAAAGAACTTGTTTTTTTTTTCAATATATTAAGAACTTGATTTTTTTAGTTTGGCAATTTGGACTTGGCAAAGCTGACCCAATTGAGATCAGGAAGTCGGGTAAACGTTATGTAACATGCCTTAAGGGCATTATGTGTTTATTAGAATTAATTGTTAAAGGTCTTGATAATGTTTTTATGTGTATCATTTTAGATAGGGACAATAAAACTAATACCTACATGGTATGTCAGGCGTTACGCAAGTTGTTGCTTTTGCCGATTTATATGTTTTATGACGAAGGTGTTACATTAAAATGCCAATGTGTGATTAGAAAAAAAAATAACGACCTTTTAAAAATAATTAGTTTTATAACTTCGCTTCGTATATCAAACAGTATATAGGGAGGTGCTTAGGATTTTAAATCGGTTAAATATATCGATATTTTATGTATGCGTGTATTTCGTTATGTGTTTATTTATATTATGTTACGGTGTTAAGGTCGATGATTTGTTTGAACTTGACATTTCGATTTGTTATGGATTTTTACCTCGTGTTTGTATGGAATAAAATATGTGTACTACCGGATAGATTTGAAAGGCAGTCGTTTGTTGTAAGAGTCAAACTAGTATATCAGAATGTAATTTCTTTGTTAAATTGTTTCCTTAAACCGGTACTGGACTTTTACCAGCGTGTCTCAGTGTCATAATGAATGGGATTGAACAAAAAAAAAGGATAAATTACTATTTTCATTTATTCACTCATCCTCGCCTCTGTTTTATGCCTGTATTTTTTTTATATAATTTATTTACAATCCAAAACATTTTTTGAGTATTATTTTTTTGGTATCTAAACATTATCACAGTTTACCATGCGTGGTGGAGACCGGCACCGTAGGCTACGGGGGCGGCGTGGACGAGGGGGGCAGCGTGGACGAGGGGGCCGGGGTGGGACTGCGACAGGGACTGAGTGACCACGGTCTTGCTGGCAGCGAGGGCGGGCGCGGCGTAGGCACCGATGGCGTGTCCGTAGGCGGGAGCGCCGTACGCGGCGACAGCGTGTCCGTAGGCGGGAGCGCCGTACGCGGCGACAGCGTGTCCGTAGGCGGGAGCGCCGTACGCGGCGACAGCGTGTCCGGCGTAAGCGGGAGCGGCGTAGGCAGCCACGGCGTGACCGGCCAGCTGCTTAGCGAGCACGGGCGCGACACCGGCGGCGGCTCCGTCGAGCTGAGCCTCAGCGGTCTTCACGGCGTCGACCGCCTGCCAGGAGTGGTCTTCGGCGGCGTTGATGGCCTGTCCCTGGAGCTCGGAGGCCTGGTCGTGCCATTCGCGGGCGGAGTCGACGGCGGCGCGGGCGTGGTCGTTGGCGTCAACGTGGGCGTCGATGGCGGCGCCGGCGATGTCACCGGGGGAGATGGTGGGGAGGGCGGGGGCGACGGCGTGCGCTACTGCCAGGGGAGCCGCGTGAGCGACAGCCAGGGGACCAGCGTGGGCGAGGCCCAGGTGAGCACCATGACCGATCAGGCCGTGGGCGTAGGGTGAGGCCAGCAGACCGGAGGGGGCGGCTGCGGCGCAGGCGAGGACGGCGGCGACAATCTGCGAAAGAAAACCGATTATAGCATCGATAATCAAAAAACATATCGATAGTATCCGGTACACATCACTATATCACAACACAAGCACATAAATATTTATAATTTCTCTTATTATTATTTTTAATTCGCTAATTTAATTTATAGATAATTGAATGTTGGTACACATGGTTCAACTAACCAGAACTCTCATTTTGCACTTCTTAGGTAGACTGCTCAATGGCTACTGACTGCCCCCATTAGGTCGGCGGCGGTTTTTATACCTAGCTCGTGGCTCGTAACGTTTTAAAAAAGTAAGTGGCCGTTCTCAAGGGCGGAAAGGGTGGCCAGGAAGCGCCTGTATTTGTGTATGAATGATAGATTCGTGTGTGCAACGTAATGACGGTGAACAACTTTTTAATTTTGACACTGGACCAAGGCATAAGTATTTATTGGAATCAATTATCTCCGCGCACAGAGAATGAATAAAAATGTGCTTGTGCTTTTTTTTCTGTGTTCCATTTTCAACGCTACGTATTTGAATTTCGAACTATACGTTATTTCTCCGCATGTTTTATTTTTTTCCAGTAAAAATGGCTGTTTTAAATTATTTTTTATTCATGTTTCGAAGTCTTAATTTTTATAGAATAGGCATATTTTTAGTATCTTGTGGTTTTGGTCGATATTATTTTAAGCCATGATATACATTCATTTTTTGTAGTCATCTAAACAACAATTTGTCATGTCTGAAACTATTTAAAAAAAAAAACATATTTGCAATTTTATAAGCTGTTAGCTTTTTGGCGGGAAGTTGTTAATTATTTTTTATTTTCCAAAAAATGTGATGTTAGATATAAAATGTGTAATATTAGCGGAATATTCACCATTGTGGGTTCATAAACGTGTACGAGTGAAGGAAATTGAAATAAAATAGTATAACTTAACTTTTTAAGTTCTCCCAAGATGTCCGGTAATTTTTTAATTAAATATTAACTTTTTTGTAGCCAATTGCCAACCTAAAAAAATAAGTTTTTCGTTTTTTTTTAAACAGTAATGAATGAATAATTTTGCAATTGCCAAAACTAATATATAATACTAATCAAACCCTTGCATTATGTTAGTTTTTGGATCTAGAAACAAATTTATAATTTAATGGTTTTTCGAAATATTCCTAAACTAGACTCGAACTTGCAATAATAGCTGTGTAGCGTGAGGTCAAACAACTATGCCGAGGATGAAATGCAATTCAGAAGAGATGCAATTTCTCCGCAATTGATTGCAACTCATCAAACAAAGGTGTCGACCAGTATATCTTGAACGATTGCGCTTGCGACACTTATTTACCCAATTCCAACCCAAAAAAACCGTCTCGCTCGTTGTAAACAGCACAGAAATAACTCTTAAATACCTATACGGTTTAATATTAGAATTGTGTACAAAAAAAAATGATATGTCATAGATATTTATGAATTCGAAATTCAAACTGATTTCTTGATTGAGAAAAAAAATTAATTAAATCAAATTAATTTATTGTGCATTTGTACTTATGTACCACTATGACCTGCTTACGAAACTTCGGTCACCGATTCAAGTTTCGACCGAGCCACGTGTCGATCGAACTCAGTATATTATCATAAAAAAACATGCTTATTTCTGTTGTCACATCCCGCAATTACTTATTTCTTGGGCCGATATATTTTTTTTTTTACCAATTGTTTTTTTTTATTTATTTAATAGTTGTGTTTGTTAGAATGTAGTTCGGGTCAATGTTTGCAGTATTGTACGGTTTGGCAGCGGCCAATTAGAAGGTTAATTAGAGCATCTCACCGCCAAACCTATGGTATGGGAACTGTATGAGTTTTGTAACCGATTATAGATGTTTCAAGGTCATGACACTATACAATGGGTCATGCAGCGTCTTTTACCGGTAACGAAAGCGTCTTCCATCTCGCTCGCACCATAGCTTTTATAAATCAGAATGGCGGTGACAGTATGTTTACTTTATAGTAAATAAGTGTATTATTTGACGACGATCAACATAAATTGACCTAACAGAATTGTAGGTTAATTGGCGAGCCAGAATTTTAGGTTATTGAGCGGACAGAGTTTTAGGTAAATTGGTAAACGTTAATAAAAAGCGTGATTCAGACGTGACGCATTTCTAATCATTATATAGAAAAATTGCTCTCAAAAAACACAATTTCCATTTGGTTGGCAGCAAAAATTCGACACATTATGTCTTCACATGACTTAATCCTGACGAAATTCTGTCTTTACATGACTTTATCCTGCATTTATGACTTTACACTAACGAAATTCTGTCTTCACATTACTTTATCCTGCATTTATGACATTATCCTGACAAAATTCTGTCTTTATACGACTTTATCCTGCATTCATGACATTATCCTGACAAAATTCTGTCTTTATACGACTTTATCCTGCATTTATGACTTTATACCCGTACTTTATCCCAGAAAATTAATGAAATCCCCGGGATAACTAAACAATAAAAGCTGATGCACGCGCACGTAATCGCGTTCACTACTAGCCAATAATAAAAACATCGTCGTTTAATTAAAACTGCGTATTTTAAAATGACATCGATTACATGATTTACATGTTATTACAAACATGTTGTCCTCATCGCAGCATCGCTTTGCATACCCGCGTGGCGCGATGAGTCATTCATTCATCTTTAAAGATATAATCTATACATACATATAAATAAAATTGGAGTGTCTGTTTGTAATATTAAAATAACCGCTTTTTACTAAGTGCATTTGGATGTATACACGTTACCTACACCGAAACAACATTTTTTTAAATTTTTGTCTGTCTGTCTGTCTGTCCGTCTGTCTGTCTGTCTGTCTGTCTGTCTGTTTGTTCCGGCTAATCTCTGAAATGGCTGGACCGATTTTGACGGGACTTTCACTGGCAGATAGCTGATGTAACAAGGAGTAACTTAGGCTACTTTTATTTTAGAAAAAAAAATAGAATCTCACGAAAAAAAATTAAAACCAATGTTGCAGCGCAGCGCCTGATTAAGTTTGATAGCAACAACCTGCAATGCGTCCCGCGGGCTCAGAATGGGCGAGCAGGCTGTTGTCAACGGTTGTCTTTGTTAAATACCACGCGGACGAAGTCGCGGGCAACAGCTAGTTTAGTCATATAAGTGTGGTCTTGGAATTAGGTCTTTATGAAGGCTCGCCTTGAATCTTTTAGGTTCTTGTTAGAGTTACCTATCAATCTGACGACCTGATTAGCTCGGTTCGTAGTGAACCTGCTTTCTGTGCCGAGGTTCCCGGCTTCGAATACTGGTAGAGACAAACTTTGTTGAGCACGAATGTTTGGACCCGAGTCATTGACGTCTAGTATCGTTATAAGTATTATTTACTGGTTTCACCCTCGGTCCACTGTACGGTACCCATAATACAAGCGTAGCTTAGTGTGGGACCGTATAGTTAGTGTGTTCGTCTGGCAGTATTATAATCTTCTTCAATTTAGGGTGAATTGGGCAGTCTATTAATATTGACTAGTATATTTACTAGGTATATTAAATCATAAGAACTTCAACGTTCTATATTACATAATGTTAATTGTATTCGCTATTAAAGATTGGTAAAAGCATGTGCTGAGTAAAGAGTGGTGTTGTGCTCTGTCTCTGTCGCACACGCGTTGATTTATGGCGGTGACGTAACGCCCCTGCAGCTTGCAGCTGTTTTATTAGTTCTGTTCCGAAACTTAAAATGTCTATATTTATTGACATTTCACTGTGAGTTAAATAAAGCTTAATAACTAATTAGAAATGTCGGTCAAGATAACATAACTAATAAAACCCATGGTATTCAAATATGCTACGCTACGCCATGATTTCTTTTCCCGCGAAACGTCCAGTCACGTGATTGGCCAAAGTCTACGTCATCGCCTATCTTCGACCAATGAGCGGAGTTGAGACTACTGAAGATATCATTATTATACAATGCATAGGCGTAGCATATTATTATACTATGAGTAATTTTATTTTTTTCTTCTTCTTCCTATACATAATGAAATGGTAATTATATAAAGATGTAATTAAGTAATTATATAATTGTATGTGACTAAGTTTTTTTTCGAAATTGTTGGATTATTCTAATTGTGTTCTTATTTACATTATGTTTACGGGGTCATAAGTTTTATAGAGCATTAACAATTGACAAGCGTGGGGTAATTAGTTTCGCTCACCGGTTCTGTTTCGTGGATAACATGAAGGTACTATGGGTAAGAGCGGATACCTCCGAGGTCTGAACGGGCCTGATCCACGAAGAAATCATTCAATATTTGGTTGGATTTTACCAGTCCGTGGATTCCACGATATGTCACAAACAAAATATCCAATGATAAAAGAAAAAATACTTAATTGTCTATGACCTTCTTTACCGCGAATTGCGCATTGTTTTTTTTTTACAACAATCTTCAAGGCATTTACAATGCGAATTGCACCACAACAGAATTTAAAATAGAGTGCATTATTCCTTAATATCTGCATTGTTTCTTTAAACTATCTTCTAATCACACGATACAGGCTAATGCAAATTGTACTTTAAAACTGAGAGAAATAGAGTGCATTGTTGCAGTTGTATTTATTTTGCGTAATAGTGGATTGTCATGTAAAAATGTCAACGGTTATCTGTCATGACCAAATAAAGGCGTGCGAACAACGAGACTCGCGAACTAAACGTGATACACTTAGTAGGGTGACTGGGCGTCAATGATTCTCATGGATATGTCATGTGTCATGTGTATGGATTACAAATGCGTTACCTTACGCGCTTACCTTTTCTGTATCACGCCGTATATATAGATACACCTCTGTTGACCCTTTCGGAGATAATGGGGCGTCACAACAACAATTCTAGTTCTAGAAACTTCGAGATTCGAAGTGACATTGCCTGACTCTATTGCTACATAATTTCACTTACCAGCAATGTAGTGCAAAAAGCAGCCATGATGAGAGAATAGCAATAGCATGATTCGTTGCAAAAATGACTGCATCATAGAATTCTGTCGTTGGCTCTTGCGAAGAAATGATGACGACACCGTTCTAGTCATTGCTGACTTTCATGCTATTTTGATTTGTTGACACCGTGACCCAGAAAGGGTCTACTGTATATACATATTTTTTAATCGGCCATGTTTTTTTTTTACTACGTATTGCAATGATTCGTCGTCGATCGATGCCGATGGACGGAATAAGTTTTGGTTAAATACGAAGGCAAGTGTTCTTAATTGGGGAAAAAATGTGTTTGCTATAAAACATTTTCTTTCCTATTTCAAAGTCAAAGTCAAATCATTTATTTCGTATAGGCCTACGGGGGCACTTACAAATTGTCATTAGGTACATTATTTTTTTCTTAACTCTACAACCGGATCGGAACGGAAACTTCTCTTCTTTCGTTGGAAACGCTAAGTTCTATAAATAAGGCGATATTTATAAGCGGTTTAGTTTATACTTAATTATTTCTAGGTCAATTTCACTGTAAGCTTTTATCTCATTTTCGATATTTACACGGAGCGAGCATATTATTATACCATGTCTTGAAAAACTATTTTTGTTCTTGCTTGTAAAACAATATATTTTTTCAGTCTCAAGAATCTTATGTTAAATGTTTTTCTTTTGAGCGTGATGAATACGAACGCGGTTTTAGTCTTTTCATTTTTAAGGAATTTCTGGGCCGTCATCCTGTATTGTCATAAAATGTTGGTGCCCCTACTACAGACGGGCGTACAAGCTTTATTTATCAAGTCAAGACTCATGTTCAGCATCTCGCAATAGTTCGCCTTACTGACCCACTACCCACTGTACTTTTGCTACCATGCAAGCCAATTTCCAGCTAATACTCAATATCATACGACCTAATTTAGATTACATCACCTGTGTGCAGTCATGAACCTGTGGAATCTTTAATAAATACGAATTTAAACCCTATGTCATTTGAAATAGTCTTATTTGACGATGGCAATACAGTTCTCAATGGATTTAGTATTATAGTATTATTATATTTGGTGTTTTTAGGGTTTATTTTTGAGTATTTGTTTTTTTCACATTGTGAAGTTAATTCATCAATACACCTTATATAAATGATACACTTAAGTATCGATACTTCTACACCCAAATTTATAGATGTTCTATAACTGTATAAAATGTCATTTAGAGCTGCGCACAAGTTTTTGCTTTGCGCAGTACTATTTGACGTTTGATAATGTTATAGAACTACTATAAATTCGAAGGTCTATACTTTTTAATCTATATATATAAAACAAAGTCGTGTTAGTTTCACCATTTGTAACTCAAGAACGGATGGGCCGGTTTATGATCTATAACTTTTTAATCGTCATGTCATGTCAAAACATGGGAAAAAACACAAGAAAATTACGTGACCATGGTTGCTGTAAAGCAGCCGAAACGTCGCGAACGTAAAAAAGTATAATAAACGCGATAAAATCCGTAAGATTAGTTTTATTTCAATTATACTAAAGACAATTTATTTTGTCACACATTTTATTCTACGGCGATACGAAGTTCACCGGGACAGCTAGTATTATCTAAAAGTAGATAAGGGGGCTTATCTCCCACCACCCGCTACTAATCAGATTCAGATTATGTTTTCACTGATAGATAGCTAGAGCTGAGTGATATAGGCTATGTTTTGTCGGGTATCGCGTTCAGTCCCACGGGCAGAAGCTAGTCCTATAACATAAAGATTTATATCGATTAACATAACTGAATTGAGTAAAGGCGGACACTTAAAAGTATTTCCAAAAATGTGTGCACCACCCTATTAACATAATGATAGCCTCAGTTGGGTAACCTTGTTATTCCGTCTGTCCGAGCGTATCTAATGAACGGCCTACACTGTATTCAATAATGACATACATGTGCATACACCCTAATCATAATATCGTTAGAGAGAAAGTGAGTTATGTGAAGGACTTGGATCTTATATAAGGAGTTATGTTAGGAGCTTAGTCGCCTTTTAAGGCTAAGTCCTGACCGAAATCGGTTATAATCAAGGCCGTACGGCAGGGGGACTGGGGGTTCAATCCCCGCCCTTGACTTAATGCCTTAGCTGACGCACCGTTTCATACTCGTACATAGACAGATAGATAGGTACTTACTAAAACTATTTCGACTCCTTTTTGGATCGTTATAGTCTCTGGTTCATAGCTCAACCCCCGCCCTTCCCCCCCCCCCCGTATCTGAGAAATAATAATATCTTCAGAATCGCCTGATAACATTCAAATGTAACATTCAAATGTTAATAATTATATTAGTCCTCCTGGCCGAATTTTGGTCACGACTGCCAATCTCAACGGAGTATAGCCAAGTATACAGAAAATCTTATAATGCTCAAGTGTGTGCGCAAGCGCAGGTGCACTCCCGCTTCTCTTACTCTCACAGTCCGATGGGACAGCAATCCGACACGACCGGGGAGAGATCAGGGCCCCAAGTCTGCTAACACAATCTATTCATAATCGAACAGCAACCGCATGTAATATCTGTCGAAAGTGACAGTTACTATGCGGCTGCTGTTCGATTATGAATCGATTGTGTTAGCAGACTACAGATATCCCATACAATATCTGTCAAAAGTGACAGTTACTATGCGGTTGCTGTTCGATCATGAATCGATTGTGTTAGCAGACTTGGGGCCCAGGCGCAGGACCGACGGCTTTCGCATTCTTTAATATAAGTGCAAATAATTACAGGGAGGCGTGTTGGAACAGAAGCCGAATAATTTGATAGCTGAAGGCTAGATTTAAAAAAAAACTTGTTACGAACCGCAAATGTCGAATTTAATTGTTTGAATAACATATCTGGCTGCCTTCGCTGCAACCTTTAGTTGGACTATGCTTATTTATCTATATTTTATATACTGATCCTCAAATTTATAGAAAGTTATAATGGATTATAAAGCTATTATAACGCTCTTTTTCCTCTGAAAAGTTCGTTATAATGCCATTATAATCTATTATAACTGTCTATAAATTTGGGGGTTAGTATTTTTTTTTTTTTTTGGGACTAGGCCCGCCACACACTCCCACCACTGCTACTCCTCTAAGCCAGGATCTACAGTGGTGTCCAATGAAGACACCGAGGTTTGACCCTCGGCGAGTCCCGGGATAAAGTTAATTGTCTTGGAACCCGCACGAAATTAATCGGAAGATAAATAGGAGGAGTTGGAAGAAAATTATCCACTTCCCTCCATTGCAAAGCGGGAGACAAAAAGATCTGGTAGACAAATGTCCACAGAAGTAAGACTCTTACAGCTGGACTAACTCCAGGTGTAAGGCACCACGGAGAGTTTAAATACTAATTGGTCCTAAACTTGTGAGCTGATTAAACTTGATTCCAGTAGTAGGTATGGCAAAAACGCTTGAACGCACGGAAGTTATATTGGGGGTTAGTATATATATAAGTGAAATCCACTGACTAACTGACTCACTCATCGCGAAATCACCGAAACCATGAGACTTAGGGACTACATTTTGGCACACGGGTTCCTTTGGGCCCCTAGGTGCTTGTTAAGAAAGCATTTTTGGTAATTCGACACCTAAGGGGCTAAATGTTATGCTGTGGATAAATATACTTTTCTACTCTTCTATATGGACGAAGTCGCGGGTAATGGCTAGTACTTTATAATATTACTACCAGTCCCGGCGACCTTCGTACCGCCTCAGGATGAAATGTATGAGAAATTGAATTATCTTTATTATATTTTTTTTCTGAATTTCTTGCATGTTTAATAGTAACTCTGCTATTCGTAGCGTAGACAAATTCAAAAAATCTAAGATCATAAAAATCGGGCCACCCGTTCTTGAGATATATATATATGGTGTAACTAACACGATATTGTTTTATATATATAATACTAGATGCGCCCGGCGGTGTTACCCGCGATAAAAAGTATGAAAAATGAAAAACATCTATCCCACGGGAACCATACATTTTACCGGGATAAAAAGTAGCCTATGTGCTATTCCAGACTATAACCTATCTCTGTGCCAAATTTCATCCATATCCGTTCAGCCGTTCGGGCGTGAAAGAGTAACAAACATCCATCCATCCATCCATCCAAACTTTCACATTTATAATATTAGTATAGATAGTATAGATACATAGACAAAGAGGTAATGTTTGTTTGTTTGTGGATATGGGTGTATCTCCGGATCTAGTGATCCGATTATGAAAATTCTTTCTCTAATAGGAAATGACATTATTCCTTAGTGTTATAGGGTATGTTTCGTCGTGGTACCGCGGGTGGAGCCGAGGGTAGACGCTAGTAATTAATACTTATGCACCAACAACTTTCGCTGTGCGCGTGGATAGTCGGTAATGTAAGCGAACACGTAATTAGTATTGCAATATGCCATAGTAAACTAGAAATACGGGATATTTAAGCTAGTAGAGGGGACTTAGTACGTGTTTTTTATTAAAGACCTCAAGACACAGTGAGCTCTTTGTGCGTAGATCGGACCGCAAGTAACAACTAAATATGAGGGTACCCCCGTCAAACTATCACACCAGGACGTCAACCACCTCAGTCCTCCCGTGAACATGGTTGCTGTAAAGCAGCCGAAACGTCGGGAACGTAAAAACAAAAAATAAACGCGATGAAATCCTTAAAAATAGTTTTATTACAAAATGTAATATCTTCCTACCCAATGAATCTCAAAATTAAAAGTCGTGATTAGAACTAGTTTCATAAGCTAATTAACCGAACCAGTTCGCACGGCCAGTTTTAATTATCACATTGTATTGTCTAGCGACAGAACAAGATATGGAGGCGCTTGTGAAATTAGTGTCTGACACTCGTGTCACACATTGCTGACACCTTGATGTATTTCGACGACCTGATTAGCGCAGTTAGTACTGTTCCTGATTACTGTGCCGCGGGTCCCGGTTTCGAATCCTGGTAGGGACAATCTTTGTGTGATGAGCACGAATGTTTGTATCCGAGTCGTGGATGTTTAATATCTATATAAGTATTATATACTGAGTTCGCCCTCAGTCCATTGTACGGTACTCATAATGCAAGCGTTGCTTAGTGTGGAACGTATAGTTGGTGTGTTCGCCTGGCGATATTATTATTTGATATGATACAATATGACAACTATCGGATTAATAAAAACATCAACCCGCTGTATCTTTCCCAATGGGGTAGAGCAAGGTACAATGTAGAGCGCTCACATTTCGTCATAATGGACGAGATGTTTGCTCTCTATTACATTTAGATTTGTCGACAATTACGATGTCACTGTCATTCAATTATGATTCAATTGTATTGGGGTCCTGTTTGTCTGTCCATACACAGATTCGGTGTCGTCCAAATACCCTATAACACTAATTAGTGTTTTAAATATTCAATATACAGACAAAGCTCTTTTAAAGTTGTCTAATAGTGTACATAGCTATACAGCAACTCGTATTGTCTGTTCAAATTCTAGATATGTACGTCACGCCCCCACGACTGCCGTTCACTTGGCGTGGTGCTGGCCAGATAATATAGAGGGCTTAGTGTATGAGCGATAGCGATTTGTTATAACACCTTAAAATAGCCTTTCCCAAAGTGGGCGATGTAGGCCTAAAGGGGGGCGGTAAGAGACCCAGAAAAAAAATTGGGGCGTTGTGTGGAAGCTTACAATAAATAATTTAATTTGAAGTTATAGTGGTTTTTAAGTAGGTGAAAAAATGGGGGCGCTAAAAAATAATTCATTCTCAAAGTGGGCGTAGACAAAATAAGTTTGGGAACCCCTGCCTTAAAACAATATTGACTTTTTATTTTTACGCCAATACTACACATTAAAATAAAACTTATCTCACAGATTTTATCGCGTTTATTAAACGTTTTTACGTTCCCGACATTTCTCCTGCTTTACAGCAACCACGGTCACGGGAGAACTACTAACATATTAGTCATTCCTATAACATGTTGGTACACGTAACACAACTTATGCAGTATCTTGAAAGTTTCAAATAGGAACTTGTGTTAATTAATAGGGGACGATTTTTAGACCTTGTCGACCCCCAACATCAGTTTTCGTTTATGTCGACCCCTGGGAGACCCCTGGGAGATATCCACATTGAGAATCCCTGTTCTTATGTATAATAGTGTGTTCTTTATTACTTTTTTTATATTTTCCGCTCTCTCTCGTCACTAACGTACTCTTTCATCCTGCATTCCACACCACGGCCGATAGCCGGACCCAAGCACACCGACCTCGACAAGGGGTCTGACACCGAACCAACTATTTTACCATCTAACAACCCATGAAATATACATTTATTATCCTTACGACTCGCATAATAGAGTTCAATTACTTTTCACGGAAGTGTCAAGTTATATTTGTTAATGCAGAGTTCCGACATATCACCAATATCTTTTTCCTTTTGCTCTAACAGTAAATAGAGCATTTGTTATCTTATGCCTTTGAATATAGAGTGCAATAACTTTTTAAACGAGTTCAAAGTTATGTTTGCAAATGTTATTATCAATAAATAGAGCAATTATCACCTTTATTTCTTTTGCATAGAGTACAATTTATACGAACGAAAGTGTAAAAATATCTTTGTGTTCGCAACACTACAATTCTAGGAATACATTTATAATTATGGTTTGTACAATCAGTTATGACCTTTGACCACCAAGAAATAGAGTCTGTTGCCATTATTGTATCAGTGTAAATGTAAGTTGGTTATATGACGAAGCGTTTCTAAGTACACACGTAATGAATATATAGGAAGTTGTCTATATAGTCTATACTTGTAAGATCCGGAGTCGAGTTTTTGAACTATGCGGATAGGTATTTGTCATGGACACTCCGACCAATAAGAACAAGTTTCGACATGGCATAGAAAGGCGTAATATCACCAGACGAACACACCAACTATATGGTCCCACACTAAGCAACGCGTGTATTATAGGTACCGTACAAAGGACTCAGGGTGAACCCAATATATATTACTTATATTGATATTAAACATCCATGACTTGGTACAAACATTCGTGTTCATCACACAAAGATTGTCCCTATCAGGATTCGAAACCGGGACCCGCGGCACATCGCTGCCATTTTGAGTCGCTTTAAATGTCGAGCAGCCGTCCATCTTAGAGCAGTTCGGTGTTGCTGGCTTCATTAATTATCGATCAACTTGTTTGGTTTATAATGGGTAAAGTTGACAAGCCGAGGGTCAGTGGTGGGTTCCTCTGCCCCCATTTGTTTCGCGTATATACACAACACAAATCGAAATTCGCTTCGACATTTTCTTAACGACATTTGTTTTATTTATATTTTTCATAATCTGTGCTGAACTATTGTATCGTCCAATAAAAAAAAGATACTTAAATTCTTTATCACCATTTTAAATCTGTATAATGAAAAGATCAAGCGCGCCGTCTGTTCATGCAATATACAGTGAAGGTATATAGGGTGATCCAGAAAGGCTATACGATGCCTTTAACCTGCACTTCTGGAGCCCATTTGTAATCATTATGTGATGTCAAAATACCAATATTTCGATTTAAAAAAAAAATCCCTAAGAAATTTCAATTGTGATATTTAGTCGACCTGATTGGCTCAGTTGGTAGTGACCCTGCTTCCTGCGCCGAGGGTCCCGGGTTCGAATCCTGGTAGGCACAACTTTGTGCCCGAGTCATGGATGTTTAATATCTATATAAGTATTATATACTGGGTTCGCTCCCGGTCCATTGTACGGTACCCACAATACAAGCGTTGCTTAGTATGGGACCGGATAGTTGTTGTGTTCGTCTGGCGGTATTTATTTATAGTGAACAAATTAATTATCAAATCGACACATCGAAATTCTGACTTCACATACTCATCACAAATGCGCTAAATTAGCGCACATTCAATGCCTTGTATACGCTTACTGTATCACCCTGTATACGGTGTGCGCGTCAAAAGACAATGGTTTTATAAAAAGGCAATAAAGAATAAGTCGGCTATGTAATGGGCACCAGTTGCTATAAATGTTGAGGTAGTCTGCGAGGCATAGGGCTGTCTCTGCCGCGACAGAAGGAAATAAGTTTCATTGATCGATTACGTTGGGAACGGACTGCGTCTTCCTCAATATTTCGAAGCATACATTTATGGCGTTAATTTTATGTTTTTTTATGTTTATTTAGTTGTTGATTGTGGTCTGATCTATGCTCAGTACCCCAGGTCAAACTATGACACTAGGGCGTCTAACACCTCGGTCCATCCATGACTAGGGTTACTAATGTCCTACTGAGGAGGCTTTGGCTGAAAATCAGCGCTGGAGGAGAATCCGTTCCCCACCAGCTCATGCTGAGCCAAACGCCTTTCGGCACAGCTCACACTGAGATCCACAATACCTACTTTATGTTCCTCACTTTTTAATGTATGTGCCTATTTGTGTATCTTTGTGTGTTCTTTACTTCTACTTTTTCATGTAAATGTACCCATTTGTGTATCTTCGTGTCTGTGTCGAATAAACTTTTTTCATTTCATTTCATTTCATTTCATTTCATTTCATTTCATTTACTATAAAGCAGCCGAAAGGTCGGGAACGTAAAAAAAAAACAGAAAGAAAACGCAATAAAATCCGGTCAATTAGTTTTATTTCAACTTTAAGCTTTAATATTTACAGGCTTAAGTATTTTCCATCGCAGTGTCAACCCTACCGTCTCGCGATCTCAAGTGCAAGTTCGTATTACGCAACTGCGCTTGCGCTCTTTTTGCGTTCGACTCGCTCACCACCCGTGTCGGAATATTATACCAGTGCCGACTATGACGAAACTAGGCTTTACTTAACTATGTGTAATTATACTTATTAGACAAATGGGGGATCAGGAACCCACCACTGACCTTCGGCTAGACACCTTTTCCAATTACAAACCAAGCAAGTTGATCGATAATTAAAGAAGCCAACAACACCGAACTCCTCTAAGATCTGTCACGAGTGTCGGGACCCCAATTAATATGCAATACTCCGCGAAGCGATGAGAATCTAAACAATAATTTATATCAATTTAGTAGTAGTAGTTCAATCAATTATGTACTTATTAGGTTTTTGTGATATGTGCGAGGGAGCGAGAACATATTCAATCAATAGGATTAATTAATTTTCAAAGCCACCACGAACGGCACAACCAATCTGCAGGGCCGATTTGTAGGGAATTACCAATTGACGTGTCAATGACAAACCAACTTGCCCATTGATATACCAGTTGGTTTTTAGTCGATACTTTACTCGTGCTTGATGGGCTCGCTGGTTTGTTTGACCAAAATGTATGACCAACTATGAAGTTCGGTAATGTTACGATTTAGGTTAAAATTGTCCAAAATTACTCCTAAAATTGACTCAATTTGGTGACAAGAAACAAGCCCACCCATCACATTAATATTAAAAATATATTTAATTATTTTGGCACTGAATTTGTTACCTTTCATTGAAATAAAATCCTTATTTTCTTCAACAGTAAATTTTATTATTTTCTTTAGTGGGGGGGGGGGGGGGGGGTTAATTAGTTAGTTAAGGGGTTCGCTGTCTTATGGAAACTTTAAGGGGAAGCTCAGGGTCAGGGCGCGAAATTCAAAATGTCATTCAATGCAGAATGCTAATATCGCAAAACACAAAATTACATCGTAAAGATGTCCAAATTTTTCGTAAAAAAATAAAAACCATTGACATTTTGAATTTCGCGCCCTGACCCTGAGCTTCCACCTTAACAGGGGTTCGTGGAGCCAAAAGTTTGGGAAATCCTGGCCTATACAAATTAAGCCTAGGACGTTACTTCTGATCAGAAACTGGGTCATATCTGATTGAACCGATATCTTAATCATATTAATGTTTAATTTCTCCCATTGCGCTCACATCGCTCTCGATTCGCTACTATGGCGTAACCGCCATCGGACCAGTTATGCATTATCAACTATTACTTAGGTTTGGGAAACGATTGAGGCAATATTAAGCCCAGCTCGTGCATTGCTACCACTAGTCTGGGTCCTATGAATTTATATCTAATTTTAGATTCTGTGGCGTGGGCGTAACTCAGACCATTAAGTCTTGACGTGACGTCATAAAGCGTGCCTGGCCAAAACGTTGCCCATTTGCCTGTAAGCTGTATATAAAACTAGTTCACTCTGGATCGCTGCCATGCTGAATCGCTTTGAATATTTAATATGCGCGGTGCCTGTATAGCATATGCGCGGGGCCTGTATAACATATGCGCGGGGCCTGAATAGCATATTCGCGGGGTCTGTATAGCATATGCGCGGGGCCTATATAACATAAGCGCGGGACCTGTATACCGAATGCGCGGGGCCTGTATAGCAAATGCGCGGGGCCTGTATAGCAAATGCGCGGGGCCTGTATACCGAATGCGCGGGGCCTGTATAACATATGCGCGGGGCCTGTATAACATATGCGCGGGGCCTGTATACCGAAGACGCGGGGCCTGTATACCGAAGACGCGGGGCCTGTATACCGAAGTCGCGGGGCCTGTATAGCAAATGCGCGGGGCCTGTATAGCAAATGCGCAGGGCCTGTATACCAAATGCGCAGGGCCTGTACAACTACTACGGCTTTTCCTTGGACGGTTGGACATATCTTAGTTGATAGGTAGATGTTTTTGCGCACAGGCGCGAGGTCCCGCAAGGCGCGGAGCCCTTAGCATTTGCTTACGCTTGCCAAATGGCTAACACAGCTCTATGCCTTGGCTGATAAAGATGGAGGTAAGGGAATGTTTCCCCTCTTATTCTAGCATTGGGACTGACTGTTTGTAGCCGTGGTCAGACATCCGTCTCTAGCCAATCGTATTGCGATTAATACCTACAACACCCTGTACCCCGGCGGTCGGGACCGCAACGCGCTTGCAAAATATACAGTTACGTGATAAAAAGAGAAGCGCATAGTTACGTAATAACATTTTTTTAAGCGCATAAAATGCAGCGGTGTACTGCTGAAGTGCACTTTATTGCTATGTTGCAAGAGTCGCGTTTTATTTAAATGTCTTTGCGGAGTGAAATATCTAATCGTAAGAACTAAAAGATAATCTGTGTCGTATGTTAGTATAAATAGAATCCATAATTCACTGACAACTAGACCAAGCTGTCCTCAAACTCACACACCGATGGCGTAGGTAAATATTCGAAACCATTATATATGCGTGCAAAAGTATTCCCCCTCATACTAAATGGTCTAAAAAATATATTATTTTATTCTGCAGAAATCAACCAAGATTCTAGCCGATTTCTGCAAAATATTCAGAAAGTAGGTTTCAGGCAAGCAGGTACCCAAAACTTAATTTCGAAAGTGAAGCCAACAGGGCTCATGTGATATTGATCCTTCGCCACAGACACACACACACACACAGCCGCCTCTCTGCTCGGTACAGTTACTTAACTTTACCCCTATATAGTAGAGTTAAAGTACGTACTTAACTACATGCTTATTTCAAATGAGATGCTATCAGCAATGTCCCGAAAAGGTAAGAACACACCGCGCGTTTAAAATGTATGAACACTCTCGTACAGAAGTCTGTCTTCGAGACTTTTGTATTGCGAAAATCTTTGCTGTAATGCGACTAAGAAACTTGCGTGGCAACAAGCCTGGTGACCAGGACACCAAGTCTGCTAACACAATCGATTCATAATCGAACAGCAACCGCATAGTAACTGTCCCTTTTGACAGATATCCCATACAATATCTGTCAAAAGGGACAGTTACTATGCGGTTGCTGTTCGATTATGAATCGATTGTGTTAGCAGACTTGGGGCCCTGGAATACGTACCTACCTCAAATTCATACGTTATAACTCCAAATGCATTTCAAACCGATAATGATCTTAGAAGTAATGCTATAATAGCTATAGTTAGTGCTTAAAGTTCAGTTCCCACACCCTATTAAGATCGTGCGAGTTTATACCGTGAGAGGATCTTGTGTGTTCTAGTTCATATATCGTTATAAAAAAAATTGTTAAACACTGTTTTTACGTTCCCGACGTTTCGGCTGCTTAACAGCAACCATGGTCACGGGAGGACTGAGGGTGAAACTATAGCACAAATCGGCCCCCGAAATGAGAGGAGTGTGTTCGTGCCCCAAAAAAAATTGGGATCGATTACCATATTGAGATTGTGGCCCCACTACAGTGCACCTCTGCCTACTCCTTTAGAAAAAAGCAAGCGTTAAAATCGTGTATGTCTCGCAATGATTGTCCCCCAGAACTCTTACAGTAGGTAGAGTTTCCCTCTCTTTTTGTATCAGCTAATTAAGATTACCAAATGCATCGCCCAGATAATCAAATCGATTTCAAATCTCTCGATTGTTCGTTGTAAATCCACAATAGAATAACCATTTTATTTTCGCGAGCAATTCGTTGCGCCCCGAACAATGATGTAGCGATGTATCGATAAAGCAAAGGTTATCGGACCGTCTGGCGTAATCGATTTGAATCGAGATAATCGTATCGCGATAATTGGCTGGGAATCATGCAGCTGGACAAGGTGATGTACTTCTATTATATTTTGCAAGGCTTCTTCAAAGTTTCCAATCCTGTTGCAGTCTCCTTGCAGTCTACTCCGATTTTGTCTGATTACCGATATTCACACGGAGAAAGTTGTAATAGTTGTAGGGGTTTAAAACGGCTGATCAATTGGTGCGTGGCTAGGTTGGTACTTGAGATAGTACCTTCATATTTAGTTGTTGTTTGCGCTTCGATCTACGCAGAAAGTGCTCGCAGTGTCTTGAGATCTTGCAATGGTGCGCTTGGATTTTGATTTAATTATAGTAAAATTAGTTTTATTTCAATGTTTAGTATGAGTGGGACGAAAGGCACTTGTGCTATCTTAACGCTACGTCAAAAAAATGTCTGACTTATTAACTTTAAATAGTCTTGTTGACATTTCCTCCCATACATGGGAAGGGCCTTTTTAAGTTCAGACTGGTAATTTATTCAATGCCACTGCAGTGTACCGATTCTGATAATTGATCCGTCCAGCTGTGGGCGAGTTTACTTTCCTTAAGTGCAAGGTCCCGCTCTTGTTTGTAGGGATGGGATACATTTTTATCGATAGTTAAACACAAAAGTGTTTATCGATAGTTCTGAATCAGAATCAGAAACAGAATATTTTTTATTCACGTAGACCATTAAGTACAGACTTATAGCAAACTAAGCTAATGCAGAGTTGATCCCGCATCTTTGCTGAACTATCTCAATAAAGAAAAATCAGCCGCTAATATAGCTTTGTTTCTTTTAATTCATTACTGGTTTTCCAAAGTACCTACGGTTTATTATTGCTACGGAACCTTATTGTACGCGTGCCGGACTCTACACACACTTGGCCGGATGTTTTCAAGAAAAATAAAAGTCTTAAAACGGTTACCTATTAGACGTTATTAGTATCTTTCAATAAACTCCTATTCAACTTGTAAGAGTTGTATTTTTCAACTCCTTATTTTTATTTTTTTTATTTTTCACTCCTTTCCAATCATATCTTGTATTAAGTATCGCTTAAGTACTTGAAAGATCATTAGAAATTTCGCAACCACTAATTCGAAAGTGCAATTTCTATTCAACGTCCTCGATTAATTAATAAAAAAAATAGTTCGCCAACAATAATCTGATATTTTATCTCGACTCAGATCGGATTACGCTCAACACTAGACTAGTTATGTGTCACGCTCGGACGTGGGCCAATCGCTGCGCAGATCCGGTGACAACCTGTCATTTCGAACGAATTTAAATTTAGAACTCGCAGACCTCAACATGGCGGCGGTTCATTGTAATTATGTATCTAGCTCTAACTAAATCACACTAATATTATAAACTAGCTGCGCCCGGCGGTGTTACCCGCGATAAAAAGTATGAAAAATTAAAACATCTATCCCACGGGAACCATACATTTTACCGGGATAAAAAGTAGCCTATGTGCTATTCCAGACTATAATCTATCTCTGTGCCAAATTTCATCCACATCCGTTCAGCCGTTCGGGCGTGAAAGAGTAACAAACATCCATCCATCCGTAGTATATCCTTTTTATCCCGGTAAAAAGGATATACTTTTTAATCGCGGGTAACACCGCGGGGCGCAGCTAGTATTATATATATGTTTCTTTTATTTACGCGAATACTACACATTGAAATAAGACGAATTTCGAGGATTTCGGGAACGTAAAAAAAACATAAAATTAACGCGATAGAATACGCAAAGTTAGTTTTATTTCAATGAATGTTTCTTTGTTTGTACCGTATGCGTTCTTGTACCATTGATCTGATTGCGATGAAACTTTGGTGATTTGTTATGCGCATGCGCACGAAGGTTACTATGGCATTGCAACGCATGCTGGGTACTCGCTAGTTCGATATAAACAATCGTTGTCTGGTTTGCCCCGTTCAGTTTAGTTTGAGTCACATCTCCGGTGGTGAAGGCAGACAACGTTAGTAAACTTGCATGGCTGTTGAGATTCGTGTGAAGATGAAAATACCAAAAAAAAACAAAAGCGGGAATCGAACCAAACCACCCCTGGCACAGTCAGCCGAGTCGCCTACGCTCAATAAAATCAGACGGAGCTGTTATCAAACTAAATTGAAACGAGTTATCTAGATACGGCTCTAAAATATGATATTCCATTCACTTATGTCAGTTCACTTGCCAGGGGCTCAATTCTACTAATTTACAAACGCTTCAGTGGACTGCCGATGTCGTATCGATTAGATGATTTTAGATATTTGGTAGTCTGCAAGTTTTTGAAACCAAAGTCTGCTAACACAATCGATTCATAATCGAACAGCAACCGCATAGTAGCTATCACTTTTGACAGATATTGTATGGGATATCTGTCAAAAGTGACAGTTACTATGCGGTTGCTGTTCGATTATGAATCGATTGTGTTAGCAGACTTGGGGCCCAGTAGCTTTCCACTCAACTGCCATTGAACTATTTCGTATTCTGTACTTCAGCCGCATATCAATATAATGTAGCTAAGTAATGATATTCTACTCGTTATCTGACGTTTCTAGCAGACGACACACAACCAATGACACTGAAGAGAGACTCCATCGAGACGACATTAAAGTTTTACCAGAATAGCCAATCACAGTCGTAATGAAACTTTAATAGTGTGTCGCTCGAATGGCAATTGTATGAATTAGCAGAATTGGGCCCCAGGGAGGTTGACAACTCGGCTTTGGGCTGCGTAGGCCGACTTTTACGACAAACCATATCTACCTAGATCACGGCAAAACCAGTCTAATACCAAGTTTATTTATTTGTAAGGTAACTTACACACGACTAGTGTTTGCTTAAAACCTGTTACAAAAAGAAGGGTGTTATTAGTTTGAGCCGTTTCTTTGTCTATGTGTCGGTCTGTGGCATTGTAGCTCGCGAACGGATAGACCTATTTTAATTCAATATTTTTTTTGTCTTGAGATGATTGGTGGTGGTCAGTTATGTGAAAGATGTGTTGCACGTATCATAACCATGTCGGTGTAGGAATCCGAACAAAATTATCGTCCATAACTAGACGTGCGTTTGACCATAAATATCATTCATACATATAAAATCCCATTCGATAAATATTAAACAACTAGCTGTCCCGGCGAACTTCGTACCGCCTCAGAATCAAATGTATGAGAAAATGAATTTATTGGCATTCTATGAAAAATTTAAACAAATCTATCCCACGGGAACCATACATTTTACCGAGATAAAAAGTAGCCTATGTGCTATTCCAGACTATAATCTATCTCTGTGCCAAATTTCATCCAGATCCGTTCAGCCGTTCTGGCGTGAAAGAGTAACAAACATCCATCCATCCATCCATCCATCCATACAAACTTTCACATTGTATAGATAACATTAAATAAAATATTTTAAAGAAATCACTGACCCACATTCAATAATATTAGCCCTTTTAATGTCCTACTGTGGGGCACGGGCCTCCCCTGAATGCAAGGGGGATTTGACCATAATCCACCTCGCTGGCCCACTGCGGGTTTGTGGCCTTCACGCGTCTTTTCAGGTATTCTTTTAGACATGCCGGTTTCTTTACGATGATTTCCTTCACCGTTTAGCAAGTGATAATCGTGGTTGATAATGAGATTCGCACATGAAATCTAGAGATCCCAGTGGTGGGAGTTGGGGTTTGGACTTGCGAGCCTCGTTTCCAAGGCGACCGTTGTATCAACTTAGGTATAACTGCTTTTTTTAAATAAAAATTACTTTAAAAAAAATGAGTTGGGACCACTGAATTAATTGTATATATTTAGACAGATTTAAACAGCGCTCAAAGTTGAGTTCTGTAAAAGAGTATGAATAGCGTTAAGTCTCATTATCAAATCCAATGAAGGTTACGTACAAAACAGTACCAGTACCAGTGCGAATAATGCCACCTTGACATTACCTCGCAACAGGTTCGATTCCGAGCAGCTGTTGCGTGCGTGCACGCACGGCGCCGCGTCACCACGTGTAGCATGCGCGCGCGCATACGGCGTTTGTATTGCGGTATGTTTGATTTGAAACCCGGTGGTTACATGGTCGGTGACTAAGACCGACCCTTTCATAAAGCATTCTCGTATGACAAGACACGACGATCTATTACATTTATTGAATACATAGGAGTGCGGAAGGGGGGGGTGTACTGTGTGACCCTTAGATCGCACTAGGTGTGTCTCGAAAAGTAAACGGAACTCCCTTTGTCTCATTAGATTAAGAACCACGCCTCTAGTTGTGTTATATCTCGCGCCGAGGTTCGCGGAAGTATGCGTAATCGCGTTCCCGCGTCCTCGGCACAGCGACCGTGCGACACACCATGGGGTGTGGGTATACTGGCTGGCCGGGGATTTCCACATACCCCTCTCGTCCGCCCAGGGGTGCGAGAGGGGACGCGTAACGCATTTCCCCATGTAAAAAAAGGTGTGTTTATGTTTACTATAAAATATAATATTCGGTCACGGCTGCCAATCTCTACGGCGATTAGCCAACTGCGCAGGAGATCATATTATGCACAAAAAAGTTTTAAAGCCATGATTATTGCTTACTAAACGGTGAAGGAAAATATTGTGAGGAAACCTGCATTTCTGAAAGAACTTGACTGATTCTCGAAAGACGTGCGAACTCCGCCAACCTGCACTAGTCCAGCGCGGCGGACTATGCCTCGAATCTCCCTTGCATTGACGAGAGGCTGAGCCCAGCAGTGGAGAATAAAATGGCTAATTACTATTATTAATAACTAGCTTGCGCCCTCGGCTCCGCCTGTTAAAACATAGCCTATATAGCACTCAGCGCTAATGTAGCTTTCTGTTAGTGGAAGATTTTTAGAATCAGATTAGTAATTTACTCACAAACTAACAAAGTTTACTTCTTGCTCCTTGGCTTTAATTGTGCCAATCCTCGTTGCAATACTATATCAATCGCATCCTCACGTAATGTGATGTAAGTCCATATATTTTTGTGTGCTGTATTCGTGTTCAGACGGCGATCGTAGACATATCTAGTGTTACAATTACGCGGTCGGGGAGTGGTCCGCCAGCCTAGATTTCGACACCGCAGGGCGGCGAAGCTGGGCCACGCATTCATTTAAATTTTCACAATAGATATGCTTTTACAGAGTAGAAATATGCTGAGGCATAGCTTAATGCCTCAGCATATTTCTGCTCTGTAAAAGCATAGTTCCCCCGACAGATTTTGTTCCGTCCAAATCCAATTGAAAAAGGCAATTTCTGTTTCCCGAATTTAAATTTTTTTGCGGACTCTTAGTTCAATGTTTTCTTTTCCTACATTATTGGCCCTTTAATATCCCACTGTTAGGCATGGGCCTCCCCTCTATGTGAATAGTAGTAGTAGTAGTAGAATAGTAATAACTTATACTGAACAGTAAACAAAGGAATACATTTAAACTAAGTTAGCAGTTGAACCGCCGTCGTCAGTGAGTTAGCTACTAGGTCAAGGTGACTAGCCGACAATCTATTAACATACATATAACTACGCAACAGGGAATATGTGTATTTAGTTTATTGCATAATTATGTATACAAGGTGCAACAAAAATTGTGTAAAATAATATTAACATGGCCAATCAGTATCCCATCCCACTAATATTATAAATGTGAAAGTTTGGATGGATGGATGTTTGTTACTCAATCACGCCAGAACGGCTGAACAGATCTGGATGAAATTTGGCACAGAGATAGATTATAGTCTGGAATAGCTCATAGGCTACTTTTGATCCCTGTAAAATGAATGGTTCCCGTGGGATAGATTTGTTTTTGTTTTTCATAGAGCAAAGGATCGACATGATTGTTTGCACACACACAGGTAGTGGTGGTTTAGGGGCAGTGTTGCCAGATTGGGTATTTTTTTTCGCAATTCTGGGTAAAAAATTTGGCTCTGGAGAAATTTTGGAGAAATTAAATTCTTGGAGAAAAATTTGGAGGATTTTGGGTACTTTTTAGTTTTCATTCTTTTCACTATGCTATAGCTAGCTAGCTATGTCATACCCATACAGTGGGGATGCGTAAAGTAAAAAAAAGGTCATTCAGCTGTTTCAGTTTGGAACTTAGAACAGTATTTCAAGGAAAAAATAAGAAAAATTAACTGATATTATCAACTTTTTGCCTTTGGGTAAAACTCGAGCAAATTGTATCATTTTGGAGAAAAATAATTTCAAATTAGGGTAGAAATAGAAAATCACATCTGGCAACACTGTTTAGGGGTCAGAAAATGACATAGGGGCATACTTTTTAATCGCGGGTAACACCGCCGGGCGCAGCTAGTAGGTTGTAAAGATGACATTTCCGAAGGTAGGGAATAAAATTCTTCGAAATTTAAATAAAACACGACAAAACGCTCCTGATTCGCTGTTTAAAAAAATGAAACACAATTTAGCTATTCAATTGTTTTATACATCAACGTGATCTGTATGTCTTACTGATTAACCTGTTAAATATTTTACACCATTTTTGTTACACCTTGTTGTATTATGTGTATATTATGTACTACTAGTATATCGGATCGATTTGGAATGAAAAACTTGTGTTGTTATTTGCAAGATCGGTGTAAAGAGACTAAGATAAAAAAAACATAGTTTTGGTTATAGATTAAACTACCATACCATACGGTCCCACACTATAAGCAACGCTTGTATTACGGGTACCGTACAACGGGCTGACTGTGAGCTCAGTATATAATACTTATATACATATTAAACATCCATGACTCGGGTACAAACATTCATGCACATCACGCAATGATTGTCCCTACCAGGAATCGAACCCGGAACCCTTTGCGCAGAAAGCAGGGTCACTACCAACTAATATAGATAGACAAATTCCATTGAACGCTATAGCTTACGTAAGTATGATTGTGTTAAATCGCCATACCGACGCGGTGTGTCACAACTCCTCACGGACAGTGGGTTCGAAGCTGCGCCGCGTGGTTCCTATGTTCCGCAACGACGTGATAGATACATAATGTGTAGGTACTCAGTTGTAATGCGCTCGTGAACCAATGCCAGTTTTGTGGCAATTTCTAGCTGCAACAAACGAGGGTGCAGGTTCAATCCAGAGAGTGCACCTGCGCCTGCGCACACACTTGAACACTATAATGTTTGCTGCATAGCGTGAGCGAAATTAGGTCAGCAAAACTATTATCCTATCTAATGTTGGCAGAATGTTACGCCTAATATATTGATCAGTTTGAATGCATCTGACCAACCCTTGGTGGATAGTCGTCGTGATGTTGTGTGTGTGTGTGTGTGTGTGTGTGAGTGAGAGAGTAACATTTTCCTCATTTCTCGGTAGCGTTGGAATGTGAGCAAGGTCAGTGACAGACGGACGGATACGTACGCAACGCATTCATTAGGTATACCTGACAAGAAACATTAATCTATACTAATATTATAAATGTGAAAGTTTGGATGGATGGATGGATGGATGTTTGTTACTCTTTCACGCCCGAACGGCAGAACGGATCTGGATGAAATTTGGCACAGAGATAGATTATAGTCTGGAATAGCACATAGGCAACTTTTTATCCCGGTAAAATGTATGGTTCCCGTGGGATAGATGTTTTAATTTTTCATACTTTTTATCGCGGGTAACACCGCCGGGCGCAGCTAGTATGAAAATAATGTAGACGAGCTGACGTAATTATATATTTTTTTTTACTTTTGACGTTGAAATAAAACTAATTTTACGGATTTTATCACGTGTATATTACGTTTTTTACGTGCCCAACTTTTCGGCTGCTGTACAGCAACCATGGTCACGGGAGGACTGGGGTGGTTGACGTCCTAATTCATCTCGTCTTTCAATTTGTTCCAGATGAAAGTAGCCAGACCAAACGCCAGAGGCCCAGGGACATGTCGCTGGCGGAGCCCCCGCACACAATGGAGATCGCACAGATCCTCATCTCGCTGCTCCACGCGTGGGGTCTGGACCCAGACCTGGATAGGGTCTGCGAGTCTAAGCTCGGACTGCTGAGACCTATGGTGAGTTTTTATGTACATCTATATGTGGGTGCTACGTCGTGTACCTCTTTGGCGGAAATGGGAAGATCTTCCAGTCAGGCGGGTGGTATTGCTGGTGGGGCGGCCGCTATGCCCCGACAGTTACGAGTATTGTCGGGATCTTGTATATATGTTGCGTGCTCCTAAAACTCTCATAGCGCGTTTCAGGATTGTATGGTGAATTGTCAATTGTTCTGAATGTCGTCTACAGCGCCATCTGTGTAGCTTGTGGCGAGGTTGAAGGGGTCGCTACACCTCTGTCCACCCCTTCACGGATTACAGGCGAGATGGAATTTAATCCAACTTTGATTACATCTAATATTTCAATAATGGACCGTTTCCTCTGTACCTCTTATACTCGTTAGAGTCGAGTCTATGTTTGTACCTTTGTTTTGTCGTGTCTGTGTCGATTAAATATTTCATTTAATTTAATGTCTCAGTTCTTTTTTAATTGAACAAGCTCGCATAACTCGCAACCATAACGATACCTAGTTCAAAAACATGCCAGCGACATCTATCGCTGACTTACAAACTGAACATAAATAATAATTTTGACGTCTTAACATTAATCATCCTATATACTTGGGGTTACTATGTCTATCTGTATGTTCCCTTATTATGTTCCCACATTTACAGATTATTCTTTACCTGTGGTGGTCTGTTCGTTCCCAGGTGCCGGTCTGCTTCGGCGTGGTCTCCCGGCACGGGCACATGGCGGTGCAGCTGCCCACGCGGCTGGGCAGCTGGGCGGACGCGTGCGCCGCCGCCCCCGACGACCCGCTGCTCGCCACCACGGACCTGCCGCCCGAGCTGCTCAGCCAGGAGAAGCTCACCAGGTCAGCAACACACGTCCGTCGACACTAATCTATACATACAAATAAATAAAATTGGAGTGTCTGTTTGTAATATTAAAATAACCGCTTTTTACTAAGTGCATTTAGATGTATACACGGTACCTATAACAACATTTTTTTCAATTTTTGTCTGTCTGTCTGTTTGTTCCGGCTAATCTCTGAAATGGCTGGACCGATTTTGACGGGACTTTCACTGGCAGATAGCTGATGTAACAAGGAGTAACTTAGGCTACTTTTATTTTAGAAATAAAAATAGGATCTCACGAAAAGAAATTAAAACCAATGTTGCAGCGCTGCGCACAGAACGCGCGAGCAGGCTGTTGCCAACGGTTGTGTCTTTGCTAAATACCACGCGGACGAAGTCGCGGGTAACAGCTAGTAACATAATAATAATACCAGCCCTTTTAATTATAAACCCGCCCTTATAAACCCGAACGAGGTTGACAGGTAGAAATGTTGAAGCTGTTGATCTCGAAATCTGCTTTGCTGGCCACTTCACTAAAACATATCCAAGTTTAAGCTAATCTTCAAAAAACTAAGTGGACTTTCATTTTTTTATCTCTTCTGCTTCCATGCAGGCTTTGCACAGATATAGTCCGTCACACTTTTTGTAAGCCGTGCGGCGTGCGCATGTTTCTCTGTCTGTCTCTCTCTCTCTCTTATAGAAAGCAAGCCAGATGTTTTCGTTTCGTCTTTCTTTTTCGCATTGAACAGTGTGGTGTCGCGACGATTATTTTTGTTGAGTGTATACAGGTTTTTTGTACATAATAAATAATAAAGGAACTTCGTTCCATCCGGGTGTCCCTTGACACCTCTCAAGTTTTTTTTATTACATTATAGGCAATATTTGTATTTGATCTCGATCTCACCTAATGGTAAGTGACGATGAGATCTACGATGGAGCATACTTGCCTAGAAGGTACCTGTTCACTATCGACTTTAAAACTTACGGGTGGAAAGAATATACCTATGACACCGGATTCTGCTATCTGTATATCACTGTTCATTCCAGACTCTTCACATCCAAGCTCCATTGGGAGCTGAGCACCACCCTGACGACCAACCACCTGCTGTCCATCGTGGCCCTCGCCAACACGCTCATGTCCATGAGCAACGCCAGCTTCGTGCCGGAGCAGGAGGTCATCAGACGATTGCACAGGCGAGACTCCCTCTCTATCTTCCTTAATCTTATTCTTCTTGAAATTAATCAAATTTTAAGGATTTTATCGTGTTTATTTTATGTTTTTACGTTCCCGACGTGTCCGCTGCTTTGCAGCAACCATGGTCACGGGAGGACTGAGGTGTTAGATGTCCTAGTGTCATAGTTTGAACTGGAGTTTATTCTTCTTGTGTCTTTTATTATTCATATTTGGGAAAATAAGAGATGAAAGAGGGATCTATTTCGTCCCTTTTTTCCGTGACCCTTCTATTCTATTAGATACAGCTTTAACTGATATATTATTAAATTAAATGTTGTGTCCCTGGTGCATGTGTGTAAACAATAGAAATACTACAATACTCGTATCGTGATCGTACGAAAGAAATACGATAAAACACGACCTGCCACGAACGCATTCTCTCGGCGGCCGAACGGTAGTTTTATAATCAGCAAACGGGCAACGCATTTAGCTGAATTTGCCCACTACTAGAATTCGAATTCCTCGGCCTATAGAAAGCCAGGGTCACTACCGACTGTGCCATTGGGGTTGTCAGTGGTATTTTTATGGAAGTGGTATCTGTAAATGAAATGGGCGCTATTGTTTCGTGTGTACCGTGGCATCTCGTGGTGCAAGTGATGGTATCGATACGGCAGATCGTCCACCAGGAGCTCGTCGTCCTGGGCGGCGGACGAGGAGCGCGAGGAGCAGCTGGCCGCCCAGCAGGCGCACATCAAGCAGGGCTGGTCTCTGCTCGCCACCCTGCACTGCGTACTCCTGCCGGACAAGGTGGTCGCCGCAGGTAATTTCTATAGCAGCCTTTCCCAAAGTGGGCGATAACGCCCCCTTGTGGGCGCTGCAGGCTTAAAAGGGGGCGGTAAGAGACCCACCAAAAAAATGGGGGCGTTGTGTAGAGGCTTACAATAATTAATTTAATTTGAAGTTAGAGTGGTTTTTAAGTAGGTGAAAAAAATGGGGGCGCTAAAAATTATTCATTCTCAAAGGGGGCAGTAGATAAAATAAGTTTGGGAACCCCTGTTCTATAGGTACATAGAGGGTGTAAGTGTGTCACTTTTGACTTTTGACTGTCACTTTTGACAGATATTGTATGGGATATCTGTCAAAAGCGACAGTTACTATGCGGTTGCTGTTCGATCTTGAATCGATTGTGTTAGCAGACTTGGGGCCCAGTTGGTATTTTCGTCTGTCGATATTATTATTATTATTTCAACTCCATCCTGCAGGTGCGAAAAGCTTCAAGCGGCCGCAAGTGGAGATGTTGGCTCGCAGATGGCAGCACCACTGCCTCGAGGTGCGCGAGGCGTCGCAGGCGCTGCTGCTTGCAGAGTTAGGCAGGTCAGTGGAATCTCGATGTCTTCCCTAACATAGGTTGAAATATTAAAAATATGGCGTTTGAAACTTTAAAAAACTTATTTTAATTTTGACACGGTGTAAATAATGCGTATATAGAACCCAGACGCACAGCACCGCTCCGCAAAAATCCCCTTGCCTTCATTATTTCATCATTTTGCACGAAGGATTATTATTCACACAAGAAAATCCGAAAACAACACCTTACCTGAGAGTGAACAAAAAACATTAAAAATCCCTCATACCCAATGTGGTCTAGATCTCCTCCAAAAAAAAAATCGCAAGAATATTTTATACGGAGCCACTGTCTATTACACACTGTATAATAATTATTTCGTCTCCACAGGCTAGGACCGAAGGGTCGTAAGACCTTAGTCGACAACTGGGCCCAGTATCTACCCCTGTACACCCACACCGAGAGCATCAACCCTCAAGCCACGCAGAAGGAGCCGGCCGAGAAGCTGCGGCAAGAGGAGGTAGCTGGGTTATTCCTTATTTAGTTACAACCTTTTTGGCATTAGCGACACGACAATCTACAGAATAAGATTCTTGCGCACAGTTAACACAAAGCCTGACGCAAGATCAGCGCCCCAAGTCTGCTAACACAATCCATTCATAATCGAACAGCAACCGCATAGTAACTGTCATTTTTGACAGATATTGTATGGGATATCTGTCAAATACTTGGGGCCCTGGAGATTTGAAATTTGTAGGATATATTCTTAGAGGTGCTCCAGGGAGGGATTTGTGGAAACTCGATCCTGAAGGATATCAAATGAGGGGGGGGAGGATCAAAGTTCATATGAAGAAACGTTTTTGTTAAAAAGATCGTTCGGGCACATAGCCAGTGTATATAATACCAGCCCTTTTAATGTCCCACTTTTGGGCACGGGCCTCCCCTCATTGTGAGGGGGATTAGGCCATAGTCCACCACGCCGGCCGAGTGCGGGTTGGCGGACTTCACACATCTTTCGAGGGGTTCTCTCAGACAAGCAGGTTTCCTCGCGATGTTTTCCTTCACCGTCAAGCATTGAATCATGGTTCAAAATGAGATTCATATATGAAATCCAGAAATCCCAGAGGTACGAGCCGGGGTTTGAACCTGCGATCGTGGTTACCGAGGCGAGCGTTCTACCAACTTGGCTATCACTGCTTATAGCTAGTAGAACGATAAATAATTTGTTGAAAAGATACGCTTATCAGTAGATAAATGTAGCAACCACAAACAAGTGTCATCTCCGACGTCTCTCATCTCTCCCTGACAGCAAGAAGAAGAGTTCGAAGAGGAAGAGGAGGAGATAGTCCGAAAACCTTCATCTCTCGCCGAGTTGAAACGCAAGCAGACTACGGCGGTAGTGCTGTTGGGAGTCATCGGAGCGGAGTTCGGTCAGGACATTACCAGTGAAGGTACGGATCTTGATCCATCGGACTTGTATCATTGTATTTGTATTGTATATTTACCAGTAACGGTATAGATGCTGATCCATTGGATTTGTATACGGATATATATATTTTTTTTACCAGTGAAACTACAGATAGGGATCCATCGGACTTGTATCTTTGTATTTGTATTGTATTTTTTATCAGTAAAGGTAAGCACGTTGATCCATTGGACTTTAAGTCCGTTTCCACTCATGGCATAATGTTTTTGGACTTGCTTTGAATTTTTTTTTTGAAAGACAACTAATAATGTGTGATAAACACATTACTAGCATTTCTGTTAGCCCCAACTTAGCCAAAGCGTGGAAGGAGTACGCTTACTATGTAGATTTAAACTATGGGTTACCTAGGAAGTAAGAATGCCGGTAACATAGGGATTGAGACTTCCAGTAAAGTCGAGAGTTAGACCACTAGTAACCTTTGGAGTGGGACCACTAGTAACCTAGAAAGTGGGATCAATAGTAACCTAGGGAGTGAGACTACTGGTAACGTAGGTATTGAGACTTCCAGTAAAGTCGAGAGTGCGACCACTAGTAACCTAGGGAGTGAGACTACCGGTAACATAGGGTTTGAGACTTCCAGTAAAGTAAGGAGTGGGACCACTAGTTACCTAGGGAGTGGGACTACCGGTAACATAGGGTTTGAGACTTCCAGTAAAGTCGAGAGTGGGACTGCTAGTAAACCAATGAGTTGAAATACTAGTAACCCAGGAAGTGGGGCCTTTTGTTCGGTAGCCAAGGAAGTGGGGCATTTTGTTCGGTAGCCAAGGAAGTGGGACTATCTGTAATTTAGACAGTTTGACTACCGGTAACAAAAGGAGTTTGATTACCGGTAACCTAGGGAGTTTTACTATCGGTAAACTAGTTTTACTACCGGTAAACTAGTTTTACTACCGGTAACCCTGGAAAACCGACTACCAGTAACCTAGCGACAATTGACCACACGGATCCTTCTCCACCTGCTCTTAGCTTGCCCCGCCGAACAGCTTGTAAATAGAAGCTAAACTAAGCCGCTTGGTTTTATTGTTTCGATGTGTTGCGTTGTACCGTTGTGTTGTAGGTGCCGCCGGCAACAAGCGCCGCAAGGACGGCGACAGCAGAAAGAGCTCCGTGGTGGAAGGTGATTATAATTATAAGCTGCTAGTTCACGATAAGCTATTTGACTGTGTTTCAGCGGGAGGGGGGGGGGGGGGGTTGGAGTACGCGTTACGCGAACGGTCGCGTAGAGACTTTACGTTTTACTAGTGGGGGAGGCGGGGGGGGGGGGGGGGGGGTAAAGAAAATCGTTACGGCGCGTTACATGGAGGGGAGGGGGGGTCAAAAATTCCGTTACGTAATACTTGAACGCTCCTTATATATAATACAGTTGTTTCCTTGTAAATTCCAGTATTTTCTATAAAATTCGATGATAAAGTACCGATGGGATGGGAGATCTTCCCTTTTCCGCTAAAAAATACTGAACACTATTATAGTTACACCTTATATAAATAAAAAATGGAGCCGGACCAGCATCTAACCAAGCATTTCTAATCCTTTAGCTAAGCATCGATTGCCGGGCATCCACTGCTAGATGGTCCAGCAGTGGATGCCCAGCAATCGATGCCGATATGCCCAGCAGAGGACGTCTATCAGCTGATGGAAGCATCGATCGTATAGCATGGCATGTTTTAAAAGCGTTATTTATTTCTCAGGGTTCACGCTAAGTTCGTCCAACAACCTGGCCCGCTTGACGGCGCTGGCGCTCACCCATCTGCTTCTGTCCCCGCCGTGCGTGCGCTTGCCCGCGCACACGCCGCTGCGCCGCGCCGCCGTCGACCTGCTGGGGCGCGGGTTCACTGTCTGGGAACCTTATTTGGATGTCAGCCATGTGCTGTTAGGTAAGGCTGTTTTTATAAATCACCAGCTGACTCGGCAAACGTTGTTTTGCCATATAAAATAAATTGCGATATAAACTATCCTATCTTTCAAGTTGGATAAAACTGCACACAGTGTGCAAAATTGTATTGAAATCGGTTTAGTAGTTTAGGTGTCCATAGCGGACAAACACCGTGACACGTAATTTATATATATAGGTCTGCTGGAGATGTGTTCGGACGCGGACAAGCTGGTGCCGTCCATGAGCTACGGGCTCCCGCTCACCCCGCAGGCCGACTCCTGCCGCACCGCGCGCCACGCCCTCACCCTCATCGCCACCGCCAGGTACCGCCAGGTACCGCCAGGTACCGCCGGCTGCCAGTGGCCGGGCCCCGGGGCCCCTCGCCCTCCATGAACGACGTCCGAATACTTATATTATATCCTAGTTGAATAAAGATTTTTAAACTTTATTAGCCCCTGCCCAAACAATCTTCGATCAATGGCAAAAACTATTAGGAAAAAAAACCTAACGTAACCTAAGTATTTTTATCGATAAAAACAATTGTAAATGTGGCCCAATGACAAGTTGGTAGACGGCTTGCCTCGGTAACGAGGATCGCAGGTTCAAACCTCGACTAGCACCTCCGGGATTTCTGGATTTCATGTTCGAATCTCGTTTTAAACCGCGATTATCACTTGCTAAACGGTGGAGGAAAACATCGTGAGGAAACCTGCATGTCTGAGAGAAGCCCTCGAAAGATGTGTGAAGGCCGCAAACCCGCACTAAGCCAGCGTGGTCGACTATGGCCTAATCCCCCTCGCATTGACGGGAGGCCCATGCCCAGCAGTGGGACATAAAAATGTATAATATTATTATTCCTATAGGGCAAAGATCTCCTATTTCCTTCAGAATCAGAATATTTTTTATTCATGTAAACCATTAAGTACAGTACTTATGAATCGTCAAAATAGTTACAAAATGCTAAGCTACAACTTCACCACCCGTTCGGAATAGTGTTCCTATGGAGAAGAACGGGCTTCTCCACATAACCTTGTCTCGGTCTTGTTGTGGCCACGTTCTACCCGCAATGGTGTCTTAATCTAGAAGACCACTGATTACGACGGCCTGATTAGCGCAGTGGTAGTGACTCTGCTTTCTGCGCCGAGGGTCCCGGGTTCGAATCCCGGTAGGGACAAGCTTTGTGTGATGAGCACGAATGTTTGTGCCCGAGTCATGGATGTTTAATATGTATATAAGTATTATATACTGAGTTCGCCCCCAGTTCATTATACGGTACCCATAACACAAGCGTTGCTTAATGTGGGACCGTATAGTTGGTGTGTTCGTATGGCGATATTTATTTATTTACTAGCTGTTGCCCGCGACTTCGTCCGCGTGGTATTTAACAAAGACAACCGTTGACAACAGCCTGCTCGGCCATTCTGAGCCCGCGGGACGCATTGCAGGTTGTTGCTATCAAACTTAATCAGGCGCTGCGCTGCAACATTGGTTTTAATTTTTTTTCGTGAGATCCTATTTTTTTTCTAAAATAAAAGTAGCCTAAGTTACTCCTTGTTACATCAGCTATCTGCCAGTGAAAGTCCCGTCAAAATCGGTCCAGCCATTTCAGAGATTAGCCGGAACAAACAGACAGACAGACAAAAATTGTAAAAAATGTTGTTTCGGTATAGGTAACGTGTATACATCCAAATGCACTTAGTAAAAAGCGGTTATTTTAATATTACAAACAGACACTCCAATTTTATTTATATGTATAGATGTATAGATTAATAATTGTTGGGTAGGCCGGCGGCGTTCATAACGACGATGGCGCGCGAGGTGGCGCGCTGCGCGGCGGCGCAGCAGGCGGGGCAGCCCGCCGCCGCCGCGCAGCACGCGCTGCAGCGCGGCCGCGCCGAGGTGCTGCGCGGCATCGAGCTGCTCATCGACCGCATGAACCACGAGGTCGCCGAGCTGCTGGTCGAGGTCCGTACCGCACCACCCGCCAGGGTGCCACTCTCACAAACACACCAGCCTCTCCCAAAGTGTCCGATAACGCCCCCTTGAAGCCGCTGCAGCCCTAAAAGTGAACTGGAATTCGAACGTGCGAACTGCCAAGGAATGGAACACGCTACCGGCGTCTTTGTTCCCCGTTGACTTCAATCTGGGTGTTTTCAAGTCGAGAGTGAACAGGTACCTTCTATGCAAGTATGCTCCATCGTAGATCTCATCGTCACTTACCGTCAGGTGAGATCGAGATCAAAAACTTGCCTATAATGTGATAAAAAAAAATAAAAAAAAGCGAGCGGTACGAGACCCAGAAAAAAATGGGGTTGTTGTGTAGAGGCTCACAATAATTAATTTAATTTGAAGTTTTAGCTTTTAAGTAGGTGAAAAAATGGGGGCGCTAAAAAATATTCATTCTCAAAGTTGACAAAAAAGGTTTGGGAGCCCCTGAACTATACGGTCTCACACTAAGCATCGCTCATATTATGGGTACCGTACAATTGACTGAGGGTGAGGGTGAGGGTGAACCTAGTATGATGATGACCATATATAGATACTAAACATCCATAACTCGGGTACGAACATTCGTGCTCATCACACAAAGTTTGTTCCTACCAGGATTCGAGCCCGGGACCTAGAGCGTAGAAGACAGGGTCACTACGAACTAAGCTAATCAGGTCGTCAAATAAATCCATACTACATCATAAAGTTTGGATATATATTCTTCGGAACTAATGATCTGATCTTGCAAAATTATTTCACTGATAGAAAGCTATTTTATCTCTGAGGGCTATAGGTTGTGTTTCATCGAGATACCGCGGGCGGAGCCGTGAACCAAAAGCTTGTTAATCTATCTGATTGTATATTGATTTCTTATATTTACGCGAATACTACACATTGAAATAAAACTATGGCTGCTGTAAATCAGCCGAAGCGTCGGAAACGTACAAAAACATAAAATAAACGCGATAAAATCCGTAAGATTTAATTGATAGAACTAGGCGATACGTGGTGGAAATCCATGGTTAAACAAATGGGGGAAGAGGAACCCACCAATGACCCTCGGCTTGTCAACTTTTCCAATTATAAACCAAACAAGTTGATCGATAATTAAAGAAGCCAGCAACACCGAACTCCCCTAAGATGTTAGTCGAGAAACTATCTATCGAGACACGCCATTTTCATTTCTTCATGTCACATCCATTATTTTATTTATAATGTGTATTCATTGAATTTAATATTGCTATTAATTACATGACACTGGCAAAATACCCGCTAAGTTGTGGGTGAGGCCATATTCATATCCATTTTATTTCATCGCATTTCATTTCGTAAAGAAAGTAGAAACTATCTGTCACGAGGGACCTCAAATAATATGCAATATCTGATTGTTATTCATTTGAACGTGTGTGTACAGGTGATGGATATAATTCTGCACTGCGTGGACCAATCTCATCTCAAGAGCAAAGGCTTGAACGAGGTGTTCCCGGCCATCTGCAGATACAACCAGGTGTCCCACTGTCCCGCCACCAGGAGGATTGCGGGTATGATTGTTCATTTAATTGAAGAAAACATTATATCATCTTCTATACATACATACAAATAAATAAAATTGGAGTGTCGGTTTGTAATATTAAAATAACCGCTTTCTACTAAGTGAATTTGGATGTATACACGGTACATATACCAAAACATTTTTTTTTAATTTTTTGTCTGTCTGTCTGTCTGTCTGTTTGTTCCGGCTAATCTCTGAAATGGCTGGACCGATTTTGACGGGACTTTCACTGGCAGATAGCTGATGTAACAAGGAGTTACTTAGGCTACTTTTATTTTAGACTGGCTTGTTACCCGCGACTTCGTCCGCTTTTTGTTAAATACCACGCGGACGAAGTCGCGGGTAACAGCTAGTTGTATTTATAAAAACAATTAAAATATATTTTTTTAAGAAAATGGCCTCACCCAAGTTTTGGGTAGGTATTATGCCAACGTCAAGTGGAATGTTATTTTTTTATATCAAACATGCGAGATTCTATGCAAGCCTAATCCGTAGACCAGGCCTAATAAACCCCCCTAACCCTATCAGTAAAGTTGAGGATACTTTACTGACAAATTACCGGACTTCTTTAGTGTAATGGAGAAGTCATGTTTTACTGTTTAGTTTCATTTTCCTACATTCGTGCACGTTTATGAACACGTAATGGTTAATATTACATCAAAATTACACATTATATATCAAAGAAACACATTTTTCACAATATAAAACAAAATTGATGACCTTTCTCATCGACTACCCCCAAAAAGTCCTATAGTAAAATTATTAACACTGACTGCCAGACAGACAGACAATGAACAGCCTAAACTGGTGATGTATTCCTTGAGTACCATAGAGGTGCCAAGGCATGGAACACGCTACCCGCTGACTACAATCTGGGTGTTTTCAAGTCGAGAGTGAACGGTACCTTAGTAGGTAGGTAGGTACCTTCTAGGCAAGTATGCTACATCGTAGATCTCATCGTCACTTACTATCAGGTGAGATCGAGATCAAATACTTGCCTATATTGTAATAAAAAAAAATAAAAAAAGGTGCAGCAAGGAAGGATTTTTTTTTAAATTAAACTCGCTTTCTTAGTGGGCAGTCACACGGGCCAGCTGGCGATGTACGAGCTGCGCGCGGGCCGCTGCCAGTCGCTGGCCGCGCACAACGGGCCGGTCACCGCGTGCGCGTTCAGCCCGGATGGACGCTACCTCGTGTCCTACGCCACCGCCGACAACAGGCTGTCGTTCTGGCAGAGCACCGCGGGTGAGATATCACAATCTACGTAAAATCTACCATTTGTAAAAAAACTACCATTTGTACCAAAAAAAACTACCATTTGCTACTAAAAGCTACGACATGCTATAAAAAACTACCATTTGTTATTGAAAGCTACCATGTGTTACTAAAAGCTACCATTTGTAACTAAAGCGCTACTATTCGTTACTAAAAGCTACCAGTATGGCTGATTTAGTCTTTCAGTAAAAGATACCTACGAAGTCAGCTATACTACTTTAATGCTAAATATATCGGTCTCTACTAAGACCTACAATAAAACCTACCACTAAATACTATAGCTGTCCCTTTCTGTATTGCGTCGGGTCGTGCGGTAGTGTATAACGCGTTGAAAACCAACGTAACACTACCAAAATCTAACATTACGAAAAGCCATTCAACGTTTACCAAATTTAATAGCAGTTTCTTGCCCGTACTTCTCCATAGGAACGGCATTCCGAACGGGTGGTGAAGTAGTAGCTGAGCATTGTGTAACTATTTTGACGATTCATAAGTACTGTACTTAATAGTTTACATCAGGGGTTCCCAAACTTATTTGTCTACTGCCCACGTTGAGAATGAATTATGTTTTAGCGCCCCCATTTTTTCACCTACTTAAAAACCACTATAACTTCAAATTAAATTAATTATTGTAAGCCTCTACACAACGGCCCCATTTTTTTCTGGATCTCTAACCCCCCTTAAGGCCTGCAGCGCCCACAAGGGGGCGTTATCACCCACTTTGGGAAAGGCTGGTTTACATGAATAAAAAAGATTCTGATTCCAATAAATGATCCCAACATATGTGATCAGTAAATACATTTGGTACAGTGTGGTTATTTTTTGGGGATTATTTATTAAATTTGGGTAAGCGTGTGGTTGATGTTTGACCATAAAACCCAACATGCAAGCATCCATTACCAATCTCCACTCATTCCAACATCTCCCACAGGTATGTTCGGACTGGGCGCGGCTCAAACGCGCTGCGTGAAGTGCTACAGCACCGCGCCCATGGCCGACGTAGCGCGGCTCAACCCCACTCGCCTCGCGCGTCTAGTGTGGACCAACTCCAGGACCGTCACGCTGATGCTGGCTGACGGCTCCGAGACGAGGTTCAACGTTTAAATCAACGATATTACACTGGATGGGATATGGCCTGGTTTATCCCTTCCCGTCTAGTTTGGACCTACTCCAAGACCGTGACACTGATGCTGGCTGACGGCTCCGAGACGAGGTTCAACGTTTAAATCAACGATATTACCTACCCGTCTAGTTTGTACCAACTTCAGCGGGGTTATTTTAAACCATTCGAAATCGATATCGGAACATATATACACACATAGATACACTGCATGACTACTTAAGAATAAAATCATAGTAACAGTACAAGTAATGACCCATAGTCAGCAGTTGAGCTAGAGTTAAATATGGCCACGCGAAAATGGCCTTTATGTGTCCAGCCAGTATTATCCCTTTCGGCCGGGTCAACGATCATATTGTTTGGCATAAATCGTAGCCAGCGATAATCAATCGCCTTATTGTTGAACAGTTATTAATATTATAGGACTCGATGTATATTCCAATATGTAGATCGCTATCTGTATGCATTTATATATTTAAATTATTATAATGATCGCACGCAATAAATTGCAAAAGTACGCCGGAATTTAGAGACTTTATAACTTCATCAAACGTGATATAGTACTTAATTATTTTTTTAAATGGCCTCACCTACCTTTGGGTAGGTATTTTGCCAACGTCAAGTGGAATGTTTTTTTAAAATAACATACTTGGGAGATTCTATGCAAGCCTAATCCGTAGACTAGGCCTAATAAACCCCCTCTAACCCTATTAGTAAAGTTGAGGATACTTTACTGACAAATTACCGGACTACTTGGGAGAACTGGAAAAGTCATGTTTTACTATTTAGTTTAATTTTCCTACACTCGTGCACGTTTATGTACACATGATGGTTAATATTCCATCAAAATTACATACTATATTTCTAAAAACACGTTGTTCCCAAAATAACTTTTTCTTCGACTAACCCCAAAAAGTCCTCCTCATATAGTACTGCGCAGATCAAAACTCTCGTGCGCAGTACTATATGACGTTTGATAAAGTTATAAAACGTCTATAAATTCGGGCATCAATGTATAAACAATATCCTGTCTCATGTTTAGAATAGTGATTATAAACATTATTTATTGAACGTGTTATGTTAACTGTTATTGTATATAACATTTTATGAATTATTATTTAAATGTTGTGTGTGCGAGCTAAAATTGTTAAAAAAATATATAAACATATATTGGTGTATCTTCCTTTCGACAAGGTGAAACAGAAATCATGTAAAATATTTTGAGAGGTTAATGGTTATCGTCGTTTATGTATAAAATACAATCGACTTAAAAAAACAATCGAATTGAGAACCACCTCCTTATTTTGAAGTCGGTTAAAAAAGTGAATCAATATCTGTACGTCAAGTGCGAGATTATTGGTAAGCTAACTGTATAGTTTACAGTTTACGTAGTTAGACACATTGTACGGCAACAGCGCCTCTAGCGGACAGTATTTAAAACGTTCAATTCTCCATACAATGTGCATAAATACGGTAGACTATGAAGTATACGGTTGGCTTACGAATAATCTCGCATTTGCCGTGCAGGTTGCCCGGCGCATTTAGTACGAGGTTGTATTTTTTTAATCTGCATTATTTTATTTATATGGTAACTTATTATAATCTACCTACGGACCTCTTAAAATATTTCTGTTACCTAAACATTGTATTATTGTGGAAATCGATGAATAAAATCACATAACTTCACATTGTTGTTTTTATTTATGACAAAAGATTTACAGTTTGTCTGAATAGATATTTCTATGGCTTTAACATTTATTTCGTCCAAATAAAAAATGCATCAGACCCCTCCTCAGTGGCGAAGCATAAATATTTATACGCTTAGGGGGAAGCCGAAAAAAAATTAACCTTACTAAATAAAAAAGCCTGAAACCGATCATACTCAATATGGTCTAGATCTGCCATTAAAATATATTAGGTACACATATTGATTTGTTAATTTACGCGAATACACATAACATTGAAATAAAAACTAATTTAACGGATTTTATCGCGTTTATTTTTATGTTTTTACGTTCCCAACGATTCGACTGCTCCCGTGACCATGATAAGAAATCAATATCCGTTAAATTAGCTTTATTTCAATATATTAGATATTTTACTCTGCAGAAAACCACCAAGATTCTGAACGATTTAGGCAAAACAAAAAAAAATCCAAGCAAGTGGGAACCCTTTTAATTTCGAAATGCAACCCGACTGGAATTATGTTATATGGATCCTTCGCCACTGGCACTCATTTATATTGGGTCACAGACTTAATGTTACCACATACAAAACTATTTGCCTAGTAAATGGTCGGCATAGACTGAGAAATTCTGGACATAGTTTTTTTATATATGTGTGCGTGTGTTAATATGCTGGATCAGAGTTTATTGGCTTCACTTGTAGCGCACGCCGCGTGTTGTCTGAATATTCTAATAAGTCTGTGTATTGGGTACAACGAAATATTAAAGTACGAACCATTATAGTTTTTCAAACATTGAAAGATCTATGGAATAAGCGTAAGGTACATGTACTCTTAGAGCTACGACAGACGGTCTGCAACTTTGCATTCGACTAGCAGACTGTCTAACCGACCAACATTTTAAAACTTCACTTATTGGCAATAATACAAGAGTAGAAAACAAATTTAACTTAAACATAAGGTTGTCAAGGCGCTCGTGAACGGGCTAGTTTTGTGGCAATTTCTAGCTGCAATTGAAGCGAGTGAGAGGTCAACGAGTTGCCGTCTTTATCGCGCAAAACTTTCCGCAATCAAGTCTTTGATTATTAAACAAATACTAATCAATAATCTTTGAGCCAACGTACCTTTACAACTGTACTTTTTCTGCCATTTTCCGATGGACGGTAATCATTCAAAGCAATTCAAAATGGCAACGATCGAGAGTGAACTACAACTAGTTTTATATACAGCTTATGGGCAAATGGGCATAGTTTTGTGGCAGAGGGGTACGCCGTCCGATGCCACGTCCACGAGTATCGCTGGCAATATTGCTGGGTCCCAAGTCTGCTAACACAATCGATTAATAATCGAACAGCAACCGCATACATTACGAATCGATTGTGTTAGCAGACTTGGGGCCCTGAGCTACAGTGCTCAACAAGATTTTCAGCAATATACATTATTATAGCGCTCTTAAAATGCCTTTCAAAACACATTATCGTTAGACGGCAGTCGTCCAGGGAAATCAAACATATTTTATTCATTTACACCAACAAATAACTTATGAGATATCAGAATATACCACCGGTTCGGAATGATGGTTCCCCTGAGGAGACCCGGCGAGAATCTCAATAGTTTTTAACTAACTCCAATTCCTAAGGTGTGAGACACTCCATAGTAGAGTACTTACAGGAGTACACAATTACAAATTAATGACTAACATGGGTCCCACATTTATAAAAGTGGGTCATAGACTAGGATGACCATTAATATGGATTTACTTCTTACAAAAAAAACCCACAATAATTAGGCCCGGCGGCCAATCCCAACGGGCACTAGCAAACTACGCAAAATATATTGTAGCGCAAAAGTGTGAGCGAAAGCGCAGGGGCACTCTCCCCTCACTCTCGCCCTCGACAAGGTCTTTTTGATACATAGTTTGTGGTCATACTATTTTTTAAGTTTTTTATTTTCTCATTTACTTAAACTGTAATTGTAAATTTTAATTCAATAAATACTTTCATTTTCATAATGAAAACAATTTGATCGATAATTTAAATCTCCGTTAGTTTGATACTAAATTATAAATCTACTCCAATGTCTGGACTTAAATGACACCCGGAATATTTCCTGTAGGGTAAGAAGGCACTCCTAATGTAATCGTAACATCATCGAGAAGACATGCTGTCACACTTATTAATGATAACTGTGGTGTGAGAGGGATGGAAGATGTTACGTTACCGAAGCAGTACGTAAATAGTGTTGAGCATGAGGTACTTAGACTGAGTACGTTAATACGTAATTTTCAGTTATACTTAATAGGAAAATTACGAAGACTACATAAATATTATTAATACTCGTGGCATTCTAATATCTTAACCAACAAAATCGATTTAAAATCGCCTCTTAAAATATATAAATCGATTAGAATCGAATATAACTTACATTTAGAATAACAGCCTTGGAATATCCACATATTGTAGACACAAATAACATTAACAAAGTGTAGATTCTTATAAAACTAAAATATATGTATTTCAGTGAGTTTTTTTTTCAATCACACAAGAGTTTACGGATACCTGGGCCCCAAGTCTGCTAACACAGTCGATTCATAATCGAACAGCAACGGCATAGTAACTGTCACTTTTGACAGATATTGTATGGGATATCTGTCAAAAGTGACAGTTACTATGCGGTTGCTGTTCGATTATGAATGGATTGTTTTAGCAGACTTGGCGCCCTGATTTAAAATGATTACGTACCCACCGGTATTGGATCGCGCAGTCCGATGTTATATGGCTACCCATGCACCTGGATGAACAAAAATCAATATTATAAACCCCCCGAACGTCTAAACGGGCCTGCACAAAACTGGGGAAATAATTTTCAACGAGACAACCCATTTCAGACAAACAATGATATAATTAAATTAAATAATTTGTTCTTGAAATTATCTTTCAGAACACCATTTATTAAAAAGCTTTTAAAAAAAGCAGTTTATTTCAATGTGTAGTATTCGCGTAAATATAAGAAATCAATATAGTTAGAGGTCGCCTTGAAAATCATCATCGCTGTCACTCTCCAGGCCTTCGTAATTTGTGATGACATTATTCTTTATGTCATTCTGAACTGACTCTTCGTCAGAAGATATCTCGATTCCATCCACGTCGTATACCAACCATTTGAAAACCTCAGATTCTTTCGTCAAAGACAACCAATTCCTTCTCATAATCTTACACAAGCTAACAAAGATGTACTGGCCTCTGTTCGAATGGGTGCATGCACCACAGTCAACGCCACCGTACAACTCAAACTCGAATCCGTATTCGACATCATTCACAACGCAATAGAATTTTAAAAACCTCTCCTTAACGATCATTTGGTAGTCGTGAACGCCGATCAATTGGATCTTAATCGAAATGTTTGTTTTACTTTGCCGCCAACATACTTTGGGCTTCCTCAATTGTACACATTGTACATTCTCAGTTTTGACGTCGGAGGACACGGACGATAGATCGTCGGAGTCCAATGATGCCGACTGCGGTGGCGGTAACATTTTGAAAGTACTAACATAGCTGGGCTCATTCAATTTTGATACTTTATGTTCTAGTGTTGTTGGAGGGTCGTGTGAGTTTGATACTTTTTCTATTTGTGTTGGTGTATCTAGGTTTAATACTTTCGTATTTGGTGGAGGGGGTTCCTGTGTGGGTTTTACTTTAAACATAGGTACGAACAGTTCAGACATATTAACGTCCCATGACTTATTGCTCTCAGTATCTGAGTCAACTAGAGGTACCGATCTTAGCGGTGTTTTCAGTAGTACATTTTCAATTCGAGTTATTTTACCATTGTACGAGTCTTTTACTTCCACAACACTTGTATTGTTCTTCTCTTCTTCTTCTTCTACTTCATCTTCTGACACTTCCGGTTCTGATCTTTTGAAATTGACCTGATCTAAGAAATCTATATCTGTATTTTCCCTTGCCAAATTGAGATCAATCATCAATCGATTTATTATAACATCTTTTTCAGAGTACGTGTCAATTAGCGCGACGCTGTACTTGTTGCCTTCGGTAGATTCAGCTTTGTCTTTGATAAAGTACTTCGCAAATAAATACTTCAATTCGCCACCAGCGTCGAAACAGTTGTCCACCAACCAATTCGTACTGAATTCGGTCCAATCATCACCGACCGGCTGTATACCGACCAATGAACACTCAATCGCTTGGAAGGGCAACTGAGTTATAAATCTCTCAGTGATTGCTACTAAATCTTTAGTATAGACTTCCTTTAAATCACCTTGATCCACAAAAAAACATTCAACTTTTTTATCGTCAATTATATTGTCTATTCTCGCCCTTTCGTACGTATCGTCGTCTGGGAACTTGGCTAGCACAATATCACCAATATTGACATCGTCTAACGGTTCAGGGGTGTCAGCTACGTATTTCTTTATATCTCTGAGTAGCATGTTTATGCAGTCTCTGAATTTAATTAAGCGTATGTAAAATTTTCCTGGACTGTCCGCGTACGCGTAGAATACAGACATAATATCGCTGTCGAAATACGCCCACCGTCTTTTGGGCAGCACTTTGATAACCTTTGGAATTTCCATAATTTTAATCTGTTTCACAGCCGTATCTACTTCATCGCAGAGCTTTTTCAACGTCAGTATGTGATCGGCATTAGGTATAGCGTGACCGTTCAATAGTTGTTTCTTGAAATCATCTTTGACAACTACTTCGTTCAAAGATGACAAATCTTGACATGCCTCTAACGTATCAACGAACACGACGTTGCCTATCACTAAAGCTACTTGCCCTCTCATATACAAATCTTTGTCTTTGTCAGTTGCTTTCTTCAGCATATATTTTGCTAATTCCGAGAACGTCACATCCCTATCATCCGGTTGGATATTAGATAATATAACACGAACGACATGAGTTTCTATTTTTTTTAAATCATCCGGTAAATAATAAAGATGTATAGACCTCGTTCGTTCATATTTCTCTTCGTCTATGAGTTTAATTAGCACCAGTTCTGGGACACCTTTGGGCGAACGAGTTAGTATTGTCATGACTTGACATCTCTCGAATAGATTCTCTTTCAAAGCCACCGCGCATAAGTCGCCCACTTCTGGATTACCGTGCGGCTTTCTACTTGTCTCCTTACTATAATAAAGACCCATTTTCAATGATAACAAACTGAAATTTTGAGGATACTTTGTCGTTACGCTCTTAGTTATGTTCGCAAGTAACCTGACCGAGTAGGAGACGGCCGTGTGATAATGCAAAATCTTGAATGTTATTTTACCGTCTTTGGGCATCCAATCTTTAGGCGTATCATATTGCTTGAAAATACCGTGCCGCTCGTTGCAATTCCAAAGATCCGGACACTTTCCGGACGAGAGGAGATTACCGCAAATAGGTACAAGCGCCCGAGCCTTCTTTAAATCTTTTTCAACCATCACTTCTCGACTTATACTGTCTAAAACAGGCGGCACTTCCTCGGTACATCTTCGAATGAACTCCAATATCTTGGGCAACTGTTCAACGTTGCTATCGTCAAGTAATATTTTAATTTTAACATTGCTATCGTCATTTTTAAATATAGATGGATAATTATCGTTTAAAACTGAAAATCTTTTGCTGAACATTGAAAATAGTTCGGGCAACGAGTAATGGACTAAATGGTGTGCATTAGATACATTCAAATGAGTTAGATTCCCGTCGCAACATACTAGAATAGGGCCCGAAATAGGTTCTTCATACTCCGCTAGAGCTAAATCCAACTTATACAGATCGTGTACTGTCATAGTGTTGTCACAAGCGAAAACAACATATTTCAACTTAGTCAAAGCTCTTTCCAATTCATGTACTTCATTGTCCGTGCGGCAAACTACCACAGTTTTCTTAGATCGATCGATATCTTTCAAGAAATAAAGAACAGTTGTCAATTTGTTCTCAACCTTAACGAAATTGACTGAGGTACTAGCTTTAGAGTATAAAACGCACTCTTGAAACGAGCTGATGCAAATAACGGAGTCAGGTGCTTTTCTAGCCAATGAAGACATCATATCACACCAGATTCTAGAAACCACAACGTGTTGGACTTTCCATTCCTTATTCGCGCGGACTTTTAACATTGCCTTGATTTTTAATAACGCGAACTTAATCTCGCTAGGGTATACTTCAGATAGCCGTTCGCAATCGTCCAAAACCAATGTGGAGAGGTTGCGTAGGTCCACACCAAAGTCTTTTTGCATCAAACGGACTAACGGACACGGGGTGCATATTAAAAGGTCGCAACCGTTTAATAGCGACGTGGTTACTGCCATTTCGTCCATACCAGCGTAGCACGCGAAAACCTTTACGCCATGTAGAAACATTTTGAAAATTCTTTCAACGTCCGACACAGATTTGGAGGTAGCACATACGATAATGCACGCAGGGCCATAGTTATCGGAAATATTTTTATTATCAGCAACCAAACGACACACTGAAGGCAGATATCCCATGGTTTTACCACTATTTGGGGGGCTTATTAGAAAGAAACTATGTCCCCGGAGTATAGTGTGCCACGATATGGTCTGAGGCCTCATTGGACTTGTTATAGACATGTTTTTGAGTACTATATGAATGTCGGACCCAAATGGAATGTCTCTCAAGTTGCATAGAGTCTGAATTCGATTGTTTTTCTTACTGTGCACCATTAGTATCGGACTGACGAGTTTGTCAACGAAAACGGAGTAACTGCCGTCAACGTTTTTAAACGGATTCACGGAATTTACAATCTTATTGTCTATAACGTTGTCTGGAGTGTTTACTACAGGTTTGGAGTTAGTATTATTAAAATTTATTTTTGAAACTAATTCAGAAATGCTTTCATCGTCTGAATCTAGATCACTTTTGACATCAGAGTTGTTCAAACCTGCAGTGGCTTCTGGTTTTGATATCTTCTGTTGTAGGAACTGTAGTTTACGTTGTAAGGAAAATCCTGCTGTTTGTTTTGTTGATGTTGTGTCACTATCACTTGTTGGGCTATGGTATGGAGCTTCGGAACGTTGTCTCAAATGCATACTGGATCCATCATGAATGTTCTTACTTTCATTACTCCTCGGTGGGCTAATTATTGGCGTTACTGATAGCCTTTTTGAACAATTTGTAATGCGTTCTTCATTCTCAGTAAAGATTGTACTTTTTGGTAGATTTTCAGTGGTACTTTTGGTAGATAAAACATTAGTTTTGGGTGTGTTGTCATCAGGAATGTTTGTATACCCATTACTCTTCGGTGTATATGTTGATTTTAATTTTATATGTTCAGTGGGTACTTCGTCGCACTGATCTTTCAGGGAGAAAGACTTGATGATGAATTTGCTGGGGTTCAGCCCGGGTGGTCCAACTGCGATGCGTTTCATCTTATATTCATTTCTTTTTGGAGGAGTTTTAGCTGAAATAAAATAAAAAATATTAAGTTAAATTTCTTGGAATCTATGACAAAGCTTATCTTCTTATCTCCCATGACCCACAGTCTTCCATTGGATGGATAAAAGGATTACCAATATAAACCATCATATTAATAAATCCATACATAAGGGGCAATGAACTCATCTCCCATCACTATTTGATTGAATATTGGTCATTTTACCCGATCTCAAGAAAATTATGTTTCCTTTTTTGGTGTACCATACCAATACAACAATAGTATTACTTACATTTTTTGGCCTGGTCATATCCATGTATATTTTCTTTGAAAGAAATCTGTTTATCCATTTCAAAATCATCATCTGTCCTGTTCAGATGGTGCTTTGGTGATGTTTCAGTAATTTTCTTCTGAGGTACAATTCTCTCTGGTATGCCTTTGTTTTTGGGCACTACATTCTCTTCCAGGAAACTGAGTTTCTTGTCCAATACGGAACTTTGGCTAGCTGTGCTCCTGGCTCGGGTACTACAAGCACGGCCTGCGGAACACTCGTCAATATCTTTGCACAACTCCAGATCCTTAAATTTATTTCGCAAAAGACCTGACTCTCTATTGCTAACCTTTCTAGAAGCAACGGAGTTCTCTAAGCTTACACTCATATGAAAAACTGAAGTCTGCTCGTTTAACACTTTCAACCATATTTCCTTCGGTACATCCTGCCTTCGGAAACTTTGTTCCAGTTTTTTTATAACTTGAACTGTGGCGGTATAATTGAGTTTAGTTTTGACACCACCGGCGTATAGGGTCTCATGGAATCTGGCTTCATCGTGCAATGCAAACTGTGAAGCGATGAGCTCCTCTAACACACTGCACTCCTCACCCGTATCTGTCTTGACGATGATGTCCCCAAATTTTTGTGTGTTGTCATCGAATATTGAGGTGCTGTAATAAAACAAGAATTAAGTGTAATTACACAGAAAATATCTACAATAATCTCAAGCCATAAGGTGTAGTATCGGACGGCCCTCAAGGTGGAAGAATGAAAGCACACTTATCACAGAATGTATGTGGATGGAAGCAGCGGAGGACTGTGATGTGTGGGCATCAGTGCGGCATATGCCCTGCAGTGGGCATCTTCCGGTTTAAATGGATGATGACAAACCAACAATAATATGGTAATTAAAATGTTAATATTATGATAAAGATTAAGCCGAGACCTACTTACATGAAAAAGCCTACAGAATCTTTGTTATATTTCGTAAAATATCACATGTACACCATTTTTGTAGTTCTACTGAAAGAATTCGGTTTTAAACGACTGTCTGCGCGCCTATTCGGTATTATTCTATAAAAATAACTGACAAAGCAGGTACATAGAACCTACCGTCGATCTATGTAAGTTGGACGAAACCACAGCTCCTCGGCATTTAGCAGTAAGTTGGCCATCGCATTGGTCGCTGCAGGGACCCAGTCTCCGCACCTCTTCATCGTCATCATAACATCAGGGCCTTGCGAAAACTGCATGTCAGTGCCCATTGGCAAAACACCATAAATGCCGATCTGTTCGAAATAAATGTTGCCTTCTCCTTCGCGTTTAACCACCTCCACCCATATCAAATGAGGATTTAGGTAGTGTAGGACCTCGATTTTATAACAATCGGGCCCCATGGTGATGAAAATGCGTATCAGCAGGATAAATTCACTTCAAATCAAAATTTGTAGATCGAGCGGCAAAAATAATAAATTGTCAGGAAAAGAAAAACATGGTGAATGAAGGAACGAACGAATGCCGGAACAATTGAATGACGGAGTCGGATACGTGATTTATTTCACCAAGTGTTTTTTTTAAAATTAAAAGTAACTAATTTAAGACAAATAAATCTTGCATGTCCGTATTTAACATGTTTCATAAAACTTACTAAAATATATTATTCGTAAATTGATTTGGTCAAAAATGTCTGCGAATCTTCCATTAATGTTTAAAAAACCGGTAACATTGCAAATGATTATTCTTGAATGCATTCAATTCGTAAAATGAATGTAATAGTCCTACCACCTCACTCACACACTCACATCACTTGTCAAAAACTGACAAATCGACAATGATTTCGTGGCGAAAAACAAATCGCGGTTTATAATATTAATTTAAGTCGGTTAATTTACATTATTAATAGTGTACAATCGAAGATATAAACAGGTTAGTAATATATTCATCTAAAAACACGGTGATATACAATAAACCGGCGCCAATACTCGAATTATTACAAGGACTTGTAAGAGCATTGGTTCGCGTATGTTTATGAAGTTTTTTAGCGTTTTATTATTTAATTACAAGTTTATAAAATCCTTTTTATGGCAAATACATTGTGTTTATTGGTTATAAAACACACTAGGAATGTAAATTCCTAGTAATTTCTATGTATACTTATCATTTCATTTCCCCATATTATCTCTGCCCAGCATAATGCATTGGAATTATTTCACATATTTTATCCTTGTTATTTAAATCGTAGCTGGTAAATAGCAAAGGGTTTACGTTATGTGAAGCGTCCATAGAGTTAAAACTTTTTTTAAGCACATTTAAACCAAGAAAAACTACAACTAAGCTGAATCACAGAACAGCTACAAGGAAGACTTTGTATTTACTGAAAACAGATTATAAGCGTTGATTACGCATAATAAATGTCGCCAGATAAACACTCAACTGTATGGTCCCACACTTCTATTACAGGCACCATACAATAGACTGAATGCAATCTAACATCCAGGCAAATGTGAATAATGAAATTATAATTTCTGAAATGTTCCAAACGGGAATGGAACCTACACACACTAAATGATGCGAGCCAAGTGGCCTTTGCTCAAACCACTGCATAAATGGTTGATGATTGGTAATGACACTAATTTTATTTTATTTCATTTTCAGTATACAATGGGTGTTGCCATCAGCCGGTACTCGGAGCTGTCTTCCAATGAGCTGCTGATGCGGTTCTGTTCAACAGATGTGATCTGCCCCAACGATCCGTTCTGGAATCAACTTTTGGCATTTAACATCAATCCGCCGAGTTGTTCGTAAGAATCTCAACGTCACTATAACTTGTATTCATTTAAGCTAGATTTAAAACCCTATTTTTATATAAAATTTGGCTTTTAATTTTCACTCTTTAGTTTGCCAAATATCATTATTTCCAGAACTTGATCCTTAACACCAACATTATAGGATGATGCAATCATACAGTATGCCGTTTATATTTTTCAAAATCAACGGCTTTAATTGCTAGCTAGGGAAATTATTTTTTACAAAAATCTAATGATGCCGTTTGTTTTTATCAAAATCAGCCAGCCCTTCAAGCATTTTTTACTATTTCCTAAAGTGCGGATTTGGCCATCCGCACCCACTTGGTTAATTTACTCTGTATAATAGTAATATGTCTTTTAATGTCCCACTATTTGGCATGGGCCCTGCCCCAATCCAGTTGGGTTAAGGCAATAATCCACCTCCCTGACCTTGGGTTGGCAGAGTTCACACTTCCTTCCAGAACTAGTCAGGTTCTCTGAGATATACAGGTTTCCTCACAATGTTTCCCTTCACAGTTTTACAAACGATTATCATAGTTGAAAATGATATTTGCACTTGCATTCTAAAAACCAAGAGGTACTAGCTGGGATGTGAACCTGCAACTCATGTTTTCAAAGCGAATGTTCTACCAATATAGCTATCACTATTAAGGATAACAATATATGTATACCTACTTTAAAAAGTATGTCCATAAACAAGAAAACTTTGATAAAAAAAGCTTATCAATTGTTACACATGTTTTATAATAACATTTCAATGTTATATTTCGGGTACATAATTACTTTTTATTATCAATGTAAAAAATTCTATTGCCGACCTTCTCGTCCTCCTAATGTATGAGCAAGACAGCGAGAGTGGTAAAAATAATTAAATAAATACTATGAATGTTAGGATGACTTACACTGGACCAATTTTTAATCTACTTGTGAAATAAAAAATATGACGTTTAAAAGATTTCGAGTGCAAGAAACTAAAAGTGTACAGGGCTAACATCTATAAACATATTTGTTTTTGATTTTCAGTGACGAGCAGTTAATGTTTGACTCGAGTACGGAAACCCTTCTGCAGAAGTTTCTCCAGAATAATCCTCAAACTGGAAACCTCGGGTCTCTGGTGCAGGTCTTCATCACCAGGGCCACAGAACTCCTGGCTTCCCCGAACAGTGACAAGTAAGTGGCATCACAACCTTAATCCCCTAGCGCTGGGCTTGAAGTCTGCTAACACAATCGATTCATAATCGAACAGCAACCGCATGGTAACTGTCACTTTTGACAGGAATTGTATGGAATATCTGTCAAAAGTGACAATTACTATGCGGTTGCTGTTCGATTATGAATCGATTGTGTTAGCAGATTTGGGGCCCTGGAAGACGCCATCCATGGTTAAACCTGATTTAAATATGTCAGGTAATAAATGGAAAAACAGAACTAGACCAAATTAAACTTACTTATATATATATGATATCTATAGACGAACAGACCAACTATACGGTCCCGCACTAAGCAATGATCTTTAGCGGAAAAGGGAAGATCTTCCAGCCAGGCGGGTGGTATGCCTGGCGGGCGGCCGCTATGCCCCGACAGTTATTGTCGAGATCTTGTATTATATATTATGTGCTCCGAAAACTTTCATAGCGCGTTTCAGGATTGTATGGATAATTGTCAATTGTTCTGAAAGTCGTCTTCAGCGCCATCTGTGTAGCTTGTGGCGCGGTTGTAGAGATCGCTACGCTTGTAGTATGGGCACCGTACAATGGACTGGGGGCGAACTCAGTATATGTACAGTACTTATATAGATACTAAACATCCCTGCCTCGGGTATACGCATTCGTGTTCATTACATCAAGTTTAATTTTTTTTCGTGAGATCCTATTTTTTTTTATAAAATAAAAGTAGCCTAAGACAGACAGACAGACAGACAGACAGACAAAAATAGTAAAAAATGTTGTTTCGGTATAGGTAACGTGTATACATCCAAATGCACTTAGTAAAATGCGGTTATTTTAATATTACAAACAGACACTCCAATTTTATTTATATGTATAGACTAGCTGTTACCCGCGACTTCGTCCGCGTGGTATTTAACAAAAAGCGGACAAAGTCGCGGGTAACAGCTAGTCTAAAATAAAAGTAGCCTAAGTTACTCCTTGTTACATCATCTATCTGCCAGTGAAAATCCCGTCAAAATCGGTCCAGCCATTTCAGAGATTAGCCGAAACAAACAGACAGACAGACAAATTTTTTAAAAAAGGTTGTTTTGGTATAGGTACCGTGTATACATCCAAATGCATTTGGTAAAAAGCGGTTATTTTAATATTACAAACAGACACTCCAATTTTATTTATTTTATTATTATTATTATTGGAGCGACACACTAGCAGCTTTAGGAAGCTGATGCGTGTGCATCGTTGCGAGTCTTGGAGATGTTGAATTTGTCTAATCTGTTCTTAAATGCGTTTACTTTTGGTGCTTCTATTACAACCTCAGGTAGCTTGTTCCAGTCAGAAACAACACGGTTTGGCAGAAAATACTTCATGGGGTTCCCATTTGATCTTGTTGAACATAGTTTTAATTTATGTCCTCTTAGATGTTTATTGTGTTTGCTCTCGTCCATGGTGTAGAGTTCGTGGAGATCGGGGATATCATAGTAACCTGTAAGTATTTTGTATGTTTCAATCAAACTGCCCCTCTGTCTACGGTATTCCAGAGTGGTGAGCCCAAGATCTTGAAGTCGTTGTTCATAAGATCTATTTCGTAATCTAGTAACCATTTTAGTGGCTCTGCGTTGTACATTTTCTAAAAGGGTAATGTCTTTTTTAAAGTATGGGTTCCATATCACGTAAGCATACTCCAGCAGCGGTCTTATATATGTTTTGTAGAGTGTCACAAATGTCTTTGGTGTAAGGCACATGAATGCTTTACGTATCATGTACAACATGGCATTGGCTCTCTTGACAACACAAGTTATATGTGCTTCCCATTTTAGGTCACTTGTTATTAAAACTCCCAGGTCTTTTTGTGTTTCTACTGGTATTATCTGCTGGTTACCAAGGAAATAGACCTTACGCGGATTTTTTTTGCCTATATGCAGTACAGTGCACTTATCTGCATTCAGAGAGAGTAACCAATCTTTGGTCCAGTCGTGTATAGCGCTGAGGTCGGATTGGATGCTTTGGGACTGCGTAATTGGGTTTCCATATAGTTTTGTGTCGTCGGCAAACAAGGAGAAAGGCAGTTGAAGTGTGTTCTTCAGATCAGTCAGGTACAAAATGAAAGCCAGTGGTCCAAGTACCGATCCCTGGGGGGACACCGCTGAGAACCGAGCGAGACTCAGAAAGATAGTCTCCAATGCGGACATTAAGGGTTCTGTTTGATAAAAAGTCACTGATCCAGGCCAGAAGCTTGCCACGTATGCCAAAATGCTCTAATTTACATATGAGCCGTCTTATGGGTACACGGTCGAATGCCTTTTCATAGTCCAGATATATCACATCTGTAGGTAGTCCTTTATCTAGTTTTCCGATCCAGTCTTTGGTACACTTGAGTAGGTTTGTTGCGACCGAGCGTCTTGGCACAAATCCATGCTGCTCATCTATAATTATGCGTTCTTGTGACAGGAATGTTCGAAGTTCTGTGGCTATAATTTTTTCCATGGTCTTACAAAGTATACTCGTCAAGCTGATAGGTCTGTAGTTGGCGGCTAAGAGTTTATTCCCTTTTTTATATATGGGCACTACAGTTGCTATTTTCCAGTCAGTTGGGACGCATCCTGTCTCTATGGACTGGCTCATAATTTTAGCTATATCTTTGGATAATGCTTTGGAACATTTTTTTAATAGGAGCGATGGTATACCGTCAGGACCAGTGGCCGTAGAGTCCTTAAAAGATGACAGTGTTTTTTGAACTACCTCACTAGTGATATTTACATGAGTAATTGAGTTTTGTACTCTGGGCATATTAACAATTGGCAACGGTCCAACCGGTTCCTTTACAAAGCTTAACTTGAATTGGTCAGCGAATAAGTCAGCAATTTTTTGAGGTGCCAATACAAGTTCATTGTTATTGTCTCTAAGTGCCCCGGGGATGGAATCTTTTGAAGAAAGTTGCTTTCTGATGTAGCCATAAAATGATTTTGGTCCTGTTTCTATTACTCTGGATTCAAAATGAGCTCTTCTGTTCCGGGTTAGGTTAATTATTTTATTATTTACTTTCCTGTATTCATGATACAAATTATTTGTATAGATTAGTTAGTGTAGACGTGCGGGGTTCTTCGTGGATGAAAAATCATTGGTTGATTTATCCATTGAGATTCGTTTCGTTTTTTGAACGGGCATGTACAGTCTCATTGAAGATTTTAGTTATTAATTGAGCTGGCACACGGTAGGCAACTTTGTATCTTGGCGTGTCCTCTGCAAAATAAAAGGTTCGATGTTATAAAATGAAACAGATGTAAGTACTAACACAGACACTTGATGTTTAATCCAAAATTGTGTTTGAATTTGTATTAAATTCGTCAAGTAACGGATCTTTTTAAAAAGATAAACCATGGAGTTTCTTGCATTCCTCTGGGATTTTTGGATTTCATGTGCGAATCCCATTTTCAAACACGATTTTCACTTGCTAAACGGTGAAGGACAACATCGTGAGGAAGCCTGCATGTCTGAGAGAAGCCCTCGAAAGACGTGTGAAGTTCGCCAACCCGCACTGGGCCAGCGTGGTGGACTATGGCCTTATCCCCCTCGCATTGAGAGGAGGCCCGTGCCCAACAGTGGGACATTCAAAGGGTTGGTATTATTATTATAATTACCTGGCACAGATGTATCTCCGCCGTAGGCAACAGCACACAGTAATAAAATTAATATTATAATTTTCATCTTGAGGCAAACTTGTCTGTCTTCGTTCAAGCGCTTGGATAGACTGCTCGGACCTCCACGTCATTCGAATTTAGAGTCATTTGGCTTATAATAATACTATTAATACCTAGAACCAGTAATGCATTTGTTTTTGCCATTGGGTCATGGTCTCAATTTACCAACTTAAAAGTATTCAAATTCTTTACTGCTCATTGGTGGTGGGAGTGTCTATTTGTAATATTAAAATAAACGCTTTTTACTAAGTGCATTTGGATGTATACGCAGTACATATACCATAACATTTTTTTTACAATTTTCTGTCTGTCTGTTTGTCTGATCTAATCTCTGAAATGACTCGACCGATTTTGATTGGACTTTTACTGGCAGAATGCTGATGTAACACGGAGTAACTTGGAAAGTTTTTTTTTAGAAAAAAATAGGATCTCACGAAAAAAATTAAAACCAATGAAAAATGTAATAATATTCGATTCAAATAGGGAAGTTGTATACATACAATATATATTGCTTTACGCGAAATACAGAATTAATAAGGTATCATAAACTCTGCGAACTGAACAATAACTTTTTTGTTAAATACCACGCGGACGAAGTCGCGGGTAACAGCTAGTTTTTAATATAACACCACGTTAGTGTCAGAGTCAGCTCTCAGAGTGATGTGCTGGTAGTAGACGGGCGGGGTTCTTCGTGGATGAAAAATTATGTTGGTTGATTTATCCATTGTGATTCGTTTCGTTACTTGAACGGTTTTTTACAATGTTAGTGAAGACTTCCTTTATTAATGGACATGGCACCCGCTCACGTGGTAAACGCTCGTCAGCTTGGGCACCTGGCCTGACCTCTGCAAAATAAAAGGTTCGATGTTAAAAGATGAAACAGAAGTACTAATAAAGACTTCTTCAGTGGTGACCAGGGAGTTATAGCATAGAACAAAAATGAGAAATTATAATCCGACCGATTTTGGTCACTATTATAGAACCCTTATCTGGCCTCACTGCACACATATTATACTCAACGGTTAATAATCAGCCCCTAACAACTCCAAAGATGACCCTTTTTACGAATTATATATTTGTAATGTTCCTTACAAATTAATAGGGACGTATACCTACATTTATTTTTAATCACAAGAAAACCATTTGCCAATTTTAATAAAAAAATCCATGCATTTATTGAATGATATTACATTTATAGGCTAGGCCATAATGCAGTATGACACAATAAAACGGCGTCAATTACCTGGCAAGTGTCATCACAAATCACAAAAGCAGTGATAGCCAAGTTGGTAGAACGCTTGCCTCGGGAACGAGGATCGCAGGTTGAAACCCCAACTCACTCCTCTGGGATTTCTGGATTTCATGTGCGAATCTCATTTTCAACCACGATTATCACTTGCTAAACGGTGAAGGACAACATCGTGAAGATACCTGCATGTCTGAGAGAACCCCTCGAAAGATGTGTGAAGTCCGCCAGCCCGCACTGGGTCAGCGTGGTGGACTATGGCTTAATCCGCGTCCCATTGAAGGGAGGCCCGCGCCCAACAGTGGGACATTAAAAGTGTTGGTATTATTATTATAATTACCTGGCACAGATGTATTTCCACCGAAGGCAACAGCACACAGTAATAAAATTAATATTATAATTTTCATCTTGAGGCAAACTTGTCTGTCTTCGTTCAAGCGCTTGGATAGACTGCTCGGACCTCCACGTCATTCGAATTTAGAGTCATTTGGCTTATATTAATACTATTAATACCTAGAACCAGTAATGCATTTGTTTTTGCCATTGGGTCATGGTCTCAATTTACCAACTTAAAAGTATTCAAATTCTTTACTGCTCATTGGTGGTGGGAGTGTCTATTTGTAATATTAAAATAAACGCTTTTTACTAAGTGCATTTGTATGTATACGCAGTACATATACCATAACATTTTTTTTACAATTTTCTCTCTGTCTGTTTGTCTGATCTAATCTCTGAAATGACTCGACCGATTTTGATTGGACTTTTACTGGCAGAATGCTGATGTAACACGGAGTAACTTGGAAAGTTTTTTTTTAGAAAAAAAATAGGATCTCACGAAAAAAATTAAAACCAATGAAAAATGTAATAATATTCGATTCAAATAGGGAAGTTGTATACATACAATATATATTGCTTTACGCGAAATACAGAATTAATAAGTTATCATAAACTCTGCGTACTGAACAAAAACTTTTTTGTTAAATACCACGCGGATGAAGTCGCGGGTAACAGCTAGTTTTTAATATAATACCACGTTAGAGTTAGCTCTCAGAGTGATGTGCTGGTAGTAGACGGGCGGGGTTCTTCGTGGATCAAAAATGATGTTTGTTGATTTATCCATTGTGATTCGTTCTGTTACTTGAACGGTTTTCTATAATTTTATTGAAGACTCCCATTATTAATGGACGTGGCACACGCCCGTAAGCTTGGGCTCCTGGCCAGACCTCTGCAAAATAAAAGGTTCGATGTTAAAAGATGAAACAGAAGTACTAATACAGACTGATTGAGCCGTCGACCGCACGAGTGATCTGTCAACGGGCGGCGTCAGTGTGACAGGCACCAGATTGTCCGTGGCTTCTTCATTGGTTTTAATTTTTGTTCGTGAGATCCTTTTTTTTCTAAAAAATCATGCCAAGTTACTCCTTGTTACATCAGCTATCTGCCAGTAAAAGTCCAATCAAAATCGGTCCACCCATTTCAGGGATTAGCAGAAACAAACAGACAGACAAAATTTTTAAAAAAATTTGTTTTGTTTTATGTACCGTGTATACATCCAAATGCACTTAGTAAAAAACGGTTATTATAATATTATAAACAGACACTCCAATTTTATTTATTTGTATAGATGGATTGGACCGGCATCTAACTTAGAATCTTTCAAAATTTGTTTATAAACATAAAGTACTATTAGCGATTGAGGTTATTCTTATATGAAGTAAAATTTAAATATTATCAAAGTATTTTTCTTGAACCTTCACCAAGGAAGTCGAGATATGCTGATTTGCAAGATTTGAGACAGACACTTGATGGATAATCCAACATTGTGTTTGTACGCTGGGTAGCATAATTTGTTATGTAACGGATCGTTTTAAAAAGAGCAACCATGGAGTTTCTTGCCCGTTCTACTCCATAGGAACGGCATTCCGAACGGGTGGTAGAGGTGTAGCATATCATTTTGTAACTATTTTGACGTATAAGTACTGTACGTAATGGTTTACATGAATAAAAAATATTCTGATTAGTTACTTAACTCACTCATCACGAAATCAACACACACACACACACACACATTTTTTAAATCGAAAAAAAAAATGGATCTACTGGATGATATTACATTTATAGGCTTAGTCTAGTCATGCAGTATGATACCATATAACAGCGATAATTACCTGGCAAAGATGTATCTCCACCGAAGGCGACAGCAGACAGTAATAAAATTAATATTATATATATTTTTTTTATTTTTTTTTTTATTATCAAATACTTGCCTATGTATTTGATCTCAATCTCACCTGATGGTAAGTGACGATGAGATCTACGATGGAGCATACTTGCCTAGGTAGGAAGGCGGCAGTAGATAGAGACGCTACATTCACTAGGCACATGCAGCGCAACTGATCTGACCCGCCATCCATGAATGGCAACACCGAACATCAAGCCGGAACACGGCTAGGCCGCTTGGCGACATGGCTTTGTTCAGTGGGTGGTGACTAGCCACGGCCGAAGCCTACCACCAGTAGAGTTGTCACCTGGTTGGCACCACCCAGGGTCACGTGTAGGGTATCTCGAGGGTACTTAATTCTCCTACGGACGAAGGTGACTCGACCCCATAATTTTCATCTTGAGGCAAACTTGTTGGTCTTCGTTCAAGCGCTTGGATAGACTGATCGGACCTCCACGTCATTCGAATAACGAGTCATTTGGCTTATAATAATACTATTAATACCTAGAACCAGTAATGCATTGGCTTTTGCCATTGGGTCATGGTCAAAATTAACCAAATTATAATAATATCACCAAACGAACACACCAACTGTACGGTCCCACACTAAGCAACGCTTGCATTATGGGTACCGTATAATGGACCAAGGGCGAACTCATTATATAATACTTATATAGATATTAAACATCCATGACTTGGATACATTCATGCTCATCACACAAAGCTTGTCCCTACCAGGATTCGAACCCGGGACCCTCGGCGCAGAAAGCACGGTCGCTACCAACTGCGCTAATTAGGCCTTCATACTATTAAGTATGACTTAGTTGATGCACTTGAAATGCGAATGAGTTTTGCTAATCGACTTTACTTTGAATAATTTATAATTCACCTATATTTAAGGCTCTTTTCCACCCCGCATGCGGGCTACTGGAGATTTTTGTTTACGCAAGCCGTAGGGCCCGCATGCGGGAACCGCTTTCAGTCCGTTGTCGACACGGCCATGAGATTCTTCAGCATGCTATTCTCAATCTGAATTAGAATTATCTTCAATTGTTTACTTTGTGCCCGGGGCCCCGCGATCCATGGGCCCCCATGGAACGTTCTAATTAAAAACATATACATATAAATGACCTATTCACTTCATGTAAACTGTAAATAAAAAAAATACATTTGAATTAATCTAGAATTGTGCTAGCTACACATAGGGGCCCCACTCTTTAAAATATCTCTCGGGCCTCCCAACAGTTTAAAAACGGCCCTGAGCATTTTTAATGACTGGCGTGTTGAGAGTAGGTGGTCGACTGAACAATACTGCTCTGAGTTATGAGAAATAAACATCCGGCCTTATTAGATGCCAAGCATCACCTTACAAATATTCACATGACAGCCGAACACCTACGTCTATTTCACGCTGGCCCGCAACTGCTTCTCAGTTCATTTAGAGAACAGTTTTGGCCAATTGGTGGCAGAACTCTAACTAGAAGCATAGTTCGTAATTGTATAATTTGTACTAAGTTAAGGCCCAAACCTATGGAGCCTTTATTTGGAAATTTACTCTTAAGCAGAGCATCGCAGAATTATCCCTTTCAAGTTTGTGGTACTGATTTCGCTGGCCCTTTCCTGATTTCCAGTAAAAAAGGGCGTGGCAATAGAATTTTTAAATGTTATCTTTGCCTATTTGTATGCTTCTCTACAAAGGCCCTACACCTTGAGGTTGTCAGCGATCTCAGTACCCAAGCACTTATTATGTGTCTTAAAAGATTCATTGCCAGGCGAGGTAAACCTCATAGTATTCATTGTGATAACGATAAAAACTTTATTGGAGCAAGCAATGAATTTGGTAAGGTACTGCGGTCCAGTCTTCGATCCATACAGGAATTTTCGGCAAACGAAGGTGTAAAGTTCGTTTTCAATCCTCCTTAGTCTCCCACGTTCGGTGGACTCTGGCAAGCCGGCGTTAAAAGTGCTAAACACCACCTTAAACGTATAGCCGCAGATGCTAGTCTTACTTTTGAGGAATTGAGTACACTTTTTACACAAATTGAAGCGATCCTCAATTCCCCACCCCTTACTCCCTTGTCACCTGACCCCACCGACTTGACTCCCCTAACCCCGGGACACTTCCTAATCGGACGGCCATTGACATCATTACCTGCTGCACCCTGCGAGAACTTGAAGATCACAACCAGATATCAGTTAATTGAAAAAATGTCGACAGCATTTTTGGAACCGGTGGAGCAGCGAATACTTGTCAGAGCTGCAACAGCGCACGAAGTGGCGTCTGCCTCAAAAGAACTTAAATATTGGAGACTTAGTAGTTCTCATAAAGAAAATGTTCCCCCCTTAAAATGGAAACTCGGAGGAGTCCATCAACTTTATCCTGGTTCAGATGGTGTCTGCTGAATTACAGACTTTAGAACTCAACGTGGCATCGAGAAACGAGCCATCAACCGAGTCTGCCTGTTGCCTGTGAAGCATTCAGCTGAGGCAACAGCTTCGGCAACACATACATACAAATAAATAAAATGGGAGTGTCTGTTTGTAATATTAAAATAACCGCTTTTTACTAAGTCCATTTGGATGTATACACGGTACATATACCGAAACATTTTTTTTTTACAATTTTTGTCTGTCTGTCTGTCTCTTTGTTTCGGCTAATCTCTGAAATGGCTGGACCGATTTTGACGGGACTTTCACCGGCAGATAGCTGATGTAACAAGGAGTAACTTAGGCTACTTTTATTTTAGAAAAAAAATCGGAAATCACGAAAACAAATTAAAACCAATAAAAAATGTTATTATATTTGATTCAAATAGGGAAGTTGTATACATACATTATATATTTCTTTACGCGAAATACAGAATTAATAAGTTGTCATAAACTCTGCGAACTGAACAATAACTTTTTTGTTAAATACCACGCAGACGAAGTCGCGGGTAACAGCTAGTTTTTAATATAATACCACGTTAGTGTTAGCTCTCAGAGTGATGTGCTGGTAGTAGACGGGCGGGGTTCTTCGTGGATGAAAAATGATGTTGGTTGATTTATTCATTGTGATTCGTTTCGTCACATGTACGGTTTTTTACCATGGTAGTGAAGAGTTTCATTATTAATGTAACTGGCAGACTGTATAGTTCTGGTTGTTGGTGGTCTGAAAATAAATGGTTCGATGTCAAAAGATGAAATAGAAGTACTAATAGAGACGCTTGATGAGTAATCCAAAATTGTGTTTGTACGCTGGGTAGCATAATTCGTTGTGTAACGGATCTTTTTAAAAAGAGCAACTATGGAGTTTCTCGCCCGTTCCTCTCCATAGGAACGGCATTCCGAACGGGTGGTAAAGTTGTAGCTTAGCATTTTGTTACTATTTTAACGATTCGTAAGTACTGTACTTAATGGTTTACATGAATGAAAAATATTCTGATTCTAACTAGTTACTTAACTCACTCATCACGAAATCTCCGAGACCTAGGGACTTGAAATTTGGCACACGGGTTCCACTAGGCCCCTAGGTGCCCGCTTTGAAGGACTTGGAAATTCAACTCCTAAGGGTCTAAAAGTTCAAAGTTTGTATGGAAAAATTTGTTCCGTGGATTATTATAATGTTCTACTTTTCCGCGCGGACGAATTCACGAGCAACAGGTTGTTAATTAATAATATGAAGTGGCAGCGAGCAGGGCACATAGCTCGGAGAACCCAAGGTCGTTGGGACGGAAAGGTCTAGAATGGCAACCATGGTGTTATACTTTAGAACAAAAGATAGCAATTATAATCCGACAAATTTTGGTCGCTATTATAGAACCCTTATCTGGCCCCACTGCACACATATTATATACTCAACGGTTAATAATCAGCCCCTAACAAGTCCAAAGATTGTCCTTTTTTTACGAATTATATATTTTTAATGTTCCTTACAAATAAATAGGGACGTATACCAAATTTTTTTTTTAATTGCAAGAAAACCATTGCATATGTTAATCGAAAAAAATATATATTTCAATGTTTTTACCGGATAATATTACATTTATACGCTAGGCCATATTGCAGTATGACACAATAAAACAGCGACAATTAGCTGGCAAGCTTCATCATCATTCATCACAAAAGCAGTGATAGCCAAGTTGGTAGAACGCTTGCCTCGGTAACGAGGATCGCAGGGTCAATCCCCGGCTCACTCCTCTGGGATTTCTGGATTTCATGTGCGAATCTCATTTTCAACCACGATTATCACTTGCTAAACGGTGAAGGACAACATCGTGAGGAAACCTGCATGTCTGAGAGAACCCCTCGAAAGACGTGTGAAGTCCGCCAACCCGCACTGGGCCAGCGTGGTGGACTATAGCCTAATCCCCCTCGCATTGAAGGGAGGCCCGCGCCCAACAGTGGGACATTAAAGGGTTGGTATTATTATTATAATTACCTGGCACAGATGTATTTCCACCGAAGGCAACAGCACACAGTAATAAAATTAATATTATAATTTTCATCTTGAGGCAAACTTGTCTGTCTTCGTTCAAGCGCTTGGATAGACTGATCGGACTTCCACGTTATTCGAGTTAAGAGTCATTTGGCTTGTAATAATACTATTAATACCTAGAACCAGTAAGTAGTAAATCATTGGGTCATGCTCTTAATTCACCAACTTAAAAGTATTCAAGATTCTTTAAAATTCTCATTTTGAGGAAACTATTTAGTATGACTTCATGCACTTGAAATGCGCACTTTGAATAATTTATAATTCTCCTATATCTAAAGCTCTTTTCCGCCCCGCATGCGGGCTACTGGACATTTCTGTTTACGCAAGCCGTAGGGCCCGCATGCGGGAACCGTTTCCAGTCCGTTGTCGACACGGCCATGACGCTAGCGCCAGCATGCTATTCTCAATGTGAATTAGAATTATCTTCAAATGTTTACTTTGTGCCCGGGGCCCCGCGTTCCATGGGCCCCCATGGAACGTTCTAGTTAAAAAACATATACATATAAATGACCTATTCACTTCATGTAAATAATAACTGTAAATAAAAAAAATACATTTGAATTAATCTAGAATTGTGCTAGCTACTTATAGGGGCCCCAATATTTAGAATATCTCTCGGGCCTCCCAACAGTTTAAAAACGGCCCTGAGCATTTCTTAATCCCACTAATATTATAAATGTGAAATGGATGGATTGATGTCTGTTACTCAATCACACCGAACTGCTGAACGGATCTGAATGAAATTTGGCACAGATATCGAATATAGTCTGGAATAGCATATAGGCTACTTTTTATCCCGGTAAATTGTGTGGTTACCGTGGGATAGATTTGTTTGAATTTTTCATACTTTTCAATCGCGGGTAACACCGCGGGGTGCAGCTAGTTATGCTATAAAAAAAACTTAATCTAAAATGCAACGCGTCGCGCTAGCAGCCTTGCAGTTTATACGCGGGACTCGACTTGAATATTGTTCGCCACTTAAGTATGACTTGTTTATTTGTTATTTTTTGTTTCAATGTGACCTTAACAACCAGACTGCGACCTACATGTCTATAGTCTATGCTCAACTAATTAGCATCCTCGGTTACGGAGTCCAATCGAATCCTAGATTCGGTTCGGGAAAATTTTATAATCGAATCGATTCGGCTGTCGTAGCGAAATGCTCTCAATCGGCCCGCTGTTTATATAAACATCGACGTATAAGACGTACGGTATAATAAGAACGAGAGGAAAAGATGAAAGAGTAAGAGAAAAGATGATTATCGGAAATTAATGAACGAGAGATAGGGATAGACTGGGAATTAGAAGCGGACCATGATTAACGTTATAAGAAGACTTAATAAATAAAACAAAGAAGACGTTTCATGTATTTATGATGAACACGAGCCCCCCCATATATGTATATATTATTATATTTGACGGCCTGATTAGCGCAGTTGGTAGTGACTCTGCTTTCTGCGTATGATGAGCACGAATGTTTGTACCCGAGTCATGGATGTTTAATATGTATATAAGTATTATATACTGAGTTCGCCCTCAGTCCATTGTACGGTACCCATAACACAAGCGTTGCTTGATGTGGGACTGTATAGTTGGTGTGTTCGTATGGCGATATTTATTTATTATTTCGACGGAAGAATTTTGGGGTCGAGTCACCTTCGTCCGTAGGAGAATTAAGTACCCTCGAGATAACCTACACGTGACCCTGGGTGGTGCCAACCAGGTGACAACTCTACTGGTGGTAGGCTTCGGCCGTGGCTAGTCACCACCCACTGAACAAAGCCATGTCGCCAAGCGGCCTAGCCGTGTTCCGGCATGATGTTCGGTGCTGCCATTCATGGATGGCGGGTCAGATCAGTTGCGCTGCATGTGCCTAGTGAATGTAGCGTCTCGATCTACTGCCGCCTTCCTACCTAGGCAAGTATGCTCCATCGTAGATCTCATCGTCACTTACCATCAGGTGAGATCGAGATCAAATACTTGCCTATAATGTAATAAAAAAAAAAGAACAAAAAAATAAGATAAATTGAAACGTTTATTGAACCGAACAACAACTGATTCAGAACAAATATTTACCGAGGATATTTATGATCGTAGTTACATACAATTTACTACGGACGGACACTCATATGATCCTGAATCCTATAACATAGATGTGATAGTAATATAATATAACCAACTAAGAATCTAAATCGATTTTAGTTTTAAGAGCGTATTTGTGTGCTAAATTTCATTCACACGTACACAAATACACACACATTAATTTTACGGATTTTATCTCGTCTATTATATGTTTTATTACGTTCCCATAAACATTAAATGCTGATTTCTTATATATACAGAAATACTTAATATTGAAATAAAACTAATTTTACGAGTCCTCCCGTGACCATGGTTGCTGTAAAGCAGCCGAAACGTCGGAAACGTAAAAAACATAAAATAAACGCGATAAAAATTCGTAAAATTAGTTTTATTTCAATGCGTAGCATTAAGAAATCAATACATATAGGGTTCTTTGTGGTTGAGAGATCATGTGTATTTATCCATTATGTTTTGTGTCATTCTTTGAACGGGCACCAACAGTCTTATAGAATGTTCGGGTTATTGTTGTTAATGGCAACGAGTGGGCTACAAGCTTTTCCCTTCCAGCATCTGTAACCAAAGATTTAATGTTACAAGGCACTGTCTTGGTCATGTGGCAATACCAATACCATAGCTTAAGAGTTTCGCTGAGATTTAGAGCGTTAGTTCTCTAAGTGGTCCAGGTGGACCCCCAGGGCTCCGCGGGAGACTCGACGGGGGTCTACGTTGGCGTGACAAAAAAATGGGAGTTTAAAATTCGTAAGCGGGGGTCCACGAAAATGGATCTGCTTTCGATAGTGAAGAACTAAAATGAAGTCGAAGCTCAGCGACTGTTACAATGTAAAAACTTGCCTATTTCATATTCAGTACAACGTGTCGAGAACATTAATTGAACATTCATTAATTAACCAATAAATTCTCACTTTTTTTTTCGAACCTATTAATTCGTGGTTGGAACTCAGCCGCAACGCAAATTACCATAGTTAGATCTAATCTTTACATTTTTTGTCGAGGTTTTGGGAATATGGTAGAAACGTAGCTGCAGGGTGTCCACCGGAACCAGCTAAATTTTGAAAATCGTCTATGAGAAAAAAAGTCTGGGAACCTCTGATTTAGAGCAAAGATACGACACTCTTGCGCCTTCTTCTTAGTCTTGGGGAAAGAAAAGTCCAAGACGTTGGACCACATTTTTTAAAATCACCCTTATTTACACGGTAATAAAAGAAATTACATAAACTATCGCGCTTTGAAGCCATCTGATCTGCCGCCCACCCAACTGCCGCTCGTCGCGGTTAGACGAGTGAGATATGCTTACGGCGAGCACCAAGTGCGCGAGCGGGATAGAGAGTGAGTCGGCGCGGGTCGAGCCGAGGTCAAGGCTGTGATGGGCCCTTAATAGATATCGCGAGTCGCGACGAGCTTTCGCGATATTGATGTGTTGACAAAATAAATTCACTGACTTTGATACAAGGCCGGGCTAACATGTACCATAAGTATAATAAGACCAGCACTTTTAATGTCCCACTGTTGGGCACGGGCCTCCCCTAAATGCGAGGGGTATTAGGCCATAGTCCACCACGCTGGCCCAGTGCGGGTTAGCGGACTTCACACGGCTTTCGAGGGGTTCTCTCAGACATGCAGGTTTCCTCACGATGTCTTCCTTCACCGTTTAGCAAGTGATAAGCATGATTGAAAATGAGATTCGCACATAAAATCCAGAAATCACAGAGGTGCGAGCCGGGGTTTGAACCTGCAATCCTCGTTACCGAGGCAAGCGTTCTCCCAACTTGGCTATCACTGCTTTCGACCATAAGTACTCGTAATACAACACAACGGCTATAATTACCTGGCACAGGGTCGTTTGCACCGATACCAATAGCACACAATAATGATATTAATATTATAATTCTCATCGTGTGGTAAACTTGTGTGTCTTCGTTCAAGCGCTTGGGTATACTGATCGAGAATGTATGTATCGATATCGATATCGATGTGCCTACGTTAACATAATCATTAACTTTACTTCATATTCTTCCTTATTTAAATACTAGCTGTTGCCCGCGACTTCGTTCGCGTGGTATTTAACAAAAAAGTGTTTCTAAAATAAAAGTAGCCTAAGTTACTCCTTGTTACATCAGCTATTTGCCAGTGAAAGTCCCGTCAAAATCGGTCCTGCCATTTCAGAGATTAGCCGGAACAAACAGACAGACTGACAGAAATTTAAAAAAAATGTTGTTTTGGTATATGTACCGTGTATCACATCCAAATGCACTTAGTAAAAAGCGGTTATTTTAATATTACAAACAGACACTCCAATTTTATTTATTTGTATGTATGTATAGATACTTAGACATGTATTGGCGATCTGACTAGCTCGGTTTGTAGTGACGCTGTCTTCGTAGCAGAGGGTCCCGGGTTCGAATCCTGGTACGGTCAATCTTTGTGTGATAAGCACGAATGTTTGTACCCGAGTCATGGATGATTAATATGTATATAAGTATTATATACTGAGTTCGCCCTCAGTCCATTGTACGGTACCCATAACACAAGCGTTACTTAGGGTGGGACCGTATAGTTGGTGTGTTCGTCTAGGGATATTTATATTTTGTTTTATGTATCATTTAACTTATACCTGCTGCGCCCCGCGGTGTTACCCGCGATTAAAAAGTTTTACAAAACCCTTTAAACGTTGGTGGTGTTTGACGTCCTAGTGTCATAGTTTGAAACGGGGTACCCTCATATTTAGTTGTTGCTTGCGGTCCGATCTACGCAGAAAGTGCTCACAGTGTCTTGAGGTCTTGCAATGGTGCTTGGTATTGGATTTGGTTATATTAATTACTGGTGCCCAAGTCGGTGGTAGCACTCAGCCATCTTCCCTATTGAAATTAGGATGTTTTTTTTAATTTCGCTGGCCTCGCGTATCATCTTTGGTTGGAATCGGTGTTCTTTTGCGAGGATCTGTGGTTTATCAAATCTGATATAATGGCGGATGCGATCCTGTACAAATTCAAAGATTGCAGACTTCGTGGAGCGCCGGTGTTCCAACACAAAATAAACGCGATACAATTTGTCAAATAAGTTTTATTGCAATGTATGCGAGTATTCGCGTAAATATAAGAAATCAATATCATTTATACAATGATTATATATATATTAACGTACAACTTACTGATTCATCAGTTAAAATATTTTACACTGGTTTTGTTACATCTTATATACAGAGATCGCCCCTAGTCTATAGTACGAAATGCCATAGCCAATACATTTCTCTTTTTTTACAGTGTAATGCTGGCGTGGCAAACGTTTAATGCTCTGTTTGTAATCAGAGCAGTGAGCAAGTATCTTGTCGAGATGGTTCCCGAGTACGAGTTATGTCAGCATCTAGACGTGCAGGCAGACCGGAGACTGGCCACAGGCCCCGTAGAGATCAGGGAGGCTGTGGAAGTGGCGGTGAGTACCAGACCCTTGGTCCTACATAAACATAAACATAAACATAGACAGGGTCCGCCAGCCCGCACTGGGCCAGCGTGGTGGACTATGGCCTAATCCCCCTTGCATTGAGGGGAGGCCCGTGCCCAACAGTGGGACATTAAAGGGCTGGTATTATATACAGGGTGTAAGAGGCGTTGTAACGAAAACTTTGGGTGAACGTTACACTTAATGCGTATATTAAAATGATAGAAATAATTTATGTCCAAAGACAAGGGTTATAGATTTTGTAATTTTTGAGCGCGCAATGTATAGTGAACCACGCGATCGCATCGCAACGCTCCGTGCGATACCAGACTCGTGCGAGTGACAAGCGCGCTCGAGCGTATCGAGTTTTAATTTACGTTGGAGTTTTTTGTTTAAATAACTAATTATATATATTTTTTAATTTAAATTCCCGTTGTGATAGACGTCTTTCATGATAATAAATAAACAAATACAGCCATTATCCAATTATAAAATTATTTCTTGCGTCCAGCCGTCGACAGTTCAGGAGTCCCCCCCTCCGCCCGCCTCCCCGGCCGGCGACGCCGTCGATGCGCTTGCGTCCCCTAAGAATTCAGCCAATGAGAGTCGAGTCGAGATGCTGATCGACGCGCTCATTGGTCTCATCATAGATGTGCCTGTTACGTAAGTACAGTAATATACAGGATGAATTTGTCAAGTGTGCGTGGATGGACAAATCCGAAACTATATAAGTTGAGGATACTTTTACTGACAAATTACCGGACTTCTTGGGAGAACTGGAAAAGTCATGTTTGTAGGGACTCGATCTTAACTCAGAAATGAAACGATGATTGAATAGATATTCTTCGATATAATTCTCACGGCAAATATCAACGCTCTGTTCGACGGTATTATCACAAGTGAAGTCCAAAGTAAAACATCATCTAAGTGACGGATATCGGTCAGTGTTGCCAGACGAAAAATACAAGAACGTTTGACGTGTCTGTGACAGCTCACAGATACCCGTCACTAGTGCAAATAATAACAATCGGATAACCTAACGGTGAATATAATAATACTGTAGGCTTACATGTTTCACATTTTAGTTTTATTTTCCTACACCACGAGTGTAGGAAACGTTTATGAACACATGATGGTTAATATTCCACCAAAATTACACACTATATTTCAAAGAAACAACATTTGTCACAAAATAAAGAAAAAAATTATAACCTTTCTCTTCGACTACCCTCAAAAAGCCCTAATTATTATTGTTTCAGTGACAACACTTACTACCTACACTTGGAGTGTATAAATACGATTCTTGTGCTTATGTCTGTGTACATGTTTGCTGGTGTGCACGGACAGACGCGGCTAGTAGAGACCTCCCTCATATACAGGTGAGTCCATCACCATCAAGCAGTGTTGCCAGATGTGATTTTCTATTTCTACCCAAATTTGAAATTATTTTTGTCCAAAATGATACAATTTGCTTGAGTTTTACCCAAAGGCGAAAAGTTAATAATATCGGTTAATTAACCAAATGGATGATTCCATTTTATTAGCTCTTTGCCTTTTTCTTATTTTTTCCTTGAAATACTATTCTAATTTCCAATTATTATTTTTTTTACGTTACGCATCCCCACTGCATGGGTATGACGGGTATGACATAGCGTAGAGAGAAAAAGCAGAGTGAAAAGACTGAAAATGAACGAGCGAGATGGTTTAACGGGTGCGTTCGTAAAATGCGTTGTGGTCATCCTACAGATGCGCTCTGAAACTAAAAAGTACCCAAAATTCTCCATGGTATTTTTTTTCTCCAAATTTTTCTCCAAGAATTTCATTTCTCCAAAATTTCTCGAGAGCCAAAATTTTTACCCAGAATTGCGAAAAAAATACCCAATCTGGCAACACTGCATCAAGGCATCTAGGCCCCCCCCCCCACTATATCCGCCTCTAGATGTACGTATTATTTGGAAGAATACTAAGGAAATAAAGCTTATTTTTGTTTGACAGAACTCTATTTCAAGGGCGGTATGGTATGCACGCGCCGCTTCTAGTGAAGACACTGTTGAACAACCTGTCGAGCATGCTCGCTGCGCCGCCGAGCATGTTCGGCGCGCATGCCGAAGGGGGGAGCTTATTAATCAACTTGGCCTGTGAGTAATATCTATCACATATTATGGTACTATCGATCAATATATTTGACGACTTAGGTCTAGTGGTTTGAGGTCTCAATTCATCGCATCGAGAGGTTGCGGGTTAGATTCCCGTCTGGACAAAATTTAGACACGATTTTTTTTTTAATTTTCCCTGGTCTGTGTACTACTGAGATAGGCGCCAGTCGAAACTAGCGTTGATTAGTTAAAGACCGTACAGTTGGTGTGGTCGTCTGGCAGCAAAATATCGCCAGACAAATACACTAACTATACGGTCCCACACTAAGCAACGCTTGTATTATGGGTACCGAACAATGGACTGAGGGCGAACCCAGTATATAATCCTTATTTAGGTGTTAACATCCATGACTCGGGTACAAATAATCGCGCTTACACAACGATTGTTACCAGGAGTCGAACCCGGGACCCTCGGAACAGAAAGCAGGGTCACCACCAACTGCACTAATCAGGTCGTCGATATTATTAGTAATAGCTGTCACCAGCGACTTCGTCCGCGTGGTATTTCCCGAAAAAGTTTTTCTAAAATGAAAGTAGCCTAAGTTACATCAGCTATCTGCCAGTGAAAGTCCCGTTAAAATCGGTCCAGCCATTTCAGAGATTAGCTGAAACAAACAGACAGACAGACAGACAAAAATTGTAAAAAAAATGTTATGGTATATGTACCGTGTACACATCCAAATGCGCTTAGTAAAAAGCGGTTATTTTAATATTACAAACAGACACTCCAATTTTATTTATGTGTATATATGTACCCTTAGGGCTTAGGCTGATAAAAAACAATGAATTGACTTTCTCATTCACCTGCAGCTGGGCTATGGAACATGCTATCGTTCAACCCGACCACCCGACACACTATATACACCCAACCGCCGTTGGATCGCGCCGAGTTGGTCGACAGATTGAAGCGGGAGCATCCGGTCGCCAACCAGTCGTGTCTGCTGCTGCTGGCCCTCGCCAACCATTTCATGAACGACGACAACCTGTACAGGAATGCTTTGTTGACGTGTCAAGATAGTGCTGGTAAGTTGTCTTGTGTTTTAAGGTCCCGTACCGTGGTACCGTACAGAAAAGATCTGAGCTTTGAGTGTTTAACATATTATATACTTTCTATAACTTTATCAAACGTCATCTAGTTATAAAATAATAATACCAGCCCTTTTAATGTCCCACTGTTGGGCACGGCCTCCCATCAATGCGAGGGGGATTAGGCCATAGTCCACCACGCTGGCCCAGAGCGGGTTGGTGGACTTCACACGTCTTTCGAGGGGTTCTCTCAGACATGCAGGTTTCCTCGCGATTTTTTCGTTCGAATCCCGGCAGGGACAAACTTTGAGTGATGAGCACGAATGTTTGTACCCGAGTCTTGGACGTTTAATATCTATACAAGTAATATATACTCGGTTCGCCCCCAGTCCATTGTACGGTACCCATTATACAAGCGTTGCTTAGTGTGGGACCGTACAGTTGGTGTTCTATTGTTTACAGACACATCTGCGCCTACGCCACACAAAGAGTCTAATGTTGGCGGAAACCAGGTCACCCCGCCCCGGATAGACATGGCTGCTGTAAGTTTTTATCTTTACAATTGATAGAACTAGGCGATACTTATGTACCACGTATGGCACGCACGACATGTACAACACGTACGACACGTACAACACGTACAACACGTATGGCTCGTCCGCAGCTGCACGCGGCGCTGTGCGCGACGGCCGGGCTGGAGCACTTCACGCTGCTGCTGTACCTGCTGCTGCACGCGTGCGGCGCGTACAAGCGACACGTCAGCTCCGTGCCGCACCTGGAGAACCTGGTCAGTGGCTCCAACTAGATATACACCGGTCATTCTATATTACTGCATGTTTTGTGTTGTACATTGTTCATCCTGTAGATTATCTAACTACAGGATGAAATGGAAATCATTGATAAGATGTTAAACTATTATCCCCAAATTTATAGACGTTTTATAACTTTAACAAACGTCGTATAGTATCGCGCGCAAGAGTTTTGCTTTGCGCAGTACTATATGACGTTTGATAAATTTATATAATGCCTTAAAATTTGGGGGGTAACTCTATACATTATGCAGATTATTTTTGGGCAATTTAATAACAATTAACTACACTTGATAATAACACAAAATTAAAATGAATGATTGCTCAAAATATAAACAGACGGATTGCCGCCAACGACATATATATTGAATCACATAAATGTCCATCTTTAGAAGTAAAATCAAAAAGTATTTGCAAGTAGGTGGTGGTTGAGACGAATGAATAAACTTAGGCCATAATCCACCACGCTGGCCCAGTGCGGTGTGGTCAACTTCATATAACTTTTAGTAAAAGATTTAGTGTTACCATATGCAGATAGTTCCGATACTGCAAGTGCTGTACAACGCCCCCGAGTACAGCTCCCACCACATCTACATGTCGCTGATCGTGCTGCTCATACTCACCGAGTACGACGCGCTCATCAAGAACGTGCACACCGTGGTGAGTACATACACCATCATGTTTTTGAGGTCGAGTCACCTTCGTCCGTAGGAGAATTAAGTACCCTCGAGATTCCCTACACGTGACTCTGGGTGGTGCCAACCAGGTGACAACTCTACTGGTGGTAGGCTTCGGCCGTGGCTAGTCACCACCCACTGAACAAAGCCATGTCGCCAAGCGGCCTAGCCGTGTTCCGGCATGATGTTCGGTGTTGCCATTCATGGATGGCGGGTCAGATCAGTTGCGCTGCATGTGCCTAGTGAATGTAGCGTCTCTATCTACTGCCGCCTTCCTACCTAGGCAAGTATGCTCCATCGTAGATCTCATCATCACTTACCATCAGGTGAGATCGAGATCAAATACTTGCCTAAAATGTATAAAAAAAAAAAACAAGAACTGTCAAAAGTGACAGTTACTATGCGGTTGCTGTTCGATTGTGAATCGATTGTGTCAGCAGACTTGGGGCCCAGCTATCGTGTTTCTATCGATGTTCCTGTGAGATTTTAAATCAGGGCTTCCCATACTATGTTGGGCAAGAGAACCCTTTTCCAAAATGAACTGATACCTCAGACCCCCATAGCCAAATTACTTTAAAAATCCTATCTCAAAACTTATTTTCGAGGATTTTATCGCGTTTATTTTCTGTGTTTTTCGTTCCCGACAAAAAAAACGAAAATAAACGCAATAAAATTCTCAAAATTAGTTTTGTTTCAATGTGTAGTATTCGCGTAAATATAAGAAATCAATCCTATGTCTAGTTTTTTTTTCCTATTGATACAAGATACTTATTAAACTATAAATATTATCTTGTACGAACTTGTGCACGCTTATCGACTTGTTGTGTTTTTTTAAAGTACAACAATGATACTTCCTACTAAAATATTAGTCATTCTTATAACAAGTTGGCACACGTAACACAACTTATACAGTATCTTGAAGGTTTCAAATGAGTTCAAAATCCACAGATGCTGAAGAATCTCACGTGGTACAACGAACGAGCGATATCGGAGATCTCGCTGGGTGGGCTGATGGTGCTGGTCATACTGCGGGCGCTGCAGTACAACATGGCGCGGGCCAGGGATAAGTATCTGCACACCAACTGCTTGGCGGCCGTGGCTAACATGAGCTGTGAGTATTAACACCATGGAGTTTCCAAAGACTTTTTCTTTTCATGGTTCTAGGCCCGCCAGCCATCGTATACTACGGGGGCAATTACAAATTGTCATTAACATTTTTTTTAATCTACAACCGGATCGGAACGCGACCTCAACTGAGAAGATCGGCGATATAACTCACCGGCTTGTCTTTTTTTACAACCATTATTTTACAAAAAAAAACGCGATAAAATCCTTAAAAATATTTGTATTTCAATCGGTAGTATTCGCGTAAATATAAGAAATCAATATAAAAAAAGTAAATTTCAGGTATTACTAACTAGCTTTGTATTGTATACTCTATAGAATTGTTTTTAATTGTGTTTCAGGTGAATTCAGGAATCTGCACCCGTACGTTGCGCAAAGATTGATATCCCTGTTTGAGACGCTAACGAAGCGGAGAGCGAGGCTGTGTAACGAGATCGAAGGTAATATATATTCATATATATCGTAACATAATTAGTTTGAAATACTCAGAATCAGAACATTTTTTATTCACGTAGACCGGTGTTCCCAACTTATTTTGTCTACTGCCCACTTTTAGAATGAATTATTTTTCGGCGCCCCCATTTTTTCACCAAGTAGGTGAAAAAAACACTATAACTTCAAATTAAATTAATTATTGTAAGCCTCTACACAACGCCCCCGTTTTTTTTCTGGGTCTCTTACTGCCCCCCTTTAGGCCTGCAGCGCCTACAAGGGGGCGTTATCGCCCACTTTGGGAAAGGCTGACGTAGACCGTTAAGTACAGTACTTATGAATCGTCGAAAGTTAGAAAATACTAAGCTACTACTTTACCACCCGTTCGGAATGCCGTTCCTATGGAGAGGAACGGGCGAGAAACTAAATGGTTGCTCTTTTTAAAAAAATATCTTATACATTTTTGAACAGTACATTGTTATAGGTACTGATAGAAGATTATATGATACAATATGACCTTCTATCATTATATGACAAACATGTATTAAATACTCGTGAAATGGTAATATAAATTGCGACAAGATTACTTATAGAAAGTATTATACAAGGTGATTCAGACATGGTATACTAATCCTTCCAGCTATGCTTCTTAAGCGTTTTTGAAGTCACAATTACAAATTCGACATTTGTTAATTCTGATTTGTTGGACTGAGGTGTTTGACGTCCTAGTGTCATAGTTTGAACCAGGGTACCCTTATATTTAGCTGTTGTTTGCGGTCCGATCTACGCAGAAAGTACACACAGTGTCTTTAGATCTTGCAAGGGTGCGCCTGGTTTTGTATTTAATTATATTAATTACGTAAAAACATAAAATAAACGCTATAAAATTGGTAAAATCAGTTTTTTTTTTCAATTATTTTATTATGTTTTTTTATGGTTCCAGGTGGTGATATAAATAGTATAGAGCTACCCCACCACGCAGAGGAAAAGACTGAAGAAATAGTTAGTTTTATTTGTAATAATACTAGGTTTCGCACGTGGCTCTGCCCGCGCAATGGTCGAATTGTTAGGAGATATTTTCTATTTTATTCTTCAAATTTTAGAGGGAAAAAAATAATTTATATTAATGGACTCGTTATTATTATTTTGACGGCCTGATTAGCGCAGTGGTAGTGACTCTGCTTTCTGCGCCGAAGGTCCCGAGTTCGAATCCTGGTAGGGACACAGGCTTTGTGTGATGAGCACGAATGTTTGTACCCGAGTCATGGATGTTTAATATGTATATAAGTATTATATACTGAGTTTGCCCTCAGTCCATTGTGTGGTACCCATAACACAAGCGTTAAGCTTAAAGTGGGACCGTATAGTTGGCGTATTTATTTATTTATTATTTTTAATTACGACAGACGAACACTCTAACTGTACGAACCGTAACACGTAGCGTTGCTTAATGTGGGACCGTATAGTTGGTGTGTTCGTATGGCGATATTTATTTATTTATTGTAATCCCCAGATGGATCACATAAGTGTGTTGGACGAGGTACTGCGTATGCTGATCGAGATCATCAACTCGTGCCTGGCGCACCAGCTCCCCAGCAACCTGAACGTGGTGTACGCGCTGCTGCACAAGCGGCATCTGTTCCAGCAGCACCACGCGCAGCCCGTCGCGCAGAACATCGAGATGGTGAGTCAGCCGCCCGACAGAGAGGGACGGAGCTATTGGATGGAAAGAGAAAACAAATCGATGCAGTCTAAAGTGCAATACGTATTTCGGATTGTGGAATTTAATAAGTTTGACACGATACCCGTTTTGCTAATAAACCGGTTTCGACAAAAATAACGGTTTTCTAATTAATCGGTTAAACACGAAACCGGTTTCACGAATGTTTTTTTTTTATTTATTGCAATATAGGCAAGTATTTGATCTCGATCTCACCTGATGGTAAGTGACGATGAGATCTACGATGGAACATACTTGCCTAGAAGGTACCTGTTCACTCTCGACTTGAAAACACCCATATATTTATCAATTAACTTGTTAGGTTAAAAACAGTTTTTATTTAAAATAGCCTGTTCGATATATAACTAGTCTATTAAATCGGTTTTTTAGTTTTAGTCGAGAAACCGGTTTCGGATATAAACCGTCTTGGCACGGAACCGATGTTCTTATTTAATCGGCTCGTCATGAAGCCGGTAGCCGAAATAATTTAAGTTTGAAGATAAAACTAAAACCGGCTTGAAAATTTAACCGGTTTAAGGGCCCTGCCCGGATTTTGTACGGTTTTATTTAACGGATTTCTTAAGATTTCCATTTTAATCTCAACATTATTAATATATTGAACAGATTGTTCTTAGACGGATCGTTTTGAAAAACGGCAACCATGGAGTTTCTCGCCCGTTCTTCTCCATAGCAACGGCATTCCGAACGGGTGGTAAAGTTGTAGCATAGTATTTTGTAACTTTTGACGATTCATAAGTACTGTACTTAATGGTTTACATGAATAAAATATAATAATACCAGCCCTTTTTTTAATGTCCCACTGTTGGGCGCGGGCCTCCCCTCAATGCGAGGGGGATTAGGCCATAGTCCACCACGCTGGCCCAGTGCGGGTTGGCGGACTTCACACATCTTTTGAGGGGTTCTCTCAGACATGCAGGTTTCCTCACGATGTTGTCCTTCACCGTTTAGCAAGTGATAATCGTGGTTGAAAATGAGATTCGCACATGAAATCCAGAAATTCCAGAGGTGTGAACCTGCGATCCTCGTTACCGAGGCAAGCGTTCTGCCAACTTGGCTATCAGTGCTATTCTTAAATGAAAACTGTTTCCATGATCTTCGTCAGGTTATAGGGTACTTCTCGACGCGGCTGCAGCGCGTGCAGGAGGGCGCCGGCGGCGACCTCGGCGTCACGGAAGTGCTGCAGTGCATCAAGAAAGGCGCCGAGCAGTGGTCCAGTGATAGACTGAAGGTAGTCACGAGATTGTAGAGAATATTTTATTCAAGTTTTCAAGTTCAAGTTACTTGCCGCTAATTGTACCAGTTTATTTTCCATCCATCCAACCATCACAAGTCATCCACTGCTGGACATGGCCTCTCCCAAAGACTTCCACACATCACGGTCCTCCGCAACTCGCATCCACCGGAACCCCTTTAATATCATCGGGCCATCTTATGGAGGCCGTCCTACACTACGTCTTCCGGCTCGCGGTCGCCATTCTAGAACCTTTATGCACCAACGGCCACTGGGCTCCAAGTCTGCTAACACAATCGATTCATAATCGAACAGCAACCGCATAGTAACTGTCACTTTTGACAGATACTATGCGGTTGCTGTTCGATTATGAATCGATTGTGTTAGCAGACTTGGGGCCCTGGTTTCGCGAGCTAAGCCGTGTTATGTCACTTTCCAGAAATTCCCCGACCTGAAGTTCAGGTACGTGGAGGAGGAGAAGCCGGAGGAGTTCTTCACGCCGTACGTGTGGGGGCTGGTGAGCGGCTGCGGCGGCGTGTACTGGGCCAGCGAGGGCGGCGCGCGCGCGCTGCGGGACCTGCTGGCCTGCTGAGCCGCGGGACCCTGCCACGCAGCATACGGGACCTTCGATTGTCATATATATATCACATGGATCGAAAACGTCATATGTATATGATAGTGTAATGTTAAATATGTCTCCATCTATATGCGTATACAGAGTGATATGGAAAGGGTATACTAAACCTTGAACCTGTGCTTCTTTAGCGTATTTGTAATCAGATTTTCGCAATGCCGTTTGTTTGTCCAACAAAATACAATTTTAAATTGACTTTTGAGTTTGTGACGTCACATATTGATCACGAATGCGCTAAAGGAGCTCAGGTTCGAGAATTAGTATACCCTTTCTGAATCACTATGTATAAGGTGTAACAAAAATAGTGGTTTCTTATATTTACGTGAATACTACACATTTAAATAAAAGTAATCTCACGGATTTTCCAACCACCTCTGTCCTCCCGTGACCACGGTTGCTGTAAAGCAGCCGAAACGTCGGGAACGTAAAAAAAATATAATAAACGAGTGGAATGAGGCTCATAAACGGGCTGAATTTTTTACACTATTATTGTTACAACTTAACCCTCATATTTATAGACGTGTTATAACTTTATCAAACGTCATAAATAGCGTGCAAGAGTTTTGCTTTGCTCAGTACTATATGACGTTTGATAAAGCTATAAAACGTTTATAAATTCGGAGGTAAATGTTTATGACATATAAATTGTGATAATGTAATATCCCCATAGATAAATGAGTTTCTCGCGATCTCTACTAAATTAGGGTCGGTGTCTTAGACACTACACAACGTGACGACAAACGAAGCGAGTGGTCACGTGACCACCGCCCGCAGTCTTATCATAGACGAATCTTATCACTACATATGTCTTCGGCCGAATTCGATTTTGGCCGAAGACGAATGTAATGCCAGCGACGCGCGCGCAATTAAATCAATTAACTCGTACCATTGTAATCACAAATTAATTTAATTGAAATTATCATTATCATTCAACAATTCCTTTTTATTATTTTGTACATAACATATGTCAATTTTTAATATAAAATGATATGGACTGTATATTATATTATGCTAATTATTGATATTTATCAATATATAATAAGTGTTGTAAATACTACTACTACTTACATTTATTTAGAAGTAGAATGTTAAAAACAAAATACAATCGAATTGAGATCCTCCTCCTTTTTTTGAAGTCTGTTAAAAATAGAGTCCTATATTTAAATTATTTCATGGCACCACCATTATTGCAAGTGGGTATTTCATTAATGTCTAATAGATTTTTTCGAGATAATATCTATGTTGGTTGTTTGATCGGAGATCGGGCTATTTGTCCAAAGAATATAATTGTAATATATTCAGATAGTAAATAAATCTTCGTAATTCTATGATGCGATTTGATTTTTCTTATTTTAATGCTACTCTGAAGGTAAGAATTGTCTTATTTTCAAACTAGTACCATTTTGTAAACATGCTAATAGGTGCACCTCATTCTTCTTTAAGCATGGCATTTTTTGCCAGTGTTGAGAATGGGTACCTACTTATTCTTCACATAAAATTACTTAGTAACAATATTCTCAAAAACAGTGAGTCTATTTTAACCATTTAACAATGATATCCTTTGAACTGTTTTTGTTATAAGTACTAGCTATGTATTATTTATTCTAATTCGCATTTATATAATTTAAAAAATGTCAATATTAAAACTGGCACGTGAAATGTAACGATAAACGGTGTTACCCCATAACTATTATGTTAAATAACGTAGATTGTAATGAAACGCAATATAGGTTAACGAACAATCAATAAAAATATGTTTTAAAAATATTTCTTTTTTTATTTGTGGATGATATACTTACCTATTCCTTGTCCAAAATAAAACGCTTACAGTATTGAAGTCAGCAGTCTGGTGAGCAGATGAACTGGGTATTAATCACTGACGTCCATGATACAAGTACGCTAGACTAATGATATCCTTTAAAATGACAGCTATCTATTGTGCCTATTTGAAGCGCCCCCAGCGAGGGGGAAAGGAACTAAATCTGACGTAAAATGCAAATGGCCGTTGTTTTGTTTACATTGTCTCCGTGTTTATAAAGTGATTTTGAAGGTTTAACGCGATTAAACTTGTTTGTTGTGTTGTATTAATATAGTTAATACATAAATAAGTGGTGTTAGTTAATAGGTAAACCATGAAAGAGTGCGTGTTATGCAAAACTCTTTACCAGAAGGGAAGTGGGGTTACATTACACAAGTAAGTGAATTTACGGCTAATATTCAAGAAATTAAAACTTCTATTGATATTATAGGCACTTAAAAATATGTTACTAATCTTATTTATACGTGATTACAACGCATTTGTCTTTGTATTATCGGTTTATTATAAACAATAAAATTCAATAGTGCTGTAAAAGTTCCTTGTCGATAAAATTTATCGATATTTTTTCTATCAATATCTTAAATAGATAGAACGTTCAAGAACGCAAAAATCGCCGAAGACAGATTTGTATTATCAAATACATATTATTTTAAAACAATGTTTACTAATTCACAGGTTTCCGACTGACAATAGAAGACTAGAATTATAGCTCAAAAACATTGAAAAGCCTAGTTAGCGTCCGAAAAAATATGATTACATCTGTTCAAAACACTTCTCTTTGCTCTACTTTGATGATTTTTATTTTCTATTAATACCTTACCTACTCCATTGCTTCCCAAACAACATTACATTACCTCATTTCTAATTAAAAAACGATCCTTATTTAAGTAGGATCTAGCTAGTCACACACCACCCTTTAGTCCGGTTTCGGCTAAGATTACCTACCCTACCCATGAGCGATTCGGCTAATCATTATCATTATTTGCTTCATCTTAGTATTAACCACTCGACTATTTTGGACATTAGCCATTGTTACAGGAATGGATCATAATTATTTTCATTTTACTGCATGGGTAGGTTTAAGCATAAACATTTTTATCGATGTATCATATCACTGTCCCATCTCTATTATTAGTTCCATTCCCCTTGACTGCCGCTATCAGCGCCAAAATGGCGAAAATCAAATAGGCACACGATAACCGGGCTTATGATTAGTCCAGCGATGTATACCATAGAGGTCAGTGGTATTAATTCACTTGAGCCTTTTCGAAATTGTACCACAAAAATGCAGTAGATTAAAACTGTCGCCTGCATGTATTGCTCAAAATTCGCGCCATTTTTACGTACGTACCTGTCATAGACAACATATTGCACTGTATTAACATTAATTTTACAGTATCTGAATGAGTAAGTAGTAAGAAAAAGTAAAATAAAACATCTTTATATGAATTAGGTTAATTTTACTCATGCAATAGATAATGTTATTTGTTCATTTTGCAATGAAATAAAAAAAAACCAATACAAAAATCGCGAATGTATAGACAAAAATAATGACCGTCTTCCGATTAAAAATCAAACCAATCGACAACTTGCGATGTGTGTGCTGTGTGCAATTAAAGTGAGGTGGTAAACAAGACATATTTATTAAATAAAATTATGCCCCGATACCGTATACGGTGTAATAAACAACTTTTAATTCATGTGCGTGTTTGATTTTCACAAAATAAACAACTGGTGGTCCGCTATAAACATCGTTTATCGATTCCAGGTATGTACATTATTTTCCTAGCAAATCCGTTAATTGTCTATATAATTTAATATTATGTAAGTATGTTACTCAATTGTAGAATTTAAAAATAATTTGGCTTTTTATCCAGCATTTCGGATTTTAGATTTTACAGAATTTTTGTTTGCTAGGCAGTCGTTTTCTTTTTTCTTGCGGGTAGTAAGTATACCTTTGTATTTCCTTTTTTTTAGTTGTATTTTTTTTATGTACATACCTACCCACATAGCATACCCTTTTCCGAAAAAGACCTGACGACAGTAGGTTGGGGTATGAAAGCGTAAAAGTGCATTCTTTGCTTGTACAAAATGGAGAAAAAAATATATATTAAAAAAAAATTAGGAGCTCGATCCATATGATAGCATATAGGTAGGTAGCCCCTGATATTCCCCATGTTGGCATTTTTTTTTAATCATCAATTATTTGTAAATTAAATAGCATTAAAGAATTAGCTTGTATAAAAGTATTACTATTTTATTGATAGTGTTCCTCTCATTGTTAATTTAGTAGTTAATTAGTTACCTTTAGTATTGTATTGAATATCAGAGAAGCTGAAGAAAGCAGAGCAGAGAAAAAAATTCAATCGCCTGTTCATAAAACCTACACCTTTGACTTATTCATGCAGGACTATATGACTGGCAATATCAATTTGTCTTATTCTACATTAGGATATAATATTTATTGTAACTAAAATACATGAAAATCTTTTGTATGTTTTATAATCATTGCTTAATGTAATTTACTGTCCGTCACAGTACCGTCACAGTGTGTCAAAGCATGCCCAGTTATTGTAACAAGCTTGGCATATGTTACATAAGGACCAAAAACCATTAGCAATTGAGGTTCTACGAGGCTTCCTCTGCCTATTCCTTTGGGAATCCTTTTGCTGTTCATTACAATCAGCTATAATTACATATGGTAGCATTTTATGGCTACTATGAACGGTATTATAAATTACATATTTTAATTTAAAAAAATCATCCTTCAGTTTTGTATGAAATCTTATAAAACCTGCACAAATTTAGCCTGAATGCTTCTTAATCAACTGCGGCACATGTTCATACTTTATGCATCCAATTATAAATTAATCATAGATTTCACAGTACACGGCACAGGAATGTTGCTGTACTTACATTCCTGCCTCAGAATAGCTAAGCAAAATATTTATATGTGCATGTTATTGTACTGTATGCGATGCCATTCCAATATGGGGCAGGAAGTGGGGGAATATTAAGTATACATAGAAATCCACATTTTTCCTGCTTAATCTGGAATACTTAAAGAATTTCATGTCTCCATAGATGGATTTTAAAATATATTATTCATGAGTACTATCAAACATTGTTTAAGAAATTTGTTGTTATTTCTCAAGTTTCATGTTATTCTTGTTGTACTGCATTTAATAAGGTCAAAAGTTAATTGCGTAGCTGCTTTATATAGAGTGGGAATGCAGTTTTATGTTTACCATTATGTTGTATCACATTACTAGATAAGGCTGAATGTTTGCTTGGGATATGACATCATCATAGATCTGGAAAGAATGGCTATTTACATGATAAATTAAATTGAGGCATATCATCATACCAAGTTTTAAATACTTCCTCAAATTATTTTCGATATAATTTATGATTTATATCATATATATACGATAATGCTCTAAATCTCAAGCTTCGTCAATTTGTCGCATTCATTAGTTAAACTGCAGCCTGTATCCAGCTGCTGGTTGGTGGGCTTCACACGGACCTTAAAAACTGGTTAGATTCTCTCAGACATGCAGATTTTCACACATTTGTGTTCATAGTATTCCAGAATAAATATTCTAGAAATTCATATATACCCATATAAGTACATGTCCTAAGCGTTTTAGAACGAAACGGATTTGACATTTCTCTAATTACAGAAACAAATGTCCTACTTCGTCTCGAGTGTTCACTAATATACTGACAGGTCCTGAAAGAAAATTTGCAGAAACGACATTTTTACCCTATGACTCAAAATGTAGTAATCCTTGTACTTATTTTCAGACGACCACCACAATTATTTTGTGAGCTTAAAAATAATAGTGAAAGATTAACGAAATGATAAGTCCGAAAAGCGTTTTTGTTCAAATGACCTTGTTGGTGCAATAACTCCGGAACTTGATGCTTAGAAGCGATTATTTTTATGGCTCGCTACAGATGCAGTACAACGCGTATTTATAATAAATGTTAGTCACAGTTGAATTTATTGGCTTCAAAACATCCCACATTTGATAATATTATCTTGGGTTCTTTTTTCTTTAGTTGATTATAATTTACTTAAGGTTTCTCCTTCCGTTCGTCCCTTCTTGCGACTGCTCAATTGCTAGTACTTTCCCTTAAGACCTTTGAAACTGATTCAAGCTCACTCCCGCTTATCATTCAAAGCACTGACTGGTTGGAGCATAGTAGTTCTTTATCAAATTCCTTAAAACTGTAGGTAATAGTTATCTATGCTGCCAACGCTTAATTGGAACAAATTTTTGCTTTTATGTGTTTTTAGCGGGGTGTGTTCTCATTATTATTTCTCAAAGGAGCATCTTAAAGAAAAGTATACAATATAGATCTGGACACGTCGACTCTATGAGACTTTCGGTGCTATTCGTTGAATTGGTCCAGAATCAAGCTGAAAATTTCATTCTTATTGAGACTAGCTGTCTCAATTATCTTGTAAATGAATTAGTTGATCCCATGAAAATAGCTTCTCTTAGCATCGTAAGTGTGTAAAGTCGGACGTGAGTTGAGAACGTAATTGTCTAGTTATTTATCGCTGCATATTTACCAAAAACGAGCGAGTCGTAAGAGTTAACAGATACCTAAGACCACAAATAGAAACTTAAGCTTTTTAAAGCATTTAACAAAATCACACTCATCACGATAGTAGTGATGTGCTGTAAGTGAATACTCCATTATTTATCCATTGACCTGCTTCCGTTGACTCTGCATTCTTCAGACGTTACTCGCTCATATTTGGTGGAGAACACAACGTGAATCCTAATTGAAACAATCTATCACATTACCTTTTACGTTTGTCATCGTTTCCCGTGCCATGTTGTGCAGTGACGGTTGCGGAGTGGCGCGAAATGGGACGCGCAATTCGTGTGTTCAAATTTTGAATTGAGTTTGGATTGCTTTGTTTTTTGTTTGTGGCCAGTACGCAGACAGTTGGAACAGTAGTTTTAAACCGAAAAGTTTTCTTATTTACAAATGTGAAATGGATTTTTGTTTTTGGACGTACGTGCAATATAGACTAGTGCTTTGTCTCATCGTACAAGTGTTATTAATTTGAAAGCTATAAGTACAAGCGGTTTCAGTGCGTCTGTGGAATGCTTTTATTTTCGAATTCCGATCAGAAAAAATATTGTTTCTGGCTGGTATTGAGATTTGGATGGTGGTAGTTTAATTGGTGGATTTGAAAACCTAGCTTTTTTAAAACGCTGTAGATATTATATAGTTACCTACTTCAATAACGCATCTCACCAAAAACAATTCTTGTAAAAAAAGGCCAAGTCTTGGGATAGTGTAGCACTAAAAGATGTGAAATCTGTGAGAACCAAGTCCAATGCAATTGAAGTGTAGATGCTATACTAGATGTTGTGCAAACGCGCTATGACATTTGCCTGAATAATTCATAGCAAACGTAAATCCAATAGGTACAGATAGAAATAGGACAGATTGTACAATTCACGAAGACGCGTCGCTCTTAGGCAAGCTCGTTACAGTGCGAATGCATTATAAATTGCTATTGTTTCAGTTCTATCGCCACGCACTATTTAGAGATGTAAATATTGTGTTACAGAAACGTATACGTAGAACATAATGTAATAACCGCTAACACCAAGTAGTGGGGCACGTCTTTGTGGACTCATCTATCTGTAACGTGCTGTGGTCTCGTGGTTTGCTTAATGTTTCCTGCGGCCTACATTTGTTATTTATTGCGTGCACAAACTTTGTTTTATAACTTTTTTATAATACCAAGTTGTATTACGTCGTTTTTTTGCGGATAGGATGCCTTAATGCATCGGTTGTAGTCTGATAAGTCCTTTGCCGCAAACATGCAGGTCTACAGATACATTCCTTTGATGATGATGATGATGAAATGAATCCCCTACCCCTATCAGTAAAGCTGTGTATACTTTACTGAGAATTTACCGGACATCTTGGGAGAATTTAGAAAGTCAAGGTATACTATTTTATTTCAATTTCATTCATTCGTGCACGTAATATCTATATCGTGCACTAATAATACACATTATTTATAAAGGAAACACATTTTTTTAGAAAATAAAAGCAAAATACTTTCTTCTTTATGATTCAACTTCCCGCCAAAATGTATTTTCCCAGTTTATTAGTTCGATTGCTGACTATAAATGTACAAAGTACCCACAAACATTGTAACAACTTGGACATGTTTTTCTCCCCATAAAAGCTCAGTGAAATCACGTACCATTTTAATTATCGTTTCGCTTCAACTAGAATAATGTTTATTTATCTCCTTTACGACTGTTACGTATCTATCTCGAATTCTCAGACGTGAAATAAGAAAACTAACGCAGGGTCGATGCACCCGGTTTGGCGAATGTCCAGGATTGCACTGAACCAATGCACACAGCTATGCATGCATGGCTCTAGCCATAGATAATAAACATAGGTCGTAAATGGCCGGTTCTAATTTTGAATTTAGAATATTAAATGTCAAATAGAACAGGCTGGATGGAATGGTCGTTAGAAAAATGTCGATGAGGATTGAGGATTATTGTATTTCTTTTCTGTTATTGTATAAAAGGATATTTTCTAAAGCTTAAGAGCTATATCATTGTCGAATGAATGAAAAAAGCTTTGTTACTAGTGAAATGGTTTTTAATAACTAAAAAAATGTTGGTTGTTAAACTGCTTAAAATATTACCATGGATTATGATGTTTTCATTGATGTGTAAATTAAACCTTTTTACGAGTCTCGGGACAAAGGCCATTAAGGTTTTACGACCCGTTCATTCGTATCGTTTATTTTTTGGATAATATTTGTATTCAAACATTAATTAAATGTGAAAGTCTTGGAATAAAATCTGTAAAAGAAGCTGTGCGTGCTGACTGATGAATCTTTACTATCCAAAGTTAAACCTTTTCATCTTATCAGCTATAAAGTAGACAACATTATAATTTACGCCGTTGGTCGTTGTAGTACGAGATCATACGTAAGCTAACCGTATACTTCATAGTCTACGTATTTAGACACATTGTATGGAAGATTGAAAATTTAAATACTGTCCGCTAGAGGTGCTTTTCAATTTGCCATACAATGTATCTAAATATAAATGTAATCTATAAACTTACGAATAATCCCGCACATGACGCGCGGAGCTCAGTCATAATACGCATGGAACCTTGGAAGCCTAGCTTGAAAGGAACCGAATGTGATATACTTACTTAAGGGGGAAGCGCAAGGTCAGGGCGCGAAATTCAAAATGTCAATGGTTTTTATTTTTTTTACGAAAAATTTGGACAACTTTACAATGTAATTTAGTTTTTTGCGATATTAGCATTCTGCATTGGATATCTCGATGTATTAAGTTTGCTTAAAAAAATACCTAAAGCGATACAACACCATAAAGTTAGTAAAAGTAGCGGCTTTTACTAACTTTATGGTGTTGTATCGCTTTAGGTATTTTTTTAAGTAAACTTGCGCTTCCACCTTAAAACATTATGTTATTTTTTGCTTATATTATTAAAAAAGTTAAGCGGTCGTTGTGTAACACTATTAAAATATTAAACTGAGGCATTTGAGTTAAGCTAAATATGGCGTGAGTGGGTTTACAATCTGTCACAATTTAAGAATTATTATAATGATATGATACTCGTATGTATCTACCTATAAATATTCATTTTCTATATGTATATATAATATTCTTCTTCTAGCTATATATTTATAACAAAGTCGTGTTAGTTACACCATTGGTAATTCAAGAACGGGCGAGCTGATTTTTAAGATCTTTCCTTTTTTTAATTTGTCTCCGCGCCGAATAGCAGAGTAAGTATTAAAACATGGAAATAATTCAGAAAAAGGAATAATAAATAAAGATAATTCATTGTCTTATCCAATTGATTCTCAAGTGGTACGAAGTGCGCCGGGATACTGGCTTGTATAGGATATAATAAGTTAGCTGTTGATCCAGAAGCTTCATTGGACTTCATTTTTCCTTAATTTCTCAACCAGTGATTAGTATCGCAACCTCCAATATCTTCATTTGGCAATTCTCAATTTCCTTTTTCCTTATTTGGTGTACCAAGAGCTTCAAGATACAGCACATCAAGTGCGAGCTAACTGTCTACTTTATAGTCTACCGTTTTTAATCATTTTATATGGAGAATTGAAAGTTTTAAATACCCTCCGCTAGAGGCGCTTTTTAATTCTGCGTACAAATGTCTAAATACGGTAGACTATAAAGTATACAGTTAGCTCGCGCTTGATGTGCTGATATTGTCTAGTTTGGAGCTCCACCAATACTTTGTTGTTGTCAATGTTACTGGTTAATAAACTTTGTCGTAGTAGGTTCAGCAAACGCTGATTTATTTTAATTGGCCAATAAAATCACTTCAGAGAACAGTATTCGAAGCTTTCATCTCTTTTTGAATCTTTATTCTATACGAATGAGCTTTGACCATGGAACAGAGATCTACCATTAGTCACTTATAAAATAAGTCTTTTGGCCTGAGACCTTGAGCTCATTTCGCAGTGATGTCACAGTTGCAATATTATTGCCAAGGTTAAGCTTTAAGATGGTCCGATTTATCGTTCTTCGAAGTCGTTGGAAAAAAATAAGTATTCGCTACATTTTAGTGTCTATTTTAAATTTCCGGCACAATGAAGTGTGCTTGGGAAAATAATATAATAGTCAAAGCAGTAATGGCCAAGTTGGAAATACGCTCGCAGTAGATAAAAGGAATGCAGGTTCCAACCCCGACTCTTACACCTGGGATTTCTGCATATCCTTACATGGCCGAGAGAATCTTGATAGAATATTAACAACTTGTCGAAAGACGTGGGAAGGTACTTCGCCCGCTGTCGTCGTCGCTTCGCTTTACAGTGCTGCACCAAAGTCTGCTAACCAGGCGAGGAGGAGGTCAGCGAGGTGGAACCAACCTTTAATAGCCCACTGCTGAGCACAGCAGTGGGCTATTTTATCCTATAGGGTCCTTTTTATCTGAATGAATAATTTATTTTTGAGTCCATTGCCAGAATCTCTCAAATGCGACCACATTCGGATTTTTATAACGCAGTATATTTAAAATTTCAGATAAATGTTTATATTTATGGATCTACATAACTCTTAAGAAAAAGCGCACCATCTCAGGATGCCAGGAGTTCAGATAAACGGAGTTGTTGCTCAACTAATTATGTTGCCTCAGGCACTTCGTAGAAAGATCCAGCTACGATTTCTCCTCAAACCACTCATATACTGTATCAACATCATCGTGTACTATAATTAAACAAGTGTGTTCCCCGAAAATAGCGTATTTTCGTTGCGATCCCACCGACACCAGTCATCGCGTACGTGTCGCATTCGACTGACGTTACAGGACTCGTTGCCGCGTGCTCGATATAAATGCGGTTGTTATAATTTTCAAAATTCGAATTAACACCTAATGAAATTGTCTATGGTCGCTATTGGTCACGTGCCATTTACATAATAAACAAATCAGCATATTTTTTTTTTCATCGTTATTGCACGTTATACACATCTAAGTACACTGTGTTTGGTGTTAAGACTGAAATTGCAAATATTATAAACGTGGACTTACTATGTTCTCTAGAACATGGATACTCATAAAGTATTAGTAAAAATATTTTGTAGTAAAGTTAGCTTTTGTGGGTAGGTATTCCCGTTGTTTTTACGATGTATATTTAATCGGTTGTAGAAAATATGGAGTGAAAGTGTTGATGGGATTGCCCCATGAATGTGGAGTCGATATGGATACCAAATTTGGTTTTCAATCAGTATCTTTTTACTCATCATAATAAATAAAAAAGATTGCAATATATTTATTGAATATCTATGATAAAAAAGAAATATAAAAAGGCAAACTACGTTTGCTTGAAATGCGTAGTGCACAAACAGAACCAATGGATACAAATACAGATATTCTATATTTAAAAAGGTATATCTAACTTTTTTTAATTTAAAACGCCAAATCAAATAAGCACGTTTTGTAAAATGTTCCAATTTCGAAATACAAAAACGGAACAGGAAGTTTTGAATATAGAACGCATGTCACATCAACGCGCGAAAGTGTCTGTTATGACCAACAATGTTTGACCTGCAACTTTTATTGAAGATTCGTAATTTTGCTTTACATTCGTGTAGGTTCAGAGGTCTATTAACACTGGATGCGTTCCAAGGAATGTATCTACATATACATACATTTCGTATAAGTTAGCGTGCGTGCGCAAGGAAAATATAATGCAGCGCGTTCACGAAATGTCTGTCAAATTTACAGACAATTTGGGGTTTTGTGAGCAATGTTTATGTGTTGGTTTCGTTTGAAGATTATTTTAGCGAATTTATCATGGAATACAACTCGACTCACATTGCAAAGGCTTTAATAATTCCGCAAAAGCTTTCTGTCTAGCTTGATTTAAAATGTTTGACTTAGAAATACCACCAGGACTTACAATCTAATGCTGCGATGTTAAGTGAAAACTTATCAACAGCAGATAAGATGAACCGAGGATGAGACGATTTCCACGATAGAACTTAAAATAACCCTTTCCTCAGATGACTCTTTTCGTGAATTTTCAAAGACGTCTTGCAGGCTCTTCTTTTCCTTTGGTCAGTCGTTATAAGGGTTTAAGGCTCCGTCTATCTGTTCAGTGGCCAGTGTGCGGATTTTACTAAGGTTCGGTACGGCGAGAGCTTATAATACGATCAACATATTAAATAAATTTTGGGCCTGAAAAATTGGAGCGTTCACCCGGAATAGTAAAAAACAAATCCAATTATTTCCTATACAATCTATTTGAAATTGAAAATGTATCTTCGAATCATGAAATTATACAAAAATTTGGCGACACAAAAAAGTCAAATCCAAGTCTTGTCCATAGCATCTATTCAAAATCGAAAAATGTATCTTGGAATCATGAATTAATACAGGAATCTTGTAAAGTTTTGCCTCGCGGCACATCTCCGCGCCGCATTTAGCCCGCGGTGACTCAGTGGTACACGCGTCTAATTTTATTTCCTGTCTGTCTACTTCGTATTTTGTTTGTTTTTGGATTTATTTCCACTCATATACATGGCTTTATAGGTTTTGTTGCTCTGCTCTTGTAGTAACATCTCGTATGCAGAAGCTTTTAACTTGTATAAGCCATATCACAAGCAGATAGAATCATAATTTTGCAAAACTTAGACTCCCTGGATAGAGATCAGTTCCTAGACCTTTTGAAGGTTTGGTTGGCTTAGATTAATTAGGATAAAAGCACCTTTACATCACAAAGTTTGGGAACACTTCCTTATTTTCAGATTTCCCATTCAGGGAAAGTGATTTGGTCGTGAAAAAAAAATGTTACATAAAAGATAATACTTAGATGACCATTGTCCTAGTACCTGCCTCTAATCATGGCTACTAAACTTGTACATATTTCGCATTCCATTACAATAAGTAATTTAAATACAATAATGTTCATACTTAGTTGTTTATCACAAATGTCTCATCTATTGACTTTCTCGCGTGCCTATCTCCAAGAGTTCATAAACTAAAATAAACAAAATGCTGCATTTCTCGCGATGTGCATCCAACGCTATGTTTTCTTTTTTTTTCAGCATCTAAATTTGTACGTGGCCACGCGCCAGTCTGCGCCCGCGCACCCTATCGTGCGCTTCTAAGCTTTCACAATCTCACATTAGAATTTATAGTTTTTCGTTGTCAACGTTTGCTTGCCGTTACGGTAAATATTTAAGTGTCATAAGCTGTGTAAACTTGTAAATAATAAATGTAGGTTTGATCCCAAATTTCCACTTTTTATTATTAATTTTGTGTTATGAAACCTATTGATAGACAACTAATTCGAGTGTTTCTAATATTAAACCTTTTTTTATAAGAGCCCATTCGAGTCCTGTATCGGCCAGAGACAATCAGAATTCGGAATTTGAATAGAACTTAAAAAGCTGATTACCGGCCGGTGTTGTGTGGAACGTGTCGTTCCAAATTTGAAGTGACAAAGTTTTTAAATACCTGAGACAGTGATTTGTGTTTTATTATTTTACTTTCGAAGCAAAAGTGTTTGTTTTATATGATCTCGGTAGATTCACACGAAAATGGGGAAAAAGAAGAAAAATAGCGCCAAAAAGGGCGGCAACAGATTCTTCAGATGGATAAGAAGGTAAACGATGTGATTTTATGTGATGGCAGAATGTTATTAACACAACGAGTGTACAAATAAACATATTAACTTGTTACCGTGTATTGATATGCGCATGATTATGTGACTGTGTCATAATATGGATTACTTTTACTAATAATAAATGGACTTTCAATACAGGAGCATACGTCTCAAACTCGATCAGCTGATTCTTATATTAGCCCCGAGATGTATCAGCAAGTAGAATTCGCCTTTTCAGTTAATAATACCAGCCCTTTTTAATGTCCCAATGCTGGGCACGGGCCTCCCCTCAATTCGAGGGAGATTACGCCATAGTCCACTACACTGGCCCAGTGCGGGTTGGCGGGCTTCACACATCTTTCGAGGGGTTCTATCGGATATGCAGGTTTCCCTCACGATGTTTTCTTTCACCGTTTAGCAAGTGATAATCGTGGTTGAAAATGAGATTCGCACATGATATCCAGAAATCCCAGAGGTGCGAGCCGGGGGGTTTGAACCTCCGACCCTCGTTACCGAGGCAAGCGTTCTACCAACTTGGCTATCACTGCTTTAATATAGTCTATACATATAAATAAAATTGGAGTGTCTGTTTGTAATATTAAAATAACCGCTTTTTACCAAGTGCATTTGGGTGTATACACGTTACCTATACCGAAACAACAATTTTTATAATTTTTGTCTGTCTGTCTGTTTGTTCCGGGTAATCTCTGAAATGGCTGGACCGATTTTGACGGGACTTTCACTGGCAGATAGCTGATGTAACAAGGAGTAACTTAGGCTACTTTTATTTTAGAAAAAACAAAGGATCTCAGGAAAAAAAATTAAAACCAATGTTGCAGCGTTGCGCCTGATTAAATTTGATAGCAACAACCTGAAATGCGTCCCGCGGGCTCAGAACCCGCGAGCAGGCTGTTGCCAACGGTTGTGTCTTTGTTGTTGTGTTAAATACCACGCGAACGAAGTCGCGGGTAACAGCTAGTTAATAAATAAAAATGATAAAAAATCATTACCCTCTTCTAACGTAATCGGGTATTAACTATGTACCGATTGTTTCTCAGAACAATGGGCTCGGCCTATGTACTGTAAATATAACGTAATACTGCCGGCCGATGATATCATAGCGCTGATAAGTTACAGATAACAGCCAGACAAGTTCCGGTTACACCTCTCGACCGCCGAAACAAGACAGCTTTTATTCTCCAATATATTGAGCAAGTTATTACAAATATTACTACTAGTGTAAGGTTATCGGGAGAGCACCCTTTTGACTGCTGGGCTATTGGCGTTTGATATGTCCCTCACCGACGTTTCGGAGATTTAACATTGAGAATCTTAGTCATCTCAATTTGAGATGTAATCTACGTACGTAATAATAAAAAACATATACGAGTAGTCTATACATATAAATAAAATTGAAGTGTCTGTTTGTAATATTAAAATAACCGCTTTTACTAAGTGCATTTGGATGTATACACGGTACCTATACCAAAACAACATTTTTTACAATTTTTGTCTGTCTGTCGGTCTGTCTGTCTGTCAGTCTGTCTGTCTGTTTGTTCCGGGTAATCTCTGAAATGGCTAGACCGATTTTGACGGGACTTTCACTGGCAGATAGCTGATGTAACAGGGAGTAACTTAGGCTACTTTTATTTTAGAAAAAAACATAGGATCTCACGAAAAAAAAATTAAAACCAATGTTGCAGCGTTGCGCCTGATTAAGTTTGAAAGCAACAACCTGAAATGCGTCCCACGGGCTCAGAACGCGCGAGCAGGCTGTTGCCAACGGTTGTGTCTTTGTTAAATACCACGCAAACGAAGTCGCGGGTAACAGCTAGTATACCAATAAAAAAAAACGTATTTCCTGTCAATTGACACAAACAAATAAAAAAATGTCCTTCAGGTGGTTTATTTTGTTTTTATATAAAATCGTTTTGATGGTCTCAGCAAATTTGAGAGATTATTTATTTTAAAAAGTGTAGTGCATTTTTTGTAACTGTGTAAATATTGATATTTTGAGGCATTCTTTTATTTGATGTTCGTTATGTTTCCATTACAAAGACAATATTATGAAACATGTCAAACTGATTTATGGTTGAGATTCAAAGGATTATTCATAAAAAAAACAAGATAGATCTAAATTAATGTCTTTTTGTAAATCGCTTGATTGAAATCAATAAACCCAGTTCACTGAAAAGAGTAACCTTACAAAATTCAGAATTACGTTATTATATCATTAAATTAGGTCGGTGGATGCTGCATCGAAAACTGCTTCGAATAACTCGTGCCAAAAGTGTTTGTCCGTTGGACTGACGCCATATGCAGCGTAATTTTAGGGATAACAAAGCTTTGAGTACGAGCAAATTTATTTTGTACAGACGCGGAATAAAAAGTTACGTCACCTAAAAGACAACATTTTTTCAAATTTGGCATCACCATAAGTACCTATTTTGCCAGTGTCAAGTAATACAAATTACTTCAGTTCTCGAGCATATGCACAGGCCCAAAGGCTAGGTCCAAGTAAAATAGGGTCCCCATCCCTGAATCAGTAAAGTGATAGATACTTTACTGAAATATTTTTATGGATATTTTGTGAGAAACTGAAAAGCCATGTTTCGTCACTCTGTTTCAATTACCTACACTCGTGCACTTACCGAACCCGTAATGGTTAATATTCCACTTATATCACTCACTATAACTCACAGGTATACTAGTTTTAGTAATTAAATCATAACTGACGCCATGACTTCAGTTTCCCGCCAAAAAGTCAAAAGACAACTATTGCTGACTAGAGTTCAAAAACCGTAATGCCATCATTCCAATGTTAGAAACAGTACTGCCAACATTTCAATAAATCCTGCGCGTTTTGATGAGATTTACAATATGGTGTTGGCGTTTACATATAGAATATATGGAATAAAGGTCAATTATAAATATTGAAATTCCGATACTGATAGAACTGACTTTCTTCTTCTACTTTCTTTACGAAATGAAATACATTTGAATAAGATGGATTATGGCCTCTCCCACAAGTTAGAGGGTTCGCTCTCAGTCTGTACTGTACCCCTAATGCAGCCGCTGCTTAGTGTGGGGCCGTATAGTTGGTGTGTTCGTCTGGCAATATTATTATGATTAAATCACAATCTCGCTATATTTTTGGTTTAAAACCCGATTAGAGTATGGGGCATAAACTAGTTCGCGTGGGAGACTCACGCGCCGATTGTAAGGTCGTATTGCCAAACCGTATACCCACACATTTCGATGTTAAAGCTTGGATGCCTAGGTTACCAGTCGGCAGTCATACTAATGAGGTCTCGGAGGGCAGACGTTCCGGACTGTCGGTCCGTGTATCGCTAAAAGCACAAACTGTTAACGTAATCGTATCGTCACCGAAAAACAAAACATACAGTTTATATATTGATTTATTTTATTTACGCGAATACTACACATCGAAATAAAACTAACCTGGGATCCGGTAATTGATATTATTGAATCCAAAACCAAGCGCACCATTGCAAGACCTCAAGACACTGTACGGGGACGTTAACAACGATGAATCATTTTACATGACACTACCTACAATTTGCCTATTTTGTAGCCGACCTAAAAAAATAATAATAAGTTTGATCAGTGTATTGCCAGCGTGGCTGTTTTGCCAATAAAACGTACTTGAAATAAAACTTATTTTTAGGATTTTATCGCGTACCTATCACTGTTTCTTGAGGTCTTGCAATGGGGCACTTGTTTTTGGATTGAATTATATTAATTACTGGTTCCAAAATCAGTGACAGCACCCAGCCATCTTTCCTATTGAAATTAGGATGTTTTTTAATTTCAATGGCCTCACGCATCATCCTTGGTCGGAATCGGTGTTTTTTTTGCAAAGATCTGTGGTAGAAATCACACAAAATAAACGCGATAAAATCCATGAAATAAGTTTTATTTCAATGTGTAGTATTTGCGTAAATATAAGAAATCAATTCATAAGTGTAATTTTGAAGCACACACTTGCAATAACGCAAGGGGCTGTTATTGTTCTATGTCTATTAGGTCGAGTTTCGTATCAAGACTATCGGTAGCCCGTGACCGAATGTACTGTATAATTACTGGCAGCAACATCAGTTCCCTACATTTCCTTTCAAAACAAACAGCCAATTTAACGCTAGAATCCACTAAATACTGTTTTTGAAAAATCATAATGTGACGTTGTACTTTATTATTTACTGTTTTTATGATTAACGTTCGCAACACGTTAATCCAATGAACCTAAGCCATATTGATTTCTTATATTTACGCGAATACTACACATTGAAATAAAACTTATTTTACAGACATTATCGCGTTTATTTTTATGTTTTTACGTTGCCGACGTTTCGACTGCTTTACAACAACCATGGTCACGGTAGGACTGCAGTGTTTGACGTCCTAGTGCCATAGTTTGTTCTGGGGTACTGACGTCGCGGCAATTTGTAAGTGCCCGTGTAGGCCTATATTTAATTTTTGATTTGAGTTTTAACATAGCTGGACCAACACTTTCAACCATGGTCCTCCGCCACTCGCATCCACAAACTTCCTGCGACGCGTTTGATTTCATTGGCCAACCTTGAGGGAGTTGGCCTAAACTACATCCTCTAGCTCGTGGTCACTAACCTTGAACCTATCTTGCTCTCATCCTCATCGCTTGGTATCCCCTCAATGCTGACAGTCTATAGATTAGTATCATGAGCTACTTCAGCTGTATGGATAGCATCAGCTCAAGTGTGTGGTCCTTTATACTCCAACCAAGCATTAACGCCAAATCTTCTTCGAAGCGAAAGAGCCGGCATAGCTGGTTAATGGTATTGTATGGAGCATTCCAATGTTATACACATAACCCAAGCCGCTCCCAGGATGCTAATTGCAAACATAATAAATGGATGGAGTACAATAGACAATTAGAGTTATGTCATGGGCATTGTTTCTGTAGTATTGTGATCGCTCAGCGGAAGGGCGGCGCGGACACGAGGTTATTGAAGACTAGATACACATGTACCCTCAAATTTATACAAAGTTATAATGCTCCAGAGTCTTTCGCAATTAAGGGGGAAGCTCAGGGTCAGGGCGCGAAATTCAAAATGTCAATGGTTTTTATTTTTTTTCGCGCCCTGACCCTGAGCTTCCCCCTTAATGCAGATCTGCTCATAATTGTTACCTTTACAGTCCAGCAAATGATAATCATTATTCAAAATGATAGCTATAATAATAAAATGAACCAGTGATAGCCAAGTGGGTAGAACGCTTGCCTCGGTAACGAGGAGCGCAGGTTCAAACCCCGGCTCGCACCTCTGGGATTCCTGGATTATATGTGCGAATCTAATTTTCAACCGTGATTATCACTTGCTAAACGGTGAAGGAAAACATCGCGAGGAAACCTGCATGTCTGAGAGAACCCCTCGAAAGACGTGTGAAGTCCGCCAACCCTCACTGGGGCAGCGTGGTGGACTATGGCCTAATCCCCCTCGCATTGAGAGGAGGCCAACAGTGGGACATTTGAAAGGCTGGTATTATTATATTCTGACGGCCTGATTAGCGCAGTGGTAGTGACTCTGCTTTCTGCGCCAAGAGTCCTGGGTTCGAATCCTGGTAGGGACACAAGCTTTGTGTGATGAGCACGAATGTATGTATCCGAGTCATGGATATTTAATATGTATATAAGTATTATATACTGAGTTCGCCCTCAGTCCATTGTACGGTACCCATAACACAAGCGTTGCTTAAAGTGGGACCGTATAGTTGGTGTGTTCCTATGGCGATATTTATTTATTTATTCAAAATGAGTACGTCACGGAGTACTCTACAGTCCGTTAATGTGTAATCGTCTCAAGACTATTTCCCCATTACCACATCAATATATTCATTGGAGTCGCGCGGAACGAGTAAACGAGGAGTTTCCGGTCAGGCGAGCGATTGCTTTATTAAATCATGTATTGCGTTCTTAATTTATGCGTTACGGACTGGATATGAGGTTGATTCGAAGTAGCCATTTTATACTTGTTATCTTAGATTATACAGTAATTATTTTTACGTCAATCGTCAAAGTTACATGTTGGAATGAAAATAAAAAAATTTGTTGGATTGAAGTGTTGTAAATCCTCACGTACATTTGTTTTATAACGAATCATTCATAAATATCGCCGGACGAACACACCAACTATACGGTCCCACACTAAGCAACGCTTGTATTATGGGCACAATGGACTGAGGGCGAACTCAGTATATCATAATTTTATACATATTAAACATTCATATGACTCGGTAACAAACATTCGTGCTCATCACACAAAGATTGTACCTGCCAGGATTCGAACTCGGAAACCTTAATCAAATCGCCAAAATTTGTTTGAAAGAACTAGATAAGGTTGTTATTGTATTATTTGAAATATCTTAAATAGATTACTTCAGAACTTTTAGACAAGAAAAATGTGTCCCCTCTCACCGTTCTATATATATCAGGAAAACTGCATGAATTACGTAGTCAGTTTGTAACAGCATAGCATGTACGATACGGTTCAGATATCTTATCGAGCAAGCTGGCATATCAATAATGACCTTAGCTAGGAATTTAAAAACTCAAAAAGGTTGATAAAGGAAAGCAAAAAAAAAAACTTAAGTGCCTAAGTAACATCTGTCCCGGTACTATCATCGCATACCATCACCCCGGCACGTGCCGTCGCGTACACCATCAAACATAAACATTAGTACCGTTCCAGTCACCGTCTGTGCACAGTTCCCCCTCTAACACCATCGCTACCACACAACACCCCATTTAAAACGATCACGACCACTTTCTGTACTCACGCTTCCATCGCCGCACCGATACTACTGAAAATATAAAATTTAGATCACCAGCAAGCGATGGATTACGTCGGTATCGATGTAACGGTTCAATTGCACGGCCGAGAGTGCTTTATACTTCAATTTCGAGTTCACGTCATACGGTTGAACCGCCCACGGTTAGGCAGACGTGCGTCCACGCATCAAAACGTGCGGAAAGAGAGATTATTTTAGGTGTCCCCCTGGGTATCGCTCTAGGACCTATAACTTATAGTATTAACTTTTAAGTGCTTGTGTTCCAATGACCCGTTTAAGTGAAAACGTATAGCGTTGAATACTTTCGTAAGTGAAACTCAATTCCCATGGGTTTTACGTGATCGTCTTAGTGAGAGCTTAAGTGTCAGAAATGGTTTAACGATCAAAACGCATGAAATGTGTAAGTACTTCTCACACGATGAATGTTTTTGTATCAATGTTTTTAAAACTACTAAGTGACTTGCCTTTCAGTGGGGAGAAAGTCGAATGAACTCTGTTATGTTTCTGCCAAGGTTCTAATTGGAATGAATTTGGTAGTGATGAATCATTGGATTTTGGACGATTAAGTTCAATTTCTTTTGTGGATACCGTTCAAGGTAGCGGTTTTCTTTTATTAATCGTCTCCAACAGCTCTTAAGTATTTTATCTAAACTTGGAGAAAACATTTACACGAAAACTATATGTTGTTCATATATTGTGCCAATCGAAATAAGGACTTTTTAAGATCTTATTTAGATCAAATACTTGGTGTAAAAAATAACCAAGACCACATTGATCAATTATAGTCTAGTTTTTTTTACATCGGTAGCTTTTGTTCTAAGTTTTTTAATAATTTAAAAAGTCAGTCGAAGAAATAACGGTACGTGCGTATTCATATAAGTATAAATGGTTAGTACATTTTGAGTAATTATCTTTCTATGCTGCTGTTTAATTACGAAAAAAAAACATTGAACCAATATGATTGAAATAAAACTATTTTTAAGGATTCTATCGCGTTTATTATTTGTTTTTACGTTCCCGACAATCCGATCGCGATAGAATCCTTAAAATTAGTTGTATTTCAATGTGTAGTATTCGCGTAAATATAAGAAATTAATATGATTGAGCTATCCGAGCAGTCGATGAATCAGAATAATTATATTCATGTACGTGAACTATAACAGTGAACGTATGAAACGCCAAAAATGACACAAAATGATGTTAAGAACGTTTTAAGTTCGGAAATCAATAGACCACGCAGTCGTCAATGCTGCTAATTCGCTTGCACACTCTCTAAACTTAACTAAACTAGCTAAAATTTTAAGTATAGTTTAGAAATCATTAAAATCAATTCTGTTGTCACATCGAACTTAATTTAAATATCGTAATTGACAGGACTAATTTGATTTTGACAGCACCTAAATTGAATTGAGGTATGTTGCCAGTATTTAAAAAATATATCTGAAGAATGAATGAAAATAAGGTGAATGGAAAAGAAAATCGAAATAACATGATTCAATTCTTTTAAAATAACCTTGAAATATATAAAAGTTTAATTTAAAATATATGTCGGCGTCTAAATATTTTTATTGTAATTTTTTTATGATATTTACAATAATAAATTATAGAGACTTGTTCTATATCGTCTGTGGTTGTGTTCCATATCTATTGTTCTGTGGTAAATTCGATTTTGTATCTGTTGACAGTAGGTAAACAAAACACCGTTTTCAGATCAGACGGGTGTGCTACATTGTAGTTGTTGTAATAAGTTATCTAGTGGCTTGAATCTAATATGGAAAACGATAGGAAACGGTCTAATGAGAGACAACAGGAGTTGCTTGTGGAGCGACTCCACAACAACATCAAAATAGCGAGGGGTAAGCATTTAAAAGGATTCAAAGTTTTGTTTTACTTATAATCAATCAATGGTAATAATTACATCGACGCGCGAGGACATCTATCTAAAAATCAATTATATTTTCAGGAAACCAAGCAGATTCTGCCGTGGTAGATTTTTAGGGGGCCCTACCAACCACGACGAGCTCAACCAACTCGGCTGCAGAAGAACTGCACAGCAGTGGGAGCATGTAAGTTTTGTGTTCTGAATATTATGCATTTTTTTCGTCTAAATGGTTTTTATATGGTTTTTTTATCAACAGGTTTGGAGTGTGTGGGTGGCGAAGTTATAGACCAAGGCTCGCAAGGTGCGAACTTCAATAAGCGCCACAGGTGGCGGTCCGGCAGGAGGAGCCCTGACAGACATAGAATCCAAAATTTTGGATATTGTTGGGCATGCCTATGTGGATGGATTTTGCTGCCTGGAAGTGTACCATAATACTATGTAATAAGTTAGTAATACTAAGCATTTATTGCATAGTTGTTATCTTCGGTAGTGCCATTTTCATTGAGTGTGGGCAACAAATGGCCCCCATGTGCAGAAGCTTGTTGTTAAGCCTTTCAAATTCTATTACTTACAAATTTGTTTATTATTTTTAATGTTGATGTTTATTATTGATTATTGATAACATAGTAATAAGTAAAAAGCTTTATTATAATAATTCAGAAATTAAAGTCTTGTTTATGATTTGCCATACTTTTATTAATTTTGAGTAAAATAGTGTTTTTAACCCTTGCCAAATTTGTCTTGCTTCAGCAAGGAAATCTGTTTCAATGTACTCTTCCACCATAGATAGCTTATCAGTATGATCTAAATCAATGGTATAATTCTCATCCGTATCTGCAAAAGTAGAAACATTTACATGTTATAACTTGATGTCAAGATATTTTTTTATGCTAATATTATAAAGACAAAAGATATATTGGTTCGACGGCCTGATTAACCTAGTGGTAATGACTCTGCTTTCTGCGCTGAGAGTCCTGGGTTCCAATCCTGGTAGGGACACAAGCTTTGTGTGATGAGCACGAATGTTTGTACCCAAGTCATGGATGTTTAATATGTATATAAGTATTATAAACTGAGTTCACCCTCAGTCCATTATACAGTGCCCACAACACAAGCGTTAAGCTTAAAGTGGGACCGTTTGGTTATGTGTTCATATGGCGATATTTATTTATTTATTTGTTTATAATCTATGAGCTCAAAAATTACTAAACCAATTTAGTGGATATGAAAGGAAACTTACTCAGTTTTTGCAGATTCTTTCTCCGTCTGTGTTGTAGGGAACTTTATATTTTGGGGTGTCAATTGTTGCACAATTATGTTCAACACTATTCCCAAACATCTACTCACTGCTGGTTGGCTCATTCCTGGTAAACTATCTTGGCCTACAGCAGCCTGATAGCTCCCATGAGCGTAAAATTGCAGTGCTGTTCAAATCTGCAAAGTGTCATGTTGATGTATTTATAAACATTTATAAACAAGTAAAAAGTAGGTAGGTATCTATATAAAATATTAAATCGCAAACCTTTATATGTTTTGGGATGTGCCCCTCCACTAAGAGCGGATCATCTAGAGTATTCAGTATGAAGTGCTGCAAATGTGCTCTTAAACCTTCGAGGCGTATTCTTTCTTCATAGTTTCTACGGCTAGAAAGCAAATGCCTTAATTTTGTTTTTAAAGTAAGTACTTTGAAGTAGGCTCTGTTTTATTATTATTTTGGTAAAATTAGCACTTTCAGATGAATCCACAAGAGCCGCAACCACATATTCCTCCATCGTGTTTGATGAAATAGTTTTTCACAACTTATCTTAATAAAAACATCACCTGAAAAACTACGAACTAAATTTAGATGGCACCAAATTAGATGCCGACCAAATAAGGCGGATTATAGTTTGACGTTTCTAATTTTAGACGCAATTTGACGTAAAGTGTGTACAACAGAATACAAAAATGACCAACTAAGCTAAGTTGAGTAACTAAACCAATTTTAGGAGCTGTCAAACTAAAATTAGTCTAATCTGCTGTTAACAGAATAGCGAACGCCGTTTGACAGGAGTAAACTATAATTTGGTCTAGTTTAGGCTAGTTGGTGCCAAGCGAATTAGCAGCAATGTAAAGATTATAAAAACACGAATCGTTTTTTTTTAAATGAAGCCTTCGGATCTAGAATCGTTATATAACAAATGTTCAACAATAAAGCTAGTTTTTAGTTACAAAACCAGTTTTTCACTGATTCATTTAATTGATGATTCGATTCGTTGCGTTTGTTATTAAAATTCTAGTCTGCGTGTCGTGGAGGCTATGCCTACTCAAAGTCTCTACGAACAGCACTACTTGCCGAAAAATCGGTAGAGTTAGTATCGGTAGAGAGTTGTAGTGTCCCTACTTATTGGCATCTGACTTACGAGCCCCTTGTCTTGTCTCTTGTCATGCCAATTAGTAGGGCCCTTACAAATCATCCCTTCAGATCGCGTGGCCCGTGGTGCCGTTTGTAAAGGCTTTTATTCCCATCCCCTGCTCTATGGCTGATAAAGAATATTGTATTAATCCTAGTGATATTTTGAAATCTAGCTGCTTCGGAGGGCACGTTAAGCTGGTGATCCTGGTTGTCATTTTGACACTTTATAGGTATTTGACATCTTCCTTCTGCTATGTCACAAATGACATTAAAAAAACTGGATAGCCTCTATGTCTCCTAGTCCCTCTAGTGCAGCCTTTCCCAAAGTGGGCGATAACGCCCCCTTGTGGTCGCTGCAGGCTTAAAAGGGGGCGGTAAGAGACCCAGAAAAAAATGGGGGCGTTGTGTAGAGGCTTACAATAGTTAATTTAATTTGAAGTTGTAGTGGTTTTTAAGTAGGTGAAAAAATGGGGGCGCTAAAAAATAATTCATTCTCAAAGTGGGCAGTAGACAAAATAAGTTTGGGAACCCCTGCTCTAGTGGTATCTGAGAGGGAAGATCGCATTCCCTCCGTATTAATATCATTGAATAAACAAATCTCTATTCTTTACCGTCCCTATATTGACTTGTTTTTCCTCTTCCTAGCCATTTTTCCAACTGCACCAGTGACATTTCCAATTCCATTGGAATTGGCTTCTTGTCAGCCCTCTTTTTTTTTTATTACGTTATAGGCAAGTATTCGATCTCGATCTCACCTGATGGTAAGTGACGATTAGATCTACGATGGAGCATACTTGCCTAGAAGGTACCTGTTCACTCGACTTGAAAACACCCAGATTGTAGTCTACGGGGAACAAAGACGCCGGCAGCTTGTTCCATTCCTTGGCAGTTCGTACGACGTACCATTTGTATGATCACCAATATTCACTCGGAACGATTACTGTCTGTCTTCCGAGCTACAACAAGTAGAACTTACCGCAACCGTGGTTATGAGCCAACTGTCCTCCGAGAATGATTTATTGTGTCGAATGTGAGTTGTGGTTCTTTAATATGCATATTCTACCAGAAATGTATGTCACAGTTGCATCAATAGTTTCCTAACGTTACATAACAGTGTGAAATACTCGTTATCTTTGTTAGACGTTTGCAAAACCTCTTAAAACATCGTCCTAACTTTAACAAACAAATATAACTTTAGAGATCTAGAGAATAAAGTTTAATTTCGACGTTAGTAACAATTTAAGAGCTTTTCCTGTAACTAGAACTCTCGTATAGATAAAAATAACTCTTATTTTTTAGGTAAATAGAGTTTTTGGTTGTTTGTAAATAGTTGGTAGTAATCGCGTTAATTTGTTGAGATAGTCAGTTCTCGTGATATTTTCGTGGTTTCTTTGTTTTAGAATCCTTCGAACATGAAATATTATACTCGTATCTACAGTTACATCGCTTGAACTGAAGTACCACAGTCACGCATGTTTTCGAAGACTCATGTTTGTTGCAGGCAAATAGCATGAATACCAGGGGTTCCCAAACTTTTTTGTCTACTGCCCACTTTGAGAATGAATTATTTTTTAGCGGCCCCATTTTTTCACCTACTTAAAAACCACTATAACTTCAAATTAAATTAATTATTGTAAGCCTCTACACAACGCCCCCATTTTTTTCTGGGTCTCTTACCGCCCCTTTAGGCCTGCAGCGCCCACTAGGGGGCGTTATCGCCCACTTTGGGAAAGGCTGATGAATCCCATTCCAATCAATTCAACACCTTTGTATAATCCTACAATTCACGAAAAGACCAGATGGACAATACGCATAGAGAAGGTCGTCTGTGTAGCCTAGTCTGTGTACAACTGGTAGATCAGCACATGAGTCTGGTGGACCTTGGACCCAGTCAACCAGCCATCACCAACCCAGCCAGTTGGTACCAGTAGTTGCTGTAAATGTCGGACTATAATAACTGTAACATTTTATAGAGCGAGTAATTTTCTCTCGAAAAATAAAAACAACGGTCTGACAGCGTACACGAATCCGTCTGACGACTTTCCATGTAGTTTAGAGGAAATAGCTGTGGGTCCAACGGTTGTTAAAATGTTCAGGGTTCCGTATTCATACCCCTTATCCAAACGACGACATAGCTGTAATCTGACGATAACTTACTATTGTGTTTTAGTAATTTGCCCTGGTTTGGGTGTCACTGGGATCGCCTTCAGCCTATTGATGCTACCTCCAAAATAACTAAGTTTTGAACCACACGTCTGTTTTAGTCTGGCGTTATCTATAGACTATTCTGATCATAGCCTTTTTAGCCCAATTATACTCGTAAGTGTTTGTCACCGCTATAAATATGTTTTAAATTATATTATTTGGTGACTTTACATAGAAACGGGATTGTGTGTAGAAAAACGTGCTAATGTAGTGGCTTCAAGTGGAACAGGAACCTCTAAGGAGAGGTTTCTTGGACAGTGTTTATTTACTCGTATTTACTATACTTTACTTTTATTAGTGACTTATTTATCTTTACATCTTAATGTTGAAACGATAACAATTTCATGTCAATTGGTTTAATCGATCCACAATTGCGTCCGGAATTGAATTAGATCTACTATTGGTGTAGAAATAAATTGTTTATGGGTAGATGTGGGCAAATTTAGGACCGCGTTTTTTTTAAGCGTGCTTTTTCGCTTGAAACGCGTTTGAAATAATTTAACACAGACTTTAGTGACATTATGGCATTTACCGCCAAATTTATAGACGTTCTCTAACTTTGTCAAACGTCATATAGTACTGCGCACAAGAGTTTTGCTATGCGCAGTACAATATAACGTTTGATAAAGTTATATAACGTCTTTAAATTCGGGGGTTAGTGTTGACAGGCATGTATGATGCTAGAACCAGATAGACTGAGAGCAAATTAAAATAATAATAATATCGCCGGATAAACACACAAACTATACAGTCCCACACTAAGCACTGCTTTTATTATGGGAACCACAGATCACGAGAGATATGCCGTGCGATTCAAAATGTATGGGAACTCGCTGTCTCCGTTTTGTTTCCCACCACTCGCTAAAACCAACCAATACGAAGTCTCTTCGGTGCGTGCTGCGTCGTCGCCGTATACAGCGGCCGTACCACGCGACGCACCAGTTTATTCAAAGTATCGTTAGACGATCTATCCATTGCCTCGTACATTCACTCAGTAGCGAACATAGGTGGTACTTAAAGAGCCATGTATTTTGTACAAAAATAAAAAAGTCGTTGTGCTACATGAAAACTAAAATAACATAATAAAGGCATTAAATATTTTTTTATTTGTTGTTTTTAATGATTTTAAAGACGAATAAATAAAATACTTAATACTGGCTGGTGAAATGAGATTCCATCTTTCGCGTAGATCACTTTGCTGCTAGTATTTTAGCACACAACCACGGAATAACACGGCATTTAAAAAAAAAGTTAGAGCTCCGATACCGACGTGCAGTTGCAGTCGACTGACGGCGAAAACTCTATGTAAGCGTAATTTTGGCATAAGGTGAGCGCAAGCCCACCGCTTTCATAACATATCTCCTCTAATATATCTGTGATGGGAACCGTACAATAGACTGAGGGCGAACTCAGAATACAATACTTTAATAAATATTAAACATCCATGAGTCGGGTACAAACATTCGTGCTCATCACACAAAGCCTGTTCCTACCAGGATTCGAACCCGGGACCCAGGCCACAGAAAGCAGGGTCACTACCAACTGCGTTAGTAGTAGTAGCATACTATTTTTGTAACTTTTGTCGATTCATAAGTACTGTACATAATGGTCTACGCGAATAAAAAATATTTTGATTCTGATTATTTTGTTAATCAGGCCTTCAACTCAACATATGATTTACGTTTTTGTCTTTGCACATCTACTGTTGCCATTTATTACATAAGCAAGCAAAAAATACCATAAATTATAACTGTATATACGCCAAGTAAGTCATTGACCTATCTTTTAACCACGAATTAACGAGTTCAATGACCGACTGACGTAGGCAACATTAGCTTTGGTAACTATTGTTTTTTAGTAATTTTGAATATTTACTCAAGCCCGAAAATAACAAAAAAATTTTTGGTAAGATGCTGGTTCGGCTTCTCAGGAATAAAAATGCCCTTGTTCGAGCAGACTATTTAGATTTAGATTTTCTCATCTTCCTTCTTATTTTCATTTACAAAAGTAATTTGTAAATGTGAATAAGAAGGAAGATGTAGCCATACCATGTAGCCAATAACCACATCACACTTACGCAAGAGGAAGCGATGTGAAATTATATTTTTCGCAACATTCTACCTACCTATATAAAAATATCGATTCATCGTGTACGATAATCGATCGATTGTTTTAATCGAGCGTTAACTCGCTCAGCTTTCTAAACGGTTTATGGATATGTATCACGACTTGGTCTTGAATGAAATAGTTTAAACCTTGGTTTAATTTAAAATATTATTATTATATACATATATATTATTATGAGGAAACCTGCATGTCTGAGAGAACCCGTTAAAAGCCGTGTGAAGTCCGCCAACCCGCACTGGGCCAGCGTGGTGGACTAGCCTAATCCCCCTCGCATTGATAGGAGGTCCGTGCCCAACAGTGGGACATAAAAGTGCTAATGGTTATTATAATAGGTGATCAATAGGCTCTGGTCCGTTGTACAGTACCATAAGATAATCTTCGCTTAGTTTGAGACCATATGGTACAGTTGAAGGCAGGGCCGTAGCCAGGAATTCAGTTTGGGGGGTCGAGCTCTGGAACAGAGATAATAAGCAAAAATCCGAAGATTCGAAAATATTTTAGAAGGGGGGGGGGGGGGTTGGAGTGGGGGTTTGAACCCCAAACCCCTCCCCTGCCTACGGCCTGGGTTGGTATACCCTGTGTTTGGTAACATTTATATATTTCACAAAAAATATTGATATGCACCACAGATCATGATAGATATGCCGTGCGGTTCAAAATGTATGAGAACTCGCTGTCTCCGTTTTGTTCCCCACCACTCGCCGCAAAACACTTGCAATTCCATAAAACCAACAAATACGAAGTCTCCTCGGTGCGTGCTGCGTCGTCGCCGTATACAGCGGCCGTACCACGCGACGTACCAGTTTATTCAAAGTATCGTTAGACGATCTGTCCATTGCCTCGTACATTCACTCAGTAGCGAACATAGGTGGTACTTAAAGAGCCATGTATTTTGTACAAAAATAAAAAAGTCGTTGTGCTACATGAATACTAAAATAACATAATAAAGGCATTAAATATTTTTTGATTTGTTGTTTTTAATGATTTTAAAGACGAATAAATAAAATACTTAATACTGGCTGGTGAAATGAGATTCCATCTTTCGCGTAGTTCATTTTGCTGCTAGTATTTTTGCACACAACCACGGAATAACACGGCATTTAAAAAAAAAGTTAGAGCTCCGATAGCGACGTGCAGTTGCAGTCGACTGACGGCGAAAACTCTATGTTAGCGTAATTTTGGCTAAAGGTGAGCGCAAGCCCACCGCTTTCATAACATATCTCCTCTAATATATCTGTGATATGCACCCACTTATTTAACAAAGAGTAAGATTTCTATTACTATTCAATTATTATTCCCGTTGTGTTGATGTTGGAGGGAGAAAACACGATGCCACCAACACACTAGCACAACAGTTAAAAGCTAATGAAGCATGCGCGCGCGCCGATGAGCTTAATGACAGGTGCTAGTGGTCGGACGTGTTAGTACATCATGAGATGGATGTATGGCGTGACGCGGACGAATAAGGTGATGTATGTCTGAGTGAGAAAGTTACGTTCGTTACAGAGAAAGTAAGAAGCAGTAGGCTGGGTTGATCGGTTCTATGGGGATGGGTTTGATTCCCGGCTGAGCAAATTTCAGAGTTCTAAATGCCCGGCTGGGTAATATTAAGGCCACTTTGAAATGTGCTAGATAATATGATTCCATGATACACGAGCCTCGGATGCGTCAGCGCTGACGTCACCGCCAACCGGAAGTCAATTGTGATACCTTCATCTCACCTTTCAAACCGGAATAAGGTCAATACAATAACGTATATATAGATATATCTCTCCCGTTTATCACGTTCAAACAAAACGTAATTTTCATATTGAAATAAAACTAATTTTAAGGATTTTATCGCGTTTATATTTTGATTTTACGTCCCGACGTTTCGGCTGTGTGTGTGTGTGTGTGTTTGGAATGTGTAGTATTCGCGTAAATATATGAGATCAATATGTAATTTTCATACTTACAACGTTCGTTCCGGCTTTCGAAACCGGAAGATTGTGTAGTACGGAATCGGACCTCCTCTATATGCACATGATTTAAAAGTTTCTAGCTCAGACACGCCAAAATGGTCGCGTGCTACCTACAGACAGGCCTTTAAACGATCATAAAAAGGAGTGGCATGCCAGCTTGCGGCTCGTACCAGTTACGAGATCGTTGTAAAAAAAGGGTAGAAATGTACACACTTCATTTATATACAACTAAGTCTTAATGCCACAGAAAGATTCGTGGGCACAACAACTCACCAAAGTTTCATCCATCACGGTCCGCACTTCAAGTGCAAGCTAACCGTATACTTTATACTTATAGTCTACCGTATTTAGACATTTTGTATGGGAAGTTGAAAAGCGCCTCTAGCGGACGGTATTTAAAACGTTCGATTCTCAATATATAAAATGTCTAAATACGGTAGACTATAAAGTATACGGCTAGCTTACGAATAATCTCGCACTTGACGTACCGATGGTTGGTATAGAAACGCGTACGAGACAAACAAAGAATCATTCAATAGATGTGGAATTATAAATGGATGTATCATTGAACCGTGGGTGCAAGATAGATAACTATTGAACGAAGAAAATAATATAATCTATACTAATATTATAAAGATGTACCCCGAATTTATAGACGTTTTATAACTTTATCAAACGTCATATAGTACTGCGCACTAGACGTTTGCTTTGCGCAGTACTATATAATGTTTGATAAAGTTATAGTACGTCTATAAATTCCGGGGGTGATGTTTGTTAGTTTGTGAATATACATTCAATTATTTACTAATGATCCGATACTAAAAATAATTGTACTACTTAGTAGTATTTTTCATTCATGGAATTTGTTTTCTTTTTCAAGCATCCACAACTTTAATTTGCACAATGTTTGTTTTACTTTTTTTCTGTAAGTATATGTTTGGCATTATTTATGTGATGTGCATGCATTAATGTTTGTTGCGTCTATGGGTTTATATTACGGTTTTATGCTAATTATTTATTCCTTTTGCTTGCAGCCTAATATCTAAACATAATTTTTTTCTTCATTTGTAATATTAAACAATATTGTTTTAAATCTATTTATTGGACCTAGAACCGCTGAAAAGATCTAGAAATTCGTTTTTCATGAAAACAATATCTTATGCAACATTTTTAAGACTGTGTTCCTCCCTATCCAATTCTTATATTTAATATTGAGATATAAAATACATATAAAATATATCCAATTTTACAAACCGACGCTGATCAATTTAAAGTCGACCTTGAATTCATTTAAGTAAGGCGCTTTCAAATATTTTAAAGACATAAAAAAGCCGCTTTTTCAAATATACTTTCATTTTACCCGCATACAACAATCATTTTGTAATGGCTTCATCAAGTAACTCGTTTTGCTTTATTAAATTCATTTTATAAAGACCATTTATTGTGATTATCAAGTGAATGTAATCTTTTATTATATTCAATTATTGCAAAGAAAATAACTTAAATATTAACAAATTAATATAAATTAAAAAGATTATAGAAAAGCTACATAATATTCACAAAAAGTGTAAAAAATTTGGCCCATGCGGTAGCGTGCCCAAGATGCCGGCCGCATTTCCTCGCTGAATAGCAAAAGCTACTCGCTGAGTGAGGAAAGTTGAGTATTGTAAATGGCCTTAAAAAATAAATTTTAACATTTTCCAACTAACACACAAGCCTCATTCAATCATCTGACACGCTCTATCTCTTTCCAGCGATCTACCCGATGAGGAGGACAAGAAATCGCCTGTCCTACTCGTAGGAGTCAACAAGTTCACAGACTCCCCATCTTTCGTACGTCGTCGGTCCGTTGAACCCAACAGTACTGGCTCCATACGCTTCTTTAGACCCCCCAAATCCAAGTACACTAGAGGTCTACATGGAGACGAGAGGCTCGAGAGGATCCGTCAAGACCTCCTCGTACATAAAAGCAAACCAGACAGATACATTCCTAATGACCACGAAATCTCATTAGAGCCCGAGGAACGATGTCTGAAACTCAACTGCGTGGGAAACTGCATATGTGAAAGAAAGAGAAGTTCTAATCGAGGATCCTTCTCGCTGCAAAGTCCCGAAGAGAAGAAAGACCTATCAGAAGACGAAATAGAGTTTAAATATACAGAACACATTCCAGATTCACAGCCGTCGAGCAGCAAACAGAGTTACAATGTGACCCCAAAGTCCACTGAACGACGGCATTTCTTGCTGGCCAACTTGAACGAGAGGTTCCGTAAAACATTGAGCTTGGATTCACGCAAAATAGAGACTAATCGAGTCCCGCTAAGTCTCCCCAAAGAGACTAGACCCAAATCTTTAGTTAACACCAGCAATATTTGCGTACAATACAAGTCTGGCGAGAATTTCGTACCCCCAAATTTTAACAAGGTTAGCCAACCGAAGAAGAAACGAAAATCTTTTTTTTCTTTAGACACTTTTTTCGATAAGAAATCTGACAGCTCATCAATAGATGATTACTGCTCATCGAAATATAAAAGATTCGAGCTAGAAGGTGATGATTCTCCATTGTTCAAACGTGATAATGAAAAAACACCGGATTTATTAAATCTACCGGTTATAATAGATTCTGTGAGAAAAAAGCAATCGGACACACGGAGGCAATTGGAGAAATTAGAAATACATTATTATAAGAATATTAATAAGACTCAAACGGTGATTGATGCGGTCCCAAAAGATGCTACCGACGAGCAAGGGACCAGCGGCCACACCAATCATTTGTTTTTCGATGACGATGTCGAATATATTGAGCCAATCAGAAGCACTTTTACTAGTCAAAGCACATTGATATTGAACAAGTCTACAACAGATCTCAAACCAGACTCAATACTGAGTATTAATACTGATGAAATTGACATACCACTGCCTAGCTCAACTGTATCGCCCAAATCGAATGCCGAAGATTTTGACAGCATCGGAGTGTATGAAATTGAAGTAAAAGAGTCTGATTTGAAGGCAACGAAGGAGCTAACTGTGAAAGTGATGGATAAGTCCGTGGATTCGATCGGCAGTTGCTCCCTCGATGTGGACGCTAGCACAGATTTTTCAGGTAATCGTGTGTTGTAAACGTTGTCATGCTTTTCTTGTTGGATTTAGAAGAAAAAAAATTTTTTTTTTTTTCTAAATCCTTACTTATGGTCTGTCTGTAGCATGTTATTGTGATTATAATAAATATGTAGGTACTTGCTTATATTTTTTTTATCACGAATTTAATTTGACAAGCTATCTCCATCGTCAGTTTAAATTTTTCTTATATAAGTATCTTTATTTATCATATTTTTATTAGTAAGAAGGCAGATTTTATGTTGATTTTTAGGCTACTATTACACATAATCATTACTATATCATTTTTTTAATTCTTTTCTAATAAATATTCATACTATCATCTTTGTCCTGTGTTTTCTTTTGTTACCATCTCTGTGTCGTGTCGTGTGTTGTTGTGAAAATCTACCTATTATTTATTACTTACCATATAATTGCTCTTACCTTTTTCTTCATAAAACAATTTTTCAGAACTGATTTGATTCAATCAAACCTCTTATTCTTATGTAACTATACGTTGTTATTATATGCTGCGTAAAACGAAACGTTAAGATGATATTTATGTGGCGCTGAAATTTAAATTCTTTAAAGTATGCTTTGTGTCTGTTGGGATTTTACATTCAACGATGTCTGTGCATAGTTCTTTGATTTGATATAGCTATACTTAACCTTATACTTTACACAACTAAAAACCTAAAATGATAAGGTAAATAAAAAAGTGGATACTACCTGCCATTTTAAAACGTTACATTATAATAAATAAAATACCAATCTGGGTCGTACATAGAAATCAGCAAACAATGCGGATTGCAAAATGCAACTTAAACAAAAAGATTGTACTTACATACGCGTATAAGCTGTTATTGGCCTCGTTTCTGCCCACACACGGACAGCAGCTCGGTCATTGTCGTCATATCACTTACGAATACGCACCTAAACACACCTCAGTTAAATTATTTTGCAAATATTAACAGCAATCTAAAAACTGTTTATGAATTAATGTATATCTGTCAGGAGCTCGCCGACCGTGGAACGGAACGGTGCGAACTGGCAGCAAACGGGTGCGTCGTCGTTGACTCGCTGGAGGAAAAAAAAAATAAAAGTTGACATTTCTTTGTGGTGTGATGTCATAAAATTAATTTTCGTGTAAAAATTGTTTGAAGTGTTTTCGAAAGTGAATAATATATAAAATCTGCATAATTTCTTCATTGTGTAATGCTATTATTGTGGTTAATTATCGTTCGGTGAGTGTTGTATGCCGGTTAAAAGTTATAAAAAAAAATCTTTATTTAATGTACCTACTTTTCGTGATCATATATTTTTCATTAGTATTCATTTGGAGATTATATTAAAAGTTTTGTTACCTGTGTACCCGATAATTGTTAATTCTCGGAAAACGGCTACGTAGATGAGTAATCTTGTTAATTTAAACCTGTATTCACATTCTTATTTTCACTAAACCATGACTGGTTTTTTATTTATAACTATTCCTGGTAATTTATGGAAACGAATGCCTTTTTAGATGTATGTTAAGCTGAGTAGATTACAAAGTACCTGCTTTGTAAGCTCATAACAGTTTCAAAACTTGCTTTTTCTGTGTAAAGATAACAAATAATGAGATCATTTTGATGTAATATCAAAAAGGTACCCTCCTATTTTAAATATTCAATGTATCCAATGCTTTACTGTGGGGGCTCAAGCCTTACAAATAAAGCTATAGTCCGGGTTATATCAGGTTATCCTATTTGGCTAACCTATTGGGGTTTGCATATACAATATATGAATATGATATCTAAAGTGTGTTGCTTATTTTGGGACAAACAGCTGTTGTGTTTGCCTGGTAATACTGTAATTTAAGTTTTGAGTTTGCTGTATTGAAAATTCAGTTCTTTGTTTTATAATAGTACTCAGACAAATAAACCTACACTTGGCTACACAAGGTGTGCCCCGCTGTCAAAGCCTTAGGGGCAATTGCCTGTATGCATTATATAAAACAAGTGATTTTGTGTAGATTTTTTCTTAATATCCATGTAAGTGTAGACATCATTTTGCATGATTACCTGTCCTCACTCAAGAACTAACAGAATAAAAACACTACAGGAACTAGCTTCTCAGAAATTCGTTCTTAGATGCTCTAAGACCTAATTATGCAGATGTTTTATCAGAAAACATAACCATTTTGCATGACTCGATAAATAAACCCGGGACATTGTGTTACTATGAAGGTGGTTAATACCATTTCAATACAAGTCATTGAGAAATAAATAAAACATCTATGACATTTTTGCAATACCACTAACCATTTACTAACATTGACATATGATTCATAATTGAACAACAAACAATAGTATACCAACTGTATCTAATATTTTCATAGCATTTTCAACCTTATACTTATGCATTGAAGTAGCAAATTAGACGCTAGTGGTATGTTTAAGTTGGTTGTTATTGCATAACATGGGTCAGCAGTATAGTAGGTGGTAGAAATATATGCAATATGTCTTTGATGCAATCGGCATTCTTATTTCTACCAGCTGTGCCAACTTTGTATAAGTGGACTTTAGTATTTTTGTCTATCCTGGGGATCCTTTCATCTAAACCCAGAAAAAAATGATGTGTCATTAAAATCCCCTTTGTGGATTTTGAGATACACTTTTGGCCATTGCGTGATAAAAAGACTGTATTTCGGGGAGGATGTAATGTTTTTATGAATAAATAATCCCCTGCCCTGTCCGCTCCTGCCTGGGGTAGCCGACTAAAGTTCTCACTCACTACTCGTGTTACTTTCTTTCTTTCTTTACAAAATGAAATGTGATGATATAAAATGGATATGAATATGGCCTCACCCACAACTTAGCGGGTATTTTGCCAATGTCAAGTAATTAATAGCAATAAAACATTCAATAAATACACATTATAAATAAAATAATGGATGTGACATGATGATATGAAAATGGCGTGTCCAAGCAACGCAACGCAAGCCTAAGACAGCTCGTAAATACTCAAGTTCTCACTCACTACTAGTGTTAAATAAAAGCGCGGTAAAAATGTCAGTTTTGACATAATTTCGTAACACCGCATAACCGCGATTACGTTCATATCTGACATCTAACTGATAAGATACACCTACTGTGCCAGCATGTGTGGTAATGACTTCAATTATTATATATTTCTTTTAATATATCGCCTCCAATGCATGTGTTAATTACGTAATGTGTGATTATTTCATATTTTTTGGGTGCTGTGAGTGCATTTTCATGTTACATCATAATCTACCAAATATTTGGTAGTTGTGTGCGCTTTTCTGTCATATCTATGAATGACGTGTTGTGTAAAAATTGCGCGAAAGATCGATGAATCAGTGATGAATGAATTTTAAGTATTTCTCTTCTCTTAATTCCTTTCACTGATTGTCTGATACCCTAAATGACTGATTTAATCATGAGATCTCCATAACGATTGCCCTACTTTTGTTAATCTTGCCGTACAACACCGTGGATTGTACTTGTATAGCTCGTGTAATATTTCAATTTGTATTAGGTCCAACTTTTAGCTGTCCTTGTAAAGTACAAAAAAATAGATTTCATAGGAGCCGTGCTAACGGCGATGGGCTTAACACCTGTCCTGTCAAATATAGTTTTACTTATCTCCTAGCTCATAGCTGTCTTAATTGTCCAGAACCATTAACCTAACCTTCAGGAAGTAGGGTCGTGATTTTATACTTCTAGTGTACGTATAATTAACTATCCCATTAACGGTAAATAAATCTACTCTTGATTCCTCCATAACTGACTTTTTAAGTCATTTTGTGGGTTTATGATAAGTTTAGAAAAGATCTTCAGTGGCAACTTCTTCTTCTTCTTTCAGATACCACATCGGGAAGCCTGAATCTCCTAACACCGTCATCTACGACTAGCCGCATACGGGACTTCACGTCGCGCATCCAAGAACGGGCGGCTTCCAATCTACAGCCCAACTACCTTAATACCCCAGTAGCCACCCCTGTCCGCACCCCAGACAACACTACCCTTACCCCAAAAAAATCGTCTGAGAATCTCCTAAAACCGCCCCCAAAAATCCATATTGACGCTGGAAGTCACAGGTCGAGGGGTCACCATAAAAAGAGAGACGATTTATCCCAGAAGAAACCTAGTTATTTAAATCTAGCGTGCTCAGTCAACGGCTACACTAACTTGACTACTTATGACTCAAAATTAAGGCAAGATATCAACAAAAGTCGGGAAGCTTCTCCCATAAGACCTATTACACACAATTACCAATACAGAAGTGAAAATAACTCCCTTCTTGTACCAGTACCGGTTAGCGCTAATAAACTGCTTGTGCCAACCTTTGGTCCCCATGATACGCGTGCCGATTTGACCTCCAAAGCGCCTACCAAGGCGCATACAGACCCTTACCTAGCCACTTCACCGTTTCATGTTTACATGGCTGCTGAAAATAAACAACTGAAAAACGATTTCCTAGGCAACATGACGACCACAAGTAGACCTTACATTTCAACTGAAAGCAAGAATTTTGCCGCCTCAATGCTACATAAAACAGATGAGGTAGACAATGCCAAGGAAGTCACCTTTAAGTCCAGCTACTCGGAGACTAATTTCCGTAAGACTGTCACCACGAATGGTAAAGAAACCAGGTTAACATCAGAGTCTTATACAATATCGTCGAATGGTGTCTCTAAACGAGTTGAAATTACGAAGGAAAATGGGGAGCAATTGACGAGTCCAATGAAAAGCTTCATACAGCAACGGGTTGAAAGACTGTACGGTCCAGGAGCATTAGCTCAGGGTTTCTTCAACCAGAAGCGACATAAATGCAGAAGCTCCAGTGAAGATGATGAGCCTAAAGTGCTGACTGAAAAGTCTCTTAACACTCCCGAAAGACTGCCCATAGAATCCGAAGAGGCAGACCCTTGCAACAGTTCTAACGGATATATGGACTCCAGTGTTTCATTGCCTGTTCTCAGACATTTGAGGCCTGAATTTCGAGCACAGCTGCCTATTTCATCCCCCAAGAAGACTCTTAAGAGTGATCTATCACCCCAAAAGGATTTGGACATTCCTAAAGTGGAGAAGACTGAATTGAAAGATGATGTTAATGTTGTGTCTGTGACTAATGGTGTTTCTGTGATAAGGATTGATGATGGTGAAGCAAAGTGTAGTGTGAACGGTGAGAATGGTGTAGAAATGGTGAAGGATGCACATTATTTCTTGATTTTGGAGAAGAAAGAGACTGAAAGGCTGCTGGCGCTCTCTGCAACTGCTGAAAAGGAATTGGAAGACTTACAGGTGAGATAGATCTTACTTATCATTTCTGATAGAACTAGGCGTAACTTGGCGTAAATCCATTGTTAAACAAATGGGGGAAGAGGAACCCACCACTGAACCTCGGCTTTTTCCAATTATAAACCAAACAAGTTTGAACAATAATTAAAGAATCCAGCAACATTGAACTCCTCTAAGATGTTAGTCGAGAAACTATCTATCACGAGTGACAGGACCCCAAATAAAATGCAATTCTCCGCGAAAGGAAGCTAATCTAAAAATGTTTTATCTTTTTGTTTTTGCCTTTATAATCAACTTACTATTAAATGAAGGTGTATGTAGACCAAAATGTCATTGGAGAATTTAGATTATAGACTGCCTCCTCCTACGTTCTAGGTGGTGGCCCAATAGACAGAGTGGTGACTGTCACCACCCAGGCCCAGCTATCATTCCGAGTCACCTATTTTTCTGCCCATCACTACTTTAGTTTCTCCTTTTCATCTTAGCCTCGCTCTAATTATTTTATTAATAAGTACCTTCCTACCTATTACATCCATTTATTATAAGCTATCTGCAATTGGGATGCCAGATATTTTGTATTTATTCAACTGGTAAATGTGTAAATGAGGTGTAGGCTTTGGCTGAAGATCAGCACTGTAGAAGAACCCTATCCCCACCAGCTCATGCTGAACCAAATGCCTTCCTGCACAGGTCACACCTAGGTCAACAAGTTCGTCTGGCGATATTATTATTATCAATATATTTGTATAAAATTTTAATATTCTCGAAACAATAACCTTGAAAAATGTTTTTACAATATAATTGCACGAGGCACCTTGGTGTCCGCTAAACCAGGCGTATCTAATTGGTGAGCTATTGTTTCGACAATATGGTATACCAGATCATTTCAGAAAAGGTGTAACTCGTATTTATTGTGTTTTTAAACTTGTCTATGTTCATTTTGACATTGCAACTTCAGAGATACCTCGTCTAAGTTTAGGAAGTATTCGATACAGCGATGTCTGTACTGACTGTGTAAGAAGCCTCGTGACTCTCACTCAGGATATATTACTTATGGCATGACCCTTTTTGTTGTTGTTGGAAACATGGGGCAAATCTTTCAATGGTATCCTCCTCTTTGTGGGAGAGGACTGGATTAGAGATTATTACGCACTTAAACACCCCCGGTGGCCGCTTCAACAAGTTAGAGGGGCTCCAGTAACTCCAAACGGAACGCACCGATGCCTCTCGTGTGCCCGCTGCCTTTCTCGAGCTCGTATCGGGGGAGAATATGGAACCCCCTACGCCCTCGCAGCGCACGTCGGTCCTCTTCAGGGTCGTCAGACGTACCCCAATGTCCGGACCCCACACCCCAGTCGTCCTCGACCCTGAGAGTAGCCCCATATTTATAAGTTAGTTAAGGCATCCTCCTAAATAACAAGATCGATCAGCACCTTAATTGCTACAGTTGTATCCTGAAATAATATTAAAATTTCTTCAAAAACACCTTTCAAATTAATAATTAAATAATTGAACTGAAACGAGTATTCAATTCACACGTGTTTAAAATGATGTCAAGGGGAAAACATTATGATTTTGACCTTAAATAGTATTTGTTGACATACAGTGATTATACTTATTATAAACTAACTACCTTATGTGGCTTAGTGTGTGTGTATACTTATAGTATGTTTATACAGGTGTTATGTCACTATACGATCTAGTCTGAAACTATAATGATAGAGTTATTTATTCTTTTTTTTTTTTTTTATAGTGTATGTTGTAAGGTATAAGTTGGTATGGAAACCAGTGATTACAAGTTATGCTCAATGTCTCCCTGAATCACATATTCTTAACACTGTCTGACAGCATACAGTCTAAACTGGTGGAGCTAGAGATTTGAAATTAAGAGGATATATGCCTTGAGCAGCTAAGAGATGCACTAAAGATTTTTCCTTAAATTCGACCCCGAATGGGGTCAATTTTATTATGAAGAAATTGTATTACAGATTATAGACTGGGATTGCCCGAAACTCGCACCGAGAACCTTTATATTATTTTCCGTCATAAGAATATACAATATTTTTTTATTAATTAGCACAGACACGACGAAGTCTCAGTCTGATTATAAAACTAGCTATGTGGCTGATTGTAGCTTAATAAAATATTCTTCGTACAACTTGACCTTTGACGGTGATCCTTGACTATTTGGAAATTCGACCCCGTTAGAGGTCGAATTTCCAAAAAAATCCTTAGTTTTGAGATATGGAAGATATATTCCTGGAGTACTCTATAGGGGTCCCCCTACTATACTCAAGGTATATATCCTCCAAATTTAAAAACTTGGTCCATTGTTGTAGGCTGTCCATAGTCTTTAATTTATTGAGTCAGTGTTAAGGATTAAAATACATAGATTGGATAAGTGATTTGCAGAATTGCCAAATAACTATTTCAATTGTCGTTAAGCATGTATTTCGTGGATGTTTCCAGAACCAAGACGTGAGTGAGGAAGTGCTGGGTTTGTTGCGGGCCGCCGCCGGCAAGGCGCGTCTGTTGGCTACCCAGAAGATGCAGCAGTTTGAAGGTAACACATTCGTTGCGTAAAACGTGACCTAAAGAGCTGATATTTATCTACTTAAACAATATTTAAGGGAAGAATCCGCCATTTTTGGATTTCTTCAATGTCTGTACGCTCACCACGGGAAGAAGTTTGGATTTGTGATGGCTTATACGCTGGGCCAGCATTTAGGATATTTTTTTATCTAGGGATATGTATTAGTTCCCATGGTATAGCACTTAAACTAAATTCCATGTGTACGAAGTCGCTGGCACTGCTAGTATTGGTAGTGAAAAGTGATACTCTGGGTGCAGAGAGCTTCATCAGCTACACCCTCGAGAATGCCTCGTATCATCTTGTCCTGGTCTGATAAAACTGTCCGTTCCTATATTTGCTCCTGCGAAGGTTCTATGGTCCTATGCTTCAAGGTTCTCAACCCCATATCCTAATACTCCAGGTCTCTGCTACAATCATATCAACGAGCGGCTGGATGAGCCTTTCCCCACCACCGTGGAGGACCTCCAAGGCTTCTGGGACATGGTCTGTCTGCAGGTCAAGAACGTGGACGCGTTGTACGAACATATCGCGATGCTGAAAGCTAACAATTGGCAGGAGGTGAGTTTTTTTTCAGAATGACAATAGTATTATTTGATTCATGTTCCTAGTATTTATTAAACATTAAACATTTCAGAAAAAAATTAGCTTGGTTGGTTTTATTGATGCTCGGCTTACACGAGGATCAGGTACTGTGCTCGTGTAAATCGAGCATAAGTGTTTATTGGATGTTGGAGGCGTTTGTCAAATTGTTGATTTATTGTTATTGTCCCCAGCTGCCCCCGGCCCCGCGGCCGGCGCCGGCCGCCCCCGCCGCCGCCCCGCCCCGCGCCCGCCCGGCGCCGCCCGCCATGAACGAGAAGGCGCGACTGGCCGCCGAGAAGAGAGAGGCGGACAGGAAAGCCATGTTGGAACATAGAAGGTTAGTTATTGTAATTACATCTGGATTAAATACTGGAATGTACAATGAAATAACTATATTCATATTGTTAGCATCCTATTAAACGAATAAACAATTTAAGATAGTTTTTCAAACTCAGTCGAATGCCTATTTGCGGTACTATAGACTCTTATGGTACGGCCACATCTACGTTTACGTTAGTGTTGATGTGGATGCCAAATACACGCCATTAAAAATACCACATTATACGCCTGGCTACATGAATGTAGGTATGCTCTTATAGCTTTATGTCAAACGTAATTTTTAATGACTTTAGTTAATTAATGTGTTACACTGTCGGCCGCATCTGCTTGGTGACATTAGGGAGCGTTCAAGTATTACGTAACGAATTTGGGGGGGGGGGGGGTCTTCTGAAACGTTACGATGCGTTACAGGGGCGGGAGGGGGGGTTTGAACTACACGTTACGTAACATTGTTTTAACCCTTCACAACGGTCGCGTAGAGATTTTACGTTTTACTAGGGGGAAGGGGGGGGGGGGGGTAAAGAAAAACGTTACGGCGCGTTACTTGGACGGGGTGGGGGGGGTCAAAAATCTTTATTTTTTTTTTTTATACATTTATAGGCAAGTATTTGATCTCGAAAAAAATCAAAAATCTCCAAAAATTGCGTTACGTAATACTTGAACGCTCCCTTATAAGTGCAATAGGCCTCACATGTGGCTGCATTATTAATGTGATGTTGCGTGGCGCAGGCGCGTGGCTCGCGAGCGACAGCTGGCGGCGCGCGCGGCGCCGGGGGGCAGCGCGCCCGGCATGGGCATCGAGGGCAGCCAGGTACGTACTGCACTAGTGTAGCGCGGCGCCGGGGGGCAGCGAGCCCGGCATGGGCATCGAGGGCAGCCAGGTACGTACTGCACTAGTGTAGCGCGGCGCCGGGGGGCAGCGAGCCCGGCATGGGCATCGAGGGCAGCCAGGTACGTACTGCACTAGTGTAGCGCGGCGCCGGGGGGCAGCGCGCCCGGCATGGGCATCGAGGGCAGCCAGGTACGTACTGCACTAGTGTAGCGCGGCGCCGGGGGGCAGCGAGCCCGGCATGGGCATCGAGGGCAGCCAGGTACGTACTGCACTAGTGTAGCGCGGCGCCGGGGGGCAGCGAGCCCGGCATGGGCATCGAGGGCAGCCAGGTACGTACTGCACTAGTGTAGCGCGGCGCCGGGGGGCAGCGAGCCCGGCATGGGCATCGAGGGCAGCCAGGTACGTACTGCACTAGTGTTGTGCGCGGCGCCGGGGGGCAGCGAGCCCGGCATGGGCATCGAGGGCAGCCAGGTACGTACTGCACTAGTGTAGCGCGGCGCCGGGGGGCAGCGAGCCCGGCATGGGCATCGAGGGCAGCCAGGTACGTACTGCACTAGTGTTGTGCGCGGCTGTGCGCACGCGCAGCGCCGGGGGGCAGCTTTGAAGTCAGAATATCGACAGGTCAATTTAAAAAAAATGTTCCCAACGAAATAACAATTGTGTTTTTTATATGCGCTAAAGAAGCGCTGGTTAATGACTTGTTATACTCAATTTTAAATCAACCTGTATATACATTCGCATAATCAAAAATAAAAACATATTTTTCTATTGAAATAAAACTATTTTTTAAGGATTTTATCGCGTTTATTTTTCCGCTTTTACGTTCCCGACGTTTCGGCTGCTTTACAGCATGGGCCATTGAAATTAAGAAACATCCTAATTTCAATAGGGAAGATGGCTGGGTGCTACCACCGACTTGGGATCCAGTGATTAATATTATTAAATCGAAAACCAAGCGTACCATTGCAAGACCTCAAGACACTGTGAGCACTTTCTGCGTAGATCGGACCACAATCAACAATTAAATATGAGGGTAGCCCGTTTCTAACTATGACACCAGGACGTCAACCACGTCAGTCCTCCCGTGACCATGGTTGTTGTAAAGCAGCCGAAACGTCGGGAACGTAAAAACGAAAAATAAACGCGATAAAATCCTTAAAAAATAGTTTCATTTCAATGTGTAGTATTCGCGTAAATATAAGAAATCAATATATTTTTGTATTGTTCAACAGGAGGTGGAAATCTTCGTGGGCAAGACGGCGAAGCCCTCCAAGGTGGCTCCCAGGGGCGACTGCGCCACCAGCGCGCGCTCCGAGGACTCCTTCGCGGAGGACAGCTGACTCCACTCGGCGACCGACCCGAAGACATCTACTAAACATGTACACCTTCCCGCATCACGCCAAACTAAACCTTAAAACATTAATCTGTTGGGGTTAAATTTGGGTTTACTTCTGGGCCCCAAGTCTGCTAGCACAATCGATTCATAATCGAACAGCAACCGCATAGTAACTGCCACTTTTGAAAGATATTGTGTGGGATATCTGTCAAAAGTGACAGTTACTATGCGGTTGCTGTTCGATTTTATGAATCGATTGTGTTAGCAGACTTGGGGCCCTGTATCAACTATTAAATGGTCAATACACGAGGAAAAAAATGCCTACAGAGACCAAGCTACAAACCGCCCGCGGTGAGGCCGCTTACGCACGCGACCTCAACTCGGCTGGCGCAAAACGGAACGTCCGTGACTCTTACGGTGTGAGCTCACACGTACATCATCGTACTATGTGTGAGTAGTCTGACACACACACATGGGTTCTCGGGTCCTCTTACTGGGGGAGACTGGGATACTGATTCATAGTAACGTCCTTTTCTGTGGTTAATTTATGGATGGGTCAGTGGGATAATCACTTTACGTGCTCTAGGTAGCTCCAACGATGGGTGAGAGAACTCGCAGTGGGTTGTTTGTATGCTGCTTGGTCTCTGTAGCTATTTTTTACTCATGTGCACCCACCACTATAGCTCTCATATAAGTTATCTCGCTCGCGCTGCCAGGCTGCGCGGCCGGTCTGAACATGGCTATCCAGAGCAGCCTCGCTCGCACCCTTGCGTAATAAAATGCGATGCAAAATTATAAATAAAAACAAATGTTTAGTGGATAATTCTGCCTGACTGTCTGGGACTGGGACTGGGACTGTCGCTCTATGCAACCCGTACGCTTTTGACGAAAACCACCCATCCAATGTCCGACCTCACCCGATGCTACACAACATCAGCAAACACCAGGGCCTCAAGTCTGCTAACACAATCGATTCATAATCGAACAGCAACCGCATAGTAATTGTCCCTTTTGACAGATATCCCATACAATAATTGTCAAAAGTGACAATTACTATGCGGTTACTGTTCGATTATGAATCGAATGTGTTTGCAGACTTGGGGCCTAGACGATGTGTTTTCATTGACATTGGTTTTAATACGTTTTGTGAACAGAACGAAATAATTGGGTCGCTAGATTTTTCTTGAATTGCTTAAAGACAATTTAAAAAAAAAAAGATTTTTCGTCAAAAGTGTAGATCTTAACTGGAGCAGATGAGTGTTAACAATGCAATTATGATACTCACAAAACACTTGTAGGAATATTGAAGTCGTATTCATTATTTATTTATTCTCATAACAAACTCACAGTAAATTTCATTTTTTCCTATTATATATTTTTTAATGTTGTGTTTTTTTAATTTTTTTATTCGGATAAGCGATGTTTGTCTATTCGCTCTCTCCATCAATCTGATTTAATTGGCATTTATTTTTATTATTTATGTCATGGATGGTAAGGAAGGATAGGAAGAAACTGTTACTTGATTCTACAAAAAAAAACGTGTGTAAAATAATTAATTATGACGTATTATGATGTATCTGTAATAAAATCTCGCAATTACCCAATTGAACAAATAAAAAAGAGAAGTTATGATTTATAGCTATCACATGAAAATGGCATCACCTCTATTTGAATGAAATGATATACAAACCCAGTTTCACATCATCCATGCATTGAAAATACGATTTTACACATTCTTTGTAATTATTTATTAGTAACTATATAAAACGTCCTTTAATTAAACTATATGTACAATATATTCTCGCGTCTGTCTGTAAATAAAATATGGCGGTCTAAAATTAATTGTACAATAATGTAGGCACTAACAATGGAATATACATGTAATAATGTGCTAGTTTACTAATGCTATGCTAGTGAGCGAAGCGAGGAAACCTATCAACCGTGTGACGTCCACTGCTGGGCATAGCCGCCTCTACTAACTCCCCCACTCCCCACAGACTCCCACAAACCGATCCTTCGCCTCGTCCGTAAACTTCCTCACACCCCGGTCCTCCGCCATCCGCTCCCCCCGCAAACTCCCTCACATCCCGATTCCCTGCAGACCCTATACACCCTAGCCTTGCGCCCCCCACCTCCCGTTAGACTACCCCACACTCGGATCCTCCGCCAACTCCCCCATACCAGACTCCTAACAGCTGTCATCTTAACATCTTTCACACACCTTACAGCAGTCAGAAGCGCTGAAGTTAAAAGTATCCCCACTAGCTATGTCTCGGAAGGCAGACAACAGTCGACCCATCTCAATATCGATGATCAGACCAATCAGGATAAATTGGAAGCTGATAAATAAATCGGGAAAATTTAAATTATAGGTCGGTCTCGAATCGCTTATTTCGTGGCTTGGCGGCGTGCTATCATGTGTGAGAAAACTGTTATAATATTCATAAAAAAAATAACCGTCTTCAAATATAATTAGTAGAATGCTTTGAACATTTTTAAACATTGCAAATAAGCAATTTTTTTTTCTTTTATATATATACAAATGAAAATATTTCCGTTTAGTTTTCTCATATATATTTTAATTTTTCCTATGAAAACCGAATTTTAGATTAAATGAAATACTAATGTAAGTCGTTTTTCCACACGATACCGCTTCTTGTATGGCGCCAGGCTCTTACATACACGCTTAGCTTAAAGTAATAGCATAATAAATTAAGCCAGCGCCAAATTATAATTGGTTTCGTAAAGTCCGTCCACTATATTTGTGATGCCTTTGTAAATACCGTTCTACAAAGTAAGCCGTACCGCCTCTGGATACCGAAAGTCGCAAATTTGTCATTTCTTATCGACGCTAGTTATTGAAACGGTTAGTTTTGTGTAATTCCTTGAATTGCGTTCAGTTGTACTGACACAGATATACTGGATAGACTTTATTTATTGGAATTGGGGTACTTTTTACAAGCATAATCGAATATGTTTGTACTTCGTACAGAACGACTGCTCTTTGCCAATATTAGCTACCAAACCTATCACTATCGGGCACAACGAGTGTAGTGTATCGCGTATCGTACCTAGTATCGTAATAAGACATGATACGTGTATCAGATACCGTGTACCTGGTTCGTGTAGTATGGAACAGGGTGTATTAGATACCGTATCATACGATCGCGAATCATTGGCGTCACAACTAGCGATCTCGATGCACGACGGACACACACAGGAGATGACAAATAGGGCTCGCAATGTGGAACAAACTATGGATTCACAATGTATCGTTGTACTGATCCGATTATCTTATCAGACTAGGAGCAGGCAGAGCAGCAAGCAGCAGACAAGCTTGTGATCGTTTTGTTTTTTTAACGTGACTATCCCGAAGTTCCAAAAGGCATCTGTTTCAATTTGGCGCAGGCGATACTAAAATTAATACATAATATCTAGTTATCACACATTTATCGTTACTAATATTTACTGCTCAATAGTATTTAATTTCGCCAAAACATGTAAGGGTGTTTGTTTAACCAAAATATGCGTGTATAAAAGAATTCCACTAGAATCACATCTATTAAACTGGGCTGAAAACATAATAATTCATATGCCAGGCCAGGCTGCACTGTGTAATATTATGAGGTAATTCCTATTGCATTAGTATCGATAATAAATTGTAGCAATACTATAAAAATATCCTTATAATTGAACTAACAATTGGGTCAAAACAGGGCCCCAAGTCTGCTAACACAATCGATTCATGATCGAACAGCAACCGCATATTAACTGTCACTTGACAAATCTCCCATACAATATCTGTCAAAAGTGACAGTTACTATGCGGTAGCTGTTCGATAATGAATCGATTGTGTTAGCAGACTTGGGGCCCAGGGATAATTCCCTCGTACGTTAATCTCTGTGCATACTCGTATGGAACTCGGTACCATGCCCCTTGTTTCATAGTAGCAAGCGACTGCAGACCTCACAGGGGCTCTATAAAAGAACCATCGTACCGATCCAATCATGGTATTCGAATCCCCGCTCCGACACTTGTCGTGTGTAACGGTGATACGTATACTAGGATAGTATCGATACTACGGTACATTATGGACAACCCTTCAAAGAGCGGATCCCGTACGATTCTGTATAGAGGTTAGCCAAAATTAATGAAATCGGATATGGAAAAATATATAAATAATGTTGAAACTGTGTCAGATGTGTTGTTAGGTTGTATGCTAGTTCGTATTTGTTTTGTTGTAATAATTCTGTGAATGATAATTGAAATATGCAATGTGTAGATTCGCTCTTCAACGAGGTTATTTCTTTAAACTGGATTTGGTCAATTGTAGCTTAGTTGTATTCAACTCATATTGTGGTCTCGAAAAGGATGTAGAAAACATATTATTATTAATTAGGCATTGCTAATGAAATTGCACCAAAACGAAAGAAATTTCATATTTTGTCATTGGAAAAGTTATCTTTTAAGCAGGGACTTGTGTTATTTAAAGTGTCAATTTTAATTCATATTATTATTCATTAGTTATGATAATGTAATATAATTTTTTATGTGTACAAAATCTTCATGTGTAATGATTTTTAATATTATTTTTATGGCAACAAGATTTCACAATTTATAAACAGATATTCTAACATTGATGTTACATGTTATTTTAGTCTCAGTATATGTATATTGCCATTTCAAAACAAAAAACTGTTTTAAAGATTTGGGTCTGTATTTTTTTTTAATTTATTGAACTGAAAAAATAGCGTACAGTGGAATTTGAAGCGAATTTACTAAAATTTAAGTCGCAATATTTATTTTAAATACATTACACTATTCATCATTTTATTTTTTATTCAATGAAAATCGCATCGTAATGTACAAATTTCAAATAATGCGCCAATCGCAAATCGCAACATCTGTCAAAGTTAAATCCGACAGCCCGATTTGAACTGACAATTTTTTTTTAATTTTAACTAGCTATAAAATCCGGAGTATGCTGTGTTCTACGAAATCATTATCAATGTATTTAGCTTATTATTATTCTCAAAACTCGCGTGTATCTAATAATTTTAAAGTATCCGCTGTAATATAATTTATACAATAAAGATCATGACATTGGTTTTTCACGTGTTTCCTTTGCATCCTTGTGTTAGTCGGCCGTTAGTGATAGGCTTGCTCATACCATGACATTGTGAACCAAAAATATTTGCTTTGAAAGAAGCTTTCTTCAGTCCCAACAGCGTTAGAATGAATTGACAAAGGCTTGCTGTACGGCTGGCAAACATCGCGAGGAAACCTCCACGTATGCCGCAAGTCAAGTGGAGTGCACCAAATAGCACTGGGCTAGCGTGTGATGGACTATGACCACTAAATCCTGCTCATGTCGTGGAGGAGTGTGCCCGGTAGGAAATTGCGTCATAAAAAGTTACTCTATGTTACTTTGGTCCCCTACATAGCGACTTAAAACCATCGGTGAATGTGGGTGCATAGCAGTGCATCTCTGCATACTACTTCGGGGATTACAGTCGTGTTGGTGACCGTTGACATTGCTTTTTAACCGACCGACTCCAAAAATAGGTAGAGATTCTCAATTCTGTATTTTCTAAACCAAGTCACCTGTTGCGATGTAGTCGTATATTTTTAATCAATGCCTATTTAGAATTATTTAAACATTACTCGTTCAAGATATGGACTTATTAATCAAAATCGCTGACCTTTTCATCGCTCGTGTAAAGATTGGCATGTCGCACTGGTTCAGTGTTGAATCAGAATCGGAATCAGAATATTATTTATTCATGTAGACCATAAGTACTTACGAATCGACAAGTTACAAAATACTATGCTACTACTTTACCACCCGTTCGGAATACCGTTCCTATGGAGAAGAACGGGCAAGAAACTCCATGGTTGCTCTTTTTAAAAAGATCTTTTACATTTTCGAGCAGTACATTGTTATAGGTATGTGAGAACAATGTAGGAACGGCTAAGCAGACGTTAGCAGCTGGTCAAAAAAAAAACTACTACCTAAGTATTAAATTACAAGTTAATAGCTACATGGTTCCCACATTTACAAATTACTATTGTAAATGAAAATAAGAAGGAGGACCATGGCCTGTATCCCGCTTGCATTGGTGGGTGTTTATGACAATAGTTTTTTTTCTTTTTCGAATAGATAACTGCTGTTGGTCCCAGATGACCCAGCTTCACCGGACGAGAGGGCGCGCGCTAATGGCGCTCCAGCCAGAAGGGTAGGGGGGCAACTAGCTCAAGGGTGCCTCAGGAGGCACGACCTCGGGGCGAGACCTAAGTTGGAATGAAGGTCTACATTCCGGAGAAACCACGAGGCTCCGACAGCTTTGCAGAAAAAACCGTTTTGGATTAGCTGAAGGATGTCGATGTGAGTGTTGGCCGCGAAAGCGAACACAAAACTCGCATAAGTCATGATGGCACGGATGCACATTTTGTAAAGTGTCACCTTATTTCTAAGGGACATTTTACTCCTCGCGCAGATCATGGAAGTGAGGCGACCGAGCACAAAGGCGGGTCGATTGCGGACTGTACGAATGTGGGGATCAAACGTAAGAGCAGAGGCAAGAGTGACGCTGAGGTAGTTGACCTGCCTAACCCAGGGGATAGTCTGGTCATATAGTGATATGGCAATGACAATAGGTTACGGGCTGCCCGCTTTTATTCATAAGAACCAAAATTACCGTCGACGTGGGTGTACTATAGACTACAGTGCTCGTTTACCTACCTCCTTAGGGAATAGAGGCGCAAAGGTGCATATATACTAAACTACTAAGAGACAGCATTTTGTATTCACAGACGTATTCGTATTGGCGTCTTTTTCATGGTTGTAATGAATGAGGAAGACGGCAAAAATTTACTAACTACATCTGAAAACATTTTTTTTTTTGTACATGTAGCCTCAATACCATTCAATACATACATTCTAACTTGGCGCTCAAAAGAGTTAAAATTGCAATGTTTTGTATCTTTAGGTTAACCTCTAAATGATTTGCATGCATTTGCATATGCATTTTCAGCAGAAATTAAATTAAAGTGTAAAAACCTATTCTATTACAATACATTGTTTTCTTTGCCAAAAGTAAAATTGTCTATGACATTTTTTAAACAATTGTCTATGACTAACATAATACGCGTAGATTGGCCATATTCATGTCCATTTTATATAGCATTGCATGGTATTTTCTAAAAGAAAGAAGAGAATTGGTTATTCTCCGCCAACAGTAATATATAATACGTATATAATATAAAAATATTAAACATACGCATTATTGAAACACGCTATATGATAGGAAACTTATTAATTTATAATCGTTGATATATTAAAATATATATATATAATATATATAAAATATATATAATAATTCTTAAATTAATTTAATTTAATAAAATGCAAATATCATAGACAACAAACAAAAATCTTAGCTTTGCGTAGAAAGGAACGTAATATACAACTTCTATAGTCTATGGTTTGACAAGCTATTTTGTGGGTCATTACCATACTTTTATATGTAATAATTATATTCGTATGAACTTTTAAAACTTATAACCAAAACTAATTATAAAATTATATATTTATTTTATTTAGTTACATATAGTTTAATAATATGGTAGATAAACAAAAAAGTACGAAAAAAACTACACTTGCGCCCGCGTGTTTCCTTCCCGCGCACGTCGTACGAGGTGGAAGTTGGTCATGGTCGTCCGCCAAACGGAAAGCCGCCATGATGGCTTTCTGTAAAGTACGCTCAATATGTAAAGTTTCGATAATGTTTTTCGTTAATTGTGACTGAGTGCGTGCAAAAATTAACCATGGGAACGAACTAGAGTGTGCAAAGTTCAGTTTACGGTCCCTTGGGACCTCCTAGTGGAGCTTTAAAGTGTTTTATAAGTGCATTTTTGTGTCGACGCTAGCGTGTTTTGTTCTGTCAACAAAATGTCGAAGCTCTCGTTTAGGGCGAGGGCCCTGGATGCGTCGAAACCAATGCCCATTTATCTCGCCGAGGAGCTTCCGGATTTGCCGGATTACTCGGCGATCAACCGTGCAGTACCTCAAATGCCTTCTGGAATGGAAAAAGAGGAGGAAAGCGTAAGTATCTTGCGCATTTAGGTGTTAAGTCATCGGAAACTACTGTGTGTCGGCCATTACGTTATGTTTCGTGTTTTCACCGCTAGGGGCGTTATAATATTGTAGGAAATTATATATTTTAGGTAAATTTACTATGTTTCAAGCATAACCCGTATATGATAAATTCAAAAACTCTTTTTCGGGGCAAGATAATAAGGTAGAACAAGTGCGCTTTTGAACAGTTCAACATGAAAGGTTTTGTCAAAATTTGGCGCGATAAAGGACCACATGGTGGATTTAACACGGTCCTGTTAGCGGCCACTTATTTGTGGATATCTCCGCTATTAACTGGCGTATTTGCCTGCAATTTTTACATATTTTTTTCTCGAAAATGTGTAGTTTATGAGGTGTTAAAATGAATCTTGACCGGCATTCGGGTCATATGTTATTTGTTTACAAACAATGGATGCCGGCTAGCGTAGTCCACATATTGATTAATTAACTATCCACTCTTTCCTACGTTTTGCGATTAATTATATCGATATTTATTGAAGTTAGAGAAGTACGATGTGTGCATTTGTAGTATATTTCATCGTAAATCATTAATTTTATTAATTTTCCCTATTTTATGTATACGCATAATTTATTATGTTTTCATGAAATAAGACTGCGGTTATTTTGTTTCAAAACACTGTTATGAGCAACTTTTATCTCCTGTTTTTATTATAGATATTTAATAAATAATAAAAATAATTGTGAGCTGTCATAAGTGCCACCATTTGTTGCCATGAATTTGATATCGTTTGAAAGGATTTTTTCCTAAGCAATAAAAATCATTATGACTTACATAAAATCAGATTTAGAAAAAAAAGCAACGTACATCAAAAACTATGGAGGAGTATACAACATTCAATTAATAAGACTTCAACAACTAAAATTGTAGAATAACTATTTTAAGTCCATCTTATTAGTTCAGATGGTAGTGCTTTCTGTGCAGAGGGTCCTCAGTTCGAATCCTAGTAGGGCCAAACTGTGTGTGATGATCACAAATGTCTGTATCCATGTCATGGATAGTTAAATTCTATATAAGTATTATATACTGAGATCACCCCAAATCGATTGTATGGTAACCATAATACAAGCATTGACTAGTATGGGACCATATAGTTGGTGTGTTCATCTAGCAATATTATTATTGTGATCAGCATTAGTAAAGTATTTATTATGTACCTTATTGGCTTAATTGCATCTTAACTTTAAAGTACAACATCATGTACTCAATGATGTAGAGAGAGGGGTGCACTCCAATGCACCCACATTTTGTCCATGACATTTTGGTCCCTGTGTAATAGAGGGTGAGTCTATTGCCATTATACTAGGCAGGGTTGATGCTGTTATACCAGGTCTGACTTGTTTTAAAAAAAAAATCATTCATAAATGAGTCTGTAAGTTTCATTATTGTCTTTATTATGGGAACATAAAAACTACAATGAAATAAAGGACTTAAAAACATTAAAAACTTTTTACAAAAAAAAATCAATGCCTGTGTGATTAATACCATTACTACTCACATATATCCTGTTAGCCTTAACAAATTGTAAATGTGAGTGAATTGATCAACAACTAATATTTGAGGTCATTATTTTATTTTTAAACTATGGTGATTGGTATACTATTTTTTTGCACCTTTTAACTTCACATAAAGGTCGGTACATAAATGCATCATAACATTTATTCATCATATTAAATATCTAACTGTTGTTTTAATTTTTTTTATAGTGATAACTAGACTAGTAATTGTGTGGTTATCATATAGCCCCTCCAACTAAGCTTAATACTTAATAAATGGCGGAAGTGGGCACATCATACACCAAATTTTCAGAATTGAATCAACTTCTAAACAAGTCTATGCCTTCAATTGACAGGTTTTCTGTGCTTATTCATACGAAGTCAAATTTACATAGAGATCTGCTGTTTGACCTCTAGAACCGAATCCGTTGATATTCAAAACAAATTATCACATGCGTTTATGGTGAATGAGACATTGTGATATGGATACTTGTTAATTGATGTTGAACTAACACATGAAGCCCTTATGGCCACCATGGTGGACGATAGCCTCCGCATTCATTATGAAAGGTAGGCACATACCTCCAGGGCTACACGTCTACTAACATGTTTTTTTTTCTATCGAGTTTGGCCCAATATAATATAAGAGAGAGTTAATAATAACATAGCTAATTTTAATATTTACAAGCTAATATGCTAAGACAAATAAGTAATATAGACGGAGTGTCACAAGCAACATATTGAAGTACAAAATACCAAGCTGATTTGTTTAGTACACTCGAATTATCAAATCAGCCTGCTTCAATTATTTCTTCATCATCAATATCATAATGAGTAATATATTTAATAAGAATGTTTACTGAATAGTAATGGTGTTGTAATTGTCACAAAATCGAGTGACATTTACTTGCTAGCGGCATGTGTTACCAGACTTGAGGCCCTGTTCTATTAGAACATACAATTACTTTAAAACAATTTAAAACGTCATTGGGTTCTAGAGTAAAATAGACCCAGTGGACCTGGTTGTTATTAGTTAAATTCCAGTTAAGACAAAATTCAAGTCTATGTTATATACTATAGTCTGGGTGTTACCAGGATCCCACCCAATCCGTTTGACAGTACTGATAATACAACGAGTATTGCTTCATTTGTGACCGTACAGCGTTGTCTCTTAACATACACCAATCCAATCTATCATTGACTATAGCCAATTGTGTTATGAATAAATAAATAAATTGACTCAAATATAATTTTTATATACGTATGTATGTGTTATCATTACTATACCCTTGTTTACTATAAGCTACCTACTGCAGATTTTGCGATGATCGCGTAGATTTTAAGGCCTTTCACACGTGGCGATTCTTCAGTGCGATTCAGTCGCAATATTGTCGCTGCTCGTACACGTTTACGACCGTACGTCAATTCATAGTTCATAGAACATACAGACTTAGGGGTGAAATTGGCCACAAGACGGAAGGCGCAGTGTGGGAGTACCTTCTCTATATGGCGGACAGAAAACCTCACGTGCGTTTCACGGATTGAAGTCGCGAAGGACCAATAGAAGATTGTAGAAAACCATAGAGGAGGCATATAGGGTTTCTGGTTGATAATAATGAAGTCTCATTGCTAGTATATGTTTAGTTTTCAACAGTTGCGATAATGGCGTCGGTGCGCGTCGCTCGTTCTGCATCTGTGCATAAGGCGCCGTATGTGTAATGAACTTTATATGCGTAGTAAAAAATGTTTACACTTCAGCATTTATCGTGAGTCATGGGGAATGTGTGGTTCATCATCCGACTAGCGGGTCGTTCTCTTTCTACAATACATTTATAAGGTGATAAGATTCGTTATTACTTGTTGTGTCTCGGAGTTCAGACGGCATTTTTTCCGTGAATATCGGAAATCGGCTTACCCAAGGTTGGAACCCGACCCCAATGCCTATTAGGAGAAGAATGTTGTAGACTAGTTGGAAAAAGGCCTGGTAGACCGGCGTTCGGCTCGGTTGGACCTTGGTGGCGGTCACCTCCTCCGTGCTTTGGTCCAGGTTGCTATTCTAATATCTTTCACAGTCATTACGAGTGAGAAGCCTGCTTGCCTGGGCCCAGTCTGCTAACACCATCGATTCATAATCAATACGAAAATTAAATTGAAAAATAGCTAAGTAGATGATAAACAAGCTATTAGTATACATGGCGGAACTATATCGTCGATTGTGTAAAAAAAAACTAAACAGAGACTTGCTCAAGAGTAAGGAACAGAATAAGAAATAAAATATGCTATAAAGTAATTATGTAGAGTCCGTATTTGAATACACAACACGACAACACTAATGCCTTGATTACACGTAACGAGTAATATAGAGACAGTGCTCTCGTCCGAGTGCTCGGTACATATAAACCTTCTTTACTCGGCCGAGAGCACTGTCTCGCCATTTTACTCGATACGTGTAATCAAGCCATAAAGTTTGTCTTCACTCCGTCACTCATTTAACAATTTGTACCTAATGGTGTAATTACTTGATCCTGCACAATCTTGATTAATTGCGCGCCATTACCGTCGCGCCTTTAATGAATGACGTAGCGGTATGCATTTGATAGTACCGATATTGTAATGTTCGCGAATTCTGCACCAGGTTGTGATAGGCTTCTAGGAAACTTGTTTGTGCATATATCCTTTTTGGGAAACGTTAATAAGCTTAATATATATGCTCGTAGAATAGGATTAGTGACCCTGCGTGCTGTGCCGAGGTTGGAATCCTGGTAGGGACAAACTTTGTGTGATGAGCACGAATGTTTGTACCCAAGTCATGGATGTTTAATATCTATACAAGTAATATATACTGGGTTCGCCCCCAGTTCATTGTACGGTATCCATAATACAAGCGTTGCTTAGTGTGGGAACGTAGTTGGTGTGTTCGTCTGGCGATATTTATTTATTTAGAAGCTAGAAAGAATAGGCAGTTATGTACAGTTGTATGTTTGTACTAAGCACACATTTTTATAATGACAATAGGTACGTTTTGCTTTTATATGGCATACGTGCAATCTGGTAGTTTATTTCTCAGTACATATATTTAGATTTGTACATGCATAAGCCGAATCCTATAAAACCTATTTCAGACACAAAATATTTCAATTTGTATTCTGCATCGAACCCATCCGTTACGTTAGCCGCTCGGATAGAAATGCTGTACACGGATATATAATTTCATTCATATCCGCTTTCCTATGAACGTATCTATTTTATTTTATGACATCATTTTTTATGCAAAAGGAGTCTTTGAATGTCTAGCGTTTTATTATTCTCTCTAGTTTTAGTATTACGAATGTGTGTGTGTATGAAGGAAGATGTCTGTGGCTTTTTGTGTATGAGATCGGGATAAACTGGAAGTCGATTACTAATAATCAGGAATGTGCTAGGATGAAGATAAAAACATTGTTTTATACGTTTTGCACGCAACGAAATTTTCAACTGCAGTTAATATTCGTCAGAATAGGTACAGTACGCGCGCAAATTGACTGCATTCGGGGCTTTCTCTATTATTTTTACCGTTAACTGTAAACTATTGAAATTACAGCCAACACAGCCTGCCAGTCTTGTTTCATTATAACCTATCGACACGACTATCGCTAATTGAGTCTCAAGCACTACGCATTCCTCTGAGCTGCATTCAACTCCCGCGCGTACGGTAATAGTTGTGAAGTTGTCGACGGAATGATGGAGCGAAATATTTTAACATGGCAATTTCCTGGGGTGGGCAGCGATATAGAACGGATGACGTAATCCCAGCATAAAGGCTTCGGAAGGGTTCGCTAGAGGGAAAACAATAGCAGGTAAATACGGAGTGCCTCGTTCGCGCCGACCGTTAATTTGCCCCGGTGTTTTAGAGCTGCCGAACTTTGTCGAATTTTGATAGCGTTGAATATAAGTTATGTGCTTGGTGAGTAGAATGGCAACACTGTTGTTAGTGATGTTATGGAGGTGCTAACACCATAGATAGGCCATCTAGAGACCGTAACTTTGTGGCCAGATAATAAAAATCATGAAATTAAAAAAAATCGAAACAATGTTTTTTTTAAATAAAACTAAGTTTAAGGTTCGTGTTTATGTTATGTTGTATTTTTTTTATAAAATTTCCAAGTTTTGGCCGTAAATGGTGGGTTTAAGACGTTGATTACAATCATGAATTATTTGATTTTTGTATGTATTAATGAGTTACCCCATAGGATAGTTATGCATAATATTAATTTGACGACATGATTATCGCAGTCAGTAGAGACTGCTTTCTGCGCCGAGGGTCCCGGTCCCGGTTCCGAATCCTGGTAGGGGCAGCATTGTGTGAGGAGCATGAATGTTTGTACCTGAGTCATGGAAGTTAAGTATCTATATAAGTATTATACACTGAGTTCGCCCCCTGTCAATTGTACGGTACCTATAATACAAGCGTTGCTTAGTGTGGGACAGTATAGTTGGTGTGTTTGTCCGGCGATATTATAATATACTAGCTGCGCCCCGCGGTGTTACTCGCGATTAAAAAGTATGTCCTTTATCCCACGGGAACCATACATTTTACCGGGATAAAAAGTAGCCTATGTGCTATTCCAGACTATTATCTATCTCTGTGCCAAATTTCATCCAGATCCGTTCAGCCGTTCTGGCGTGAAAGAGTAACAAACATCCATCCATCCATCCATCCAAACTTTCACATTTATAATATTAGTATAGAAGTATAGATTAACAATGGCATAAAAAATACTTTTCTTGAGTCATAAATTCTTCTTGTATAGCATAGCATTGTAGATTGATTATAACATAGCGAAATTGGTATTTAAATAGTTATTATACCTATTTGATTTGGAGATTATATTTATTTAGGAGATTATATGAGGGGCGGATTATATGATAATAGGAGATTATATATATTTTGTCCTATGGAATACTATTGTGGGGGAGAGCAGCTGACATAGAATCGGTTTTCATTTTACAAAAGCGGGCTATTAGGGCCATCTATAATTTGGGCAGTCGCGAATCCCTAAGAGAATTATTTAAGGAAACTAATATTTTGACAGTACCATGCCAATATATTTATGAAAACATTATGTATGTTAGGAAAAAATTATTTCTCTTTAAAAGGCTCGGTGATCAACATCGTTATAATACAAGAAATAGAAACAAATTAGATCAACCACACTTTCGACTAGCAAGGATTCACACATCTTTCATGGGGTATTGTGTTAAATTTTATAATAAAATACACTCTGACATTACCGAACTTAGTGAAAATAAATTCAAAGCGTGCATAAAACGTACGCTATGTAAGAAGGCATACTATACACTAGATGCTTATCTTAAGGATAAAAATGCTTGGTTGGATGCTGGTCCGGCTCCTCAGGAATATAAATGACCTTGTTTGAGCAGACTATTAAGATTTTGTATTTCTCTTCTTCCTTCTTATTTTCATTTACATAAGTAATTTGTAAATGTGGGAACCATGTAGCCATTAACTGTAATTTTATACTTAGTTAGTACTTTTTGTTTTTTTTTTGACCTGCTGCTAAAGTTTGATTAGCCGTTCCTACATTGTTCTCACATACCTATAACAATGTATTGCTCAAAAATGTAAAAGATCTATTTAAAAAAAAGAGCAACCATGGAGTTTCTTGCCCGTTCTTCTCCATAGGAACGGCATTCCGAACGGGTGGTAAAGCAGTAGCATAATATTTTTGTAACTTGACGATTCATAAGTACTGTACAATAATGGTCTACGTGAATAAAAAATATTCTGATTCTGATTCTATTATATATTGCTATAGTTACTTCCAACTCGGATGGTTTGTGCAACAGGAAAACTACAATATGGCTGTCTGTCACAGGAAAATCTATTTCAAACTGTTGTTGTTCTGATTCAGTTTAACGAAATGTTATTATTTTAGGATTTAACCGTACATTATACCAAAACGTTTGGTTTAAATAATATATACAATACTATGGGCGTGTTTACGCCCACTACGACCTAGACGTGACATCACACGATGACGTCAGCCGATGTTGCTAGCAGACTTTGTAATTAATTATGAATTAACCGTTCTGAAAGAGGACTATTATGTGTTATACAGCCGTTAGTCGATATCTACGTATATATATATATATATACAACTTTGAACAACACTACATTACACATTACATTAGTCTGTGTCTGCCTGTACACGGAATGGATGTATGTATTAATAATATGCAATGACCTAAATATCCAAGCACTTTTTACACCTTAGACACTTGGCTCCGGCCCGTGCCTACGGATTTACCTCCCCTTCAACAAGGAGAGAGAAAGATATTTAAAAAAAAAAAATAATAATAATAAATAAATATCCCCAGACGAACACACTAACTATACGGTCCCACACTAAGCAACGCTTGTGTTATGGGTGCCGTAGAATGGACTGGGGGCGAAGCCAGTATATATTACTTATATAGATATTAAAAATCCATGACTTGGGTACATACATTCGTGCTCATAACAGAAAGTTTGTCCCTACCAGGATTCGAACCCGGAAACTTCGGCTCAGAAGCAGGGTCGCTACCAACTGCGCTAATCAGGCCGTCCCTGAATTGAAAACAAGCTATTTTATAATTTTTGTCTGTCGCTAACTGAGTATCAAGAAAATAAGCCTAATAGGTCGCTTAGTCTAATGGTTTGAGCGTAAGTTTTGAAAATGATCTTTCTTTGATTTTCCCTGGTCTGGACTTACTGGTAACCGCATTCCTCCATTGTACGGTACACATAACACAACCGTTGCTTAGTTTAGGACTTTCGGAGCATACAGTGTTCGCCTGGCGATATTTATATTCGTCTCGGATGCCTCGCCCCGTGTACCGAGGACCTAACACGGGGTAAATATCCACAATATCCATATTATTCACACTCCAAGCCTCGTTACGCATATTTGCGCGCGTAATTAACGACGCGACCGTCTCGTTTGGACGTCGATAAATGTTATCTCGCTGTGTTATCAGTCAATCTGTTCTGTGAGTGACCTTATTGCCCTGAGAATTTTTTATTAGCATTTCTTTACCCATATTGTCAAGCCAAATTTCGTTTTGTGTATATATTATAATAGAGTGGACAATCGTTCAGCATATTTCTTGTTATAGATTTTAATAGAATAGGAAGACCTGTCTACTTAGATTTGTAAGTTCGGTTGGCGGTTCTGATTGTCATTTTATCGTCTGTGGTCGTCATAATGGACGGTCGGAAACCTGTCAAATTCTGATTACTCCTAACTCTTAGATTACCGGTAATTCGCTAGTCAGGGTTCGAAGACAAGAGGGCAGTTGGTCCGTGTGGATCTGTAAATACGAGTAGAGTGGAAGTAAGCTGAACCCCAATAATATTGAATAAAGTCTTAAAAAAGTGTCAATATTCGTTGAAAAGAAACAGAACATTTTTTATTCATGTACACCATTAAGTACAGTACTTATGAATCGTCAAAAGAGTTACAAAATGCTAAGCTATAACTTTACCACCCGTTCGAAATGCCGTTCCTATGGAGATGAACGGGCAAGAAACTCCATGGTTGCTCTTTTTAAAGAGATCCTTTACATTTTTGAGCAGTAAATTTTTATGGGTCTGTGAGAACAATGTAGGGACAGCTAGGCAGACTATAGCAGCTGGTCAAAAAAAGAACCTTTAATTCAACAGAACCTTGGCGTTGTAATTACAAAAAAAAGAACGACCCTCGTTCAGGTAAAGCCTTAATTAAAGCAAGGATTCAGCAGAATTCCGGCCGTAAGCCCCGGATAATGGCGGAGCACGGGAATGTAGGTAACAACAACACGCTCGACTCTTGTGTACCTATAGATATATTATTTTAGTTTCTCTTCATGTTTTCCTTTGTAATAAAATGAGTGGAATGTTTAAAATTCACGTTTCCTGAATGTTTAGTACTATAGCCGGTATGTTTATGTTGACACAAACTTAAAATTCATGTCAAAATCTGTCTAATTCCATTCCCTCGTTTTATAGGTTATATAGGTATACCTTAGTGGTATTTCTTCTTTTTTATGGTTGGCATTCGGCTACAGAATTAACCCATTTTTGCCAGTGCCGAGTACTTCTTGATAATTGTTATAAAATCATAAGTACCTCTGATGATGCCAATGACGATGATGATGATGATGATGAAATGAATCCCCTACCCCTATCAGTAAAGCTGTGGATACTATACTGAAAATTTGCTGGACATCTTCATGAATGCAATTTGCCTAAGATGCGGTCCTATTGAACTGTTGGATAAAAACTTGCAACCGATAAAGCCGTGATTCTTTATTTGAAGATCCGATGGGCTCAGTTGGTAGTGATAGTGACCCTGCTTTGTGTACTAAGGCTCCCGGGTGCGCCTCCCGCTTGAGACAAAGTTTGGGTGATGAGCACGAATGTTCGTTCGCGAGCCATCGACGTTTAATGTCTGTATAAATTACAATATATACTGGGATCGCCCCCAGTCTATTGTAGGTACCGACATATTTATTTTCCTATTTTGTAATTGGCTTTCAGTTGACGTTTACCTGGATTTGCTTATTGACGATATTCCATCGGTATCCCTCGATCTGGCCTCTAAGATACAACTTACTGGGACCACCCTCCACCGGTAACTGAGGTTAAGGCATCGTCCTAATTGGCTAACGATCGTACGAGTAAACGATGCGATTTCGTCGCACGACAAGATTAAATACAGAAATCTCTTTAGAGTGCCGTAATTGAGGCTCGAAAGCAATCGCGCGAGCACAGTACTCGTTTTCATCGCGCGAAATCGCATCGTTTGCTCGTACGATCCTTGGCCAGTTAGGACGATGCCTAAGACTATTTGTCGCAATTGTTCATGCTTCTGATCGCCCGTCAAGACTGTTAAAGATTTTAGAATGACAACCGAGGCCGCCAGCCTATCGTGCCCTCTGAGGCATGGAAGGAAATCATCAAAGGTCTGTCTGAACCACGCGCCGTTCTATCTGGTGTTTTAAGTTTTAACCAACCGGGGAACGAACGCGGACGAATGAATAATACAGACGGAGCGTCGCGAGTAACTTATAATTATATTACACTTGAATTGGCGTGTAATTAAAGTCGTAATTCGTGTGTACTACATAAATCGGTTTGGTTTTTTTGTGCTCCAATATATTATTCGGGACGATCCCGTCTGTATTATTTATTCGTCTAAGGCTTACGAATTACAGAATATTAATATAATTTCAAAATGTTTTTGCCACACTGAATACCGTTTCAGAATTGAATAGCATTTTATATTCATATTGTGTGTGTAGTTGGAAATTCACACAGAATTTTCTCACCGCAGCAAAAAAGTGTATATATATATATATATATATATATATATATATATATATATATATATTTACCAACTTAACCTACATCAACATACTGTAATCAGTGTAATTAACTGAATTATCTTAGAAAATAATGCTTTGTCTGAATCTCAAGTGGAAAAGATAACGGGTGATTACTAAATTGAAACTTGTATAATCAGTGTTGCTTAATTATTAATTTTGACGTATTATGTACGCCGATTTTGATCACCGATGACTATAATTGACTTTTGACATTGTCATTAGTCGATATACATTTTGAAAACTTGTATAGGATTTGAATTACTTAGTTATATTATTGAAATCATCTTATAGCTCAGAACTAATTTTTTTTCTAGTAATTTAGTGTTGCAAAAATTGTGACGTCTCTGGATAATAATTCCAATCTACAACCAATAATTTGTGCTCGATCGAAAAACGTTCGTAAACACGACAGTGTGTTGTACGATTTCATCGCGATAACAACATTGCGCAGTACAGAATCCTTACCATCGCGCGCGCACACAGCTGATGAGCACGTTTATCGCTGAATGAATGCCGGCTGTGAAGTGACTCACGGCCGGCGTTCACGACGACGTCACGTGGTCGGTCTGCGCTATAAAGGTCATAGATTAAATGACGAACCAGAGGCGAAAGTCCTATGCGTTTATTTGTACGAGGAAAAATATTTCTAGCTAAGCGACAGAGGCGGGGTTATATGATACCGACAGCTGTCTAATGTCTGCTGTTAAAGCCCTATTCATATTTATCAATCATAATAATATTGATTCGATTCCGTTCCATTCATTCCATTCCAAATGTCACCTCCCTATTTCACTTTCCCATCACTATCGTCCATGGCGCATGAGCTGCGGGTGCATAAGTCACTCTCTTGAACATAAACAAACAAAAAACAGTGATTAGCCGCTCATAAGACGCACGCGCATAAATTGAACAATACTAAAGCAGCCGGCCGGCATAACAAACTAACATAGTGCTTGTGAATTCCCGTGTGTTGTGTGTGGACATCAAATACAGCTCGAACAACGAGGCTGCCATTCATCATACGCCGGTGAGTTTACCTTTTTCATCCAATCTACCATAACAACCTTCCTATACAGTCCACTCTCTATCATATCAATCAAATTACCCAACATTCTTGATCCTTCTAGCGCCGAATATTAAAACTTGTACCAGTTTGGACAGGTCGCGGCGGCTCTTGCCTCCATTTTGTTCATATAACCATTGGCTTATTTCATTGAAAAACATCATTTCACTTACCAATTTATCAATAACTCATAATATTTCTATTGTATTTAATCATTAATCGTATCATCTCATTGTATTTTATCGAAATACAATATTTTCTTATCATATGAGGTAGGTACTACAGTACCCGTCGCAAGTAGGTACACACAATACCTACAAATCGGTCGGTCAGGTAATTTTGTGCGTGTCGTGTTGAGCAAGGCGGCTCGGTGAACCAACATCGTGTAATTCATCTAGGTACCTAACATAACATAACCTATAAACATCGGTGTGTGGATGGTGTAATTTATCAAATTGTATCATTTGTGTGTAAAGCTTGTTATCATATCATACGTAGGTGTAACATACAGCACCTATAAACATAATCAGTTGTCAAATGTAACATATTAACATTTGTCAACAATATCAATCATACAAAGCTTTTCACATCGTATCAGGCAGGTATCAGCCAATTGTATCAAACATTCATATCACAACATTACACTATCCTATCAATCTATCATACACAAATAGGTATTCGCCTATTTCCATCATTTATCATAACCAAGGTTCACCAAACATAATACTAATTCGTTAGTCTATCAAAAACTATAATACATTTCTATCAAATATAATACGTACTTAAGATAAAATTCATTGCGAGTAGGTAAGTACATAATTACATCCATACATTGTTTAAAATACATAACATAAGCATAAATAAACATATTAAAATATTATCATAAAAATTCGTATTTTAAACTTTCATTCAATCAAAACAACATAACCATTTTACATTCGTTCGCTTTGAACAACCGGAACAAGTCTTCTTTTGATCGAACAAACCATAGAGCTAAACATTCATTTTCAACCGACAGTACTACCAACATTCATCACTTAATATTCGTTCTTTCATTCAAACCAGTGTTGTCAGACGGGTATTTTTCTACCAAATTGGTAGAATTTTTTGATACAAAATAATCAAATTGGAATTTTCGTTCAAAAGTGTTCCATTCATCATAACTTCGACTTTAGTGTGCCTCAACGGTATTTTTAAGCATATAAACATACATTAATTTAATAAACAAAACATAATTCAATAAATCAAGCAAAATGAGTGAGGCATTGTTAGCACATTATGAATCAAAGCGCAACATCGCGCACAAGCGACTGACAGATGCGGTCACTTGTGCCCGCGGCTGTGTTAAATCCTCTACACTCATATCAAGGCTGGAAACATGGTGTTCTCGGCTAGAACAAATTATGGAATCATTTAATGAGGCACATGTTAACGTCTTAAGCGAACTTATGAAATTAAAAGTTTCTGAGGATCAGCTTTTAAAACACGATGCATATCTAGAACAAGCAGATGATATGTATTTCGAATTATTAGAAGCAAAACGAACATATTTTCCAACTGAAGCAACTCAGGAAACTAAATCCAATCAATCATCATCAGAGAACAAGTGTAACACTAAATTACCTCCTATGAAACTTCCCACTTTCTCGGGAAATTTAAAAGATTTTCCAGGGTTCATTGACCTTTTTAACACATTGGTTCATAAGAGGTCTGATTTATCAAATGTTGAAAAATTCCAATACCTTAGTTCATCACTTTCTGGGGAATCAATTAATGTCATTCGAGCATTTCCTATTTCTGACGCAAATTATGATAGTGCTTATGAAGCTCTTGTCAATAGATACACTAACAAAAGATATCTAGCATTTGTGTGTTGGGAACAAATCATAAATTCAAAGCAAATGAACACGGGTTCCGTACAGAATCTTTGTGCTCTTTTAGACATTTATAATGAAAATTTGTCTATCCTTCTTACATTAGGGTTACCAGTGGATAATTGGGATTTTGTATTATTTCATTCTTTATTAACAAAATTAGATAAAAATTCTCGTGAAGCATTTGAACTTTCTTGTAAAGGAAGTGATTTTTCTACTTTCAAACAATTAAAAACATTTTTATTAGAGAGATGCAGCGCTCTTGAGCGATCATCCTTATCGAACATGCAACCTAGTGCTTCATATAGTCAAATCAATAATAAAAATTCCCAATCCCAACAACAATCTAGGGGTTTTCAACCTAAGAAACCTACCATGCTTTTAACTCGAACATCTTCAATTCAATGCTTTTTGTGTAAAGAGAATCATCCTCTTTATGCTTGTCCCAATTTCATATCAAGATCTCCCTATGAACGTTCTCAAGTTGTAAAACAGCATCAACTATGTTTCAACTGTTTGCGCTCCAATCATGAGACATCAAGTTGTCTATCAACACACACTTGCAAAACATGCAATCAGCGTCATAATAGTCTGCTTCATTTTCCTTCGAAGCAGCAATCATCAAACAATCAACAAGTTCATGTTGCTATCAATTCATCATCAAATCAAACATCAGGCGATTCTAACGAGGAAATCATTATACCAGTAACATCTTTATCAAACACGGCTCAAGGCAATCCAGCCACATCATTCATACTTCTTGCTACAGCGGAAGTCGAAGTTCGCGACAGTCGTGGTAATTTCCAAAAGGCCCGCGTTCTTCTTGATCCAGGTAGTCAGAGTCATATCATGTCTGACTCTTGCGTTCGTCGTTTAGGATTGTCAAGATATCGAAGCAACACACCTATGTCAGGTATAGGTGAGACTCCAGCTCACTCAACAAGCAAAGTATTTTTAGCAATTCGTCCATTGGGCAAACCAGAACCTGTTTTCACAACAGAAGCCCTCACTTTAAACAAAATTTGTAGCAATATGCCTACTCATCAAATTAACATGAATGATTTTCAACATATAGCAAATGTGAAACTTGCGGATGAACATTTTAATTCTTCTCGTCCCATCGACATTTTGCTCGGTGGTGAGATATTTCCTCAAATTTTGCTACCAGGCAAAATTGAGGGGGGGATGCGTGCCGCAACGGCAATAAACACAATTTTCGGTTTCATACTCATGGGTAAAACTGCAGTAGCAAGTGGCCCTGCAAGTTCTACTCCATCATCAATCAATCATTTATCAATTCAACAATCATCATTTGATGCTAATATCGATGTAGCAATTCAAAAATTTTGGGAATCAGATAATATTCCATCAAAGTCACTGCAGTCAGCAGAAGATATTCAATCAGAAAATATCTATCAATCAACTCATCAAAGTGATGCTGACGGTCGTTATATCGTTCAGCCCCCATCCAAAACGAACGTACCGCGTGAAACTCCTTCTGAAGTCACGTGCAAATCGCGGAGTACAGTTTTAACGATTATTATAGATATTAATACCATTGATACACTTATTAACAAGTTTTCATCATTGCGTAAAATTCAACGTATAATAGCATATTGTAAGAGATTCCTTCACCATAAACATAATCAATCAATTCATTTCACAGAGCATGAACTCAATGAAGCTCTTATGATTCTTGTCAAACATGTACAGCGATCCGAGTTCGCTGATGAGATCAAAGCCTTATCATCAGGCAAAGTTCTGCCTAAATCTTTTCGAAAGCTTAGCCCTTTTCTTGATGACACAGGTATTTTACGCGTAGGTGGAAGATTAGCACGTTCTGGTCTCGATTTTAACACAAAACATCCTGCGCTACTACCACGTAAACATCGCTTAACAAATCTTATTATTCAATGCGTACACAACGAACATTTTCATCCTGGTTTACAGACCATGCAGTACTTATTACTTCAAAACTTTTGGATAGTATCATCAAAACGTGCTATAAGGCACATCCTATCAAATTGCTTTCGTTGTTTCCGCATTAAACCAATTGCTGTCGAGCCTAAGATGGCCGATCTACCAAAAGCGCGTATCACACAACTTAAAGCGTTTCAATCAGTAGGATGCGACTACGCAGGTCCTTTTAACATAACATTTCATCGTCATAGAGGAACACGTACTATGAAAGCGTATCTGTGTTTGTTCGTGTGCTTCACGACAAAGGCACTTCATCTAGAGCTTGCCTCTGACTTATCAACTGAAGCCTTTTTAGCAGCCTTACGTAGATTCATTGCACGTAGAGGTAGATGTAACACAATTCATTCAGACTGTGGCACCAATTTCAAGGGTGCGCAAACTCAATTAGCTGACATCATGCGTTCAGCCTGCGAGACTGAGCGCATTGAATTCAAGTTCAATCCTCCTGGAGCACCACACTTTGGTGGACTTTGGGAAGCCGGGGTTAAGGCCGTCAAAACACATTTGTATCGCGTAATTGGAACACAAACATTAACATACGAAGAACTTAACACTCTTTTAATCCAAATCGAGTCAATACTTAATTCAAGACCGTTGTGTCCAGTTAGTTCAGATCCTAACGATTTATCAGTACTTACCCCTGGTCACTTTTTGACATTAGCACCATTAACAACAGTGCCATCACCAAATTACACAGACGTAAAAACAAACAGACTTACTCGTTGGCAATTATTACAACAAATGCATCAACACTTTTGGTCTCGATGGCACCTTGAGTATTTAACAACCTTATCACAACGTTTGAAATGGAATCAATCATCACGCGAAGTTCATAAAGATCAAGTTGTGATCATAAAAGATGAATCATGTCATCCACTACACTGGCGATTTGGTCGTATCATAGAACTATTTCCCGGACGCGATGGTATACCTCGAGCCGCCTCGATCAGAACGGCACAGGGTGTAATTAGCCGACCACTTGTGAAGTTATGTCCCATACCTCACGGATGTGACTAACCTACATCTATTTAATTCACATTAATTCATTCATTCAGTAATATTCAATCATTTAACAATCATACATGTCTATTATATATATATAAATCATATATCATAATATTCCACAATTATCATTATTCTTTATGCATCATTAGCTGAAGGTTATCATTAACATTTTGTGGAGTGTCGTATCTTTTCTGGCTCAATCCGCCAGCGGGGGGGAGGAATGTTAAAGCCCTATTCATATTTATCAATCATAATAATATTGATTCGATTCCGTTCCATTCATTCCATTCCAAATGTCACCTCCCTATTTCACTTTCCCATCACTATCGTCCATGGCGCATGAGCTGCGGGTGCATAAGTCACTCTCTTGAACATAAACAAACAAAAAACAGTGATTAGCCGCTCATAAGACGCACGCGCATAAATTGAACAATACTAAAGCAGCCGGCCGGCATAACAAACTAACATAGTGCTTGTGAATTCCCGTGTGTTGTGTGTGGACATCAAATACAGCTCGAACAACGAGGCTGCCATTCATGATACGCCGGTGAGTTTACCTTTTTCATCCAATCTACCATAACAACCTTCCTATACAGTCCACTCTCTATCATATCAATCAAATTACCCAACATCTGCTATAGCTCTGTCTCCCTCTACCGGCATCAGATTAAATGTTTGTTTGGGGGTATTATTTTCGAGACAACAAGATTTTTGGTTGAATTATATCCTTAAGTAGCTCTAGGTATTATTTATTAATCACCCAGTACCTACTTATAATGAAGGCGGCATGATTATTAATAGGTGCTTACCAAACAATGAAAGAAATAAGGTTATCTATAACATAGATCGATAAGTTATATTGTCTTATCTAATCCAACTGTTACGACTTAAGCAGCAGTTGTAATGCAAGACATAATTTTATTATGATTCAAGTAAGTTGTAATTCTTATGCATATCTTGCTCTCGTCGTTACATGTAATTAAACAAAATTATTTTATCTACAATTTACAGAAACTTGACGTTCTGTGATATAACTAATCTTTGACATTTTAGCTCGAGCGTAGACAGTTCTTGTTTGTAGGTGTTGCGTATAGACGACCGCGACACCCCGCGGGCAGTCCTGTCGGATTATTGCGAAATGTGAATAACTGTGACGAGTTACATTTCATTGTGTCGTTAGAAAATATACTTGCAATTGTTCCATTGTTGTTAAATTACTGAATACGAATAGACAAATGACAGTAGATCGCACAGTCTTGCATATAAATCGGAGCAAAGTCACAAAGAGAATTCAGAGAGTCATTTCTACTGCATTTATCTATACATATAAATAAAATTGGAGTGTCTGTTTGTAATATTAAAATAACAGCTTTTTACTAAGTGCATTTGGATGTATACACGTTACCTATACCGAAACAACATTTTTTACACTTTTGTCTGTCTGTCTGTCTGTCTGTCCGTCTGTCTGTCTGTCTGTTTGTTCCGGCTAATCTCTGAAATGGCTGGACCGATTTTGACGGGACTTTCACTGGCAGATAGCTGATGTAACAAGGAGTAACTTAGGCTACTTTTATTTTAGAAAAAAAAATAGGATCTCACGAAAAAAAATTAAAACCAAAGTTGCAGCGCAGCGCCTGATTAAGTTTGATAGCAACAACCTGCAATGCGTCCCGCGGGCTCAGAATGGGCGAGCAGGCTGTTGTCAACGGTTGTCTTTGTTAAATACCACGCGGACGAAGTCGCGGGCAACAGCTAGTATAGTATATAATTATATAGTCCTGTGCTATTGGAATTAAACTTAATATCTTCAACGCCCCTGATTTTAACCAACTTAAAAAAGTATGAGGTTCTCAATTCGATTGTATTTGTTGTTGTTTATACAAATTTTATTCCCTAGCTCTATCAAAATAAATATTGAATTCGATTCCCGAATAGAAAGCAGTTGCTTTACCAGTCGTGTCTAGCTATTGGGGAACCAATATAATATACAAGAGTCGATAATACCACACATTAAGATGAAGTTATGTATGAAATTATATTCTGGAAATGCGCGAGAGTTCTGGCGGTAAGCCAGTCAGTCTGTTTTAATATACATACAGATATTCAGTCGTTACGCACAGTGAGTATTTGCGTAAAAGTACACAAGCTATCACGCCTGTAATCTTCGAAGGGGTAGGGGGGTAGGGGGGAAGGGTAGGGGGCTGAGGTGCGCTGCAGTGCACCGACAAGTCGCCGAAAGTATTATGGTCCCAATATATGGGGGGGGGGAGGGCTTATTACAATTATACCGAACGCTTCCCTTAACTGCGAGGGGGATTCGGGCGATATTCCACCTCGTTGACCCAGTGCGGGTTGTCGAACTCCACACGACTTTCGAACGATATATAATATAGAATAATTATTTTTATTAATATATATATATTTTATAAATATAGAATAATTATTTTTGATTTGGTATTCGCACAGGAAATTCTCAAATTCCAGAGATGTAGTCGTAGGGTTTGATCCTGCACCCCTTGTTTCGAAAGAGGGCGTTCCACCAACGTGGCTACCACTGCTCATTTCCATCAATGTTTAACTGTATTCCGCCATAGATACTCGCCAATCATACTTAGTACTATGCAAAGTGCCAGCATTTACCGCTGAAAACATTTACCGTAAGCAGCATTAACTTTGTTGACAACGTAGAATTGAGTAGAAAGTACGTAGGAGGCCGCAGCGCGTGCCTGGATTGGCATTGGATGGGTGACCGAGTTATAACATCTGTCCTTCCTGCTTCGGAGGGAACGTTAATCTGGTGATCTCGGTGGTCATCTTCAGCGCGGTCTTCATTAGCGACAGTAGTTAGAAATACCTATCTGCCTGATGAGCGCAGTTGGTGGTGACCCTGCTTTCCGTGCCGAGGGTCCCGGGTTCGAATCCTGGTAGGGACAAACTTTGTGTGATGAAAGTTTGTACCCAAGTCATGGATGTTTAATATCTATATAAGTTATATATTCTGGGTTCGCCCCCAGTTCATTGTACCCATAATACAAGCGTTGCTTAGTGTGGGACCTATAGTTGGTGTGTTCGTCTGGCGATATTTATTTTATATATTCCAACAAATGCTCGTTCCCTTAGGTTACCGTTAATCCTAGTTATGTCACGCTAGGTCTACTAGTTAAGCGTCACCCTAATTCCCCAACGATCGCACGAGTAGACGATGCGATATCACAGCTTCACCAGTCATCGCCAGTCATCGCGCGAGCACAGGACTCATTTGCATCGCGCTAGCCAATTAGGACGACGCCTTAGGTTCAGGAGGGCGGATGGCAATCGCTGTATATAACGCAAGGGGGATTGACAAGATGAGCGATGTGTCCCAACCCGACGACATGCAAATGCGTCTACCGCGATCGGTCTACTATCTGAATTGTAATCGGCATTGTTTAACATTGGGATAACATTGAGGCGCGTCGGTTCTTGGAATCGAGTTGAACAGTGACAGATTGAATGTTAATCATGTAGCGAATTCATTCTTGAAGCGGGTACGTAATGAAATGTGTGTGTGGAACCTTCTACCCAATGTAAAGATAACTTTGTCTGACTCTGGCTTAGAATATTTTTACTGGGTGTGATGAGCGTGAGTTTCAGTAATTTATTCTCTGACAAGCCTTGGGAGAGGCGGGCACACACCTTTTTCTATAAACGCATACTAAGGCGAAACCAGAAAGGCTACACATTGGATTTATCTTATACTAGCTGTTGCCCGCGACTTCGTCCGCGTGGTATTTAACAAAGACTCAACCGTTGGCAACAGCCTGCTCGCCCATTCTGAGCCCGCGGGACGCATTGCAGGTTGTTGCTATCAAACTTAATCAGGCGCTGCGCTGCAACATTGGTTTTAATTTTTTTTCGTGAGATCCTATTTTTTTTTCTAAAATAAAAGTAGCCTAAGTTACTCCTTGTTACATCAGCTATCTGCCAGTGAAAGTCCCGTCAAAATCGGTCCAGCCATTTCAGAGATTAGCCGGAACAAACAGACAGACGGACAGACAGACAGACAGACAAAAGTTGTAAAAAATGTTGTTTCGGTATAGGTAACGTGTATACATCCAAATGCACTTAGTAAAAAGCGGTTATTTTAATATTACAAACAGACACTCCAATTTTATTAACCGACTTCAAAAAAAAGGAGGAGGTTCTCAATTCGGTTGTATTTTTTTTTTTTTTTTTTTTTTTATGTTTGTTACCTCATATCTCCGTCATTTATGAACCGATTTGGAAAATTATTTTTTTATATGAAAGGATATGTTTACAGATTGGTCCCATTTTTTTCAAAAAAATGTTCTGATGATGGGATCCATGAGGAATTGAGAGAACTCCTCAAATTTTATAGGCATACCGATAGCAATTTTGGTATTTTCATCAAGAAGTCAAGCATTTGCATTCAGAAAGTATCATTTGCTGAAGTGGAAGTGATGAAGAAGGCCACAAATGGCCAGCGGAACTTGTCAGTGATACGTATTTCACGGGTTGCGCCAAGATAATCTCGATTATTGGTATACCTATTATCCAGTAAAAAGATTGATTTACAAATCTTTTTAGTGACAAAGAATAGTAAATATATCCACTAAAAAGTTTAAAATAAAAAACTTTTTAACAAAATAAAAACCGTCTTCAAAAAACTAAAAAGCAAAAAATAATCTAATCTTGAAATCTACCTTGTCTAACCACATCAAATATTTAACTAATCTGAAGTCGGTGCCAAATAAACAACCGACGAAGAATAACAAAAGTATACTCAGTAACGAGATGCGCGGACCAATTTGTAGGTATAGTCTTTGGCGCAGACCGGCAATACTCGACTCAGTTGTTAGTTTGGCACCGACTTCAGATTAGTTACATATTTGATGTGGTTAGACAAGGTAGATTTCAAGATTAGATTATTTTTTGCTTTTTAGTTTTTTGAAGACGGTTTTTATTTTGTTAAAAAGTTTTTTATTTATATGTATAGATTTTGTTTTGTCACAGCCGACTATGTCACTATTGCAGCGCACAAACACAAAACACGCGTATATACCGGGGTAAACGGTACGGTTTTTACGTAATACTAAAGGTTATGTTAGACAAAAACTGTGTCTCAAGTACGTACAATCCTTTTTATCTCTCGCACACCACAGACTTCATAAATAAGTATGATGGTGACAGCATGTTTACTCGATGACGTTACGATTACATTAGAAGTTCCTGCTCACCTTACTGTTCCTTTGAATAAACAGGTAACAATAAACGATGATTTTTTTTCAGTAGATATTTCGTGAAGCTCGAACAAGCGGACATATTATACAAGATTTCTATATACACTTGGTTTTTTTTTTCAAACATCTTTAACGCACATACCCAGCCCAGTTACAATTTTATTAAGTAGTAGATAATGCACAATAGCGGCGCTGGATTGGTTCCAATAGTTTCAAGCACAACGGTACCGGTACAGCTGTTAGACATTGAGCCCTTAATAGCCGCCGCTCGGACCGTTATGGCACGGTCTGGGAAAACAAAGTTTCTGTATCCTACCGTGCTACGAAAGGTTAGCAAAATAAATCTTGAGTCTAGAATGCCTCGTATGTCTTATGTATTACCTGCTTTTATTACAATACGTATCTGAGTCTATGCGAAACCGTTCCTATTTGAAAAGTCAGCACCATATTATACTTATTCCATTGTGAATATATACTAAACTTTGTTAATATCAAGCCGATGTTTGATGACGCCCCTCTGAACTTGTCTAAGGACCAAAAGGGAAAATAGAAACGAAAGGGTTGCCTAGCAACATGCCTAGTTTTCCGGAGAATGTCGCAAATTGCGATTAGAAATAACAACATGGAATTTGCATAGGAACTGCATGTTTGAGGCGATAATGTCTCATCGTATTTGGAGTATGCAGTACCTCAATCGACTTAAAAATGAAGTGTGACAAATGTTCTTTAACCGATCCACTGTTCTCTTGTACTTTTTTTTATTCAAGTAGACCAAAAGATCTGCCACCGCGGTTCAGAACGTTCATTGTTTCCACTGAGAAGAGCCGGCAAGAAACTCAATAGTTACTCTACTGAAAAAAGTTTTTAACGGTTTGTCAGGATTTCAGGTTTATTACTGCCTGTTACGATTACCAATATTAGAATGACATTTAGGACTTTTGCGTACCATTTTGACGCAAGAAGATGAAATAAATTAATTCCATAAACCATCCAAGACTTATATGTAATTGTCTATGATTATTTTTAAAACCTATGTCTAAACACCTAAGTCTGACACGTAAAAATAGAAAGGCATTTTGTACTTGGGATTCAAACCGGCAACCTCTGTTGCAAGTTGGCCGCATAACACCTAGGTCAATGCGACCCACTGGGTCGATGCAACAACGGTGCTGTGACGTAATATCCGACCGACTACGATTCTAATCTCTTAGGTACAGGGTCGGATCGAGCTGTAATAGTGACAAAAACACTACCTCCTTCTTGCGCAGCCGGGTAGGAAACCTGTCTGTAATCAGTAAAGGGATAGGCAGAGGTGCATTGCAGTGCATCCGGTGATAACTCACGAACGGATGGGCTGATTTTTTGTTTGTGTTAAGACATGCGAAAAATCACTATTTTCCCAGATTTCATTCTGAGGCAGTACGAAGTTCGTATGGCCATAATGAAAGGTGGAAAATATTTACCACTCTGAATTAATACCAGTTTTTAGTAACAAATCTCAATACCATGTTTCTGAATTTTTAATGACGTAATTTCGCCTGGTCTACAAGTTACTGAGATCGCCCCAGACCATTGTGTCTAAGTGTGGTAGCCATATAAGCTTTGCTTTATTTGGGACTATCCGATTGCTGTCATTCATTTGGTGTATTTGCTGATATCCATGAAAGTTGATACGTTCTTAAGGTACATAGCTTTTCATAGTCTGCGGTCGAAAGCAAAAAGAGACCTTCTGCCAAGGTCTTTGAACTCAATATGAATGGGAGTAAGACACCACAAAGGATTCCTTGAAGCATCAAATTTCCTTAATCCGGCACTGCATTACACTATTCCGTAATATACTGTCATCCACATTTCCTACGCTAATGGGACGCTGAACTATAGAGCCTTGACTATAAAGTGCATATTGCAATGTTCTATACACACTATTGACACATTTTTGCGTTTTAGTCCTTCGTTCATTTCTCGTATGGACTGGTGAGGTTGTGGTTTGAATTATGTTCGGCCCGTCAAGTCACAGACCGGTATGAGATCATTTTCAGACTGAAATAGTGAATAGAATTATGATTATAACAAGACTGTAATTTGGTCACAAAAGTCATAGGATACATTATTGTCGATACATAGAATAACTAGAAGTGGGAAATTCATTTAGTTTAGTCAGAATCAGAATATGTTTTATTAATGTAAGTAAACCATTAAGTACAGTACTTATGAATCGCCAAAAGTTACAAAATGCTAAGCTACTACTTTACCACCTGTTCGGAATGCCGTTCCTATGGAGAAAAACGGGCAAGAAGCTCCATGGTTGCTCTTTTTAAAATGATCTTTTACTTTTTTGAGCAGTACATTGTTGTTATAAGTATGTGAGAACAATGTAGGAACGGCTAGGCAGACTTTAGCAGCTGGTCAAAAAAAACAAACTAACTAAGTATATACAATTACAAGTTAATGGCTACATGGTTCCCACATTTACAAATAACTTCAAGTTTAGCTTGTGCACTATCCATAGTTTGGGTCATTATCGGTCTTTCGAAATAAGGAAAAACATTAAAGCATTTAAAACTTTTCGATAACGAAGTAAATTACATCGGTGTTGTGATAATCATAACCGGTCCCTTTCTCGATTTTATATTTTAAAAAAAACGAGAAAGTTTTTTGTATGTCAAAAGATATGTTACCAACTATAATTAAAAGATCACTCGACATGTTAAAACACTCAGACCATTACGTAACCCATGCGACATTGGGTAGAGTCGTTGCTACAGTCAAAGAAAAATATAATATCGGTCCATTTGGAGTTTTACATGTACTATCGGCCAAAGTTAAGCATGCCCAGTTAAGAAATTTTTCCCTTACAAGCGAAGCAGGTGATAAACCACGCCCCATTCCGATTTTCGCCAATCAGATGCGTTACACGTTCGGGTGAATGCATTACGTAAAAACATTAGACAGTCGCTATTTGCGCCTGCTAATTGTTGACGCGTCCCGTGTTATCGCCATTTTTTGCTTTTACGAACTGTTTATATCCATCGGACAGTGCATTGCAGTGGAGTTAAATATGCAAGTAAGTACTATTTTGTTTAAATAAATAATTTGCTTTTAGTATTAGTAGTTGTTATATGTATATTTTATCATTTGGTTTGTTTTATAATCCATAAGTAATGTTACTATACAAACTAAATAAAAATTCATTGCATTTTGAAAAACCCTCTAAATTCTTTAATATATTTTGTGTGAACTGTAAAATACCGTATTAATAACGCAAAACGTTTAATGCGTTTACGTTTTTATATCATTTTTTTTAATGATATAAAAAATATGCACCGAGTCTTTGAATATCATTATTAATATTTACTTTAGAAACTTGCACAATTTGATATCCTGAATGTTCTTATCAAACTCTATTCATGTTTTTTATAACATAACGACCACTGTTTTAAAATAACCCTAAATGCAATGGAATCTACTACAAACAAATGTGTTTTTCCTTAGATCTCATACACGGTGTATAACGCTACCAAGCAAATTTACGCTTTATCTCACCCCAATAAGTGCGTTAATGCTTTCATAATGAAATCTGCGGCCCACTTATTCTATATATCTACTCGAACAAAAGCGCCATTGTTTATATTTAATAGATTTATAATGGGCTAATAAAGTTGCCGACATTGCCTTGTTTAAAAAAATGTGGTGGCATTCGAAAACACATTTTGTTTGTAACAGCCGACGATTTTATTACTCTTCAGTTAGAAAATATCAATGTTCCAAATCACATTATTGTTTTTAATTTAAGGTGCAATAATAATGATAAGTGACGAGCGGCTTGCAATCAATTGTGTCTGACTGATGAAAACAAAACATTTTTTGCAGCGATCAACCGGTGCGGCAGGAAGGAGTTCTTGACGACCGCGTCCGTGCCGTCTTGTCGATCTCGAAGCGGAATAAACGGACAACAGCGCACTGTGGGTGTTGTTAAATTGTTTACCCGCAGTTAGATAATAAGGAAGAATTTGATTTATAATAAATGTATGCAATAAAACAATGTGTTATATTTAAAATGGTTTGTGACACTAATAAAAAATAACGTGTGTAAATTATTATTTAAATGAATTAAATAGTTTTCTTTTATACGCCGAATCCTCAAAAATCATTCCCACTTCAATCCTATTTTATGAGCTTTTATTTTCTTTTATGGCTCCGATAAAGAATGAAAATAAGTAATTTAAAACCTTATCTACATTCTTAAAGGCATAGTATCGCCTGACAGGGTGTCTTATACAATGTCGATAAAGGTATAAAAAGGACAACAATTATTGTATTAGATATCGATCTTTACAACTTAATATTATTACAACTAAAACAACTCCATATTCTACCAGTCGCCAGAATTAAAACTATGTCAAGTTCAACCTTATAGCAACACCATCAAAGTGCATTTTCATAACTGGCAAGTGAGTTATATTGTATTATTTGTGTTATAATTATTGTAGATAATGACTACTTTGAAAAATAAAAATCTCTAGCTTACAAATTTATAATTGAAAATTTAGTATATTTTAATGAGACTATTAACTAAATTACACATTGAAGTAGTCAAATTTTAAATGGACAGTTTGCTCTACAAACAATGCAAATATTTGTGTATAATACTATAGTAGTATATTTAAATCCATTGTGTATTTTTCACTTAGGTAAGTATATTGATTTATTTTAAATATTTTATTTATATGTGTTCAACAGTATTTTATAATTTATTGAATAATCTCTGGTTATACATATATTAAATACATAATCAAGAATAATATTAGAAAATCAAGATAATACATTTTGCTAGACGAAACAGTTAAATATATGAAATGCGTATGAAATTAATTCCAAATGTTAACAGCATGGGAACAATACGTAAAAATCATGAGCCATTCCCATTCATGTTTCAAATTCCAAGAACTTATCACACACACAAGCAAAGTTTACAGTAATAGCATGCCACACTATTAAAAATCATTACAATATTCACACGAATACGGCTAAGGATTTCTAAGCTTTTCTATTGGTCGATTGTTGGACAAGGGCGTTTGTCTTTGCAGTGTCGGGCCGAGAGCCGTGTATACAATTATCGCCTTTAGACTGGTCATGCGGAACTTTGGCCGATAGTACGTTGGGTTCTGCAGCTGATTTTTAATACGTTTTTTTCGCATTTTATCGCGTTTTTTTTTTTTTTACGTTCATGACGTTCTTGTTCCTCCCGTGACCGTGGTTGCTGTAAATCAGCTGAAACGTCGGGGTAGTATTCGCGTAAATATAAGAAATCAATTCTCCAATACCATAGCCACAGTAGGCTTTGGTTTCTTGAGAAGTGACACTGCACACCTCAGGAAATATAATAGACGAAAATATAATATAAGAACGACTGGTCCAGTGGTTTGGGCGAAAGCAGCTCGGGTCACTGCACCGGATGGTTGGGGGTTCGATTCCCGGCGTAGAAAATGTTTGAAATAATATTTTCTTAATTTGCCTCGGCTTGAGTGATACTGTGATCAAACCCTCTCTATTGTACGGTACCCATGATACCATGGAACCATTAAGTCTGTGTAATTTTCTGCCTGATATTTATTATTTAATTTTATTAGTAATTTTTATAATGTGTCCGTTTTATATATTTCACCAAGGACCCCTACAGTACGATGGGCATCTTTCCAGTAGTTCCGTACCTCGGGAACTCGCTTCTGTGTAGATGCACAACTGACTTCCGGGACATCATCGTTACACAATCTCTGGTTGCGTTTGCCGAATCTAAGAATGAGATGTTAGGTTCGAATCTCCGGTCATTCTTAGTCGGGTGTTGTAACACCCGACTAAGCGTGACCGGACTGAGCGTGACATTAGTTTAGTCATTACCAGACTGGGGAAAATATATAATCCTTCAGACTGGTGTTTTAGTCATCAATCTCAGTGGGTTAGACGGCCAGTCTGGTATCAGTTTAATTAGACTGATAGACCAGACTAAGCGTTTAACACCCACTGGGCCAAACCGCACTGGGCCAGCGTGATGGACTAGGGCCCAATCCCCCTCGCTCTGCTTCCGAAACATTGACTTGATATAACTTTCGTGTCACAAACCAAATAGGTATAGGGTAGATTTGAAGAACCGGTCGTCTCGTGATGTCATTCTTAATTGCCTCTTTATATTCAAGAGAATTTTCCAGACACCCATTCTTTGATAAGGTCACTCATGTCGGTTCGAGACGCACCTCTTATCTTGCTAAATGTTGCGCAATGACTCGAAAACTTGTAGTCTCAGTTAACTTTGAGCTACGTACTCAATGTAATCAGCTGTATGTATTTATTAATGATAGTATATACATGTTACACACAGTCAGATGTTTACATGTACGAGGGTTGTTGTTTTCGCAGAACTTTTCCAGCTAATGTACAAATAACATCGTCGTCATTATGGCCGTGACGTTTTTTTTTTGGATTTGGCATAATATTACTACCCTAGTTACCTTACCTTGTACGTTGGAAGTGGATTACCTTTCTTTTTTCCCCACTTGGGAAATATATATATTTTTTTGCTACCATTATGTGTATAATATCAATTACTCAATAAATGGACTTAAAATTACACTATTTGTTATTTATTCTTGATTTTCCTTTCTGCACTTCCTTTTTGTGATCAAAGAGGAAGTGGCACTACAGTCTTTGTCGTGTATAATGTGGCTATCATTATATATAATTTGGTAATTGTAATATTTTTACGTAGAGTTACGGTAACGTAAGCGTTTTCCGTCCTGCTCAAATAACATATTTAATAAATAAGAACGACAATGATAGCATGCTTTCTCGGTGACGTTACGACTATAACATTAGGAGTATCTGCACGTCAAGTGCGAGCTAACTGTATACTTTATAGTGTACCGTATTTAGACATTTTGTATGGAGAATTGATTAGCGCCTCTAGCGGACGGTATTCAAAACTTTCAATTCTCCATACAAAATGTCTAAATATGGTGTACTATAAAGTATACGGTTAGCTTACGAATAATCTCGCACTTGACGTACTGCTCACCCTACAAAATGCAAAACATTAATATCGCTAGTTACACCCCACATATGTATAATGTATTTCATCCATCAATTAGCGATCAGCTTCTTGCCCTTTCTCTTATGTCAATGTCAAAAATAATTGATGAGCGTTATGTGATTCTTACTTATGCGTTAATAGATCGGTAAGGTGAGCAGGAACTTTTAATGTAGTGAAGAAAACATGCCGTCACTGTCATTCATATTTACGAAATCTGTGGTGTGAGAGGGATGACAGACGCTACGTTACCGAAACGGTACGTAAAACAGATTGTGCTTGAAGTACTGTATACATGTATACATTTATGGCATAAACTGTAATCACGAGTTCTTATTTGATGTTGACCTTACATGTCTCATTCTTCCAAGCGATAACATACTTTGTTTATTGTTCCCACATTTTTTTTCTATTTATTAACTCTGCGTGCGTGCGAGCAAATATATTTGGCCGCCTCTATTAGTTACATTCAGTCCTAGGTCGCTCTCTCTGAAACTTTCCAAGTCCTATCCTCAATAGCACTAAGAAATATATCGTTCTATATTCAGCCATAAATTGTTATAATCTTCTCACCCAAATATTCCTCCCTCAAACAAATAACCATTTATGCATTACTAAAATACATAACAAACGTAATAAATGAACTTAAGAAAATAAATAATACCTAAATTATATAAACATTCTGTATCCATTAGCAGCATAGATAAGACACGACAATCAACAATTAAGACAACACTTTTACTCTCTAAACAAATCAGAAACATCAAAATTAACTATTACATTCGCAAAAAAAAAAAACCTTAGCCGTGTCTATTGGCCCAGTATTTTGTCACCTTTATGGCTCTGTGAGTGCCTATCATGAGACCCTGTCCCCTGCAGTTGTTATAATAAGAAACACATTAGCTGTAATCCGAATGTAGATCGGGCGTTCCGTTTTCATCATAGACTAGGAACGCCATTAGTTTCGGTTCGGTTTCGTGGATCGGGACGCGAGCCAGATCTTTAAATCTGTATTATCAACTAGCTGTTGCCCGCGACTTCGTTCGCGTGGTATTTAACAAAGACAACCGTTGACAACAGCCTGCTCGCATGTTCTGAGCCCGCGGGACGCATTGCAGGTTGTTGCTATCAAACTTAATCAGGCGCTGCGCTGCAACATTGGTTTTAATTTTTTTCGTGAGATCCTATTTTTTTTTTCTAAAATAAATGTAGCCTAAGTTACTCCTTGGTACATCAGCTATCTGCCAGTGAAAGTCCCGTCAAAATCGGTCCAGCCATTTCAGAGATTAGCCGGAACAAACAGACAGACAGACAGACAAATATTGTAAAAAATGTTGTTTCGGTATAGGTAACGTGTATACATCCAGATGCACTTAGTAAAAAGCGGTTATTTTAATAGTACAAACAGACACTCCAATTTTATTTATATGTATAGATGTGGGTATCTGACCTAGAACGTGTATTTATTATATATCAGTTATCTCCCGCGGAATAGAGGTTAAAATTCCTTGGAGTTTATATTTTTCTATTGATTCAATTCTTTGGTAATTTTTTTTTGGGACTCGTTTCCAATATCTGTGACTATAGATTCTGGTCTTCCAGAGTAAAAGCCAGTGGGAGTGTGTGCCAGGACAAAAACTACACAAATATTGCACTACACTATTAAAAAGTATGGCTGCTGTGATTACTGACCATAAATCTGATTTCGCCAGTCTTGCACGCCGACCAGGGAAACAACAAGGCACTTAAACGTCGTTTGTTATGAGCTTTTGAATGATTAGCATATACATATACATATGGTTTAATTTAAGAAAGCTTGTTAGCTATTGCGGTATCCATCTCTCCGCTAACATATTGACTTTTCTCTGCTATGGTACATGTTGAAAATAAACCTCCATAAACAATTTTATTACGGGTCAGGGATTGTATTGTATCACCTACAATATTTGATGGCACCTAAAACGTAACTACAGCAACGAATTGATGAGATTTCCCAATCCCCAATATTGCTTTTATCTAATCAAGTCCGACTGAAATACGTTTCACAGCCGTTAAAACGCCCGGCAAGTATTTTATTGCAGTGTATGTCATTAATACAATTGAATTGCTATCGAAATTGTAGCCGGCTTTCATTGCTGTCCATCGTTAAAGTATATATAATGGCGGATTTACATTGAGACAGTCACTGGCGACCATCTTAGGTCAACACTCCTAGACTTGCTTTGGACTTTGTTAGATCCACTAATTGACAGATGACTCACAAGCAACTCCTCCGACTCATCCGCACGTGTCCGCCGTTTTGTCATTATTTTATATGTATAAAAATACCTATGAGAACAAGCATAACCACCGCGAATTTGCTCTTAGAGTGAGGCCTAACAGCGAAGTCGAGACGGGAATCTAGAGTTATACTATAACCTTTTGCAAGTGAAAATGCTCCTCAGACAAGCCTCGGCCACGTAAGCTGCTGATCGTGCGATCACAGCGCCCCACCCGCTGATTAAGCCAATTAACTTAATTGAATCACACTAAAAGGCGGTGAATTTCAACGAAACACTAATTAAGTCGTCACAATGCTGTCGTCCTCACTGACAGTCTGGATCTATACACCAGAGTCACATTCGAATGGCAGGGGATAGAGATACCGTCAATACTGCCGTAATATGGATTGCGATTCGCGTAATACTAGTCATAATATCGACTGTGGGAATGTCGCCAGTAAGGCGAACGATGACTTCGGGAAATTCTATGAAGTCTGTAAACAAATTAGCCAGGACTTAGTTCTCCAAGGTGATCTCCACTGCCAATGCATTATTGGGCATTGGCTCTAAGCGCTATATGAAGCCTATGTGTAAGATTTTCCCCAGTATTTACGTATAGACCTGATATTCATATATAATAGTTGTGCTGTATTTACCGCCTTTAAGTATTGGCAGAACAAGATCCGTATAGAAACCGTATAGGTTAGAGGAGGAAAATGCTATCGGAATAATTGCTATCTCCAACAGGCTGGGTGCTACCACCGACTTGGGATCCAATAATTGATATTATTAAATCCAAAACCAAGCGCACCATTGCAAGACCTCAAGACACTGTGAGCACTTTCTGGGTAGATCGGACCGCAAGCAACAACTAAATATAAGGGTACCCCGTTTGAAACTATGACACTAGGACGTCAACCACATCTTTTCTCCCGCGACCATGGTTGCTGTAAAGCAGCCGAAACATCGGGAACGTAAAAAGCCCATAATAAACGCGTTACCAATATCAAGGCATTTGGTATTTAGAAAGATTCCCAAATACCCAATAGCTGTTTGAAGAAAACAGTTCTCTCATATAAAAATGCTTGTTTTGAAATATCCAGTTGATTGTATTATCAGTCGTAGACAAAACAACTTGAATTTCCCAAACAGTTGTTTCAGAAATAATAGCTCTTTCAAAATACCTCCGTCTGAACCGTTCGCTTGCTCGATCCCGTTACAAATTAGATACGTTTTCCAACAAAAAAGATTGATTTCATCCGACTCTGACCTCTCCTGGGGCTAGCCCGGGCCCGTCAGACGCAGATGTCTAAAAATAAACTAATAGGCCATGAAAGTTATTCTATAAGGTTAGGGAGTGCTTTTGTATTGGAACTGTCAGTGTTTACGTGTAATAACATGGCTTGGTTATCTAAAAGCCAGTTGAACAGATGACTTGACCGACCATTATCTCCCACCACGGTTACTCCTGTCTGCTAGGATTTACTGCAAACTCGAGATGTGACCCTCGACGAGACCCAGTGTCTGATTTTTTCCTTTACGCAATGTATCCAAAGCGATATTTAGAATACGCTTTGGATACATTGCTGGTGACCCAAGTACAAGATCTCAGAATACGAACGGCAGCGCTTCGTAAATTAGGAAATGATTTGGTAGAAGAGCCATAGTTACTACAAGCCGTACCCGCGACATACTCGTGGGCCCTCCATTTTTGCCCCATCCTGGTGACCTTTCTACTTCCATAAAATGCCATAAATCCTGGCTTTTGGAGTTGTTAATGTTTGGAAATACCACTTGAGATTTCTCACACACGGAAAGTTTTAGGAGTGTTGTCATGTAATGTTCCATAGTGGAGGGTCCTTGAAGAATCGGCTTAAGGACTCGGTGGGGTGGCAACAGTGTTTTTCATTATACCTAACCGTATACTAAAGATAATTTGCTGCTAGCGAAATCCTGCCAGTGCGACAGTCCCTAGAGTATCAAACGAACGAGATGTAATTTGCTTTGCTTTGAACGGGAATTCCTTTTATGTTTACCTACCTATATAACTAGGTATATTGTATCTTAAGCGATCTGATATATTGAGATCTACAGCATAAATACCTTATGCTCGTTATAAATGGGCAAATAATTCGTCTAGAACGAAATTTGATTGCTTCAAATGCATCAATGCATCTCACTCACAACGCATGTGTCACAATCATAAAGTCATATCGTATGGTAGCCTTAAAGAATTTTATGACGCAGCCGCGCGCGGGCTTGTGCCTCACTCACTCACTCAGCCAGCTTGTACACGGCTATTGAAGCGTCCACCAAGCACAAGGAGATTCTCTAAAAAATATTAGATACGGTACGAAATAAAAACTCGTAGTACTACTCATATAGTATCATAGCTTTTTCAATATTCAAAATGGAATGCGCATTTTACGAAACGTTATTCCATATAAAGTTGGATGTGAACATTTTTAGAATACCGTCGACCGGTTCAAAACACATTTACAAGTACCTTGTAGTATATAGCGCAGTGCCACGGTTTATAGCTCTATGTAAATATAGGGTATACCGTCTCCAAGTTTTCCGATTTCGTAATTGATTGAAGTACGAATAGAAATACGTTTTTCAACACACACACCAGCATGGCGTATAAAATAACTATAATACCAGCGGGCTGTGCAACTAGGGCTGCAGTGTCCAAACACTATGTCTTTCCAAAGAAAATATTATTTTTCTAAAAAAAAAAAAACAGTTATTAATTTTTAAACACGTGGAAAACCTTCACTGACTCGGTTTTCCACGGACCTACTTGGTATTCCCCCGTTCACCCTTCCCCCTCTCCTCCGTCCTTGTTTCACCACAGCAGCGGTAGCTACTTGTTTTTGTTCGCACGTAGGTAGGTATATCGATTTTTATGTCGCCGTAGGTACGACTTTAAAATGATGCCCGTTCTTCGGTCACGTGGCGTTTAACTTATGAATATCGGATTGAAAAGTGTCTCACTCAAATATTTTATAGGTAAATAAATATCGCCAGACGAACACACGAACTATACGGTCCCACACTAAGCAACGCTTGTGTTATGGGTACAATGGACTGGGAGCGAACCCAGCATATATTACTTATATAGACATTAAACATCCATGACTTGGGTACAAACATTCGTGCTCATCACACAAAGTTTGTCCCTACCAGGATTCGAACCCTGGACCCTCGGCGCGAAAAGCAGGGTTACTATCAACTGCGCTAATCAGGCCGTCAAGATATAAGCTATTATTATGTCGGGTTAGTAGAAACATTAACAATATTATTATATTTGCATAAACACCCATTATATGGCCTTCTGAAAACATTTTGTTTTTACTTGGAAAACTATATTTATATAACAAAATGATAATGTATCTTAATTCGTTGATGATAAATGACAAATTTGCGTCCGGAACGCTCGCGAGCCGATGATAACGAATCGTGATTCAGAGAACGCCGAGGGTATTCGTTTAGTATTTGTTAAGGTGAATAATACATTTTGGGTTCCGGGACGGGGTTTGGTTGCAACAAGGTCGTGTGAGACACCTTATGCGTATTGTATGATGTAGATCAGTGGTACTCAAACTTTTTTTCATGGGGGCCACAAACTAGGGGGGCGAGGGCCGCAAAAAAATCAAATAGGTAATGATTTCTTAGGTTTTCGCTACTGTTACAAATTGAATTAAACAACTATGAACGGATTCATCGCGGCGCGGTAGTGTTACGTAGAACCTATTTGCTCAGCGCGCTCTCAATTTTTGTTATGGGCGCGAAGTTCAAAATGATTGAAAATAAAGTAATACCAGATGAGCCAACCACAAAAGCACAGCAGGCCAGGTTGAGTATAGCTGATGGAGATGTTTCTGCACCCTTCACACACACACACACACAAAAGTCGGAGACATTAAAATGTTAAATGGTCCGTAGATGTTTAGTAACGAAAGCTTAAATAAACATACCGATATACCATTAGGGTATGCATATCGAACCTTTCAATTCAGAAATTAGATACCCTAGCTAAATGTGTTTCATCCTTAATAAATCTATCAGCCACCATCTAAAAAGCTGATCCAGGCAACTGCGCCGAACCAGTAAATCTAGTTCCAGTATATATTTATCTGTTTCAAACTTTGCAACCATACAATAAGGTTTATTTTACTGCGAATTATAAAAAAGAGAACTGCATTTTTTCTTTCGCTCCATCAAATGCGACCATTCGCAGTCTTTGTGTGAATTTTTGAATAGTTTAAGTTAAGGTCATCGTACGGTAATGAACTTTAGAGTCACAGATTTAAGGTATATATATATATATCTATGTGTTGACGGAGCTGATTGTACTCCAGTTGTCTCGCTCTTTCATTAGCTAACACAGCAATGATTTAATAGCGCTAATTATTTTACGTTTTATAACCCAAAATGTGTGTTGATAGGTAAAAATCTGACTGACCACATAATTGTGAGTTGCACAAACTATTTTACTGAGGACCTGTCTCACGTTTGCTGATAAACCCTATCTATAACTTATTTGCCAGAGACCTTAACAAGAATTTTCAAAACCTTTTGGATTCAGATACGTCAAATTTCTTATTGCACCATTTTTTTTATAATGTTTATAGATACAGACCAGTTACAGGTTTATAATAGTACTTATAGATAACCCTAAAAATATGATGGTCTATATTTTTTTTTTCTTCCACGTCCCACCAAGATAAGGCGTAACTTGAAATAGCACGTACGCGGTCATTTTCCTTCTGATAAACTCGGGTTACATGCTGGGCTGGGGTAAGGGAAAATTCTGTATTTTCCCTATTCTATGTCACCCGTAGGCTTACAAGGGAGCCGATTTACGACATATATCGCCATTTCTAAAAAGAAGTTAATAAGGGTTATCATAAAAAAAATATTTCGTCCGACTTAAAAATAAGTGTTTTATAACTTAGGCTTTAACTGTTTATGTGTCGATCTGTGGCATCGTAGCTATCAAACGGATAGCCTGATTTCAATGCGGTTTGTTTCATTTGAGGAATGGTTCTGAGCTATGTTTGATGGAAATCGGTTCAGCTATTCTTTAAGGCCGTATCACAGCATAACTTTGGCGGAGAATTGCATATTATTTGGGGTCCCGACACTCGTGATAGATAGTTTCTCGACTAACATCTTCGAGGAGTTCGGTGTTGCTGGCTTCTTTAATTATCGATCAACTTGTTTGGTTTATAATTGGAAAAGATGACAAGCCGATGCTCAGTGGTGGGTTCCTCTTCCCCCATTTGTCTAAACTTCATATAGTACGGCGCACTAGAGTATAGCTTTGCGCAGAACTATATGATGTTTGATAAAGTTATAAAACTTCTATAAATTGGGGGCATAAAATATAGTCTAATCTTTTGTCCTAGTCGAGGTGATACTAGGATCTTGGCCAGTCCATGGTATTCATCTAACAATATCCACATAATTCATTGCATATAGCCTGTATATACCATATGCATATAGCCTGTATTTATTGTATATGTTGCAGTCAAAACTCTTAACCGGTCAAAACTACATTGAACTAATAAATTGATATCATAGTTACATATCTCACGCCATCTGCGGGCGCGGGCCTGATTTAATTAAACTTGTGCTCGCCACCCCATCAAGGTCAGGCAGGCCGTACTACAATGGAGTACGTTAATAATAAAAAACAACAGAGACAGTTGGCTCTCCGTTTGTCGTATAGCTCCGTCTTTTACGGTCGGGTGGTCTGACCGTCTAGACAAGGTGTTACTTATAGAATGGTGATAGCGCAATGTCATTTAAAAATAACTTGTAGGCTAGCTGATGGGTGTTTTAAAATCAGGGTGAAGGTCACTTCGCGCTACGTGTATGGGTGACTGGAAGATATATATTGCAGAATAATTTTACTCATGTAGACCATTAAGTACAGTACTTATATATCGTCAAAAGTTACAAAATACTAAGCTACTACTTTACCATCCGTTCGGAATGCCGTTCCTATGGAGAAGAACGGGCAAGAAACTCCATGGTTGTTATTTTTTTAAAAGATCTTTTACATTTTTTAAAAGGACATTGTTATAGGTATGTGAGAACGGCTAAGCAGACTTCAGCAGCTGGTCAAAAAAAAGTACTAACTAAGTATAAAATTACAAGTTAATGGCTACATGGTTCCCACATTTAGAAATTACTTTTGTAAATGAAAATAAGAAGGAGAAAAACAAAATCTTAATAGTCTGCTCGATGAAGGCTCCATACAATCCTGAAACGTGCTATGAGAGTTTTCGGAGCACGTAACATATAAACAAGATTCCGACAATAACCGGCGGGGCATAGCGGCCGCCCCGCCAGGCATACCACCCGCCTGGCTGGAAGATCTTCCCGTTACCGCTTAACTGGTAACAGATTTACCAAGAATATATACGAAAAGATCATTTCCAAGATATGCTCGCAGAGAATTGACCGCGCAATCTTGAGTTGCAGGGAGCCAAGCGGCCTACGCTCAAACCACTAGAACGAGCTGTCGTCGTCAGGAGAGATTACATCTGAGAAATACTTTTTTGTCCATTACAATATGTCATGTTAGTGGTTCGGTTTCTATTCATAAGTCATAACTGGAAGTGAATGCCGTAACTAACTGTCTGGTATGGACGTATCGATCGAATAGGTTTGTTGTACGCACCAGCAGGGTTAATTTAAATCATTCGGAATCGACATCGGAAACGGATTTGAAACTTTCCGAGGTTGATGTCGCTCCCGACGAGCTTGTCGACGGAAACTTTTTGAAAAAAAAAACGATTTGTTATTTCAATCGAGAAACGTCGAAAATAATCAAATTCGAAAATTTTAATAGCGGTTGCGGTAATTCAGTTCGGAAGTTATCGATTCCGATAACGATTTCGAATGGTTTAAAATAACCCCGCAGGTAACCTTAAGAAGGTTACCCATGAGGTTAAACCATAGAAAACAGAATTGATCTCTATTACATGGAAAGGACCCTGACATGTAAATGGAAAACAAGTTGCCCTTCAATCTCTACTCATAAGTCATAATATTAAAACGTACCATTGAAATAAAACTAATCTTATGGATTTTATCGCGTTTATTATATGTTTTTACGTTCCCGACTTTTCGGCTGCTTTACTGCAACCATAGTCACGGGAGGACTGAGGTATTTGACGTCCTAGTGTCAAAGTTTGAACTGGGGTACCCTCATATTTAGTTGTTGTTTGCGGTCCGATCTATGCAGAAAGTGCTCACTGTGTCTTGAGGTCTTCCAATGGTGCACTCCGTTTTTGATTTAATTATGTTAATTACTGGATCCCAAGCCGGTGGCAGCACCCAGCCATCTTCCCTATTGAAATAAGGATGTATTATTTCAATGTGTAGTATTCGCGTAAATATAAGAAACCAACATATTAAAACGTACCACTTTACCGCAATTCCTGCATTGCCAAGGTTATTTTTCTTGGCAAAGGCAACCTCTGTGACGTCATCAGCTCCTGGGTCCCCTTGACCTCATATATACCAATTGCTAGGCACTTCTGCGAATGAGTGCTAAAGCCGATGTATTGGCAAGAACTGCGTTCGTTAAGCTTATAAAAAAATAACGTGCTACAATCGCGTCAATTATGGTACTTAACGACAGGTCACGATTATTCGATTTTTTCTTCGATTCGATCAATCATACGATGTTAAACATAACGGTACGTACTTTATTGTTATTTTTTTAATGGTACTTTATTGTAGTGGGCGACGAAATATTGGAAGATTGGAAGCTGTAATAGTGGCATTATTCGTTGCCGCGAATTTGGTGACATAACGCTAAAAATATACTTTTTTTTCCAATACGCTTTTTTTTTTCAATAATAGTGTTTACTTTTTATTTTAAATTATGACATGAACAGATTCCACTCTTCATTCTGGACAAACTTATATTAGGTTTTGTGTGAAGTCACTTAAGCGTTGTATAATTGCCGTATGTCAAATTTATATACGAATCTGTGATCATAAATACTACTGGAAAGATTAGCTTGCATAAATATGTTAATAAGTGCTCCTCTTGTTTTTAATAACCAAAAAAATTGCCCCTTGTGGAGCAATTGAAAATACTCTAGGCAAAAAAAAAAACGCTTAAGAATATACAAGTCATTACAAACCTTAAAAGCAAGCGATAGAGCTCGTGTTCCTTAAAGGACAACTTATCTTTACATCTTGCTTGGGTTCGTTATTTTTTTATACTAACTTATTCATGGGCTTAAAATAGATCCTTTTACAAAGCTCTTTCATGATATTTGGGGCGGGCAAACGCCACCTGAAAGCCTTCAGATTGCCTACCAGCGTCAAATAATTATTGGGGCGCAATTTAATTAAGAGATAACCCACTAAACATAAATTGGTTAACTGTTGATACCAGTGGCGAGAGATCAATTTTTGTTAGAGAGAAGCGGACTCGTGTATTAAATATCTATATCTATACATATAAATCAAATTGGAGTGTCTGTTTGTAATATTAAAATAACCGATTTTTACTAAGTGCATTTGGATGTATACACGTTACCTATATCGAAACAACAATTTTTATAATTTTTGTCTGTCTGTCTGTCTGTTTGTCTGTTTGTTCCGGCTAATCTCTGAAATGGCTGGACCGATTTTGACGGGACTTTCACTGACAGATAGCTGATATAACAAGGAGTAACTTAGGCTACTTTTATTTTAGAAAAAAAAATAGGATCTCACGAAAAAAAATTAAAACCAATGTTGCAGCGCAGCGCCTGATTAAGTTTGATAGCAACAACCTGCAGCAATGCGTCCCGCGGGCTCAGAATGGGCGAGCAGGCTGTTGTCAACGGTTGTCTTTGTTAAATACCACGCGGACGAAGTCGCGGGCAACAGCTAGTTTATAATAATTTCAGCCCTTTTTAATGTCCCACTGCTGGGCACGGGCCTCCCCTTAATGCGAGGGGGATTAGGCCATAGTCCACCACGCTGGCCCAGTGCGGGGGTTGGCGGACTTCACACATCTTTTTGAGGGGTTCTCTCAGACATGCAGGTTTCCTCACGATGTTTTCCTTCACCGTTTAGCAAGTGATAATAAATATATAATAAATAAGCATGGTTGAAAATGAGATTCGCACATGGAATCCCAGAGGTGCGAGCCGGGGTTTGAACCTGCAATCCTCGTTACCGAGGCAAGCGTTCTACCAACTTGGCTATCACTGATTTATATTTAGACACTAGCTGTTGCCCGCGACTTCGTCCGCGTGGTATTTAACAAAAACAACCGTTGACAACAGCCTGCTCACCCATTCTGAGCCCGCGGGACGCATTGCAGGTTGCTATCAAACTTAATCAGGCGCTGCGCTGCAACATTGGTTTTAATTTTTTTTCGTGAGATCCTATTTTTTTTTCTACAATAAAAGTAGCCTAAGTTACTCCTTGTTACATCAGCTATCTGCCAGTGAAAGTCCCGTCAAAATCGGTCCAGCCATTTCAGAGATTACCCGGAACAAACAGACAGACAGACAGACAAAAATTGTAAAAAATGTTGTTTCGGTAGCAGTGGCAGCAGTGATATGCATACATAGAAATGGGGTTACCATACTCCTTGTTTTCTACTCACTAGTTTATTTTGTGTTCTACTGATATATTTCAATGATAACACAACATATATAATATGTTATGTACACGAGGGAGACGGAATTAACGGTATTTTGCGAAAAGATCTCGATCAGACACGCAGCCAGCCTCGCAAAACCGTCTTCAGCGTCAGCTGGCTTATGCACCGAAAGATTTGTATGGACATGTCTACGGTAAAATTAATGTAGGATTTACAGTATAAGTCTCCTATGTAACATAACGTTAATATACGTGTTTTCTGTCCCGCTTACTCTACAGGTCTTATAAATAAGAAGTGACAGTGACTTGATTACTATAAGATTATGTAAGGAGTATCCTCAACTTTAGTGATAGGGTTAGGGGGGGGGTTTACTAGGCCTAGTCTACGAATTAGGCCTGCATAGAATCTACCATGTTTGACATTGATAAAAAGCATTCTACTTGACGTTGGAAAAATACGTACCCAAAGGTGGGTGAGGCCATATTCTAAAAAAGAGTCTTGTTACTCAATCTCTATGACTCTACATCAGTGATATTGAGGTCTTGAGGTATTATGTGCGATATGTATACGAAAAAACGGACAGCTGTTAATATTTCTATATTAATTGCATATATTTATTACTTTGTATAACTGTTCCTCTGTGTTGGACATCATAAGTCCTATCATATGATCGTCAGTTCCCTATACTCGACGTAGACTTTTAAATTTCCAATCATTATTCGTAAATTATTAATGTGTTGTTTTTTTTTATCACTTAACTCAATTTATTTTCTTTTTTCCAGGTAAGTACATGACGAAAATGCTGTTAGAGAGTTTGTGAACACGACTCGTAAGTACTTTTTTCTACAAGCAGTCGATGATAAGAATCAAGAATATAAAACTTTTACTAGAAGATAATCAACAACATTGTCATACAATTTTATACGTTTGTCAGAGAATTTAAACTGACACCATTGGTACGACCTCAAAGGGCAGTTGAACGTTTTCATGGTTATAAAAAAATAATATAATGATTCACATCCACGCTAATCTTTACTCCAGCAACGGCGAAGTAGCCATGCGGTGCGGCCGGGCCTCAGGGCGATGACCTCGCGTCGTTACGCAACTGCCGAATTTAAGGATTTTGCCAGAAGGTGGAGGGGGGGGCGCTATATTAAGTTGGTTATGATGATAAGACCCCGTTTGTACTGAAATAATGCTCGAACTTAATTTAGTCAATTACGTACATCAGTAGTACCAGTGTCTCATCCATCACACTGATTACACATTTTTTTTAACTGTGACTATGGGACAAACGGAATTGTTATTTTTCTTCTTAGGGGAAACAGTCTTGTGAAACAATATTGGTCAAGTATGAGGTGGCCATAAAAAATGGCATTTGTTTTTAAAATATATATGAGAGATAATTTATATATATATATATATATATATAAATTATCTATATATATATATATATATGACAGAATTTGACACAATATGACGGAGATAATGCGCAATAAAAAAAAAAGAAATGCCATTTTTTATATAAAACAAAGTCGACTTACTTACACTATTTATAACCCAAGAACGGGTGGGCCGGGTTTTATGATCTTTGATTTTTTGAATTCGTCTCCGCCCCGAATAGAAGTATAAATATTAAAATATGGGAAAAAATCACAAAAATTAAATTAAGATAGTTCATTTTTCTCATACATTTGATTCTATGACGGTACGAAGTTCGCCGGGACAGCTGCTTATTACTACTACCTACTTAACATATTTGCCTCGCCTTGGGCACCACTGTCTTGAAGTTTAAGCTGCCTCGCGAGCCTGCTTGTTTAGACACTATGAGGCATTGCGCTACGCTTGCCATCAGCCAGTTTGTCCATGCTCTCCATATTTAGCCATTATCTCCTAAATATCATTGTCGCTAACACAATTTAAGTGAGTCAACAAGCAGTCCTGTCTTACCAAACAACACGTCTAATCATAAAACTATGCTAATTAGCAACGTGTTGTTTCAAATTAGCTGGAGCACGAAATATTGTTGAAAACAAAGGGCAGCAGTGTGATTTTGAAACCTCGGAAATCGGAATCGGATTCGGAACGGTAGTTTGCGTCTACGAAGTTAGTTTAATAATGGTAGGAAATAGTAGAAAACATATTGATCGCGAAATTTTATCTAATACGGGCTTTTTATGATAAAAAGCTTCAAACTTATAACCACACACATGAAACATTAAGTCAGACACATGTTATTTTTGATATTCACGTTTCTAGGCCTATATGTTTTTATTATTATTTTTGCTGTACCGAACTTTGTAAACAAATACTGCTATTTTGATTTCCGAATTCGAAGATTGTTGACGTTTCTCGACGGAAAATCATTCCGATCCGACGATAACTTTCCGATGAGATTTATGTGTAGGAAGTCTTTCCGATGGCATTTAGTCTTTTTTTTTTTACTCAATTTGATATTATACGAATTATTGGATATTGGACTGGCTTTAATAGCAGAATTAAAGCCGTATTTTTGGATGAAACAATAAATACAACGCAATCCCAGTGGAGCTAAATGTATTTAGGTACCAACCTACTTATTTATTTAATTTAAAACAATTTGTTCATTATACATTTAAAAATTATTTCATTAGCATCATTAATAAGACAAAAGCACATACTCAAACTTTATAGGCACGGACAGGGGTGAATACGCAGGTTCGGTTGCCAAATATTTTTAATAGATGGCGCTGTATCCTTGCAACCTAGTTTTTTATTTTTACACGAACAGGGAGCATCTATGTGACATGATGTTACAAATTATATAAGTAATCAATGTTCATTTTAGTTATTTTGTAATTTTCTCATCACAACAATAAACAAACCTCAGACACAGATAAAACAAACTTTTTTTTCATTGGATTTGTCAGTTTACAAAGATCGGTACAAAAAATAATAAACTAACACGTAGGCTTAGAAACGTGAATGTCAAAAATAACAAGTGTTTAACTTAATGTTTGATTTATGTGGTTATTAGTATGAAGCTTTTTATCACAAGAAACTGTAATAGTTTAGATTTTGCGTTCAATATTTTTTCTACTATTTCCTACCATTATTAAAATAACTTCGTAAACGCAAACTACCGTTCCGAATCCGATTCCGATTTCCGAGGTTTCAAAATCACACTGCAGGTCTATTTGAGAATGCAAATACCCCGTTTTGTGTGTCGGCCGGCGGTGCGGGACGCTATGAATGTGGCTCTACATAATATTATGGTGATTTTAATAGGCCGAGGGAGAAAGATCATTGTGGTGATGATTTATGAAAGGTCAACACCAAAAGTCTGAGTTGTGAAATTAAAGACATACCTGCAAATTTATAAAAAGTTATAATGGATTATAAAGCCTATTTTCCATTGAAAAGTTCTCTATAATGCCATTATAATCCATTATTACTGTCTATAAATTTGGGGGTTGGGCAATATATATTTTACCGTATGACACAACTTCCCAGAACTTGATCCTGATTAGCGACATCATTGGATGGCGCCGTGATAATAGTTTTTTTCACGTGTCCCATTCCCGGCGAGGACAATAATTAAAAAAATCTAATGATGTAGTTTTAATTTTCATCAAAATCAACTTTGAGATTCCTTCGAGTATTTTTCGCTATTCCCTAATCCCACATCCACTTTAAAAACACCTTGTATAATTAGAACGCGGTAAATAAACCTTAGCACACACGTTCATAAATATTGCCACAGTATTTATTAGCCGGGATTGTAAAAAACCCCAACAGCATTTATGAGGTCCAAAAAAGGCCCACCCAAACCAATATTTACATCCAACATTGTTCCAAACTAATATCAGGATATGTAACTAAATAAATATCGCCAGACGAACACACCAACTATACGGTCCCATACTAAGCAACGCTTGTATTATGGGTACCGTGCAATGGACCGAGGGCGAACTAAGTATATAATACTTATATAGATGTTAAACATCCATGACTCGGGTACAAACATTTGTGCTCATCACACAAAGATTGATCCCTACCAGGATTCGAACCCGGCACCCTCGTCACAGAAAGCATGGCCACTACGAACTGAGCTAACCAGGTCACCAATGACTAAATACTTATTTCATTGAACCGCACAAAATACGGGTACGCATAAAAGACAGCCGCCCGGAATTGATAATAGAAAGCCTTCGTCGAAGCCGGGCTGGATTATTTTTCGTCGATTTGCACGCATTGAGCGACCGACGGGTGCGCTTAGTTGCTAGCTAGGAATGTGCCATGATTTGTTAAAAAAAATACTTATAAATATACCAATTACCAGCTAATATCGCTCAAATATCTGTTAATATATGTTTCATTCATATACCTTTTGAACGACGTATGTATGTGAGAAGTATAAGTTGTAGGGTTGCGCCGAATATTCGGTAATTATTCGGTATTCGGCATCTTTTTCATGTTCGGTTTTTTGTGGAATATTCGGTTAATATTAACCGAACTTTTGTTCTTATAAGACCTACATGTTTGTTTAAAATAAAAAATAGCTGAATCGTGTACTTAATCAATATGATAACATCTGACTATGGTTATAAAGTTCTATCTATACTATTATGTAGTATTATTATGAAACATATTTTTTAAATTTCGCTTATTTGCATATATGCTTGGTATACGCGAGTTTAATATTTACCGCCGAATTTATAGACGTTCTATAACTTTATCAAACGTCATATAATACTGTTATAAAACGTCTATAAATTCGATTGTAAATGTTTAGTACTTCTCACTTACACTAAAAACTTAAGTGTAATCATGTAGAATTTTAGTATTAGTGCCAGAGCCAGTACAAACAAATATCTAGAAGCCGGCCGAATATTCGGTCCGATAAGCGCTGAACCGGATAATGTTCGGTTTTCAGCGGGCCGATTACGTATCTTGCAGAAGGCTAGCGATCGCGAAAATTTTGCCATATTCGCTTTAGAATGGTTAATTCGTATTACGTATCAGCGATAACCAAGCCATAGCAGAAAGATGACAGTGCTGCCTCTTTGGAACAATCATTGAACTAAAATGTGCATTTTTCTGTATTGTCATCTAAATATTTCGTATCACGTATGATTTTAATAGCAAAGCGATAGCCATCGAAGAGCCGTTTGAGCTGTCAACATTGCGATCACCTTTTAGGTGATGTTGATCGATGGCTTACCTATCGCTCTATTCTCTTACTAACTATTTGAAACGTTAATTATTTTTTTCCATAAAAACAATTAATTTCGTGTATTTTATAAGCTTAACAGACGGATTGTTTATATTGTGCGCGACCAAATCCAAACAATCTTCAAACGTATATAGGCGTAATGATATGTAACACTATAAGAAGATAGGTTTATGTGTATTCTTTTGAAATGATTTCATTTATAATTATATTTATATCAAGACAAGGAATACTTTTCTGACTTATGTATAAATTATACCTACTGTGCTTGCATTTTTTGTCTTAAAAAACCCCATGTTACAATATTCTATTATTCATGTCCTTTACTCAAATGTATTTTAGTGTTTCAAGTAGTTATCAAAAGTTTACTTACTGTACTGGGATATCTATACATTAAAAATATATGAGAAGAAAATAATCTAAAGTAAGTGTTTATGAAACTGTTGTCTTTTTGTCCTGCAATACAGAAAAACTGATAGAACTAGCTCAGTCTGCGCAACCATCGCATTTGTTCTGTAGGTAGACCATCAATGGTCTTGGCACGATTATAATTATGTACCTATCTTAATTATTTATTTCAAACATTGTGAAACTACTATGGAAATATGAGATATACCGTACGATAATAAAAGCAAATTACATTTCAAATATCTTTAATAATACACATACATGGATAAACTAACTAAGGTTCCCTATCTATTCGCCTGCTGGTCTGCTTTCACGTGAGTTCCATCACATCATCACGCTGCCTTTGGCTAAAGCGGGATGCTTTGCAAGCCAATTAATGGCCACCAAGAGATGTTCCAGTTGGTCGTACGAAGCACTATTTGTCTTCATATAAATAATTCACTGAGTTGATCACATTATAACCTAACCTTATTCCTTTGTATTTATAAACAATTTATGACTGCTGGTATCCAAATACAACACTGAACCCGACAGAATCGTAGGCTGGCCACTTGAAACTATCACAAAACAGACGACACGATAATATTTGTAAGATTTCAGTGTGTTTTTCTATTTGCAAACGACTATTTGATGTCTAACAGATGTTCTGTTTGACATTAAGTTAGTTCCTGTTATCGCTACTTAATCGTTTTTGGCGCTAATGTCGCCGCGAAAAGTGCATGGAGCCATCGGTGAGCCATAAGTAAGCGATCTCATACGTAATACATTTTTTTTTGACACAAAGCGATTCATCGCGCGTCGATGGAGCCATCACTGCGCGATTTTCTGCTATCGCAAATTCTTAGCTAATAGGGCGGCGGTTCGGTTGAAAAATACATGTATGTGGCGCATCTCTAATAGGTAGCTACCATTTTTTTGTTAATATATCATGGAACAATACTATACGCTCTTGACTGAGTTTAGTAATTACACGAGAAAAATGACATAACGGAACGTGCCATAAATCATTTAAAAAAACAATCCGTCAACGACTCTCTGAGCCTAAAGTCTTTAGGAATCCGTATAAAAGGGATGATGACTAAATAATGTTATACTACGCAAAAAACTAAATACCTTCTATGAGTTGTGTGTATCTTGATAACGGGTAAACCGAGTATTCTATAACATTTAAGTGAGAAGCAATGCTTAAATTAAAGCTACTTATACAGAATGTAAGGGATAACATTGGGTAAAAGTTACACTTATTATCTATAATTAAATTATAGAAATCATTTATGTCGAAAGTCATGGGTTACAAATGTTGTAATTTTTGAGCGCGCAATGTATCGTAAACAACGCGATCACAGCAGAAGGCTCCGCGCTATACCCGACGCGTGCGAGTGACGAGCGCGCTCAACCGTATCGCGTTTTAATTTGCATTGCAGTTTTAGCTCTATATTCGTATTTATTGATTCAGTTTTCGTTTCGAAGCCACTTCCACCTGTATGAGAACTGATAATAGTACCGGCTTGTATTGTTCCCTGAAATACAAGAGTTTATAATAATTGATTGTATTTGGCGTTTTTCATTATATTCCCCAGGTACTTTATATTTTTGCTCCTCAATAGTCTACATAAGTTCTTAGGCATTTGATCACCCTCAGCCAAATAGTTTTTCTATATTGATATTTTCAGCGTATATTTTATTTTATATATTCACTAGCTGTTACCCGCGACTTCGTCCGCGTGGTATTTAACAAAGACTCAACCGTTGGCACAGCCTGCTCGCGCGTTCTGATCCCGCGGGACGCATTGCAGATTGTTGCTATCAAACTTAATCAGGCGCAGCGCTGCAACATTGGTTTTAATTTTTTTTCGAGAGATTCTATTTTTTTTTTTTCTAAAATAAAAGTAGCCGTAGTTACTCCTTGTTACATCAGCTATCTGCCAGTGAAATTCCCGTCAAAATCGGTCCAGCCATTTCAGAGATTACCCGGAACAAACAGACAGACAGACAGACAAAAATTTAAAAAAAATTTGTTTTAGTATAGGTACCGTGTATACATCCAAATGCATTAGCGGTTATTTTAATATTACAAACAGACACTCCAATTTTATTTATATGTATAGATAATTAGAAAGTCACATATGTCTTGACATGGTCTGGCTAAGGGTTCAAGTCTCTATTCCATGCAGAAGTACCGAACTCACGTAGGTGAGTTTAATTTGCTACATGAACACCACACACAGAACCACTAATGAGAAAGTCTTGGCTGAGTTTTTGAGCGCTCACGACGACGAATAAAGATTGAGAGCGTTGACCCACGGGTCACTCGTTGTTGAACTTTCATGATTGGTTATGAAATTCCTTGGCATTTCATTTTTTTTTAATATTTTTTTATCACCTCAGACAAAAAAATAATATAGACCGAGTGGCGCGAACGACATATTAAAGCATACAAATACTAAGCCGATTTTTGTAGTGCACGCGGATTTGCGTGTACGTAAGGTCGTGATTCGCGTGTACTATATTTGCTATACGGGGAGGGCAAACATCGTATGGGAATATGCACGTCTGTCGATGTGATCGTGTGAATTTCACCTACCTGTGTGTGTGGGGTGGACTATGGCCCAAATTATAAACCCCCCCCCCTCGCTCGCTCGCTCGCTCCGTTTTACATTGGGACCAAATACCATCGGCGAATTGCGGGTCCACTGCAGTACCTCTACCTATCCCTTCGGGGATTGCAGGTGTGGCTGTGTATTTATAGTTTAATAACCTTCTAGCTGTGCCGGCGCAAAATTAATCATCTTCATTAAATGATCATTTTTTTGGAAGTTTTTCCCATGTTTTTATAATTATTCTGCTATTCGGGGCGGAGACAAATTAAAAAAAAAAGATCATAAAAATCTACCCTTTTTTGTCGTTCTTGAGTTATAAACGGTGTAACTAATACGTTACTGTTTATAATATATAGGTTTCATGTTACAAATCATATTTGACCCAACCTAGCGCCCGTCCCGTAAATACTTGCCTTATTTCGCTATTACACGACTGTCTAGGACGCAGGGAGACTCGAAGGGCGCTTAAGGGCGACTATTCTAGGCGTTTGGATCAATAGATTAATTAGTGCTTAATATTGGCATTAATGCTAGACACCTTTGTCTAACCTTGTATGTGTGTACTAAGGTGTGCCTACCTACTGCTTTTCACTCAAATAAAGGTTTGAGTTTCAACTTAGATATTGAAACGCCATGATTTTGTGGCGACTTTAAAAATGGAAAAACTGTTTAAATTGTCCGTCGGATTCCTTTCGATAAAGGTCGCGTTCCGACTCCGAAACTGTGTAATCCATCCATCCATCCTTCCATCAGTCGTAAGACATCCAATGCTGGTCCTAGCCACCCCCAATGACCTCCACACATCATGGTCCTCGCATCCACCAGCTTCTTGCGACGCGTGTGATATCATCGGTCCACCTTGTCTACGTCTTCCGGCTCGTGGTTGCCATTCTAGAACGTTTCTGCGCCAGCGTCTCGAGCTATGTGCCGCCACTGCCACTACAAATTTGAAATTCTTTGAGCTATGTCGGTTACTCGTAAGTTCATATGTCTCATTTCTGATTCTATCAATATTACTCTCCTTCTTGCGCAGTCGGATACAAAGAGTATACTATGGTAAGTATAAATGCAAACGCTGGTTGTAAACAAACAACGCCCGGTTCCGTTAAGGTCCCGGCGATTTGTACTTCGCTACAGAGAGAAAATCGTAAACAATTCATAAAACGCAATCTCTTTACCGTTTCATATTTACAACTGCAATAATAATGTTCCCGCTCATAGCCGCGTATTAAAGGCACATATTTTTTTTATGACGCTCTGCTGTCCGCACTTATACCCGAAATGAAATTAAGATTATAATGAAGGCGTGATTACACGTAACAAGTAAAATTACGAGACAGTTCTCTCGGCCGAGTGCTCGGCTGATTAAACAAGGTCTATACGTTTACACCATGGATTCCAAATTTTTTTCACTTAACATTTCAACGTCTCCGATTTATGTGTGTGCGAAGGGTGCAGAAACATCTTCATCAGGGATTCCTTAACTCAGTCCATTGTACGGTACCCATAATACAAGCGTTGCTTAGTTTGGGGCCGTACAGTTAGTGTGGTCGTCTGGTGATATTGTTATGGATGTACATACGAATGAATATTTTTATGTTATTTCATATACCCTTAATATATGGGCCCTTATTAGTGAAGCAGGAGACAGCTGAATTAGACCGAACAGCCACAAACAAGTATATCCCAAAACAAATACACGTTACTCATCTCCGGAACTGTTGTGATTAGGAGTCTGCGTGTGCAAATTTCAGAGATGTTATCGATTTATATCTCGGGAGAGTCCACCTGTGGACATTTAAGGGATCTTTATCGATCTAAATCAGACCTGCTCAGTGGAATTTTATTGCATTGAAAGCAACATGTGTAGGTACCTCGCAATAACACCTACAAATGGTTTAGAGTCCCTTTTGCTTACACCAAATTTAGACAACAGTTTCCTCATCAGATTTACTGCAGCATTGAATAGCGCAATTGGTAGTGACCCTGCTTTCTGTACAGAGGGTACCGGGCTCGTATACTGGTAGGTAACAATCTGTGATGACCACGAATGGTTGTACCCAAGTCATATGGGTGTTTAACATCTATATAAGTATTATATACTCAGTTCGCCCTCAGTCCATTGTACGCTACCCATAATACAAGCGTTGCTTAGTGTGCGACCGTATAGTTGGTGTGTTCGTATGGCGATATTTATTTATTTATTATAGTAGTTTCTTGAATGTGATATCTTCTTGGCAATGACTTTTGGTTTGGTCTCTTGTTTCTAGATCTCAGTATCTATGTGAGCTAGTGAGTTTTGAAACCCATAATTAATGCACAACACTTTTAATAACATATCAATCTCCTTCATCTCGGATCAATCAAAATAATTACCCGCACGAAATCCATAGCTCAGAGCCGCGGTCGCCATAGACGGAGACCTATCAACCGAAATTGATAGTTCCCATAAACCATTATGGATGTTGCCATCCCTTACACTGAAGCGCGTCGATAAATTACAAAGGGTCGCGATGGTTACCCTTTCAAAATTATTGAATTAATCATTAGGGTTTTACTGTGTGGAAGTTTTATTAGATGAGCGGGCAATAACTTGGGAAAGGGATGCTTTAAATATGTATATTTAGATCAAAAATCTAGTAGGTAGTTAACAATTATGTATACAACGTGCGATCGGCTGAACATAATTAGCATTATTTTTTTAAATTTGCAATAGTTATAGTGAGTACGAGTAGTATAGAAAACACTTAAAAGTTATCCGAAAAATTCCAAAATTCAGGAAAATCTGAACTGACCGCGTCTGTCGGGTAAACTGGGGAAAAATAAGAAGTTTATCGTCTGCCTTATCTTAGTTCCTTCGAGCTACAAAATAGACCTTCACATGGTGTCATTGACCCATGACGGCATCAGTGTTAACCGCAGACTATGAAGTCAGCCTCGTATCTTCTCGCTTCGGTAGTTCGCTACGCACTGTGTAGCTCGGAACACTTTTACTGCTAATTTGTAGAAGGTGGATGCTATAAACAAATAAATATTGCCAGACGAACACACCAGCTGTACAGTCCCAAACTAAGCAAGGCTTGTATAATATACCTTAGATAGATACCGTACAATGGACAGGGGGCGATACCAGTAAATAATTACTACGTATTCTTCGACTCAGGCATCAAACAAAGTTTGCCCTTAGCGGGATTCGAACCAGGGACCCTCGGCACAGAAACAGGGTCACTCTCAGATGTGCTTATCAACCTTGCCTTTAATTGGGCACAGTTTAAATGCGACGCGTTTAAAGTATACGCAATCGGCAAGGCCTGGATGTGCTTAAACATTTTGTTACCAACATTCGGCATTTTGGTACTTTTTTATAGTCTTCTGTGATTGTAGGCCAGTCGATATAGTTCGCGTGACTCGCCAGAGTTATCGTGTGGGGTCAAAGCTGGCGTAGGCCATAATTTGACTCACTAACTGCGGCGTTCCGCTTGCCAGCTCCCTCCACCTAGCCCCCAAGTCTGTTAACACCAACGACTCGCAATCGAATGACAATAGCATCGCAATGGCCATACGTATAAATAATCATGGATAACAGAAGTAGTATCATTTTTATTATGATAATGATAATTCCAGCCCTTTTTTAATGTCCCACTGCTGGGCACGGGCCTCCTCTCAATGCGAGGGGGATTAGGCCATTGTCCACCACGCTGGCCTAGTGCGGGTTGGCGGACTTCACACATCTTTCGAGGGGTTCTCTCAGATATGCAGGTTTCCTCACGATGTTTTCCTTCACCGTTTAGCAAGTGATAATCATGGTTGAAAACGAGATTCCCACATGAAATCCCAGAGGTGCGAGCCGGGGTTTGAACCTGCAATCTCTTGCCTTGCCTGCAAATCTTGCCTCGTTAACGAGTTAACAAGGCAAGCGTTCTACAAACTTGGCTATCACTGCTATATAATGTATTATTCTACTCCACAATAAATCTTATCTCCAATCGACACTGCGCCCAGTGTTTATGATTCGTTATCGATAAAATATTACCGCAGTGATGTCATTTCGTGGCGCGTTTGTGGATTTCGTGGCGTCATCGTGTAGATGATTTGACATTAAACACTAAACCGATGGCCGTTGGGGCAGAAAGGTTCTAGAATGGCGACCACGAGCCGGAAGGCGTAGTGTAGGACTGCCCCCCACAAGGTGGACCGATGATATCACACGCGTAGCAGGAAGCCGGTGGATGCGAGTGGCGGAGGACCGTGATGTGTGGAAATCATTGGGGGAGGCCTGTGTCCAGCAGTGGACGTCTTTCAGCTGATAGATAGATGGACTAAACCTGAGAGTCTAACCCCGAATTTATATGACCTTTCTTCTAACATATACCTGACGATCGGAATAGCACAGTTGGTAGTGACACAGCTTTCTGTCCCGCGGGTCCTGGGTTTTAATCCTGTTAGTGGTAAACGTTTAATATCTATCGCCCAGTCTGTTGTTTGTACGGTACCCATAATACAAACGTTGCTTAGAAAAGGACCGTGCAGTTGGTGTGTTAGTCTGGCGATATTATTATAATTTATTATATGCGTTGCAATGCCATTGTAAATTAATACATTTTTATAATTTTGGGGCTATAGGTGTGGGAATTTAGCGTACTAAACACTCTTCTCCCCCCCACAGGAACACCATCTCCAGAGGGCAATATCGGGCACTGGCCTGATAATACCAACACCCGAGGTGAGCCAGGTCAGCGACCTGGAGTTCTACGAGAGATGCTACCCGCCCGACTACAAAATGCCCAAGCAGCATATACACATGCAGCGTGAGTAATGTACCATAAGCCGTGTACTGACTGGCCGCGCTGCCTCGCGAGGCTGTCTCGAGCACTCGATGCACATGGCAGCCTCGAACTGGGCAATTATTTAAGTCACGCGACGTTGACACACACAGCCGGGCAAATTGTGAGGCAAATTACAGAAATAGCGTTTGCCTCGAGCGAGACACGTACTGCTTGAGCTTTTCTTCTATTGGTATCGTCATGAACACTATATTTTATTTGACCAGAATGTGGCCACTGCCATTCCTTTCTGGTTTGCCTGTAGCAAGCAAGTCTTCGAGCGTGTAGGTGCCTGGTCTGGCGTGCAAGGCGCATGATGCGGGGAGCTATTGATAGATTTGTACTACTCATATATCCCTATTTGTTTAGGCTTTCTTTGAAGGACCTCCCTGGCATCTACCATCCATCCATCCATCAGCCGAACGACATCCACTGCTAGACTTAGGCCTTCCTCAAAGATGCCCACACATCACGTCCTCCGCAACTTGTATCCTCCTGCTTCCGGCTCGTGGTCGCCATTCTAGAACCTTTGTGGCATCTACAATTTTTTTGAATTTTCCCGTGAGGTCACCGCGGCTCGTTGCAGCCCGGCTGAGCGAGCATAGCTAGCCTCGCAAGGCTCCTCGGTCAGTTTGCACACGGCTATTATTGTTTAGACGCGTTTATTTTATGGAGATTTTGATTAGGGTGTTTGTTATGTTAGGGATATTTCAGGGCGAGAAGTGTTAACAGGGTTTTTGTAACACGTTTATCATCTTCACGGCTGTATTCTCTAAAGAGGTACACTATTGTGCAGCTATGTTCGGTCGCATTTTGGTTTATTGAGAGCGAATTGATTCTCACTGTCCAAAAAAAAACACTTCTAAACATGCATGATATTTCAACTTACGTGCGTTCAAGCATTTTTGCCATACCTATTACTGGAATCAAGTTTAATCAGCTCACAAGTTTAGGACCAACTAGTATTTAAACTGTCCGTGGTGCCTTACACCTGGACTTAGTCCAGCTGTAAGAGTCTTGCTTCTGTGGAAATTTGTCTACTAGATCTTTTTTGTCTCCCGCTTTGCAATGGAGGGAAGTGGATAAAAAGAAAATCATCAAAAATTCTAGAAAACATGGCGTCGTTTATTCATTCCCACTGGGTAGCGTTTCCAAGTAAGGCGAGCGTATACGAACAGATGGTGGGCGGCATGTGGGGCGTCTCGTGCGCAGAGCGGCGTGCGTCCGGTTGCATGGTAAGGTTTCTTTACACAAACCACATCGAACGACAACCGAACAAGCGCTTCTGTTGTGCATTTTTAATCATTATGTGAAGTAATAATTTTGATAATATGATTTTATAAAAAAAATAATTGTTTCTAACAAATTGACAGTTGTCACTTTTTGCGACGATTATTTTTAAATTAATCTAAATATATATAAATTACGTGTCACGGTGTTGTAATGTTTTTCGATAATTCTTTCACAGTATTTCATTAAAGAATTAGTAAATCATACTTAGCATTGAGTGCTGACTAAGAAAAAACAAAAGTCGTCTCAATACATAACTATGATCAAATGTTACTAGAAAAAAGGGGTTCAGTACCTCAAGCACAATCCTTTTTACGCACCGTGTCGGTACGTAAGCGTATTCCATCCCTCTCACACCGCAGATTTCATAAATGAGTTTGACAGTGACAGCATGTTTCTCGACGAGCCGTTACATTAGGGAGTTCCTGCTTACCCTACAATTAAACACGTCGTCCTTAGCTCTGTGTGTGTGTGTGTGTGTGTGAGTTTTTAACTAACATTTGGTTTATATTACATAAAAGTAGGTATACTAACCAATTTGGAAAGTCATTAGTTCCTTACGAAATGTCAATAAGGAACCTATAGAAAAATAAAAAAAAACTGTTTAAATATTCATTCACACTTACAACGAGTACATCTAATGGCTTAACACGAAAGCACGGTTTAATTCGCCATAAAATTGTTGGGGCACATTGAACTCGCCACACGCTTATCGCCATGGGAAACGAGTGATGAACGGCTAGACAGAGACACGTCGTTGATCTGTGTACGTGTTGGATTAGCCATATTAGTCACATTGTGAATAATTGCAAAGGTGTGAAGTGCCTAGTCGCGTTAACTTATAGGGCTATAGGTTAGGGCTATAACTAGTAGGGCTCATTTAGTCGACTCGGATTGGTGTCCACTGAAACCGCAGATTACTAATTTAGTTAATTTAGGAGGTTCCTTACCGAAAATGGTTAATACGGAACCATTGAAAATAAAAAAAAACATCCTAATTTCAATAGGGAAGATGGCTGTGTGCTACCACCGACTTGGGATCCAGTAATTAATATTATTAAATCCAAAACCAAGCGTACCATTGCAAGACCTCATGACACTGTGAGCACTTTCTTCGTAGATCGGACCACAAGCAACAATTAAATATGAGGGTACCCCGTCTCAAACTACCAGTCTACACACTACAACTACACTACAACTACCTGTCACCAGGACGTCAACCACCTCAGTCCTCCCGCGACCATGGTTGCTGCAAAGCAGCCGAAACGTCAGGAACGTAAAAAAGTTGAATAAAAGCGATAAAATCCTTAACCCCTATATTATTATTAATAATCGAATCGGTCGATACAAGACATGTTGCAAGGATGTGAATCGGTGTACAGGTGTAGTTTACACTAAAAAAAAAAGAAAAATTGATGGAATGCAGATGTTTCAAACATGTGCAACTGTTTGAAATATATCTGTGTATATATCTCAAGTTGTTCAAGTACAAATTGGTAGGGATCAGCTAAAGAGTCCACGAGGAGAAAAAAAATAAGGCAATCTCGCTGGCGCCGTTCACACTATCAGTGTTTATCATAAGTATCGTAATTCGTAAGAAGCACGGGTGGTTAATTAAACTAATAAATACATCATGTGTATTTTTATTTTTGATCACAAATGTATTTCTTGTAGCACACACCATAGAGACTAGTTTTCACTCGGGTTTTTATGTTCCTTTTTTAATATATTAGTACAAAGCAGCGGTATTTTGAGCCGAATAACACTTAACACTAAACAATGAGCATTTGGTAAGCGATTCCAGTACCGTGATCCGGATTGCGGTGTGAACGGCGCCGATCAAAACGATGAAACACAGAAATAACTTGAGCAATATAATACTCTGAATGCTTTTATTTTTTTTTGTTTCGTCTCCATTAGTCATCGGGTGACATTCCTCTCTCGCCGGACTCGGCTTACTAAATTTTTTTTTTATTCACAGACTATCATACCTACTGTACGGTTCCAAACTAAGCATTAACGCTTGTACTATGGGTACCGCACAATGGACTGGCGACGATCCCATGCTTATATTTCTACTAAATATCCATGACTCGCGTACAAACATTCGTGCTCAAAGTTTGCCCCTACCAGGGCTCGAACCTGGGACCCTCAGTACAGAAAGCATGACCACTCGCTATCAACTGTGCTATTCAAGTTGACAACTGATTTACCTTGCCCTCATTAAAAAAGAAGATGGGACAATCGGGAGTCAGAGTTAGAAAGTTTTGTACTATGCATTCCCTCGTGAGCACTTAAGAAAAATTATAAGAAAATTACCGCACATTCTTTGGTAGCGCTGCAGCTAAGTATGACCTTAATGTGTTCACGTAGTAGTAATGTATTCACTACTAGTTGTGTCTTGAAAACCTAACAGTTTTACTTCAATAATAGTAACATGGTATGGTGCTAGTTTATAACGAAATGTAGAGAATAATGTGGGAACCATGTAGCCATTAACATGTAATTATATACTTAGGGTCAGCCGTTCCTACATTGTTCTCACACACCCATAACAATGTACTGCTCAGAAAGGTATAAGATCCTTTTAAAAAGAACAACCATGGAGTTTCTTGCCCGTTCTTCTCCATAGGAATGGCATAAGGAACGGGTGGTAAATTTGCAGCCTAGCATTTTGTAACTATTTTGACATGGTTTATATGAATTAACAATATTCTGATTTATACACACCCCTCCATGCGGTTCCTTGTGATCATAAAACACTATGCACTCAGCGATTCGCACAATAGAGCACATATGATGTTTGATTTTCAATATCGGAGGGCTATTATGATATTCGATTAAATGTGCCGCATCGGGATATTAAATGGCGAACGGTGGAAGAGTTCTGAAAACCCGTATGCTCGGGGTTGAGGGATTGGCTTTGGGGTTCCCTGTACCATGTAACAACACGTCCGATCAGTTGAGGGCGAACAATTGGGATTATTTACTGACTTGCGCCTCGCTGTTAGACATCTGAGGGCGTTGGTATTACGAAGTCTTAACTTACTTATCCTAACAGATATACTAACTTGTTTCCAAAACCGATGGATAAAGGGTTGCGGACACCTGCCATAATCAGCTTTCAACTAATTACTATTGGCAGGTGGCGACTCGCCCCTCTTAAAGTGGGCCCCTTAAAAATTATGATATTTATTTTTAATTTAGTAAGCAATTTGTTTCCATAATATACATGTAGAAACGACATCTGAATATCGGTCAGGCGAGCCCGCACGCGGTGCCTGCCCTCGGCCGTCTGCCACATTGATTTGACACCGATTTCATATGTCATTTGACTCCAATTCCATCTCCCGGCTGAAGTGGCGTTACCCATTATTCACGTAACATCACGGTCAAATAGATCTTTGACTACATGTTATATAACATATACGCACTGATAATCGTAGTTGTATTATATATCTACTAGCTGCGCCCTGCGGTGTTACCCGCGATTAAAAAGTATGTCTATCCCACGGGAACCATATATTTTACCGGGATAAAAAGTAGCCTATATGCTATTCCAGACTATACTCTATCTCTGTGCCAACTTTCATCCAGATCCGTGCCGCCGTTCTGGCGTGATTGAGTAACAAACATCCATCCATACATCAAAACTTTCACGTTTATAATATTAGTGGGATTGAAAACATTACATATCCTCTTCTATCTTCCTTTCACCTAAATGCAAATACTGTTTGTAGAGAATGACGTCACATCACGCCATTTTGGCGTTTAACCTTCAGTATTCAAGTCTATTTTTTTATGTTGGTGATGGTGACGTCATTTCGGTGCCATGACTATATGTTACGAGTGGTCCGTTGTAGTAGATTTAAAAAAATAATAATTTTGGAATTAAATTTTTCAGAATATATGAATATAAAGTGAACAAATTATATTTCTTTAAGTTTATTCGAGATACAGCTGCGATACATATAATTTTGCTAAATGATTTTATCTGTAATAAAAAAATGATGTCGAAGACTTTAAAGAATAACCGACCCTCGCAGGTCATTATTAATTGATAAAGCAAGAACTCCATCATACTAGTCTCTACAATGAAAATAGATCTCTATTAAACTATATTTTAAACTACATTTCCAATAATACGTATAACATTATCTCGTTCCTGCAAAAATGCTAACACAACAAACCTCCCATTCGGTGCGAACGTTTTACCACCTTCCAATCTAAAACAAACTCTTATCATTCGAATATACAATCGAGTTTCCATTACCAAATCCTCCTTCACTCGAGGATATTGAAATTGATGCCTAAAGGGAGTACCTACTGGGGGCAACCCTTTTGTGTTGTTGCAAATTTTTAGGGTTCCCGTTATTCAGGGAATCAAGTGTTATTTATTGGTTAAGGGTTGTTTTTTCAGCCCCTTTCTACCTGCAGAAAGGGACCGTTCATTGGGTGCAGACGGTTCGAATATAATTTGCCTTTTTTTTTTGTTGGTGTTTTACAAGCTTTGTGCTCGTTAATGAGAGATAAAAAGTGCATCTTGCTCGCTCATCTATACATATAAATATTTTTTTTATAATTTTTGTCTGTCTGTCTGTCGGTCTGTCTGTCTGTCTGTCTGTCTGTCTGTCTGTCTGTTTGTTTGTTCCGGGTAATCTCTGAAATGACTGGACCGATTTTGACGGGACTTTCACTGGCAGATAGCTGATGTAACAGGGATCAACTTAGGCTACTTTTATTTTAGAAAAAAACATAGGATCTCACGAAAAATAAATAAAACCAATGTTGCAGCGTTGCGCCTAATTAAGTTTGATAGCAACAACCTGAAATGCGTCCCGCCGGCTCAGAACACGCGAGCAGGCTGTTGCCAACGGTTGTATCTTTGTTAAATACCACGCGAACGAAGTCGCGGGTAACAGCTAGTTATCATCATAAATCACTGCAATTAAAGCGCTGGTCAAATATTCTGAATTCTGTCTTTCTAGTTAGGTCACGGAAAAGCTGGCTCAATATCAGACCCATATGCGAGGCTACATCAAATGTAAACGCAATATCGGTACCAATAAGCGCTTACCGTATGGTACATCACAATTATACTGGGCATTCAAACTATTAAAAATATTACGGATTGTACTAACTAACTGATCGAGCAGCCACGGGAGATGGCTCTGAATGTCTGCCAAGTCAATGAGGCAATTGATATCTGCCTGCATCCAGCGTTGTCATCTGTTATCAGCACAGTTTATGTCAACCTCGCATGGGTCCGAGCCGGCCTCGCTAGGCTGTTCAGTGACTCAACACGCGTCTATTGAAGCACACATGCTTGACGGAATACTTTACATGATTAATTCTATTGTTTGATCTACATTTATTTCTCTTGGCAAAACATTATTGATCGCGTCAAAACATGCGTTACCTAACAGCATAGCTGATGCATTTTTATGACGTTGAAATTCCACAAATCTAAGATGTGCCGTCCAACTTTTATGAGAGACCTGCAGGGTTATTTTAAACCATTCGAAATCGATATCGGAAACGGAATCGAATACTTCCGACCTATTAAAATTTCCGAATTTGATTATCTTCGATGTATCTTGATGACAATAACAATTTCTTTTTTCAAAAAGTTTCCGTCGGACAGCTCGTCGGGAGCGACATCAACATCGGAAAGTTTCAAATCCGTTTCCGATGTCGATTCCGAATGATTTAAAATAACCCTGTTGAACTAACTTTCGACTCGTGGTCACCATTCTGCCGAAAGATTTTTTTTAAATCTTCTCTTTTGGTGCATACATTGACAGAGATAAGTAGTTACCAACAGCACGTAACAAATGAAAACATTATTGCCTTAATGTGTTTCTCAACGGGCAACATTGTTACACGTTGGCAGTCGATAGATAAATTACTTTGTAAAACCGTTTTGTTTTCATACATCACTGTTTCATTACCAGTATGTGTGTTTGTAGGTCGTGATTTAATACTGGTCTTGTTAGGAAAAGGCGGATCTACTCCAATGTCCACGTAAATTGATGACCTTGCGATAGAGTGCCTTCTCATGGCCTGGTGTATAACTGCGTGGAGACATAGTTGCCTCATCAACAAGAACTTCGTTCCATGATCCTGAGTCAACGTTGACTGTGAGATTGAGACCGCGTCATTCCAAAAAATAGGACTTGGAATAGCACACGCTCCCATGCTTACTTCTATAAAACCAGGATATGATTAGTTTTTCTGGCCGAGTCACGGAGGCTAATCACGTTTCAGTCACGGAGGCTAATCACAATAGAGACTAGCCAACCACCCGTAGATGATATGGTGCACAAGTGTGTGCGCAAGCACATGTGCTCTATCTCTCTCTCTCTCTCTCTCTCTCTCTCTCTCTCTCTCTCTCTCTCTCTCTCTTCCCTCACTCTCATAGTCCGGTGGGACGGCAATCCGATACGACCGGAGAGAGATCAGGCGCAGGACCGACGGCTTCACGAGCTCCCCAAGCCATGAACTGCAACGAAAACTCGGTGAATCCCGGCCAAAAAGTTAAATTGTCTTGAAATCCGCTACTAATTAAATTAAAAGAAAATAAGAAACCCATGTTAATGGAAGCTGGAATCAAGGTGACGTATTGCCATGATAAAACTCGTGGAGTATAATCGGTGTTGTTTTGTTACAGCGCTATGGGAGGAGCAGGAGGCGCCGGAGTACGACATCGACACGGAGGACGAGAGGTGGCTGAAGAAGCAGAAGCATCCCGAGCTCACAGGTAACAGCCGCGCATAGTGAGTTGAGAGATTTCCATCGTTACCTTACCTACTATCAAATTCCCAGGGTTTATCTATACATTGAAATCGTACACCGAAACAGAATCGAAGAAAACTTACCGAGTCGGATTCGGCAATCGCCATATAGATTCATGGCAAATGTGCACCATTTCATCGCGGTCGAAAGTCTTCGAACTGTCATCGGACTCTTCGAAACGATTCCAAATCTGTGTCTGATATTTATTTTGCCTTCTGTGCCCAGGGTCCCGGGTTCGGATCCTGGTAGGGACAAACTTTGTGTGATGAGCGCGAATGTTTGTTCCCGAGTCATGGATCTTAAATATCTATATAAGTATTATATACTGGGTTCGGCCCCAATCCATTGTACGGTGCCCATAATACAAGCGTTGCTTAGTGTGGGACCGTATAGTTGGTGTGTTCGTCTGGCGATATTTGTTTTTTTTATTACGACTGATTTGAAATGACCCCGCTCGCGAGTAATGTGAAGCGGGATTGAATTTGAGACTTCAGTGATCGTCTATCGCTACCTAACCTGCTACACCAACTACATTATTTTCCAGAGCTCAAGTTCGAACAGATGATGGACAAGCTGGAGAAGTGCTCGGGCCAGACGGTGGTGACCCTCAACGAGGCGAAGCTGCTTCTGGAGCGGAGCGACGACCTCGTCATCGCCGTGTACGACTATTGGCTCAACAAGCGGCTCAACACCGTAAGTGACCATACTTTCCCATTCGGGTGTTCCACGCTCAGTCTGATCTGGCCATTACCAGACTAACGAAAATATTCAAACATTTTCCCGGATTCGAATCTTGGTGGGGAAAAACTTTGTGTGATGAGCACGAATGTTTGTAAACGAGTCATGGATCTTAAATATCCATATAAGTATTATTTGCTGGGTTCGCCCCCAGTCCATTGTACGGTACTCATAATACAAGCATTGCATAGTGTGGGACTGTATAGTTAGTGTGTTCGTCTGGCGATATTATATTTTTTTTTAATCCGTCCGTCTGTAAATGGGGTTTCAGGTTATCAGTATCAAGGAGTTAGTCAGTCCGACATCAATTTAACAACATTTTTGGACTAGATTAATGTCAGATTGACCGTTTAATACCCGACTATTACTAGCAATATGTCTTTGCACTGAGATCTACATTTTAGCTTGAGAAGATCCCAGCGAATTGGTCCGAAGCTGCTTTTGGAACGAATCGACGACCCCTGGGACTAGGGGTCCTATACCGTGAATGTTAAAACCCTTCTATGTGACCTGATCTCCTATGTATCCTGGCCATCACAGTATCCCACCTAGCCTTTCCCAAGTATGTATTACTGGCAGACTCAAGCCTTGGCTGATTACTGATTTTCACACTAAGCGACTGCCGTGCCCGCTGAGATCAAACTAGGAGAACCACCGCCAGCACCGAGTTGACGTCAATTTCTCCCTAAATAGGGCCATATTCTTGCCCGTTCAAGGGAGCTTTTGCATCTGATATCAGTTGATATTTGCAGCAGAGCTCCAATAATGACGCTTAAAGTCATCGTTGAATTGCCGTTTCCTATTGTCTAGGGTCAGCGCATTATTTTACTTCCATTCATCGCTCTTTTCTGTCATACTCACATTCAACCTCCTTCATCATCCTTTTAATACAATCCATTAATATTAAGACAGTCCTGAGCAATAAGGAGATATGAAGCTATGATACGGTGCAAGGGAGACAATGATAAAAGGCATAAGAGGCAGGTCTTAATTTTGGTTGCCTCTCCGCAGCAACATCCGCTGATTCTTTCGGTGAAGACGGAGAACAGGCCGGGCCAGTCGACCAACAACCCGTACCTCGCGTTCAGGCGGCGCACGGAAAAGATGCAGACCAGAAAGAACAGGTTAGAACTGTGTACAGGCCACCAGACAGTGTTAATTTACCGACCCCTTATGCTGTGCCCGTTGAGGAGTCTCAGAAATCATCTTCTTATCGTATCTCCAAGGATAATGTATTTCATTAATAGCCTCTTTCGAGGTGTTCTGGTTGAGATCCCTTGAGAGACCGACCGATCGACTTGTGGCAAGTCCCTCATGCCCAGGTTGACTTGACTTGGGCGATGTGAGCAGATCATTGATGAATGACTGAAATAGACTTGTTAGTAGCTAGTTTCTGTACTGATTTTTTCTGCCATTTCTTGGGGGAGGGGGGGTGAACAAGTGAAACACACAACTACCGAAGCATGCAGACTCGTGTACACGCATACTAAAGAGAACCCAACACACAATTGATGACCTGATTAGCGCAGTTGTTAGTGACCCTATTTTATGTACTGATGGTCCCGGGTTCGAATCCTGGTAGGGACAACTTTGTGTGATGAGCACGAATGTTAGTACCAAAGTCATGGATGTTTAATATTTATATAAGTAATATATACTGGGTTTGCCCCCAGTCCATCGTACCGGACCGTATATTTGGTGTGTTCGTCTGGCGATATTTATATTTATTATTTAATTACTACGTTCTATAGAAAGTTTAGGGGTACGCCCTGGGAAGCCAAGTGCAATCTTATAACTAGTCTTGAGTTCTCGTTCAGCCATTGATTTAGTTTCCATGTACCATCAGGAAAAACGACGAGAGCTCGTACGAGAAGATGCTGAAGCTGCGGCGGGACCTGGCGCGGGCGCTGACGCTGCTGGAGTTCGTGGCCAAGCGCGAGAGCGCCAAGCGCGAGCTGGTGCGCCTGACCGCGCTCATCGCGGAGCGCCGCTACGCCGCCGGGGACTTCGCCCACCAGCTGCTGCCCGAACCGCCGCCCAGGTACACAAACACCACTAACCACTCACACCACGCCACTCTTTAATCTGTAAAAGATCTATTTTAAAAAAAGAGCAACCATGGAGTTTCTTGCCCGTTCTTCTCCATAGGAACGGCATTCCGAACGGGTGGTGAAGCAGTAGCATAATATTTTTGTAACTTGACGATTCATAAGTACTGTACAATAATGGTCTACGTGAATAAAAAATATTCTGATTCTGATTCTGATTCTGTAGCCGGCGGGGTTATTTTAAACCATTCGAAATCGATATCGGAAACGGAATGGAAAACTTCCGAACTGGATTACCGTAATCGCTATTAAAATTTCCGAATGAGATTGTCTTCGATGTATCTTGATGACGATAACATATCGTTTTTTTTTAAGTTTTCGTTTTCGGAAAGCTCGTCAGGAGTGACACCAAGATTGAAAGTTTCAAATCCGTTTCCGATGTCGATTCCGAATGATTTAAAATAACCCACCACAGGTCTGTCTTTTCCATTGGTCACCATATTGCAAGTGTTCAGGGCCACGTGATCTATGGGCACCTTAGACAAGTGCAAGGGACCCGTAATCCATGGGGCCCCCTAGTAAACAGCAAAATTCTATATTGCCCACCCCCCCAGGCAAGTGCCCGGGGTTAATAAACGCGATAAAATCCATAAAAATACTTTTATTTAAATGTTGTAGTTTTCGCGTAAACATAAGAAATCAATGCAATATAATTAAATTCAAATGCCGTGGTCGTGCGTTGTCAACTACAAAAAAAAGTAAACATTCCAATTTGATAAACAACTGGAGATGCTATAAATCAAGGATAAAAATATTTTTTTTTGTGCGAAATGTCGAGGTGTCACGGCTGAGGGGATCAGTTTTAACTGAGTTGTATTGTCGCTAGGCCAACGTACACGGCGGTGCCGCTCGCGTCGAGCAACTTCCGCCGCGAGGTGTACTCCCTCCCGCACTACCCGCCGCGGCCGCCGCCCGCGCCCGTCGATCAGCCCAGACAGGTTAGCACCACGCCTAGTTAGCTTTACACTTGACCAGCGCTCTACACTTAAAAACAGCCACACGTTGTGCACTTGCGCAATTCTAGCATCTGTACAGTGGCGTACTTGCGCAAATTTGGCTACTGTACATAAGAACGCTTGCGCAAATGTGACCACTTTACTTAGGTAAACTTGCGCAAATCTAGCAACTGTGAGGAGGTACGCTTGCGCAAGTCTAGCCTTTTTTCAGTGGGGTACTTGCGCAAATTTGGCTACTGTACATAAGAACGCTTGCGCAAATGTGGCCACCTTACTTAGGTAAACTTGCGCAAGTCTAGCAACTGTGAGGAGGTACGCTTGCGCAAGTCTAGCCTTTTTTTCTAAGTAGTCTTGCGCACGGTGAGCCATTGTACTGATGTACAGTTGTGCAAGTTCAGCCACTGTGCGGAGGTACGTGCATGTTTGGCGACTGTACGGAGAAACATTTTCGCATGTGTACCTACCGTATAGTGCTATTGCGCAAATCTAGCTACTGTACAGAGTTACACTAGCGCATTTCTGGCCGCTCCGCAGAAGTTATTCGCGCAAGCCTGGTCACTAGATAAATATAGACAGCTCGTCTCGGCCGTTACCAACAAGTTAATACCACTCTTTTTTACTGGCAATATAATCTTTGTAACCCAACGATTCACTCATTTCAAAGACTCCACAATATTCTGGTTGGAACATGTATTATGTAAGCACGATGCGAGCGTGACAGCGCGTGACATTATGGTTGTGATTGGTTGCCTTGCAGCGTGAGAAGCGACCGTACAAGAGACGGAAACACAGGCACCCGACACCCGGTGCCGCGCAGGGCCTGCGAGGTGAGTCGCGCTCATACACATACTACCGCGTGGCAGCGTCGCCCGGCCGGGCCAGCCGGTGCCGAGCGAGCATTGTCCTTGGCACACGGCCACAGTTGACATGGAGCGGTGATAGCTATTGACCAGTTGTGACAACCTCTGTAGGGTTGGCTTCGTTCGCGAGCGGTGATGTGATAAGCCTTCGCAAGCGGTGACAGCCCTGTGGCACGTGGCCTATGCGGCTAGCGTGGATCTTAGATGAATTGATGTTTTTTTTTTTCGAGTAAATTATTTTAATATGAGATAACCGGGTCCCTGTCTCGTTTATATATACAGAATGAGAATGAAAATATAGTTTTAAATATTGCCAATGTAAAACTAGCGCGACTGCACAGACTGGCTCGAAGGGCTGGTACGATAACAATAGGTACGACATAATCGGGCGATCGCTCGCGTCGAATTAAGGTATCCGTAACCAATATCGTCTGGATGTACGGTGATAATATTTAATGAGGATTGTAGGATAACGGAGAGGACTATGTCTACTTGGCCTAGGAGTTGTTGGTACTAATAGCGGCAATATATTGCGATGTGCAGATTCCGGCGTCTACACGTCATCGGAGGAGGAAGGCGGACGGGCGGAGGCCGCCACGCCGCCCGACGACGGGCCCTTCGCCTTTCGACGCAAGCCTGGCTGTTACTACGAGATGGTGAGTGAACGAAACACATGGCCAATATTAATTATTCAACCCTGATATCATATATATCACAAAACACAACTAAAATAATAACTCTCTACACAAAATTAATCTAGTAAAACATTGATTAAGTTATGATAATGGTAAGGGATGCACTGGAGGATCTTACAGGGGCTCAATTTCGCTCATTTACAAACGCTTCTGTGGAGTGTCGATAGCGTGTCGATTGAATGATTTTAGACAGTTGCTAGTATTTTTTTAATCCAGTGGGTTTCCACTGACCAGCCATTCAACTGCTATAGAACTATTTCGTATTGTGTACTTCAGTCGCGTATCAATATAATGTAGCTAAGTAACGGTATTCTACTCGTTGTTTGACGTTTCTAGCAGTCGACACACAACCATTGACACTGAAATGAGACTCCATCAAGACGTCATTAAAGTGTTAGCAGAATAGCCAATCTGTCACAGTCGTAATAGAACCTTAATAGTGTGTGGCTGGAATGGCCATTGTGTGTCATTTAATTTAAATTAGCAGAATTGAACCCCAGGTCCCTTGTAAGGACAACGGAACCCTATAAAACGTGTGAATGGACCAAATTACGTCTCAGATCAGCAGTAAACGATCGCAGGCTCTTTTTATTCAATGATTGAACAAAATTTAAATTTAATTTTTTACTTGCAAATGTTATTATGTGGTTATGTTTGTGCAGCCCACAACTACTCTATATGGAGATCCTGTGGACCCAGACTCGCCCTCAAAGGACGGCATGTTCGACCACGAGCTGGATGAGAGGCATAGGTGAGATTGCTATAAACTAAATTATTATTTGACGGCCTGATTAGCGCAGTGGTAGTGACTCTGCTTTCTGCGCGGAGGGTCCCGGGTTCGAATCCTGGTAGCGACACAAGCTTTGTGTGATGAGCACGAATGTTTGTACCCGAGTCATGGATGTTTAATATGTATATAAGTATTATATACTGAGTTCGCTATCAGTCCATTGTACGGTAGCCATAACACAAGCGTTAAGCTTAAAGTGGGGCCGTATAGTTGGTGTGTTCGTATGACGATATTAATTTATTTATTTATTTTATCTATTTTCGTCGTGGAACTAACGGTAATCTAAGGGTTTGACCAGTGGAACGATTTTTTGGGCATCCAGCTGCCCGAAACGAAAGTTATAGATTTACAACTTGACAGAATGACAACAATTACGATTGTCCTGTAACGTGCTGTATCACATAATATTTGTTCAAAGTAATGTATACTTACATTTTTTTTTTATTACATTATAGGCAAGTATTTGATCTCGATCTCACCTGATGGTAAGTGATGATGAGATCTACGATGGAGCATACTTTCCTAGGTAGGAAGGCGGCAGTAGATAGAGACGCTACATTCACTAGGCACATGCAGCGCAACTGATCTGACCCGCCATCCATGAATGGCAACACCGAACATCATGCCGGAACACGGCTAGGCCGCTTGGCGACATGGCTTTGTTCAGTGGGTGGTGACTAGCCACGGCCGAAGCCTACCACCAGTAGAGTTGTCACCTGGTTGGCACCACCCAGGGTCACGTGTAGGGTATCTTGAGGGTACTTAATTCTCCTACGGACGAAGGTGACTCGACCCCAAAAATCGGCATATCGACGACGACATATCGGCATTATCGTTGAATAGTATGTTGGACTAGCCATGTGCCCCAGCATAACTAAAAAACTTAAACATACTTTGACCCGAAGTGTGCCCCTTTAGGGTAGGGGTTAATCTCTAGGTCCAATGGTTTAGGTTGTGTTTATTTTTCTGTCAGTCAGCGTAAAGAATATTATCAGACATATGATGATACAGATGACAAAGTCGCACTTTATTTTATTTCTTTGGGAATGTTATCTTTATAACCTACTGTTGGCCGTGTTAAAATATGTTCCACCTTATATATATATATGATTGTACTAGCTGTCCCGGCGAACTTCGTACCGCCTCACAATCAAATGTATGACAAAATGAAGTTATTGGTACTCTATGAAAAATTAAAACTATTCTATCCCACGGGAACCATAAATTTTACCGGGATAAAAAGTAACCTATGAGCTATTCCAGACTATAGTCTATATTCGTGCCAAATTTCATCCAGATCCGTTCATCCGTTCTGGCGTGATTGAGTAACAAACATCCATCCAAACTTTCACATTTATAATATTAGTGGGATTGTATGCATAGATGTGAATAATAGTGTGTGATTGGTATCGGTACAGGTACACGCTGACGTCGGTGAACCAGCCGTACCCGCGGTGCGTGGGGTTCGCGCGGCGGCGCGCGTGCCGCGGCGGGCGCGTGGCGCTGGACCGCGCCGCCACGCCGCTCGACCGCCTGTGGCCGCGCCTGCCCTTCGCCTTCCCGCACTCCGCGCACTACCGCGCCGCCAGGCACGAGGAGGTACACATACCAACCCAGCTACTAGTCTACTCGAATACTCACCTCGAGTGTTCTTAACAGCTATATCTGTCAATGCAGAAGCATGCAGGAAGCAGTGATAGTCACGTTTGTAGAACGCTTGCCTCGGCAACGAGGATCGCAGGTTCAAACCCCCCGGCTCGCACCTCTGGGATTTCTGGATTTCATGTGCGAATCTCATTTTCAACCATGATTATCACTTGTTAAATGGTGAAGGAAAACATCTCGAGGAAACCTGCATGTCTGAGAGAACCCCTTTGAAAGACGTGTGAAGTCCGCCAAACCGCACTGGGCCAGTGTGGCCTGTATTGCTTATTTCTGTACATACAGTGGTCAGACTTGCGCAAGTAAGTATTTACGAGTGTTGCAGTTCAAGTCTTAGCCCATTATAACTGTTTTAATGCCACCTCTAACTAAATGTTAACATATTAATTTAATTAAGTTCATTAGCGAAATTTTGAAAAATTTTTGCTATCCATAGTCTCATGCAACCTACATTATCAGTATTGGTCAACTTTAGTTTATGTTGTAGAGACCAATTCAACCTCGCTACAACACACACAGATGGCGTTGAGCCATACCACCGGTCTTGCTGGAAGATCTTCTCTTTTTCGCTAAAGTGTAGTATTGTACCAATAATGATCTTAAATCCACTCTCCTTCACAGATGGAGTTGGAAACGAAAGCTCACAGGACACCGAAAGAGATGACCCGCGACTACCACACCGGCGGCAAGTACCCCTGGCGGCACGCCTTCCGCCGCCACCTGGCGCGCCAGCCCGACCTCTGGCTGGCCGGCCCCACTCCCCCCGACCTGGGGCTGGCCGGCCCCACTCCGCCCCACCCCGACCTCAAGCTCGAACCGACCGACCTGCCCGACCTCATCCAAGACAGTGTTAAAAGTGATATTAGTGTAAATACAAGAACTATTGACGATACAGTGCGGGCTAACCTCGATAGGGTGATGAGGAAGCGGTCGTGGAGCGGGTGCTCGGACAGTAGCTACGACTCGGACGAGAGCTTGCAGCCGGTGGAGCAGGAGTTCGAGAGGTTCATCACCGAGGTCACTAAGAAATGGTGAGTGAGCTGTGAACGATACGATCTAGGCTTAAGTAGTAAGTATTAAGACTGTGCATATCCATCGCAGGGCGAGGCAAACGCTAAGAAGGTTAAGGTTTCATAATTAGACTACATGGTAGCTTTTGACTATTCATGTGTGATTTTTAAACCTGATAAAAAAAAAATGTCGTATTCGCAAGTATAATAGTGTGGCAATCAAGAAATCAAGCTATCACTCTCTTACTAATCTATGAAAGGTGTGAGTGCGACACGCTTACTGTCACTTCAAGCTACGTAAAAGGATTTGGCAAAAGGCTCTCACACTAAGCAACGCTTGTATTATGGGTACCGTACAATGGACTGAGGGCAAACCGAGTATATATTACTTATATAGATATTAATATTCTATGACTTGGGTACAAACATTCGTGCTCATCACACAAAGTCTGTCCTTGCCAGGATTTCAGGACCCTCGGCACAGAAAGTGAGTGAAAGTGTCAAAGATAAATAATACTATAGATTTTGGTAGTAAAATGTATTTTTCTCATTAATAACATTCATTTGCTATGAAACTTCAATCCACTCACGATAGTTTTTGGTACGCGGAGTTAATCCACTACCATTCCTATTCAATTCGCTCGCGATCCGATGCTCCTCAACTCGAGCTCAACTTCTTATTTAAATTTTTCTTACGCCTTCAGGTTACATTTCCGACCGAAAACACCGCCCCCGTCCCCGCCCGCCGAGGACACGCACGAGGACCAGTTCCCCATCGGCCTGGACACGCCCATCGCGGTGGAGCTGCGCGCGGGAGGCGCCTGCACCAGCGCGGAGCTCACGCTAGCGCGGCTGCGGGCCCGGCCACGCGCCGACGACCTACTCGCAGACAACTTCACAGGTGACCGACAATTTTTTTTTATTTATTTTTTTATTACATTATAGACAAGTATTTGATCTCGATCTCACCTGCTGGTAAGTGACGATGAGATCTACGATGCAGCATACTTGCCTAGAAGGTACCTGTTCACTCTCGACTTGAAAACACCCAGATTGAAGTCAACACTGCACTCTACATACCCGCTAATCTAAAATCTCGTAGTCCACACACATATGATTAAATTAACACCATTTATGCAGTACATATACTTAATATTATAATAGTATAATGTTTATAAGGACAAATTCTTCAATCTGACAAATTATTTGTGATAAGAGGAGAACGGAAGCATCTCACTCTTCCTCGCTTACTACTATTTGAAACTAAAATAAATCTTCTACCTAACAAAACAACTCCATGAACTAACTAAATGACTGCCTGACTGCATACATTTATTTGGTTTACTTGTCTCTTCCACCGATTACCCTCAACATCAATAATATACCTTACCTCGACGAGCTGATTAGCCAGTTGGTAGTGACCCTGCTTTCTGCGCCGAGGGTCCCGTGTTCGAATCCTGGCAGGGACAAGCTTTGTGTGATGAGCATGAATGTTTGTATCCGAGTCATAGATGTTTAATATGTATATAAGTATTATATACTGAGTTCGCTCTCAGTTCATTGTACGGTACCTATAATACAAGCGTTGCTTAGTGTGGGCGTTTCATTAGCGCATTTGTGATTTAAATATGTGAAGTCGGCATTACGATATGACGGCTTAAAAAAATATAATCCTCGACCTAACATGACAATAGTGATGTGATCTGTGTAAATCTGACTTAAAATAATGATTACGCGCTGTAAAGTTTCGAGATTGTGTCCACCCTGACAACTTCAAAGGGTGCGCAATGTTGTAAATACTGCGATTGGGGGCGGGTTTTTTTGAGTTACCCTAACGATGCTGGCATTCTTATTACACGAAGCTTCACCTTCTATTTTCCTCAATGGTAGGAGATTTCAAGGGAAAAGAGGTACTTACAGACTCGGGGTAGTTGTAGCACTCCAGGATATCACCGCACCACACTTTCCTAGTCGGGGATGACTCTAAAGGGAGATTTTTGAGGGGCGAATACACACACAAACATAAATAAATACGAGGGAATGGAGAGGACTCAAAAATACGTATAAATAGATAGCAGGGGGTTGCGAAATCTAACGTAAATTCAATAATTATTTACACGAACGAAAAAGGCGTGTGGGTCGCGCGCGGGAATCGGATTTGTTCTCTTTTCAAAAAAGTAGTTCAGTGTTGTCGCTGACGAGAAATTGTAAGGAGTACAAAAAAGGTTGCAACAAAAAAGAAACAATTAACGAAATTGTATTTTACCAGTACTAATACGAAACATACCCCCGCCCCTGAAACCACCGTGATCAGCAGAAACACAAAAAATAGGAGAGGATGGGAATAGGAGCGGAAATAAACTAAAACTAATACGCGAAAACGAGTGAAAACAATGAGATTAGTCCTCTACATAAGGTAAAGGAGCTAATTTAACTACTGGTCGTTTATAGACCCCGTTAGCTGTACGCACCTCTACCACGCGAACTATACCGTCGGGACCGGGAGTGGCCGACACGACGCGACCTTTGGGCCAGTAGAGCGGGGCTGAGTCCTCCTCCTTGAGCAACACGAGAGAACCTACTTCTACGTTTTTCATGGGCAGATGCCATTTAGCGCGAGTTTGAAGCGTATGTAAATATTCACGGTGCCAACGGCGCCAAAACGTTTGATGGATGGCTTGGATTAAGTTCCATCGTTTGAGCGATGACATGTGTACATCACCAAGGGCGGGCTCGGGAAGAGAAGTCAAAGGCTCCATAGTGAGGAAGTGTGCGGGAGTAAGCGCAGTAAAATCGTTCGGGTTTGAACTGAGAGGGTGCAGCGGTCGCGAGTTGAGACACGCCTCGACACGAGTGAGAACAGTATAAAATTCTTCGAATGTTAACAAATGGGATCCTATAATGCGATACAGATGAGTTTTCACTTGCTTCACTAGATTTTCCCACAATCCGCCAAAATGGCTGGCGAATGGAGGATTGAAGTGAAATTGAATGTTTTGTGTTACACAAAAATCATTCGTAGCGCAATCATGCGCGTGCGATTTCACAATACGACGAAGTTCGTTGTTACAACCGATAAAGTTTCTACCTTGGTCACAGAAAATATCTGAGCACCTACCGCGTCGCGAAATAAAACGCTGTAGGGCAGCTATAAACGCGGCCGTTGTCATCTCACTAACGAGCTCGAGATGACATGCTTTTGTGCTCATGCACACGAACACCGCTATGTAGCATTTGATTGCGGGCGCTTTGCGTAGACGTGACGATTTAATTAAGAATGGACCACAATAATCCACACCTGTCTTCGCGAAAGGCTTAACTTGTTGTATACGTGGGACCGGTAACTCCCCCATGACTGGTTGCATGAGCCGAGGTCGGAGTCTATAACAATCGGCACAACGAAAGCTGACGGTACGGACGACACGTCGAGCGGATAAAATCCAATAATATTTTTGGATAGTCGCAAGTAATGCGTTGGAACCGGGATGTCCAAAAGTAACGTGATAATCACGAACGATAAGCAAAGTAAGTGGAGCATTAGCGGGCAAAATAATCGGATGTTTATTTTCATAAACCAATTCGGACGATTGTAGGCGTCCACCTACACGAATTATACCTTCATCGTCTAGGTATGGAGACAATTTGCGAAGTGAGTTTGAGGGCAACTCATTCTTTTTTATTAAAGAAATATCTTTAGCGAAATATCGAGCTTGCGTTTCTTTAATACACGACTTGAGAACGTTATTCAATTCACGAGTTGTGAATGAAGTTTTACACAGAGTGCGAAGCGACGGATAAGCGAAACGAAAAACATATGCAAGTATACGCAACAATTTTTTAAGTTGAGAAAACTTCGAAATTAAATCTAAAATAATATTCGGAGGGGAATCTTGTACGAGTAATACTGGACTACATTTCTGGTCCTTTAAGGTGAACACGTCAGCGGGTTGCGACGGCCACTGATCATCAGGAACGTGTAGGAAGCGTGGTCCTTGCCACCAAAGCGAATGCGAAACTAGATCGGCGGGAGCGAGGCCGCGACTAGCGAGATCGGCCGGGTTATCCTGAGAGCGGACGTGGAACCAGCGATCAGGGCTTGTATTCTCTTGAATACAACTAACACGATTGGAAACGAATACCTTCCAGTTACTGGATGTCGACTTTATCCAGTGCAGCGCGATCTGGGAGTCAGACCAGCATGAATAAGAATGTATCGGAATTTTTGTCGAAAAAAGATTTTTGACGTGAGCAATTAAGTCCGCGAGTAAAACCGCGGCACTAAGTTCGAGTCGAGGGAGGGTAACAGTTTTGAGAGGAGCGACACGTGATTTAGCACAAATTAAATAAACTGTTATGGAAGTAGAACTCACAACACGAAAATATATAACAGCGCCATATCCGACTTGAGATGCGTCTGAAAAACCGTGAATTTCGATATACGAATCGCTACTACTGTTTATAAAACGGGGAATCGAAACTTGATCTAGCAAGTGTAAGTTTTTCTTAATTGCGAGCCAATCAGATAACAAATCTTCTGGGATCGGATCGTCCCATGCTATCTGCCGAGTCCACATGTTTTGGATAATTAACTTCGCGGCGAATACTACGGGAGTGAGAAAACCTAAGGGGTCGAAAACGCGAGCTAAGTCGGAGAGAATACCGCGTTTAGTAGGAACGAGTTCAGTATTTTTGATTTTGTACGAAAATGAATCTTTACGAGGACACCATTGCAAACCTAATACTTTTAAAAATGAAGTATTATCGGGAGAAAACGTCTCGTCAAGGCTTAACTTATGGTCAGCGGGAATACCGTCCAAACACTCGGGCCGATTGCTACACCATTTGCGCAGCGTGAAGCCGCCTGCCGCAAGCAGAGTGTTAAGTTCAGTCACGAGCGCGCGAGCCGAGTCTACGTCGCGGGCACCGCAAGTGACGTCATCGACGAACGTAGTTTCGAGTAGCGCACGGGAGGCGTTACTATAGCGATCCGAATAGGTGTGAGCTAATTCATTGAGCGTACGAATAGCGAGATACGGGGAGCTAGTGAGACCGAATGTCACAGTAGTTAAAATATACTCACGAATGGGCTCGCTGGTATTAAACCGAAACAATATTTTTTGATAAACTTGATGTTCGGGTTTCAAGTTAATATTTAAAAACATTTGTTTAATATCAGCGACTAGGGCTACCTCATTCAAACGATAAAGAGATAAAACATCGAATATTTCTTTGTGTAGTTTTGGACCTGAAAACAGGGTGTCATTTAATGACCTACCGTTACTACTGCGACAAGACGCGTCGAAGACGACTCGGAGACGAGTTGTACTACTACTCTCTCTTATCACGGCGTGATGTGGCAGGTAGTAACCCTGAGTTGAGTTCGCGGGAGCGGGATACATGTAGCCGTTCTGGAGATAGTCCGACATAAATGTATTGTATGCTTCACGATATAAGGTATCGTGTTTAAACTTACGTTCGAGGGATTCGAAACGTTTAAGTGCGACTGCGCGTGAATCGCCTAAGTCGGGTGGGAATTCCTTAAAAGGAAGAGAGACGACATATCGACCATGTTCGTCGCGGGAAACTGTCTCAGAAAACATTTTTTCGCATATTTTATCATCAGCGCTAAGAACTTCGCGGGATGGAGGCTCTTCGCAAGACCAAAAATTTTGTACGATATTATCGAGACCTATATCAATATTAGCATGGAATGAGTAACAGTCACGGCGAGCGAGGTTACTCACACAGACCGAGCGCCTGCGGTGCACGAAAGTGTGACCCATGAGTGACCAACCGAAAATGGTTTCGAGAGCGACGGGTGTGCCGGGAGGTCCGATTATTAGGCCACCGAGAATAATGTCACGATAGACATCGGCACCTAACAACATGGAAACGGGAGACGGGATACCAAACGTGGGATCAGCGAGCGTGAGTTTGCTCACGTGAGGCCATAACGAAATTGGGAGAGGTTCGGCGGGAATGTTGCCTGTGATATTTGGAATACATTGAGCTTGCATCCGTAATCTGTGTGTACCTGAGTACGAGGATACATCGAGATCGACGACACCGCCTTCGAGTTGAAGCGCGACACCGGAGATACCGTGTACTGTAGTACTTAATTTACGCCTGGGTAAATTTAAAGTTTTCGCTAAATCAATTGTTATGAAGCTATACTGACTGCCCGTGTCAATTAACGCTCGAGCGTCGTGTAACTGACCACGAGAGTCGCGAACTTTCAATAAAACTGTCGACAATAAGATTTGTGAATCGATATTCGGGAGCGAAGTAGCATAACAGCTGATCTGCGTAGCTGCGGAACCATACGTGGCGTTCGAGGAGGTGCTATCAGCATTCGAACAGTCACTCATCGGCGCGGGAGGCGACGGAGACGTGTCCTGGGGTGCTGTACTACTAGCGGGAGAACGATCAAAATGTAACATCGAATGATGTTTTGTAGAAGAACAAGTTTTACAAGAGAAAGTCGATTTACAGTCTCTCAAATAGTGATCTGTAGCTAAACAATTAATGCAACATTTTAATTCTTTCACCGTATGCAATCTTTCATTCGGCGTTAATTTATAAAACTTCGGACATTTAGATAAAACGTGGGTTGCTTTACATAAAACACAAGGGCGCGCGGAGTTGGTAACGTACAAAGTTACTTGTTGCCGGGGTTTGGCGTGCACCGGAGAGCGCTTAGCTACCGTGTGAGCGAGAGGTCTCACTGACAGCTGGGAGTTCGAGTGAGATGGCGCGAGTGCAACGGTACTTGGAGCGGCGGCCTGGAGCGCATTGCAACGTTTGCGTAGAAACGTTATCAGTTCATCGAACGTAGGGATTTGATTATCATTATTTAGTTCAAATTGCCGACGGGATTCGGAATCCAATTTATCTAAAACAATGTTAAGCAATAAAAATGACCACTCATCTGTAGGGAAATCCAATGCGTTTAGCGCATTGATATTATCAACAATAGTGTCTAGGAACGTGATAAGGGAATTCAACGAAGTATTATTGACGGAAGCGTTAGCTATGTGCCTATAGTGCATAGTAGCTATGTGTCTTTTATTATCAAAGCGTTCTTCAAGTAATTTCCAAGCGACGAGGAAATTAGCCGAAGATAGGGGCAAGTGTTGAATAACTTTCGCTGCTTCTCCGCTCAGAGAAGAGTGTAAAAAATGCAAGCGTTGGACATCACTCAAATTATCATTATTTATAACAAGAGATGAAAATAATTCTAAGAATCCTGTCCACTGTGTGACGTCATCGCCTGAGAAAGTAGGCAGGGAAATACGAGGAAGTTTCAAACCATCATCAAAACTCTTATCTTTCTTAGGTTTAGCCGAGGAGGAGGGCTGAGCACCGTGTATTTGTTTTAAATTATAGAAATTATTTTCGTATCTTTTAAATAATGTACACAAATCATTTTCGGAGATGGGCAGTGTAACACCGGTCGCGGGCTGTGCGACTTGCGTTAAGATATCATAATATAATGACTCGACTTCATTATATCTATCTAATTCACATTGAATACGAAATAGATCGGATGGTAGAGGATTTGTAATTTCGTTTAAACTAACGAGAGAATTACATAAATTACAAAATTTAAATTTCGAACGTAATAATTCGTCCGCCATTGTTTTCGCTTGTGACCGCGTAGTCGTCATAAGTTTACGATAGAATTTGAATTTCGAATTTTATATCAAAATGAAATTAAATACAAATTACATTTACATAAATCGGGTTTTATGCAAATATTACGGGAAAACAATACGAGGATGATGCAATAGGGTACAAATTTAAACAAACATTTTTTTCTCAACATGTGGGTATGTTGGAGGGAAAACAAAATGCGTTTCTGCCGAACGAAATTGACGAAAATAGAAGGATTTTTCCATGAAATAAGAATGATCCGGCTCGAAGGACCATGTAAAGTTTCGAGATTGTGTCCACCCTGACAACTTCAAAGGGTGCGCAATGTTGTAAATACTGCGATTGGGGGCGGGTTTTTTTGAGTTACCCTAACGATGCTGGCATTCTTATTACACGAAGCTTCACCTTCTATTTTCCTCAATGGTAGGAGATTTCAAGGGAAAAGAGGTACTTACAGACTCGGGGTAGTTGTAGCACTCCAGGATATCACCGCACCACACTTTCCTAGTCGGGGATGACTCTAAAGGGAGATTTTTGAGGGGCGAATACACACACAAACATAAATAAATACGAGGGAATGGAGAGGACTCAAAAATACGTATAAATAGATAGCAGGGGGTTGCGAAATCTAACGTAAATTCAATAATTATTTACACGAACGAAAAAGGCGTGTGGGTCGCGCGCGGGAATCGGATTTGTTCTCTTTTCAAAAAAGTAGTTCAGTGTTGTCGCTGACGAGAAATTGTAAGGAGTACAAAAAAGGTTGCAACAAAAAAGAAACAATTAACGAAATTGTATTTTACCAGTACTAATACGAAACAAAAAAAAAAAAAAAAAATGCGCTTAAGACGCGCAGGTTCATAGGTTAGTATGCCTTTTCTGAATCACCGTGTAAAGATAAATTTGATTCGCCCCAGGTCTAACGGAAGCGCAAGTGGACAGCATCCTGCCGGAGACGGACCTGAAGGCGCTCGCCGACGACCGGAAGTGCGTCATCGCCGACGCCATCCTGGACGAGCTGGGCGACAGCGGCGACGAGAAGGATTCTTTTTTATTGCGTGGCCAGAGCTCGGAGGGGCGTGCCGACTCTGGCCCGAACAAGATAAAGGTCGGTGTGATCCATGGATATACTATACTGCACTAGATATACTACACTAGATATACACTAGATACACACTAGATACATACTAGTTATACACTAGATATACTATACTAGATATACACTAGATACACACTAGATACATACTAGATATACACTAGATATACTACACTAGATATACACTAGATACACAGATACACACTAGATACACAGATACACACTAGATACATACTAGATACACACTAGATACATACTAGATATACACTAGATATACTATACTAGATATACACTAGATACACACTAGATACATACTAGATATACACTAGATATACACTAGATATACACTAGATACACAGATACACACTAGATACATACTAGATATACACTAGATATACTATACTAGATATACACTAGATACACAGATACACACTAGATACATACTAGATATACACTAGATATACTATACTAGATATACACTAGATACACACTAGATACATACTAGATATACACTAGATATACTATACTAGATATACACAGATACACACTAGATACATACTAGATATATACTAGATATACACTAGATACACACTAGATACACACTAGATACATACTAGATATACACTAGATATACTATACTAGATATACACTAGATACACACTAGATACATACTAGATATACACTAGATATACTACACTAGATATACTACACTAGATATACTACACTAGATATACTACACTAGATATACTACACTAGATATATATATACTCAAAATGATTATGGAGTCTACACCAAAGCCCGCCGCATTGTCGGCGGCATGAGATTACCAACGTCTTTAGGCAGTTAGTGATTGCATTTTACATAATATGACAGTAGCACCTTACTATAGCATGACTGTCGCGCGGGCGTCTTAGCGCGTACGTAATTCGCCGCCATGTCACCACAAGTCGTCAGCACGTCTACCTCAAAGTGATTTTAAATAATAAAAGTATGATTAGGAATTTAGACTTAAGACGGCAATATAAATTAAGACTCGATACGCTCGAGCGCGCTCGCCACTCGCACGAGTCTGGTATCGCGCGGAGCGTTGAGGTGTGATCGTGTGATTTACAATACATTGCGCGCTCAAAAATTACAACATTTGTAACCCATGATTTTGGCCACAAATGATTATTATAATTTTATTCTAGCCTTTACCCAAACATTTTGTTACCATGCACTTTACATAATTGTTGTTTTGTCCCCCGCAGGCGGACGCGTTCGGTTCGACCACCGTAACCGTGACGAGCGGGGATAGCGAGCCGATATACTTGGAGATGGCCCGCCCCCCGCCGCCCGCCCCCGCCCCCGCCCCGCCCGCCGCCGCCCCGCCCGCCCCAGCACCCGGCCCCGCGCCCGCCCCGCCCGCCCCCGCCCCGCCCGCCCCCGCGCCCGTGCCCACCGCCAACATCATAGTGGAGGAAGTGAACGAGGTGCCGCACGTCAAACTTGACAGGAAAAGAAAGGAGGATACGATCGAAGAGGTACGATTACGTTTCAGAGGAAGTTTTTTTTTATTCTGTGGTTAGGGCATCCAATAATTATCCGCCTCGTTTTACTATCTGGAAGATTGGGATATTTCCAAAATACTATTCGGATTATGCAGATATTTCGGATACGACCGTAAAGAACGTAAAAATCAAAATTATATGAGTCTCAAATTAACATTTTTATTGCTAAAAATGTATGGAAGTTTATTCCGGACATTTGTCACTTCGTACTGGCCGGCACACTTGCTACTTATTGTTATGTACTGTCCTCGTGTAAACTGCTCATTAGGGTGAGTGGGATAGAGTGACTATTTGATGTCATGTTCTCAGGGTATTCATTTTCTGCTGAATGCCACGAAGGACAGGAAAAAAAAATAGTGCCAAAGAAATTTTGTTTCGAACCATACATTTTGATGTTGTTGGCCGGCGATATTTATTACTTCACATGACCCAGGAATCAAATCTAGCATCTCCTAAGCCCTCATAATTTTGTCCATAGGTGCAACTAACCCATGGCGTGCAACTAAAGACGGTTCACACGAAGCACTCACCGCTCAAGAAACACATAATAACGTCGTCCGGGCACCGGCGCGCGAGCGACACGGTCGTGTCGGTCGGGTCGGTGGTGTCGGTCGCGTCGGCGGCGGCGGTCGGGTCGGCCGCGTCGGTCGCGTCGGCCGCGTCGGACGCGACGCAGGCGCCGCACGTCGCGCAGCCGGTGTCGCAACCGCAGCTCGTCACTGTCGCCGTGTCTGAAAGCTTGAAGGTGTGTTTGTGGAATTTTCTAGATTTTTTTTCTAGTATTATTTTTTTAAATTGAGTTTATTTTTTAATGAATATTATAAATAATTATGTGTTTTCGGTACAAGTGTAGTGTAGGAACGGCATTCCGAACGGGCGGTAAAGTTGTAGCTTAGCATTTAGTAACTATTTTGAGGATTCATAAGTAGGTACGGTACTTACGAATCGTCAAAATATCTATATAATTAATGGTTTACTTACATGAATAAAAAATATTCTGATTCTGATTCTGACCAGTATAGACGGTTTAGCCCTCGGTGAGTCGTGGGAAAAAGTTAAAGGTCTTTGAACCCGCAACGAAATTAACCGAAAAGAAAATAGGAGTTGGCAAGAAAATTATTCAGTTGTTGTAATAACTGGTACGGTGTGCAGGTCCGGCTGCAGAACCACCTGCTGTCGACGCAGTCGGGCGTGCTGATGCAGAACGGGCCCTTCCCGCCGCTGGCCGTGGCGCTGCCGCCGCACGCCGCGCGCGACGCCGGTCAGTACGCACCCCGCGCTGCCGGGTCACACGACACCCCGCGCTCACGATTAAGAGACCTCAAAGGGTCGCTTAATTTTCTTCTACTCTCAGATTAGAAAAAATCTTCTCAACTTGCAATAAATAGGCTATTTGACTGTGTTTGAAAAAAAATCTTATATTGTTTATAAAAAAATATGAATAATATATTTATTGATGGGTTATGGGCAGCAAAGTAAACGATCAAAAAAGATATAAATGGATTTAATTAGCAAGATTACACACGGACATGTCGTACAGATCATGACGAGCGAGTGACAGCTTTATTTTTCTGTACACAGAGGAGTTTACTATCTAACATTTATATCTTAATATATATAAATTACGTGTCATGGTGTTTGTCCGCTATGGACTCCTAAACTACTAAACCGATTTTAATAAAATTTTGCACACTGCGTGCAGTTTTATCCAACTTGAAAGATAGGATAGTTTATATCTCAATTTATTTTATATGGCAAAACAACGTTTGCCGGGTCAGCTGGTATATATATATATAATGTTTGTGTACCCAGGCGTGTCCGCGACGTCGGTGTCGGTGAGCGCGTCGCCGCCGGCGCGCCGCGTGTCCGGCCCGCTCGTGCAGCTGGCGCCCGTGCACAAGCACCTGCAGCTGCACCAGCATCAGCACCAGCACCAGCATCAGCATCAGCACCAGCACCAGCCGCTCGTGGTCGCGCAGTCGCACACCATACACCACGTCGCGCCCAACAAGCTCAAGGTGCTGCACGCGCACCCGCTCACGCAGACCCAGCGGACCCAACTCCTGGCACACAACAGGACCATCACCGGACTGCCCGCGGTGGTGTCGCTCGCCACCCTCGGCGAGGCCAAAACACCCAACACGGCTCTACTCAAAGCCGCGCCCGGCTCCGTAGCGCAATTGTTCGAAATCAAAAGCGGCCAGCTCGGCAAGGGGCCGCACCTAGTCAACGTGGTGAGACAACCGCCGCCCGGCAAGACCGTCGCCCGACTCGATTTGAACGATAAAAAACGTCAAGTCGTCGCGACGTTCGACAGCGCAGCCCTGAAAGGCAATATCGCCGGCGCGACGCGCCCGCACAGAGTCAATTTAAGCCTGGACGGTCGACAAATAGTCCGCGCCGCCATGCCCGCGGTGCGAGCGCCGCAAATACGACATCAGATCCAATTGAAGAACAGAACCCTCCAAGTGGCTCCGCAGGTGCCTCGAAGTGCGACCGAGCCGTCCACGTCGATAACGATAGCGGCGCCGACGAAAACCGCATCTATTCCCAGTTCGGTAGTGGCTAATTTGCTGCAGAAGAATGTGCAATTGCCTAAGGGGGGGCAGAAGATCGCGATATCCGGTGGTGGCGGGACGCTGGCGGCGAACATGCAAGCGATCACGTTCACTACGACCGCGCAGCTGAAGGCGCGGCAGGCGAGGCTCATCGCGCAGCCCAGACCCACGCCCGTGCCGTAAGTGAATATTATAATAGCGTTCGGGGTACAGGCATTGGGTTCGCGGGGACCGGGTGCCCATCGGATTTACAGGGACCTCTCTAAACGTCTGGTGGAGACATCTGGTGACCAGAACGCTGGCACATATTTTGGCCAACACATGCTGGCAGCATTGCCACGTTGAATGGCAATGCTGCCAGCGTTTTTGGCACCCTGGCGGCCGATGGTGGTGGGCATTTACTGAGTGCATTTTGAAACCTGCCTAATTTTGAATTTGGTCATAATTTATTATATTAATTTGACAATATAATTATTTTTATATAGGTCTAGGACGTCCTATTTATATGATAATATTATTTAGGCAACAAGTATGAATCTCATATTTTATCTAAGATCATATATGTTATTCTAAATCTAAAGTGAAATATCATTTTCAGTAATGATTATCATTTGGATAGTGAAGGCAAGCATTATGAAGGAAACCGCATGCCTTTCGAAAGTCGTGTGAAGTTTGTCAACTCATACTCGGCCAGCGTGGTGAACTATGTCCCAAATCCCCCCGGAATTGAGGGGAGGCCCGTACCCAGCAGTCGTAAGACGTAATTAAAATTAATTTATAGTTTTGTTAAATTTCAATAGTTAAAAAGTATAATTTCTCTTTCCAGGGAAATCGTAGAAGCAACGTCGGTAGGCTCCGTAGCCACTTCGTCCGCGGCGAACATGCCCACAGATACGCCCATGGACACTTCCGCAGACGGGGACGATGTCGCCACAAATGGTACGGTCCGCCGCCGCGCCGCCGACACGCTGCCGATGGAGGTTACGTGACAAACGACCATTGGCAAGGCCGCCGCGACCACTTGTGGCAAGATTGGCGAGGTTGGCGGTATTGACAACGTCGCCACAATCCTGAAAATACGCGATATACTCGCTGGTGATGATGTAGGATATGAAAGATGGGGAGTTGGCCATGTTGGTGACACTGGTATTGTCACCACAAACGCCAAAAAAGGTGATTCAGTAGTTGAAAATGATGTAAGATATGAAATATTAAAAATTGGCGACGTTGGCGAAGCTAGTAGTGTCGCCACAAATGTCAAAATAGGTGATACTTTCGGCGGTGATGTAGGATATGTGAAACGCAAAGTTGGTGATGGCGCCACAAGAGAAGGTGAAACTGACAATGATAGTCAACACGTTCACCGAGGATTCGGTCAAGTTGGTGACATTGGTCGTGTCACCACAAACTCAAAACCTGGCAATACTGTGCCAGGTAACAAAATTGAATCCGTCGATTGTGAAATTGGCGAAGCCGCTGCCGCTATTGACGTGCTCGCCACAAACTCAAATAGAGTTACGGAAGTCAACGGAATAGAATATAAAGTCGTGATTGGCGACGTTGGAACAGACCGACAACTAACCAATATCGATTGTGGCACACCACGGCCCACAGATGGCAGTGCTGCCACAAACGTTGATGTTACAGCCAATGAAACTAGCACGGCCATCAAGAAACAGGACAACGTCGCGCCCACCGATTTGCAGGGAAATATTGTGGTTGTGTCGAACGCGAACAATATGGACTTAATCGTTGACGACACGACCGTTCTACCAATATTTGTTTTCTAGCCAATCTAATAATTGCGATCGCGCAGTAGTGTTTCACGCGTTTAAAAATTCCCTCGTTTTAAGAATCAATACTATTTTTTCTTTTTATCGAACGTGTGGCGATTCGGTCGTGTTTCGATCGGCACACCAATGTCGGAGGAAATCCTTTTTGGTGGTGTCGAAACGTGTGAATTCACTAATAAGTGTATGTAGTTGCCAATTCGCGCGATTTCGTTGGGAGGTTTCAATACAACATGTATTCAGTTCGATCCCACTTCTCAAAGCCACGGGCAATGTGTACATAAATATTTGTATTTAAAAATGAATTTTTTGTAGCAAAAAAAAACGAATGTGTGATATTAAAATAATGTTCCAACATTTTTAATTTTTAGTTTTAATTTTTTTTCTTTACGTCCGCCATTTCGCCAGATGGCGGGTCGCGGTCGCGCGAAACACTGCGTCGCTTCACGGCTTGTTTTCGCTTAGATAAAGCCATCGGGGACTTGAAATTGTTATACAAGGAATTATTTTAAGCGCTTACTTAGATATTATTATACTTACACCTGTCATTACATATAAATAGCTATATTCCTTACTTTAAATTGTAAATGCATTCACTTTTAAAAAGATCATTTAAAAAATCCGAGTACCTTTTTTTACTATCATAAATAAATTGGTTTTGTAGGCATTCTCAACCATATAACTTTCTAATAGTGATTTAAAATTAAATAATTCAATAAAACCTTCAGAGTTTCACCAGTAAATTCACACATTCAAGTAATTATATACAATATAAATATAATTCCCGATCACTGAGTATAATATTAATCGTATTGTATATTATTTTATATTTATTATAAATCGGAATTTCAAGTCCCTATAAATATAATTTTCCGTCAATAAATTGATTAGTCTACATGCTTCTAAAGTTATTAAGTGGCTGTGAAATAGTTAATACCCCCGAGAACTGTGGTTTGGCCAGTTTTGTAATAATTCTCATTCAGAGCGCTTAGTGAGGTAAATAGAGATTGCGAAATTGATTTTGAATAATTTAAAATAACTCCCGACTACACAGAGCCAGGCCGCTGACAGTTTATCTTGCGTCTCTATATCTCTCGTGTCGATGGTTATCCTACCCTCCTTTCTTTATAGACCCTTTATTTCTTTATAACCTACCCTCCTTTCTTTAAAACTAAACTAATGTAAACCGTAAACTAAACTAAGTAAAGTAAACTAACTTGGATATATTTCTACCGCTGACAGTAGATGATGCAAATCTAAACTAAATATTTGATTGAAATCATAGACAAGAAAAAATACCGATAAATTCCATTTAAGCGAGATGAAATAGTAGTATTAGTCGTATCACGTAAAATGATCAATGATGGCAACTATGTATGAATTCGGTATGTGCAGAGCCACCATCGTTGATCATGCTACGTGATGCGACCTATACGTACAGGTCTACTCGCTTAACTCTTGCAAAATCAAGTTTATACAGACACGTGGATTTTCAGTTTCCATACTTAATCTATACTAAATAAAGAGAGAGAGAGAGAATAACAAACCCTTCATTCTTACAAGACTGGCATACTTCCACACGTTTTCTTAGCGAAAAAACACTAAATAAATAGCGCGCGCGCAACTTTCTTTTAAGTGTATTTAAATGTATATGAGCAAAAAAAAATAAGAATAAATAAAAATAGTAAAACGCCTCTTGTATTATAACCGCGTAATGTGTATTATATAGGTTTTATGTGTATAAAAAAAAAATAAAAAATGTATACTTTTAATTTACATTTATTTTACACTGGCGGGTCCAGTGGTTGAATGGAATTCTGAAAACCGATTGTTATGGTCACTTGATAATTACAACAACAATTTTAAATATGTATATATTCGCGTACCACACAAACCGGCTTAGTTTTTTGTGGATCAACGATGTTCGCGACACTCCATATAGTTTATTCTTTATCTGAGAGTAAAATATAAAGATATAAATGCTTCCATTTCCCTATTGACAATAAACCAGGGCCCCAATTCTGCTAACACAATCGATTCATAATCGTACAGCAACCGCATAGTAACTGTCACTTTTGACATATTCTATGGGATATCTGTCAAAAGTGACAGATACTTCGATTATGAATCGATTGTGTTAGCAGACTTGGGGCCCTGCAAGTTGTTAGTTAATTCGGTCGCCAACCCAACGAGGGTAGTTTCATAAGCCACTCCGCAGAATTCAATTTGTAAGGTCTGTTTGATGGGACGCTGCCTCACGTGATCGGTTCTACTGTATCACGGTCTTTTTTAAATTGATTTATGAAACTTGTGGCTTCACGTTTCATAAATCATTCATGTCAATTCATGATTACAAATGCCCAAATGAAGGCTTAGTATACACTTTCTGAATCACTCTGCAATATGAGTCTGTCAACAGTAATATTCGTATTGAAACACACTTGTAATTATTACGTGACCATTAAGCACACACGTTAAGGTCTAATTTCCTCTGTAATGTTAAATAATACACGAAAGTATAATAACTCAGAAACGATGTAATCACATGTCGATAGAGAACTCTACAGCAATAGCGGCAACACTGTCAAAATTATTGTTCTTTTTGGCAATCGGCTACAAAATAAACCCATTTTTGCCAGTGTCGAATATTGCTTGATTATTGTAATAAAATTATCAGTATCCCTGATTATAATGATGAGGTCGATGATGAAATGAATCCCGTACCCCTATCAGTAAAGCTGTGGATACTATACTGAAATATTACCACACATCTTGGGAGAACTTAAAAAGTCAAGTTATACTATTTTATTTCAATTTACTTCACTCGTGCACGTTTGTGAACACACGATGTTTAATATCCCACTAATATTACACATTATTTATCAAAGAAATACTTTTTTTTTGAAAACATACCAAAATTGCCAACCTCCCGCCAAAAAGTCTGACTTTTTTTTATATGGTAACGTCATGGGATATTGGCGTCAGTGTTGCTACAATCAAGGAAATGTAAACGGTTGTATTAAAAAAAAATCGACGCGGCTTCACAGCTTTCTTTAGAAGGCATAGTACCTAACTAACAATGTATGGGATTTCATGTTTATAAGATATTTATATGTAATACCTACATGTTTGAAGTATTCACCATTTACGCCCATACAGTACCGATAGTATGTTACTAATATGGGCGCTCCTGTGAAATGTATGGAAACTCGCGGTCGATACTTGAAAACGCTTAACATGGTGCAGGTCGCAACGAATGAAATGAGAAAAGATACTCTGCGAACGCCCAATTGTGTGGATATACAACCGTATTGCATTTACGACATGACAGTGGTCGTAAAACTACGGCACAGTTACACAATGGTACCATGGTACCTGGGCCCCAAGTCTGCTAACACAATCGATTCGTAATCGAACAGCAACCGCATAGTAACTGTCTCTTTTGACAAATATCACATACAATATGTGTCAAAAGTGACAGTTACTATGCGATTGCTGTTTGATTATGAATCGATTGTGTTAGCAGACTTGGGGCCTTGAAATATGAGACGCGGTATCTGTACCGTGACAGCTAGGTCACGTGACGAACCCGAGACTACGTCATCGGCCATCTTCGACCAATGAGCGGTGTTAATTGTGTTGAAGATGTCATTTCATGGCAACACTGGTCGTGATATAGTCTTGGGCCATTGTTGGAAGGGAATACAACTTAGTTGTCTAATCGAGCTAATATTTGTGTGCCTACATTTTCTTTCAAATAATTGAAAATAGCAGAACCGCATAAATCACATACCTATATATCGACATATAAAATTAATTGCTATAATGTTTGTAGACTATTAGTGAGTGTGTCCATTCAAATTATTAGAAATAAACGTGTAGAGACACAATTTAGGTAGAAAGAGTAAAGAAAAAGATCTATTACATGTTTATGGCCAACATTTTGATTGTCATTTGCCGTCGCAGTTCTAACAAATAAGTAGGTACGAGATTTACTGAATACAAATTAACTTTTATCGTCTTTACATTGTAATAAGTACCCACATTTGCAAAATGACTGCCGCCGGCAAAATAACTCAACGCATTATACGTGTTCATAATGTAGATGTCGGGGTTCCAATTTGCTAAGCCAACATTTATATCTGTTCAACAACCACCCTTTTATTAGAAATGTATGCAGAAAAGAAAGCAGCAAAGTATAATAGTAATATCGTAAATTATGTATATTAATGTAAACTAAAAACATTGGGGTTTATAATCTAGCTATGCGAAAACTATATCGACTCGTGTTACGCAATGTCCTGTTGTCTCATATAAAAAAAATCTGTGAGATTGTTTTTCATAGCAGCCCATGCGAATGTGCTGCTAGGAAAAAGAGCTCGCAAAAAAAAAATGTACCAGTTTGAACTATGTCTATACATATATAATTAGTAAGTATCATATACTGTACAAAAGGCTGCAAATTTGGGAAAAAATGTAAAAAAAAAAAATCATGGCCTCAATTTTTTTTGGGGCCGTTAACATACGCTTAGTAAAAATGGTTAGGTTAATATAAGTTTCTGAATCCTAGTTAAGGTGAGCGTCGGCCGTTTGAACGCTGTCACAACGCCGTATATTATTTTTCCCTGTCTTGTTTCGAGCAATCAATGCAAGCAAGCGTATGCAATATGTACCTATATCTTGTAAATATTTTAATTTTTTTTATCGTTTAGTTATTGTAGCGCCGACTCGCGGTTCGCGCTTCGCTCGGGTACCATGTGTGGGACGTTCAAACGGCCGGCGTATAATTGAATAAAAAAAAATCGCTGTAAATTGTTTGTATAAATAGTCATGTTCAGAATTTCAGTGTAGTTTTGTTGATTATTTTTTTCAACCGGAAATTGCTGAATAAAGCGACAATTCTGTTTCATTGATTTGGTTTTATTTACTTACATTCTGACTTCGTTGACACTATATGGAGAATAATCAGGGCCATATCTCCTAAACATGCTCTGTCGACGCTCCCAAAGGCGTTCAAAGTTAACGCATTTTCATTTATAAACGGATAGGAAAAAAGTACTAGATGCAGATAACTAGGCATGAGTTGCAGCTGTATTATTATTAGGGAATAACTATAGAGGCGGCATCTATCGTGCTATAACTGAAACTAATTTGGGTTGTCGCTAAAATAGAAAACTCTACATAACGCCATCTATCGTGCTGTAGATGAAACACTTTCTGAATATTTAGTACCACGATCTCCTATTTAGTTTGCCATTGATTAAGCGTTGATTTTGTGGTTACTGGTAGCTATAAGTCGTATTCATTTCGCAATGAGTTTTACCAGTCCCAGTCCCCTCAATGCGAGGGGGATTCAGGCAAAAGTCCACAGTCTTCCAACAACAGGTTAGATTCTCTCAGAAATGCAGGATTCTTAAGGGCGATCTTTTTTATCTGGTTCAGCAAAGCAAGCGATAATCATTAAGAAAATGAGATTCGCACGTGAATTCAGAAATCCCAGCGGAGCCAGCCGTTTGAACCTGCACCCCTTTGTTTCCAAGGCGAGCGTACTACCAACTTGCCTATCATCTTGCCCACCCCTGGAGAAAACCTGGTTACGGAGGTAGGTGTTAGTTAACAAAAACACAATATTACAGAAAGAATGCTTTTATTTTCCATTAAAAACTATATATACAATATTATTGGCAGCATTCCTCCCGAACTTTTATTAAAAAAATAAATCCAGAGCGTACATCTTTGGAAAACATTAAATTTCAAACTATAGTCGTGTTTTTTTAATGAAAACAAAAAAAACAATCGATTTGTTATTGTTATAGGGCTCTGCTGAGTGCCCATACCATAAAAAATATTAAAATACCTATAGGTTCGTTATAGAACCCGATTAAACAAAGATTAAATTATATTAAGCTAATGTTCCTTGTCAAAATGCATTATTACCAAGGGTGGACGAATATTTAACAACCCTTTGAATATACAGGATACATCCAAGGCATGCCTTATAAACTCAACATTACGATAAGAAAATTGTTTTAAAAAAGGCTTTGAATCCTGTGCATATGTACTATAATAGACATTCTTGCCGCTACATATCTCAAACGCCACTTAAATTTGAGGGCTACTTAGTTCAAACTAATACATAAAACGTAAGATAACGAGGAATTCATTATTTCAGTAGTGTTACGAGCATTCTGCCGTTTTTCACGAAATGTCAATAATTTGACCAATGAGATCTCATAATTTTCCTACCGCGCAAAAATAAAGCTATCTCATTGGCCATTTTTAAACACTTTCCGAAAAGTAGGAGCAAGGTAAAATTCATACTTGTCTCTGGCATCGTAGCTCTAGAAAATTGTCTATTTTTTTTAAAGATAGTATTGGGGGAAATACGTTTACTTGATTGTTTGATGGAAACCGGGCTAACTATATACGTTAGTGTGGAAAAAAGTCTTGAAACAATGATATTTCTAGTTTTCAGAATTAATAAACAAATACTTGGGAGAATGTATGCAACCTCGATGGGAAAGAGACGGTGGCTTAAAAAAAATTGATTCTAAATAAACGATGACCTGTTCAGACATAAAGAGTATTCCCATCGGCACTTACTGCTATACATACGAGGTATGTCGTCCCCCGATAAGCGAATGCCTCATACATCCGGGGATGTAGTAGTAGTTGGTTTTAACAGTAGTGTGAAATAAATATTGCCAGACAAGACACATCGCTTGTATGGCAATATATGGTCAACTAAGCATCGTTGGCACTATGGGTGCCGTACAATGGTATGGGGACTGCCAGTAACACTTATATGAAGGCAAATTACAAAATGATTATTTTCTGAATATGCCCGTTGGGGATCAAACCCGCAACCAAACGGTGGCCGGTAGACAAGGCCAGGCAGCCTTTGAACATTTCTATGATGACTCAAAATCTTATACTCTCTGAAGCTGTTTCTCATACGAGACCCTATGTATATACCGACCTTGAAAATGTATTTACCATAAATACAGTCCATTCCACATTGCTGTGTCAATTACAATGCCGTTGTCATTCAATTATGAGTCACTGGTGTGATGCCGAATGGGGACCTGTAGATCACGCGATTGAATCACCACACGCGTCACGGGACCGCTTCTGCCTGTACGTAGTAAATTCTTCAATAGAATGTAATCTTGAAATAAAAATATTTTTTTCGATATTCGATTAGATCGCGTTTATTTTATGTTATGTTTGACCGCAAGCAACAACAAATATGAGGGTACCCCAGTTCAAACTATGACACTAGGACGTCAAACACCTCAGGCCTCCCATGACCATGGTTGCTGGAAAGCAGCCGAAACGTCGGGAACGTAAAAACATAAAATAAACGTGATAAAATCCGAAAAATTGGTTTTATTTCAATGTGTAGTATTCGCGTATGTATGAGAATGTAATTTCCTTGCCAACAGGATGTCAAGACCGTTCTGGACATAACCAACGAAAATGGCGTCGCACTACTCCATTCCATGTGTGAAAATAAATCCGCCATGTTTTATTTGAAGTACCTACAAAAATGTTATAGTCTATTGACATGTGATAGTCCAATTTAATTAATATTTTAGTTTTGCAGTCTGTAAGTTAAAAAAAATCTGAATAACACTCCTTTTCAGATATAAAACGCGTCCGTGCGGATACCGCCGAAGTCTAATCAGGCCTAAGGTTATAAGCATACATAGCCACAGGAAGGTACATGTAATTGTAACATCTAAGAGGCGTTATATATATCTAATTTCTGGACATATTTTTTTTTCAAAATTCGAATCTTTACATTCGCATAATAAACCATTTTATATCAACACGACAATGTAAAGTTTTGGGAAATGAGTTTACAAATTACTACTGATAAACATAAACATCAGCGTTAAGCAACGTCAGTCAGCGCGGTCACAGGTCGTGTGGGTGACCTCACTTCAAGTCACCTTGCTTCACCGACATTAAACCATGGATAATATATGTACTTATTCAATGAAATTAAAATAACCGATCTCAAAAAATAAACATTGTATGTTCGCCCATCAAATAAAACTGATGATAATTTAAAATCAATTACAAGTCGAAGTTAAAAATTATATTCTTCATTGATATTATATTATTAACACTTGAGTATTGCCAAACATTTATTATGTATAGGTCGTAATAAATATTTCAAAAGCTGGCGTGTTATGTAGCTTAATTGTAAATTTAGCTTTGGTTCGATAGCTTTTTATGAAAACACAAAGGAATGCGTCAAAAAAAAAATGGTCTAGCCTATAAAGGTAAATTTCCAATTAAGCTACACATTGGCTATTAGAGAAGCTGGCTCAACTTATTGTGTCTTGCGCGAATATTAGTCCGTATTTAGCTTTTAACATGTTGTATTAGAGAAATAACAAAATTATTTAGGCAATAATTTCATCAGCAAATGCGACAGAAAACCAGTACCTCAACCGTTTCGGTACGTAAGCGTAATTCATCTCTCTCACGCTACACATTTTATTAATAAGTATGACAGTGATAGCAGGTTTTCTTGATGACGTTACGTAACGAGCTCCTGCGTACC